>OX243954.1:11125000-12325000 GCA_945859745.1 Synanthedon formicaeformis | reverse complement strand
GCTGAAAGAAGACTATGTTATTTTTAAAAGTTAGTACCTAATACTGTATTCAAAGATTTTCTAAAAATTACTTGCTTCATGTTTGATTCAAATTTCAAGAATATTATTTATTGCTGACGACGACGTAATTTATAGAAAATCTTTGAATGCAGTATTACTAACTTTTAAAAATAACATTAAGTCTTCTTTCAGCAAAATATTCTATCTACGATATTTAAGGTACTTTCCCTTCATGATACCTAGGTAGAGAAACAAAAATACATAATCGTATTTTCTACATGGGTCATCAGTCAAAGGATAAGTCCCGAGATAAAACAATAGTTATTATAAAATAATACAATCACATAAAAATAAATCACAAATGTTTTATATTTTTTTAAGACATCCTACTGGTAACAATAACATTGTATCTTCTTATAATTATTATTATATTCATTTATAAGAAATCGAAACCTTGAGATGATCTTTTCACAATTAAAAGTTGAGCATTCACTCTGTGACTTGTTTAGTTTAATTTAATGTTCTTCTACTGAGCATCGTCTCAAGGAAGCACCTCAAAATGTTTATTATTGTAAATTAAAGATAATGTCACAAGGCTATCAAGTTCGATTTCCGGTTGAACATGACACATCGGGACTTCCGGGGTCAATTAAATTGGGAAAGAAGTTTTTGCAAATGGCTATACTTATTACTTACTGCTTTATCTATCTGGTTTTAAGTGGATTTCAAGTTTACTGCCGATAAATTGTAGGTATTCGGTAAATCCATATACGCGTCAGAACGCCTTGAACCGTTTTTTTTTATTATAGCTATTATATTCTGTGTTTTTGTTTGTTATTTCTTTTTTAATTGCCATAAATTACAAGTATGGTTTTTATAAATAAAAAAAATCCTTTACTAGTTGTTGGTAATGTCGTCATTAATTCTATGGAAAAATACATCTTACTTGGAGAGATAAAAATAAGCAAACAATAAAAAATAAATTATGCATGAACCTCATTGTTGGAGAAAAACTTACCACGGTGCTTTGGATATTAAGTTTGGAGTTTGTCCATTTTTGTTCACCTCAGTAGACGCCATTGTTTTTTTTTTTTCTGAAAAAAAAAGTAAAAATTAGCATTTTACTATCAACACCATACATAAGAAGTATCTTTCACTGTTAACTACAATATTGAATGATATTTAAATTACTAGCAACCCGCTCCCGGCTTCATCCGGGTGCAATTTTTATATATAAAAATCTTCCCCGTTTATCCCTCTTTCCATATGCGAAAACTGAATTAAAATCGGTCCACTCATTTTCGAGTTTTTGAAGCATACACAAACCAACTTAACAAAGTGGGCGTGAGGCCGCGGTCATGGTAGTATAGGTTGCGGATATTGGAATCCGCATTGCGGATGCGGATGTTCCGCATCGAGTTAGACATCCGCATCTGCAATAATCAATGCGAATCTTTTGCGGATGAGAATATGGAACTAAATCTCACAGATTGAATTGTTTTAGTCATATATTTAATTTTATACTATAATAAAATTATCAATTTGAATCATTTAATTTCTGCTTCTCAAAAAAATATCATTTAATTCTGTACTTAAAAATTACCTAAATCTATTTTTCATATCCGTATCGACTGGTCTAAACTATTTATATAGTAATAGTAGGTATTTATATGTATATTTACATAGTAGCTTAGGTCAGAAGATTACATTTAATAATTAAGCCCTCCATGAAAACGTCACTTATTTATGTCACACTTGAATTAACACGATTTATCCAATTATCCACACTCAACAGTTACTGAATATTAGCTAAATTATGGTTAAACGCATATTAGCGCTTCACAGATGATTTTATGACCAATAAACGGTGGCTGTTGATTGACAGTGGCGCATTTATCATAATGTCATACCATAAAGTGTCAACAGTACACTTCAGAGTCATACATAACTATTTTATTTTAAGATTGTTCAAACCAAATTCTAGCACACATACAGTTAGACAATAGAAGAGGACAAAACCTTTGAAATAAACTTAGTAAATAAAATAACAAATGTTTAATAACAAATTGTATGTACGCTTAGATATTTTAATCTATGCAACGGATTTTAATGCAATTTTCACTAATGGAAGGAGCGTGTAGCGTGTTAACGTAAGTTAACGATAAAGGTTTATTTATAAATATATAATTTGTAGAAAAAAATTTCACCTGTGCGAAGCAGGGGGCTGGCCGCTAGTGATTTATAATTTGATGTGTTTTTATTATTATTTATATGTCCTTTATATATATTTTCTTCGAATACTCGTATATCAGATAATGTTTGACATTGATGCCAATTTTATGGTCCAAAGTCTTTGAGGACAAAATTCTACAAAGAGGCTACAAAGGTCTTAAGAGGAGGTGTCCGTGCCGATACGCGGTTCACACCGCTCTGCTTCCCTCCTGGCGTGCGATAGAGAGAGTTGCAAGTCCTGGAGGCAATGGAGAACCAAAATGATTTTTTTTTTCAGCAAATCTGCAAAATAGGTAACTCGAGAAAAAATAATCTGTTTTTATTTTTTTCCTATCTTCAAAAATGACTGAGATATTAAACGTTAAAGTACGGCTTCCGCAACTAGTGATCTTGAGTGATCGCGCTAACGTGTGACGTCACAACGTAACACAGTTCTGCGTGTCTACATACTTTCGCTCGTTGCGCTCGCGGTTTCGCTATAAATTTAATTGTTTTTCTTATAGTGCATCACTAAAATTGTTAACAAATATTGTATTGTGCCTATGTGTACCAACTCCAGTGAAAAAACAACCCAAAAATAGTTTTTTTTCTGTACCACGCGGTAATAATATTTGGAAAAAGTGGTTAAAATTTATGAAGTTAAAAGTTAGCATAACGTATAATATCTATATAATATCTATTTATTTTTATTTATAAACATAACATGTTAAAATTAGTCTATTAGTAAGTACAAAATAATAAAATAGTAAAGAACGGATCGAGTTTTATTGTGTCTCAGGATTGATAATCTTTTTTGTTTGTGCACCTCTCCCAAAATCTTTGTATCTTTGAAAATAGCTCATCACAGTAAAGAATTTCATAAATCTGAAATTTGTTGAATACTTCAAAAATACTATTTTTTTCTTTGTTACATACTTACATATAGCTAGCTAGCTATCCTATCTAGCATCTAGCTGTTAACCTAATGATCTCGCTCGGGTTCGAATCCCGCTAGGGGCATATGTTTATGTGTTAACATTTACCTTTGTACCTGAGTCATGGACGTTTTGTAGTTATAATAATAATAATAATATGTTCGTAAAAAAAAGTAATCATAGTATATCAACTGTCTGATATCCATAATACAAGCATTAGTTGCTTAATGTGGAACTAGATGGTGCTGTGTGGAATGTGTGAAGATATTTATTATCCATTCATTCATTTAATTATTTATTTATTCATTCATTTTATTCACTCTATCATTCATTCGTTCGTTTATTCGTTCGTTCGTTTGTTCATTCGTTCGTTCGTTCCAGATGCGTCGGAGTAATATGAAATTTTACAGAGCATACATCCCTTTTTATCTAAGTGATGTTTTATGACAATCAAGTCATATCACTCAGTTTATTTGTTATGAAGGATGAAATGAACTTTTTGTTTGGTACCAAATAAAAAAATCAATAGGTGTACATATTTAAAAATGAAATTAAGAAAATATTTGTCACCCCTGCCATTTAAAACTCGACAAAAATAAACCTTTTAATAAAACAAAAAACTTTAAAAATCCTCATTAATATTTTTTATTGAAAAAAGGTTTTTAAAAAACCCTTAATAAAACTTGATCGAAAATCTTACTTACTTTATGTTATTTACTTATTCAGTTTTATTTCTCTCTATTCTGCGGCTACAAAATCACCATTCTAAGATATCGCGCAACCATAAAAATGTCGACTTTTGGTAGGTTATCCGACTGTCCTTTTACAAAACTCTCTTCCATCGCTATGTTTATTTAATAACAATAATATTTAAAGTAATCGCTAACACAAATACTTAAAATAATAACTACAAACCACAACAATCAAATTTTATGAAGGTAAACACTCCGCATTACTCGCAATCGGACAGAGACTGTTGCGTTGTGACGTCATAGCAGTAGCGCGCGTATGAACGAAAATTTTAAAAGCGGTGAAACTTTACAACGCTATAACTTTGGAAATCCTGGCCCGATTTCGATGAAACAAAAACTATTATTATTTGCACAAGTAGGCGCATCAAATCCAGTAATTTTTATAGTAATATTTGGATGTGCTGGTGTTCTCCATTGCCTACATTTCCTTTTTGTAATATGCTTTCGGGCGATAACGTTTTTAACCCCCTAAACTTTTACGAATTAAGACAATTTTGATATCATTGGTTTCAGTACACCTTAATCTAAGTCTGTACGTTTCTTTATTAGTAATTCAAATTAATTTAATTAAAAAAAAATAAAGACACTAGAGGAAGTTTTTAAGTAAAAAATATAGATTTTTAGATGTTAATAACTTATATTGTAGCAATATTTCTTAATAAAAATCAAAACGTATGGACCTAGTTTTTCATCATATCTACAACATTGCCAAAAATTATAAACATTGGAAAGAAATGTTTACTGGGAGGGAACAGTTATCGCTTTTTGTATGAAAGTTTATAGCTTGACAATCCTCTTAAAACCTTCGAGCAAAAAAATAAAAAAGTGACTTACTACCATCTGTAGAAGGTAGTCAGTCGTGTACTTTGAATAGGCCAATGACTTTGTCCTGGCTTGTATCAAAGGTCATGACTTTATGCAGATGCGATTACGAGCGGAAGTTTAAAAACTAATTATACATGAAAAATAATACCAAAATAAGTTTATTTTTATGCTAGCATATGACGCAAACCTCAATAGGTATTATTCGCCTGCCATTTTATTACACTCAGAATCTACTAAGAAATAAAATTATTCTGTAAATGAAATCATAATGATATTTATTATTTAATTGATAAATAATAAATATCATAATGATTATTTAATTGATCATAAAATCTATTGTTTAGCTAGCTATTATATATAGTATTACATAGCTTACCTATACCAATAACAATACTATAATATATGTATAAAGCTGAAGAGTTTGTTTGTTTGTTGGTTGTATATCTATCCAATGTTGGTAATTATCCAAATTATAAAATAAAGTCGCTATCCGCCTTTGTCTGATTGGCGTCTTACTTTTTCAGCCTTAGTGAAAACCTTATCTAAATCCGTTGTGTGATTTTACAACGGATTTAGATACAGTTTTCACTAATGGAATGAGCGATAAGCGAGGAACGTTTGTGTATAACAATCTGCCAAAAAAATTGAATACGCGCGAAGCCGGGGCGGGTTTCTACTATATATCTTTATATTTATTAGATTTTTTTTAAATTAAATTTATTACTTAGGCAATTAACAAGTTACAAATTTTTCCATCTGAACATATTAATCGACAAATGTAATTACAAATATAATTTTTTTTTCTATTAGATAAAAATATACCTGACCTTATTTATACTCTATTATCTAACTACAATAATAATGTTGTCTATCTATATGGATCGTTAAAAACATGTCCCAAGCATTAGCTTCTTACTGAGTAATAGATGAATTTTATTGTTCTTTTTCCTTAGAAACGAGTGGAATTCAGGTAATTTTATACATAGAACATTTAAAAATATATTACTTACGTGTTGTTTAAAATAACTAATTGTCGTTCACAAAATCAACTGTTAAAAAAACCGGCAATATTTGTTTAAACGAGTCACAATATTGCAACCAACCGAACGCCAGCGAATGGAATGAGAGACTACCACACAACACAACGATACGAGACGGCTAGGTACAATTGGGTCGAAGTAAATAATACATAAATATGGTAGTGGTTAGGGAGCCCACGATGCTAAATGTGTAGTCACTCGAGCGTCGTGGGCACCTATTGGACTTTGAAGATTGGATGGTAAGAAGAAAAAAAGGTTATATGAAGTTTTTCATTTCAGCGGTGGGGTGAGCGTCTACAGGCGTTCAAAATTTTGTAGGCGCTGTATTTTAAAAAATCCTCCATATAATCGTCACATTAAGAATCAGCACGATCAGGGGCCCTAGACAAGTTGCATTCGCTCCGTAGCGATTCGATTCGCTAAAAATAAAATGTATGGGATTGACATATGCCTTCGCTAAATCACGTGATACTTCCCATACATTTATAACTATCGAACTTCGTTATCGTTATCGTTATGGCACTTTGTCTAGGGCCCCAGGAATTTAGGCTGAACCGTCTGTATGAAAATCTGACGCGCTCGAGTATTACAAAATGAGAATCGTCAAAAATATTTTTTGCATTTTCAAAAAGCTGCCACGAGCTTGCATTACATCCGAATCGTCTGAATTTTAAATGGGAGCTTAGTTTAGGTTCACTTAACGTCCCCTCTGAAAATCTGACGCGCTCGAGTTGTATTTAAAATTTTACCCCCACCCCCGCCAACCCCACCAACCAAACCGTCAGATTAATACATATCCGTTATCGGAGACACGTGGGGTACACTGGCAATATCTGACGCGCTCTAGTGAATCCAAAAATCCCCTCTTGGGCTCCCCTACCATAGCCGGTAACTGTTATCTCTTCTTTATCAATACAGTGCGCCATTATAAATAACTGTTAAAAAATAATCATTTGATATCGACGAACAAAGGTTAAATTTGTCTATTTGTTGAAATATTTGTAGATATTGGAAGTAACTTTAAAATGATTTATTAATTTTATTGTAACTTAACTTTGAATAAAAGAGGTTCTGTTCAAAAAGGATTAATAGGAAGGGATAGGGAGCCAATTTATCTATTCCTACCTAATCCCTTATACCTATGTAATCCTACTAAAGTAGGCAACGCACCTACAGCACCTGTGGCTGAGCCTGTGGCGTTGCTTCTGTTATAGGTTATTGACCTACCATCAAAGGACCGTCATCTTGTCTGACGAATTTTACATAAAAAAGCTGATTTTTCAAATTTTTTTTCTATTTTAATAAAAAAATTAAATTCATTTTTTTGTGTACCAATTTTTAATACTCGTATCTATTTTTTTCTTTCTTTATGTAAAATTCGACAGACAGGCTCGTGGTCCACTTGATTGCAGTATAACACAAGCAAAACCACATAATTCAGTAACTCTAGACTTTGATTCTAGGGTCACATCGGAAAAAGTCCAACCAAGCTGAAAATTTGTATATACGTACCTGTTAACTCCCCAAACAACCCCTGAAAAGTCCCACGAGTCCAGAAGTGGGCATAACTTTTGACAGCCAAAAAACGGTGAAAAAAATTACCTTTTTTCGGTTTTTTGCCTATATCTTCGTTCCTGTCGATCTTACCGTTATAAGGTATACTTATAAAAAAGAAAGAATGGAAAATTCTCTACAAAAACGGTGACTTTTCCGAAGTGAAATCCTATAGTACCTGAATTAACAAGTGAAATGGTTGGCTTTTGAATAACTGATTAGGTTGTTTTAATTTTAGTCTTATCAAAACAGAATACAGTTACAGAGACTGAGTGACCGTTAAAAACATTTACCTACTTCTTTCCATTACGTCTTAGCCCGTAGTATTTAAATTTTACGCTGTACAAATACAAATAAACAATACTTTAAAGTTAAAAACAAAAACCTTATACCAAGATCGAGCCCGAGACAGTATATTTTGACCATTATTAGTCTCGCATAAATTTTAATGTTACCAACCAATAAATAAATTTTAAAAAAATGTTTCAAATTAGAAATTTGATCGAGGCTTTTGATCGAAACCCTTCTCCATTTTGATTAATATTTTATTGCTAAAATTATATGAAAAAATAAGTGTAGTGGAAGGGCCAAATGGTCTGTCTTACATTCCGAAGAACAGCCGCACAAATTTTATTGTAATATGCTAGGTATCCATAGCACTATTAGGGTTGCCTCAACTTTAGTTCCTAAGTTGAGTTTAAAATGAGAACGTAACATAGTATTTGGAATATTACAAAACAATCCTTTAAAAAATCTGTTGCAAATAAACAGATTTGGTAACAAGCTATCTTCGGTTTAGTCTGCTGCAGCCTAAAGTGCACTGACCAGCTTACTATAAATATTGTTGAATCTATAATGCGAATTTTAGTATTGGTATCTTACATTTCCGTTTGGAAAACTTTAGGTATAGCTATTTTTTTTTTAACATTTGAATCTGGCAACTGGAAAATTATCAATTGTATAGGTTATCGGAGACACGAGGGACATATATAGGGACCCATATCTGACGCGCTCGAGTAAATCCCAAAATCCCCTCTTGGGCTAATAGCTAATAAGTCACATGTGTCTTTTTATTATGTCTTTTTCTTTCTATATATTAAAATATTTATTTATGTATTGATTTATTTAGGCATTTGTGCCACAACATATCGACAGCACTATATTGGTACCTTATACGGCCTTGGACTAGAAAGCCATGAGTTCGTTTCGTTCGACGCCGTCTAGATGACATACTTTTGGCGATTGTATACATTCTCTGTGAAGGTCACCCTGTGAAGTTATGAATGTTTTGTCTATGGAAGCTGCAACTGAACACCCAAACAATGCTCGAAAGACTTCATGTTTACAAGAACTTTGACAGAATGGTTACTAATCTTTTGTTATTATGACTTCATAGAATTTTACAGTATGACACATTCTCATTATAACCTCAGTCGTAGGACGCGGTCACTGCGAGACCTAAGCCTTCCTCATAACTTTCCGCAGTAGGAACAATCAGAAGTAGCCTTTTTTTAACGTTGTGAAATCCTCTTGCACCTTTAACGCAGTGGGGACACTGCGGGGTTGGGCTGGATTCGTACCGGCAAAAACCCAACGACTTTCTAGCGCGGCCGTTGATGGGCGGGTCGCGGGACTGTTATGACACGACTTCGGTGCCCCGCCACAGCTATCGGCGTACCTCGCTCTCGGCGTACCCGAAAGTGGAGGTACGCCGGCCATCTCGGGGGAAGTCAGAGGCAGCCTGGCTCTAGCAGCGACTCGCGGCCCTTATATTGAGTTAACAGTCCATCTTAAAGGTAGACATCCTTCACCGCACTTGCCGGTCTGTGGTCTTCGTACTGTGGTACTACGTGTTAGGACACGTAGTACGTAGTTACGTAGGACACGTAGGATACGTAGTAGTCGCGGTATGTAGCTGGCAGTGAGTAGTGGGCCAGCATTTCAACTTATTAATCCGCCGGGTTTACTATAGTCGGTAACTTTCGTTTGTTCTCCTCATTCCTGATTGGATCTCGTATAATAACTCGTTGAGCGACGTTGAGCTTTCTTTACAAAGCCCATATTTAGAGAACACATTGATAGAAAGCCTTTATTTTTTAAGGCATATTAATTTAAATTCAAGATAAATTAGGACCAATTTTATATTTAGTTATTGGAACATGAGATAAATTAGCGATACTGTACGTACATCAATTCATTAAATAACTAACTACATTTGCATGCCTTTTTCAGATAGCCAGTAGTCGATTTTTTGTTTGGGTACATACCATATTATTTGTATTGGTTGTAAAATGAAAAGTTTATTCCTAAAGGTTGGCGGACCCGGGTACTCCTAATAAAGCATCAAGTACATTATTTTTATATTCTGAAATGCATACTTACATATGTTTTTTTTTTCAAACAAAAAAAACTGTATATAACATTTATTATATGTATAGTTATTTTTAAAATTAAAAAAAAATCATAGTATCTATAATATTTTTGAAATTATTTGCCGATGATATGTAAGATATTATTGATTGACATGCATGACGACATTTTTTTGCCTTGGCACTAGATTTTTAATGTTTATTTTACTCAATAAACAAGTATTCTTATGTTGCGATGTAGGTAACGGAATGCACCCGAAATACTGTGTGGACACCCGACGCGGTTGCGTTGACGACCTTGTGTCAAAACCATTTATTTCACGTCACTTTGTAAAATTCCATGTCGTGCCTGAGAAAACCTGATTGTTAATTATAGATTCCTATAAGTAATATCAGTATTGTATCTATTATTTTAAAAGTATAAATAATTACCAACAAAAAAACGCTTCTCTTCTATAAATCTATTTTAATAATCTCTTATTTCTTTAACATTCCAGAAGCTAATCTAATCTACTCTTAAATAAAAATAAGTTTATTTTATAACAAAAATATTTATCCAAGTACGCAAACTCTCCTATGTTTTTTTGCACTTTATATTTGTACATATATTTAATAACTAAGTTATATCGCATTTTATATCGTCAGTTCCTGATTTATTTAAGCAATAGTGATTATTTAGAACATAATCATTTGTTGTTTGTTATATTATATTACTTTTACCGAAAACGCCATAAGTTCTTAATAACTACTTACCTCAGAATATATAATAATACTAGCGTAACTTAACTACTGGCAAAAGTGATAAATAAGATTATTTTCATCACATTTACCAAATTAGTGAAACTGGCTAGCTATTATTAATACTTACCACATTCACATTTACCGTAACATATTATATCCATCAATCTTGAGAGATATTGTAATAGATTTTAAAGATAGTTTACTTATATGAGTTTTATAGTTTATATTATAGCAATGAAAACTATTTCTTGGAGTTGAAGCACAGAGTGGTCATAAAATAGTTCACTGCTGAGACCAATCAAGAATTAATTACATAACTCGACTTCAGATCTGCAGTACAAGGCAATCAACCTCAATAAGCAGTTTAATGTAGGTACAAATACCTTCGAATACTTACTTTAAAATGCAAAACAGGATGAATAAACCTTTACATAGGACTAGCATCAGCCCCCGGCTTTGCAAGGATGCTTATACACAAACCTTCTAAGTTTATCGCTCTTTCTTTTAGTGAAAACCATATCAAAATCGGTTGGGTGTTTTAATAGGAGTTAGATGTAAAACAGACAGAAGAACAGATAGTGAATTCATATATACGCGTGAAGTGACAATTAAAACTCATTAAGTACCAAAATTGTTTTGATATTTCTGAGATTAGAGTACACAAACGCACAGTCAAAAATAGTAAACCAGACAAAAATTCTAATAATTATTTCTTTCGCCTCAGTAACATAAGTACGTGTACAGTTTTTATATATTTTTTGTGATTTTATATGTAATAAATTTTATTCCATTTTATTATTTTTTTATTATATGTATAGATATAGAAGTATCGATAGTTGATTGCATTTAACACTGTACGTAATTATGTACTGAAAATAAAACTTTATGGGATGTGTTTTCTTTTAGAAAAATAGTATAATGTAGGTAATAGAAAATAGTGGGTAAAAACTGAACAACACTTAAAGTAGACTTTAAAGAAATAATTTAATATCTGTTAAAAAAAATTACAACAAAAAATATTATCAAAACAATTAAACACGATATAACAGTCGTGTGTATATTATACGCCTTGTGTTCAGGCCCTAAAATAACTTTTAATTTTAGCTTTTTAATCTTATTGAATCTATGTTAATTTTAACCCTTCGCTTTACCTTGTTAAAATTATAAATAATGTCAATACCACTAAAGTATTACACATTACACATAAACAATAAAATCTAATACAAAATTAAATCAAGGCCCAAACATTTGAAAACATAAAATAACTTAAGAAAAAAATATATTATAAAGAAAGAACAGGTAGGTATATAGTAAAAACAAAATATGTAGAAAAAATAATTCTTATAAAAATATTTTTAATACCCTATCTGCATTTTATCTGCATTTTAACTGAAATGTACCATTGAGACTTATTATCATAACTTTTGCACTTGTTTTGACGCTTAACACTAATTTAAGCCTGATTTTGATCAATGTTAGCACCACATGATGTGATATTCTTGCTCTCGTAGTGTGGAGGCGATGACGCAGCATACATCTGGGCTTCTTGGTGACCGTAGCTGTAGTTCTGTTGGCCCGGCTTTGGATTTTGACCTTGGAATCCGCGGCCCTGATAACCAAAAGGACGCATACGACGAAAACCACCGCGGCCAGGTGGACCGCCGCGACGCCCTCCTCGGAAATTCCTGAAGAAAGTACGCTGTTGTGGTGCCATAGGTCCTGTCCGGGCATCATCCCCCTGTGGGTTCCACTGGTTAGGCGGAACCCCTCGACGTACGCCTCCCATGCGTGGACCTCCATCCCTTGGATTACCGCCATCTTGTCGAGGGTAATTTTGGTACATGGAACTGCGACGCTTGTCTGCTGCATAGGGCGATCCCTTCACCGGTTCTCCGCCTGGACCAGTGACTCCGGACGCTTCGAAGCCTTTCTCACCAGCAACCACATCGAATTCCACCGCCTCTCCGTCCCCGACCGAGCGCACAGCTTTGCGTGGATTATTTCGAGCTATGGCAGTTTGATGAACAAACACATCTTCCTTAGTATCGTTCCGATTAATGAAACCGTATCCGCTCTTCACGTTAAACCACTTCACAGTACCCGAAACCCTTTCAGCGACAATCATTTTCTGTTCCAGCCTTGATTGTTGGGCCTGGGACGTTTCTTCTGCTGGCTCTTGTCGCTTTGGCAACTGAGTCGCCTGTTCAGTATCAGCCATGATGGTAGTTGGCGAAGCGATAGTGGATAGATGGTAAATTCGTGTTAACAACCTCTTCTCGGTGTTAACGCTCTCGATTGTGTGACGTTCTTAATTTAAATTTGTAGACGTCAAAATTACGTTAAACGTCACTTGACAAGTTATATAGTTAAAAATTCAATGCAAAATGTGGAATTTTTAAATTTGCCCTACCAATTTTTACTCAATCAATAATATTCCTTTTAAAAAAAAAAACAATAAAATTATGACTATTCAATGCCTAAAATAAAATATAACAAAAAAATATCTAATTCATGTATTCTTGGGGTAGAAATGAATTTTTCGCTACCGACGACGTGTCAAATATTATTTTTGACGATATTGAAAAATCAATATCGTCAAATATTATCGACTGGAATAATTTTATTTCAACTTTTTAAAGTGTGTTCCATAATTCGAAGGAGTAATTTGACAGGTCCTAATGTCAAATTTTAAAATAATGTTACCAGCGTTTTCTCCGTAGTGCTGTTCTAATATCGATTTTGTTGGGATAGCCATAATATTGTACGGTAAAAAATATTTTTTATCTTGATTTATTGATTTAACATTGGTATTGTTGTTATTTTAAGGTTAGAAATTCGTTTAAAGCAGAATTACTAATTACTTGATCGATTTGGAATGAATAAAAATAACGATTAAAAATTTATACGTGAAGTTAAATAAAATATAGTACCTATAACGCGGTTATTTTGCGGTAATTGTATAACAGTTGAGGTAATATTCTTTTTAGAAAAGTTATAATAATCGAAAAGAATTGCAACTTATAAAACAGACTTTGCAAAAAATATAATTGATACAATTAAATACATTAATGTTATTTAAAAAATTAATTTTAAACAAATTAATGTTCTCTAGAGCATTAATTATGGTTTTTAAAACCGATTTTTTTTAATAAGTCCGATTAGGTTACATCACTATTTTTGTATGGTCAAAAACTTGCAAGCCAGGAAATGTCAAATACTCCTTCTGATTACGGAACACACTTTATATGTTTATACTATTAAATTAAATATATTATATTATATTATATTATATTATATTATATTATATTATATTATATTATATTATATTATATTATATTATATTATATTATATTATATTATATTATATTATATTATATTATATTATATTATATTATATTATATTATATTATATTATATTATATTATATTATATTATATTATATTATATTATATTATATTATATTATATTATATTATATTATATTATATTATATTATATTATATTATATTATATTATATTATATTATATTATATTATATTATATTACATTATATCATATTATATTATATTATATTATATTATATTATATTATATTAATTAAAATATGTTTATACTATTAATTCACAAAATGAGCTGAAATTCGTATTCCTGATTTTTTTTTAAAGCTTTCATATGAGTCTTATGTCATTTGTTAGATTCGTTTTTGGTCAGATCCGTTTTTTGCCAGGTCCTTTTTTCGTCATATCAATACTTATGATAAGGTTTTGATGATTTTGATATAAACAATTAACCCACAGTACCAAGATAAGACAGTGTCATTCTACAGATAAAATATAGAATTGGTTTTTAAACCATTTCGCTATATGCATTCGCACAGAGTAATTTGTTTTTGATCACTAAAAATCCCGATCTACCTTGAACATGTAAGTTGATTTTTAACAAGCGGGTAATTTAAAGATTACTTTGTCAAGTGTGAATTTGCTTTGGGAAGGCCATTGTGTGTGTGTGATTAGTTCTGTTTAAGTGTAAAAAATATATCGAATATGTATAATTTGGGAAGGTAAAATAAGTCTAATTTTATAATTTAATTTTAAAATATTTATTTACTACAAATATTTACTGCAATAATTTACATAAGAAATAATAAAAACGGAACATACTTATTACTATATTTTTCTATACGTCCTATTTCTTTTTTTTAATATAATTTTATATTACAAGAAAAACACGACAAGATACTTTTTAGATATCTTCCTTAGTATAGTTCCAATTAATTTTATTTTAAAATATAACTATTATTTTATGTAATTGTTTGTAATAATGAACATTTATCTACCTACCAATATACCTATTCGTATTTGACGCCATATTTTCTGATAGAGATCTCTGTCTGATACCGTTTAATGAGTAATACCGCTTATGTGATTATTTATAAAATTATAGTAAATCAATAAGTAAAGAATTGTGTGAAACTTTTAAAAACAAAGTCCAAACATTTACTTTTTATCCTACTAATATTATAGTGCAAAAGTTTGTGAGGATTTATGAAGGAATGTATGTTTGTTACCCTATAACGCAAGGACGGCTCAGCTAAGTTGGATAAACTTTGGCACACATATAGTTTATTACCTGGATTAATATATAGCATACTTGATATATTGGAAAATGTCCAAATATATAAAAAAACACATACATTTGACACTAAGGTACGTATATAGTGACCACTAGGCGGCGTATTATTAATTATACACTTTTATATTTTCAGGATTCGTGAGCCTTTAGTTATCCGAATAATAAGAATATTCTTAGAAGTTGTTTGGGGGTTTTTGAAGGTCATTTTCTATACAATTTGCTCCGTGTACAGACTATTTGTAGCTCCTAGTTCCAAAGACGTTCAAGGTGAAATAGTTTTGGTAAGTTCAAGTTGACAAATTGGCTTTGGCCACTTCATGAAGGGGGACCTATCATAAAGTGGACCGAACGAAGTGGCTTGACTGCTAAGTGTACCTTTTAAAAGATAAACAACTGAGATGCGATTTGTCACTTATAATAGTTACACAAATCTTTTTACGTAATTTTGTAACAGAATTAATTAAATAAAGTCGTTTTAGCTTATAATAATCCTACTTTTTATTCTAAAAAAATTTAATGTATAGTATATTAGGTTGCGGTCATTTTGGTAAAAATTGTGTTCGGTCTGAGGTCAGTCCTTGCCTTAACTTCATGATGTATTTTTTATCAATTTTTTTTCTTATATGCTTGTAAATAGGTAATTTTGAATAAAAACTGTTTTAGATCACCGGCGCAGGCCACGGCATCGGTAGAGAGGTGGCGCTTCGTTTCGGAAGACTTGGTGCTCATGTTGTGTGTGTAGACATTAATTCGGAAACAAACAATAAGACTGTAGAAATGATAAGCGAAGAAAATGGACTCGCTGTGGGGTACAGGTATAATTTTTATATATCCTTACTAATATTATAAATGCGAAAGTTTTTATGGATGTATGTCATGTATGTTTGTTACTCTTTCACGCATCATGAATCTTCAATCACCATGAAATTTTGCATACACTTTGTCTGGAACACAAGAATGGACATAGGGTATACCTTTCATCGTTCAACGAGGACGAAGTCGCGGGCACCAGCTAGGTATTGAGTATATAAAAATATTGAATTTACCTATATTTTCATAAATTAAAAAGTATTGGTTACTAATTGCTACTATTTTGCTATCTGTTCTACAATACTTATTACCTATCTTAGCAACAGGTAATGCATATTTATCCTCGTGTGAAATGAGAATTATTTGAAGGCAGGTAGGTGTCTTAAAAAAATATTGGTTTGCCACATGCCAAAGGAATGCATAATAATATGCAAAAATTTAATGTTCCTTTGTTCATAACCGCAAATCTCCGAAAGTACTAGATCACAATGAAATTTTGAACACATTGTCAGTGGTACTTACAGAAAAAGTCAACTTGATGTTAGCTGGCAGCGAACTTGCAGATTATATTATTTCGATGTTAGCTGGCTACCCGGTATTCTGTATAAATATCTTCTCAATGCTTGAGAATAACTTATATAGATTTAATTCACAATACAGATCTAAATTTATGTTTTCTATGAAGAAGTAAATTTTTCAGATGCGATGTAACGCGCCGTGGAGCTGTTTTTGAGCTATTTAGAGACGTTACAGATGAAGTCGGTAATGTCACCATTTTGATAAACAATGCAGGAATTATGCCTTGCAAACCGATATCAAGATATAGCGAGGCCGAAGTAATACACATGATGGACGTTAATGTCAATGCCAATATTTGGGTAAGATGTTTTTTTTTAATTACTGGATGTTTTTAATTAATTTTAATTATTTTTTTAATTTTTAATTTTATTTAGATAAAGATTCGGACACCATAAAAAAAAGTATTTGATACCTTAATTGTAGTAATTAGGGCCTCTTTCACAAACTACAAGTAATGTGTTGATTAGTTACTTTTAAAAATAAAAATAATTAAAAAAAAATTTTCTGTTTTATTGAATTATGCACTCGGTTTACTGCATCATTCGATAGGCGATTTTTTTTATTATTTTCTATTTAATGTTTGCGACGTTTACCGTACAAACAAAGGTATATGAGTTCCATCATCCCCGGTTACTGGTGACTTTAAATGACAGTTTGGCCTACTTGACGTTTGTAAGTCACCAACCTTTGTTTGTACGGTAAACGTCCCAAACATTAAATAGAAAATAATAAAAAAAAATCTCATATCGAATGATGTAGTAAACCGAGTGCATAATTCAATAAAACAGAAAATTATTTCTAAAAGTAACTAATCAACACTTTACTTGTAGTTGGTGGAAGAGGCGCATAATCTAATTAATTAAATATTTAATTGTACCTTAATCTTTAACTGTTTTGATGATACGAAGTTATAAAGAATATTACAGTAACGTACAGTCTGGTAATAAATATGTATAATTTAACTGAAAAAAAAAATGGGACAAAAAATAGCCAAAACTTTTTGTTAGGTGCTCGTATTTAGCCTTAACAATAAAAAGTAATATCTTATAGTAAGTAATCTTTATTTCAACACTACAGCGACCCACCTGGGCATCGCCTATATTAGGAGAGTTGGCATACATAATTTTTTTTATAAAAATGTCCTACTGATAATTTCAGATGATTCAAGCGTTCCTGCCTTCCATGATAGAGACGAATCGCGGTCACATAGTGGCAATGTCGTCGATGGCTGGACTTCTTGGCTTGCGGAACCTCGTCCCTTATTGCGGATCCAAACATGCGGTTCGAGGAATTATGACAGCACTTGCTGTAGAACTACAAGATGACAGGAGGGCTACAAACGGGGTAAATCATATTCTTGTTTTTATTTTCAACAATTATCTATATCTATATACTAAATTATATATTTTCAGGATGTTATAAAATAAAGTTACTGTCTCGCCTACTTAAAATAAGTTTTCCGCTAACTTTTTCTAAACTACCCCCAAAGATTTAAATCGAGAGATGCGGCATTAGTAGCGAAAGTGTGTTACAAAATACAACATACATTATACTAAAGACAAAAGTATAAAATACATACCTTGTCTAACACACTTTTAAATACAGACAACACATTCCTTACTGACTGTGACGATAGCGACGCTCTCAACAAGCGACCGTCACTCACTGTAGCTGGCGTGCAACTGTAGTTGGGTTGAGCGCCTGCGCCCAACCCATTGTTAAGAATTTTCGGTGTGTTTTTAGTATGGCGCGAGGAGATTACGCCGCATTGTCTAAGGTTGTCACTAGGGGAAAGGAAGATTTGTGTATATTTGCAGAAAAAGACTGCACTAATAACACAATACCTTGCAAAGGTCGACATTTCGACATATATTTCGACATATCTTTGCAAGGTATTGTGTTCAACTTGGTTCTCTGGCAATCTTAGTATTTCGGATCACATCCCTCAGAGAAAACCAAGTACCTATGCCCTCTTATCGATCTTAAGCAATTTGTAATTTGTAGACTAGACATTTCTTTGGTCTATTAAATACTCGATTCACTAAAACTCAAAAACAAACTAAATGAGATATTCTCTTTTATATCCTTAGCAGAGTTTTTGAATAGTTAGTAAATGTAAGCAATACTTTTTTCCAAAGATTTAAATCGAGAGATGCGGCATTAGTAGCGAAAGTGTGTTACAAAATACAACATACATTATACTAAAGACAAAAGTATAAAATACATACCTTGTCTAACACACTTTTAAATACAGACAACACATTCCTTACTGACTGTGACGATAGCGACGCTCTCAACAAGCGACCGTCACTCACTGTAGCTGGCGTGCAACTGTAGTTGGGTTGAGCGCCTGCGCCCAACCCATTGTTAAGAATTTTCGGTGTGTTTTTAGTATGGCGCGAGGAGATTACGCCGCATTGTCTAAGGTTGTCACTAGGGGAAAGGAAGATTTGTGTATATTTGCAGAAAAAGACTGCACTAATAACACAATACCTTGCAAAGGTCGACATTTCGACATATATTTCGACATATCTTTGCAAGGTATTGTGTTCAACTTGGTTCTCTGGCAATCTTAGTATTTCGGATCACATCCCTCAGAGAAAACCAAGTACCTATGCCCTCTTATCGATCTTAAGCAATTTGTAATTTGTAGACTAGACATTTCTTTGGTCTATTAAATACTCGATTCACTAAAACTCAAAAACAAACTAAATGAGATATTCTCTTTTATATCCTTAGCAGAGTTTTTGAATAGTTAGTAAATGTAAGCAATACTTTTTTCCAAAGATTTAAATCGAGAGATGCGGCATTAGTAGCGAAAGTGTGTTACAAAATACAACATACATTATACTAAAGACAAAAGTATAAAATACATATACCTTTGTCTAAGCACACTTTTAAACACAGACAACACATTCCTTACTTGAAACGTGACTGTGACGATAGCGACGCTCTCAACAAGCGACCGTCACTCACTGTAGCTGGCGTGCAACTGTAGTTGGGTTGAGCGCCTGCGCAACCTATTGTTAAGAATTTTCGATGTGTTTTTAGTATGGCGCGAGGAGGTTACGCCGCATCTTTAGATTTAAATCTTTGATCAGCACTATCTTGAACGAAAAGTGAACCAACCAACCAAGAATTTTTCACTAAACTGTAATAACTATTTGTAACATTTTTTAAATTCGTTTAGATAAAATTGACGACGATTTACCCTCACATGGTGGACACCGGTCTGTGCAGAAGACCGCGCGTACGATTTCCTTCACTTCTCAGTCTCGTGAGCGTTGAGGAAGCAGCTGACAAGATTGTTGACGCAATTCGAAAAGAATATTTAGAAATTACTATCCCATATCTTCTGCATTATTTCGTTAGGGTAAGTTTCTTTGAATGTTAATTTTGGTAAATTATGAACTGTACTTAAACTGTAGTATCTAGCGACATGAAGCAGTTAATATTTTTTTTAATGTAAAGACTGGCAGGTAGCCTGACGGTCCAGTCGCATCACAAAGGTTATTAACATCGCCTATGAACACAAGTAATACCAATAGAGGATGCAAGTACGCATTCGAAATTTAAATTACATATGGCTTAGCGCCTCTTTCACAAACGTCAAGTAGGCCAAACTGTCATTTAAAGTCACCGGTAACCGGGGATAATGGAGCTGATATACCTTTATTTGTACGGTAAACGTCCCAAACATTAAATAGAAAATTATAAAAAAAAATTGGCTATCGAATGATGCAATAAACCGAGTGCATAGTTCAATAAAACAGAAAATTATTTTTAAAAGTATTAAATATCAACACATTACTTGTAGTTTGTGAAAGAGTTATGGATTATACTCGTAGATTAGTTCCAGCAAACTTTGTTTTGCCATATAAAAATTTTTTTGGGGTGGGACACCCTCATTTCAAACCTACCGAATAAACACAAGAAATTTCATCAAAATTGGTCAAGTCGTTTCGGAGGAATTTGGTTACAAACACTGTGACACGAGATTTTTATATATAGATAGACACCTATTCACCATCCATAAACTTTCAAATCTCCATATTAAACTAATATTTTGCCATCTACTTATATAATATTTGAATCTTTTGTAACATCAATATTTCTTTAATAATAAATTTGTACTTTCCGCTTTTCAGTACTGCGTGAATTTAATTCCGTTCCGCGCTGCGAAAGTTTTGGACGATTTCTTGAACACAGGAGTCAACGCCCACGACACAGATGACTAAATTAGGTATATAAGTATTAATAATGTATAACAATTGTGATTTAAGATGATTTAATAGTTTTATTATTAAGTAATAATTAAAAACTAGTACCCAATTAATGATTTTTTCTTAATAATTAATTTAGTATAAATAAATAATCTACATACATTGCTAATTTTGTACTTATTTTAACCTAACTAATGACATTCGGTGATTAAATTAACAATATTTCAAAAAATAACAAAAAGGTTTTATATTTAATTATACTACTTTTTCATTACAATTATTGGAACTTATGCCTGATTATAGAACTTAACAAAATACAGGCTGTCAATTAATATGCAATCCTATGTTTCAAAATATACCTACATTTATTTACAACTAGCAACCCGCTCCCGGCTTTACCCGGGGTGCATTTTTTTTACGTAAAGACCTTCCCTGATTATCCCTCTATCCATGAGTGAAGACAGAATTAAAATCGGTCCAACCGTTCTCGAGTTTTGCGCTTAGCAACACATTACGAAATCATTTTTATTTATATACGAGATAAAGCAAGCAAGCAATATTTATATTTTACAATACGAAAAATGTTTTCTTCATTGGACACGTATTTTTCAAATTATTCAATCGAAATAGTATCCAAATCAAACAATTTATAGTCATAATCATATCATTATTTGACGATGAGACTTTTCATAAACTCTGCTGCCTGCCTTCTCGAAGGTAAACATTGTCCAAACGCTTCTAGCAACAATGGCTCCTGTCTTACTGCTTCCCTGTAATCCATAACCATACTTTATATTTAATCACTACATAGTATAAAACAAAGTCGCTTCCCGCTGTCTGTCTGTCCCTATGTATGTTTAGATCTTTAAAACTACGCAACTGATATTGATGCGGTTTTTTTAATAGATAGAGTGATTCAAGAGGAAGGTTTTAGTATATAATTTCAACGCGGACGAAGTCGCGGGCACCAGCTATCTACTAAAAATAAAGATATAACCCCTGAATTTTTTATAACAGCAAAGATGTCAGGCGTTGTATTGCTTTACACATTTAGTCAGGCGCTACACATCGCTTACTTTTAACGCGGGTGAAGTCGTTATAATTCTGGACCGATTTTAATTCTGTCTTCACTCATGGATGGATGGATAATCAGGGAAGGTTCTTACGTAAAACCTTTTCACGCCATAACTACTCAACCGATCATCATGAATCTTTGCATACACGTTGTCAAAGATACAAGAAAGGACATAGGGTACCTTTCATCCAGAAAAAAAGTACTATTCCCGAGTGATCGTCTAAAAATATAAAGAATTGGTACAGTCATAACAGCGATGACGATGTCAGGCATTATTATTTATTACTCATTTATTTTCTTTTTCAATGCGGACGAATTCGCGGGCACCAGCTAGTTAACGATAAATTATTGTCATCATATCAGCTGTAGGATATCCACTGCTCGTCATAAGTCTCCCCCATACTATAATTATACTATAGATACCATAGGTATAATTATATAACATATTAATGTAACTAGATCATAGGTGTTTTAAGTTTCACGGCACTAACTATCTCTCCGCTAACTTCTTATAAATAATCCACCGTATTTTGATACTATTTTCAATAATAGAAAGAGCGACAAATGTGAGAAGCCTGAAAAAGGTTGCTAGTTAAGAATCATCATCATCATCATCATCATCATCATCATCATCATCATCATCATCATCATCATCTCAGCCGCAGGACGTCCACTGCTGGACATAGGCCTCCCTCAAAATTTTCCAATTGAACCGGTCAGAAGCAGCCTGGATCCACCGTTGACCCGCGGCCTATATTAGGTCTTCTGTCCACCTTGTGGATAAACGTCCTACGCTGCGCTTGCTGGTCCGTGGCCTCCACTCGAGAACCTTTCGGCCCCAGCGGCCGTCGGCTCTCCGTACTATATGCCCTGCCCACTGCCACTTCAACTTACTGATCCGTCGGCTTATGTCGGTAACTTTCGTTTGTCTACGGATCTCCTCATTTCTGATTCAATCTCGCAGTGTAACCCCGAGCATAGCCCTTTCCATAGCTCGTTGTGCGACATTGAGCTTCCTTATGAGGCCCATAGTGAGAGACCACGTTTCAGCGCCATATGTCATCACTGGCAACACACATTGGTCAAAGACTTGTCTTGAGACACTAGTTAAGAATAAAGGTTAAATAATAAACATGCCTGTAATCATCCAACGATACTCTCCCATCTTTGTCAACGTCTAACTTTCTCAAAACCAGTTCCACTAGGTCTCTGACTCCCTCGTCGGGATCTTCATCGCCAGGTTGCTTCAGAAGCGAATTTCTGCAAATAGTAGGTATTTTTTTTTGGAAAATAAAATTTTACACAAGGTATACAAAATACAGGCAGACTCACAGTGGCGTATTAAAAATTACTGATAGGATATCATTGCCTAAGGAAAGACACAAACAAAAGGAAGAAAATGAAAAAGGTCATTTACTTTTAAATTAGATTTTCAAATTTCATATTTCTTTACTTTACTCGTTTTCGCCTCCAATAAAACAATTTTATTATTCTCCATAGGTAATAAAATTGTTTATAATATACTATAATTATATTAATTTAAATTTTATTTTTATTTTGTTTTATTAATTATTACACTAATTAGCGCCTCTTTCACCAACTACAAGTAAAGTGATTAGTTAGATTTTATATAATTTTTTGAACAATTATTTATAAAATTAAAATTTACTCACTTTAATAGTATGAACATTTCATCTCTTGTGATATATCCATCTGCATTGAGGTCATACACTCCGAAGCAAAAGGTTTGCCTTTCTTCATTGGTACCTCTCAGTAGAACACTTAGACCCTTTGCCCAAGCATCGAATTTCAAAGCACCTAACACAAATTAGACAAACCAAATCATAGAACCATATTTTCTAGGCAATGCAGTTGATAATAAATAATAGATTTTTTAATTAATTATTTATTTCAATATCAAAGTAAATAAATAAATAATTTGATGAGTGGTTAAGTACGGTGCTGCCTTCATTCTAAAAAAAACACTGCCACGATATTCAAAAAAGGTTCAGATGTTACATTGGAGGACAGAAAATTTAAATAGGGTCGATACAAATAATTCGAAACAAAATCCAAGTTTTGTTGTTTCGTGTCTCATATGAAACTTTATAAAAGGTATTAGAAAATTCTAGACACACTATACCACACAAACCCTTATTAAGCTGTTATTCATAATTCCTTCTGTCACGAGATAATATTTTTCTAAAGAGTGGCGCTATAATGTGCCGTTGTACGCGCTCATGACCTAAGTGTGTGATATCTCCATTTAAATGGAGATATCAAACCATTTATGAAATGAACTGTACATTATTTGGAGTATATATTAATGGAGAATGGAGAATAATTAAGACGGTACACCTACCTTCACCGCCATTCGCTCCCCTTTCCCAGGTGATCCAAAGTCTTTCCAAAATGGCCTCTTCGGTTACAAGGTGGAAATTGTTATGCATCACATCGCGGAACGTATTCTGATCAATGCCCTAGAAAAGAAAGACAAATAAATAATTCATTACCCCGCGTATTTAGAAATTAGTGGTTATCTCTCCCATCTACCAGATACATAATTGTGATGAGCTTTATCGTGGGTAAATAAGGTACAATAAGGTAATAAGTTCCTAATGTACAGTCAGCCGCATAAGTCGATTAACACATTGAAAAGTGCAAAACAACTGAACACTCAATTTACTTACTTATTTACTGAAGCTTTTTACGTTCGTTTGTACTCGAAGTTTATTTTGTTCTTAGTCGCGACAACGGCTTATGGCGCGTTGAGTGTTCAGTTGTTTCGCACATTTGAATGTGTTAATCGACTTTTGCGGCCGACTGTACATGATTGTTTGAATCTTATTCTGTATTTAGAGATTATAATAATTAACTAGCGACCACTTCCATTCCTCGTTCATTATAAAAGGACACCTGAAAACAAGACAAGTCTATTGGCAGTAAAAATATTATACCTCTATTTTGGTGGGCGGTTGTCCAATAGGTGAAGGCGGTGCCGCTAACTGAGCAGCAGCAACTAGCTTCCTATACATTGTATATAGGTCTTCCAATTCATTCCTGTTTCAATGAAAACGTTTCCAGAGTAGAATACTACTCTATTTAAATATTTTTATTTAATATTCTCAATAGAGAGGAAAATTTTGTAATGTAATAAACAGAGGAATCTAAAAAATATTTAAATAGGTATATAAATAAAACGGTGAGTTAACATAGGCTATGGTCGTGTTTTAATAAAACTATATTTTTAACTAAAAATTTCTTATCTATCTTACCGCTCGGTTTCAGTTAAACAAGAAAAAATTTAACTGTTTCAAGCTTTTAAATCGTTAAATGAATATGGGTGATCTTAAAACTATTTTAAGACAATAAAAAATAATACAAAAACTCTTGCAGAAAAAAACTAATAAAAAAATACTACGAGTATTAATCTACAAATACAATCTACAAAATAGTTATAAAAGTGATTGTATAAAAAATCTAATCTACAATCAAAGTTTTTAATTATAATAAAAATAAATGAATAAAATAAAGAAACAATTGAGAATATTATAAAAAACATAGATACGAAAATTATAAACAAAATATAACTTACAAGTAGAAGTCGTTTGGTATAATAAACATAAAAATAGAACGTAATTTAAAATTGCTTTTTCAGAAATAAAAAAAATGAAACTCACTTGTTAAAATGTGTGCTCCTACACAATGATTCTAACAATTTTTCCTTTAGTTTTCTATACGGCATGACTAGACATCACAAGGCGAACGCCCGCCTTGAAGCGTGTGCTAACTCTGTAGGGCGGACGAACAACAACCTCCAGCGGACGCTTTCCTACGTGTAGGGCTGTGCACATGTGACATGATATATTTTACATAAGTTTATGACTAACTACAGCTAGGGTTGCCACTAAGAAATTTAAAAATAATGTAGCAAAGCAAAAAGCAACGAAAAATTATTATTTTTTTATATGAAATCATGCAATTTTATACAAATATAAAACTTCTATACACTATAAAATTATAGTAATAATATAATAATAGTATATATTGTAAATAGTTCTTATAAAATATTAAATTGTGTTGGATACTTGAGTCTAACTAGGCCGATCCTGTATCCTTTATCATCCAGAATAATGATACAATAAATACATAGATACAATATATCTATGTATTTATTGTAAATTATTGTATAGGTACCAGATATGTTATGTAGACTAATTATGTATAATATGATATGTAATTCAGTAGACTCCCACGATACAAGCATAGCTTAGTGTGGGGGTCAACGACAACTTGTGGTCAATGTACTTTATTTTTTGGAAATAAATAAATTACTAATTACTAATTACTAATTACTAAATTACTAATTACTAATTACTAATGATGTTAAGTTGGCTTCAAGTAACTAAATATAGAATATAAGCTGGAATAAGAGCCAATAGTCTTGGCAAGATTTAGTTGTTTTGTTAATTTTTCATGTAAGTACAAGTGTAGGTCCATGATGATTAGTATATTCCGTGTAAGGTAAGATATATGTGACGAGAAAAAGTAAGGAACCTTTACATTAAAAAAAAAATAGATGTAGTATCTTAAGCTAGATTCTCACTTGTTAAACCTCGTAACTTTAATAAGATTTTCTATAAGCCTGTGAATGGGTTTTTTATTTTTCGATTTGGCCTTCTTCTCTTTTTGTTTGGGCGGTGAGGCGCGACGTTCAGCAGCTGCTTTCCCCTTGTTCAAGAAGAGTCTGACTCCTTTGAGCGCCATGATGCCAGCTGCCATGCTGATCTGCTGTTGTTTACTGCCAGATGCCATTAGCTAGGAAAAATGAAACACTATATAAATAGAAAAAATAACAACAAAAATAAAAGGAACGATAATTTTTATTATCATTTTTTTAAGTCATCTTTATTTTTACCCTTTCGCCTAGTCCTGGATTACAGAATTTTTTAGTGATTGATTTTGTTTTAATTGAGTGCTTACCCTAGTTTGACCTAATTTGATTAAAACTTTTGTACTCGTACATTAGCGATATTCCTACACAAACTTCTCTCTTTGTATTTATTATAAGGAATTTAATGAATAGTACATATTTTTTTATGAAAAAAATTTTTATTCAAAATTATTTCCAAAATTGTGAGACGTTTCGTCATTGTTGTAATTATACCAATATTTTAATTTCGCAGGCAAAATAATTTCCTGTATCTTGAATATGTATTCTAATATTATAAATTTTTATTTTTAATGAATACTTACACTCAAAACTACTTGATCGATTGTATAAATCCTTTCACGTTATCAGCGAGTCACATAGGCTATCTTCTACACTTCTATACTAAGTAATAGATAAGATTTGTATTTTTGTATGTTTGTGATGAATAAACTCAAAAACGAATCGAACGATTTTGAAAATTGTTTCATCTATAGAAATTTATATTATCAGCTCTTATAACGCGGTCGAAGTCGCGTGCAACTAGTATAGTATATAATATATATATTTTTTAATAACTTTGTCGTGTAATCATTAATGTATCACCATCGCATGTTGGCATTGTTTGAAACAAGAACAAAATTTTCAAATTGTATTCAAAGCGATTAAGTAAAACTTAGGGGCTGCTTGATCTGTTTTCTAACTTCCTACCTATGTTGTGTACGGGTAAAGTTAGCAATTAATGTAGATACATTATAGATAGGCTGTGTAGTGGCGGTGATAGGTACGGGTACGGACTTACTTAACAAAACTTGTGTGAAGAAAAAACAAGGGAATGTTACGTAATTTCTTTTATATTCCTTTAGTTATACAAGACACATTAAAATTCAAACAAAAAAAAAAAACAAATTTTGATTCATATTATATGACTTCGTACGCGCGAAATTTTCTGTATTCCGCATAACTTTTTTTGTTTTTAAACTGATTGGAATGAAACATCAATGAAAACCGCATTCAAATTCACAAACCAACAGAAAATTCCTCGGTATCACTACAACGTGAATATTAAAATACATATTTTATGGAATTCCATCTTCATTATACAGTTCATTATACAGTAGGTATTTTTTTTATTGTTTTCTTATTCATTTCTTTACTTTTCTATTCTAAGACGAGTCTTGATTATTTTTACTATACATTTTTTTATGAATGAATGATGTAGAAATTTTTTTTTTTTTTTGTTATATTTATATGTATTTATAATTTTTAAATATTTTCCGAATAAATATTTTAGGGTATAATAATAAAGACTCATTGAATGTACAAAATAGTTCATGTTCATTTGTTCATAACAAAATGTTTTCAGTTTACAAAAAGTTGTTATTAGGGTTTTATTATTGTAGACATACTATGGCAACCCTAGATTTCACTGATATAGACCAGCAGGCATGGTAGGTAAACATTGATGATAAGTAAAGCTAAATAAATCGCTCATAAATCACTAAATCGCTAAATAAATAAACAACTCAGTGTATGTAATTTAGATTCAAAATTCAGTATGAATATTAGGGATCAAAATGAAACTTTTTTATTCGATATAGGTATAGAGATACTAGTTGGTGCCTGTGATTTCGACTGTAAGAAATATAACGCCAGACATCCTTATTGCTGTTATACTTTTGACAGGCGTTGGAAAGGAAAGGTACCATACAGATTGACAAAGTTACTTTAATATTTGTAATATTATTAGTATGGATGGAGTTAGTGGATTGTGTGAATTTGTCAGAAAATATCCAAATTATTATTATTGGTCATATTTATTTTTGTCGAGCGTTGAAATTTTTATTTTTATTTTTAGATAATCCCTCGGGAACAGCACGGATGTTAAGGCTAACGGTCCACTCAATAGAAGGTGGTTACCGTCGCCTATTGCTCAAGCAACACCAAAGGTCATACAAGTGCGCTGCATAGTAACATTATGGATAAGAAGGTATATTTAAATTCGGCTCTGGCAACCCTTATTTACTCACCGAAACATAAAGGCACAAATGCTGTTATTTCACTGGTCTTAATGCCGGTGGCTGCCAAAATGAATGCGAAACATAGTGCGCCCTAGCCTAATTAAAACTATATGTAATGTATAGTAAAGTATATTACGAATATTAAAAAAAAGGAGGATTAAGGTCACATATTATATATGAAATAATATACGAATGTAATAGAGAACTAGCTGGTGCCCGCCACTTCGTCCGCGTTCAAACTGTTATATAACAAGCCTAAAACCTTTCTCGATAAATGGACTATCCAACACAAAAAGAATTTTTCAATTTGAACCAGTAGTTCCTGAGATTAACCGCGTTCAACCATACAAAACTTTTGACAAAACAAAATTAAGTATTGATTAGAAAAAGAACAAGGGGTATTATATAAACTCACCCCGTGTGTGATTTATGCTTGCACGTGCCCCCCTCTCCACATATACGTATAAGTAGTTAGTACAAACTATGATTTATTGACTCACGATGCGTAGAAAGACTTTGATCGAGTGATACGCCGCGACACGGTTGCCTGGATACAAATATTCGGAATAGTATTGAACTTTGCCATGTCACCCACCAGGGACACTTTTATGCCTACATTGTAATGTCACACATTTCTACCAAACCTCTGACACAGTCAAAGAATACTAACTTTTTGCGTCGACACACAGAATGGGTATAAAGCAAACAAAATTTGTAATTTCACCCGCGTGGCCCCTTGGACATGACAGTGACACAAAATACGTAGAACTACGCACAACATGCGACGGAAGATAGCGCATCTCGCTCAATAAAAATCGCTAATGTTATAAGTGCCAAAAGTATTAAATATTAATTATTCGTAAACTACAATGTCAAATGAAAAATTGTTACATACAGCCTTAGATAATATGTGAAGTGAAATTACTGATACACTTTTAGCTTTGTAATGTGTGTCATTTTGAAAATAAAACTAAAATCGATGGAAATGAGAGCTCACTTGGTGATTTTTTTCTATCGAGAAAATTTCATTGTATTATGTTTTCTGTTACAGACGTCGCTTTCATTTATAATGTATTTATCTATTTAAAAAAATTAATTAAATTAGACTTTGTTTACTTAGATAAAATTCAAATCTAGGATTGGCTATTTCTCTTTATGCCCGCTCTTAAAACTGATCGATGTGATCCAAAAACTGACCGTGAATGTGAAATCGCTGCTTAAAAACTAAAGGGCCATAAAAGAAAAAATTCAAAAATGTTTTTATTGCAAAAATACAATCACAATCCTTCATATTGTATGTTGTAAAAAAAATTATGGTTGTTTTATACCATATTTAGTATATTTTGATCATTTTTTATATATTCAAAAGTAACTTATATGCTTATATCTCTTCTAGTATTCAGTTTGTTATAAAAGTACTCATAACATTTAATGCTACTTAATAATACGCATGTAACGATGTATATATTTTATATATTATTTTTTAATATGCATATATTTTATATATATCTAATAAAAAAAGACAAAAATAATTTAATTTTTTTCGATTAGCTCTGTTAAAAGTGTAATTTTGATTTGTGGCCTTTAGTTTTTAAGCAGCGAAATCTTGTTGAAAGTTTTAACTGATGTCATTTTTCGTGGCCACCAAAAATCCCTCTTTACTAATCAGTTCCGGTGTGAGAATCGCCGTTTCATTTCCGATGTGAGACCCACTAAAAAAGGGAGGTGAAAAACTTTTTACAACCTTTTAAATTATCAACTGAAACAAGTATACAAACAAGAACAAGCATCTACTGAAACCACACATTTTTCAGATTTCCCCAGGATAAATTACTTACTTAATAAAAAATAATTTTATTTAGGCATTATAATAAGTAATAAAATCTATTAAAAAAACTTTGAATGGCATTCGTGGATACAATATGATCCTTTAAAAATCCGCATCTCCGTATCCGTGAATGTTGAAAATTCTGTATCCGCAACAACCCAACAAGTATTTTTTTACAATGTTATACAAAAAAACAATTAAAATACCAGGGTGAATCATTACGTTTTTAGAACTCGAATAAAAAATTAAAGAACATCGGTTTTTTTATCAATAATAATTAGTCACCTTGTCCTTCGATATATTTTGGTAACGTTTTTTATTTTAATTTTATTCCTTCATAAAAGAAGCTTTTTCTTATCGAAAGAAAGTATCAAAAAACTCGAAAAACTCCTATACGCTAGCCATTACTGCATTATCATCGTCAAATTTGTTTCCACGGACATGCTCTTCATTACTTTTTTTGTGTTATGATTGGCAGACATGATAGTCCACTTGATGGTAGGTGGCTACCGTTGCCTATATCAGAAGCAACCTACCGCCACAGGAGCTGCAATGAATATTGAAATGGGCTTTTACCCTTACTCATTCACCGAAACAAAACAGCACATAATATGCAATGACTTCTGTTACTTCGTAAGGACAAGGCTAACGCTCCTAGTACGTGGCACCGACGCGCCGGTGTCAAAATCGGAAATTGGCACAAATGACGGGTGTTCATTCTGTACGTAGAAAGATACGAAAATGCCTACTTACTAGTGATATGTCCAACCAACCAATGAGAACACTTTACTATAACAGAATACGCCAATAAGAAATAAAAATACATATTAAGATGGCAATGAAAATAAATTATTTTTAGTAACTAAAATTGGAGGACCATTTTTTTGTCACTAGTATGGTAAGGGCGCATCCCATCTTGTTTAACATATGACTGATAATATGCTGTTATTTCACAGTGATCTTCTTTAAGAGGGTGGTTAGCTGGTTAGGTACTAACCTTGACTTGTCTTGTTTATGTCTTTGTTAAAACAAAAACATAAACATTCAATCACTGTTAGAACTTGAGATATAATAAGTAGGACATTATCATAATGTCACCTATGTAAATGTGAAATTTCCTGAAGCTCTAACTAAATTAACAAGCCATAATTAAAATTACAAACTAACACCCGACTTTCTAATGAGCCCAAACAATCTGCTGTCAGTTGCTGGTGATGGAACCCTGAGGAGTTAGATATCCCGATACTTTCAGAACAAAGTTATTATGTCCTGGAAATACCATCGAAGTAACAGTACACCAAATTTTACATCAATCGAACCTATGACAGTTAGTGAAATCCCATACGTCGACTAGGAAACGTGCTGATGATCAGATCTTCATAAACTAATTTAAAAAATTAAATTGTAAAGCGCCACCTAGGTGAATCTGTAAAAAGTAAATAGTAAAATTACGCAGTGAATATTGCCATAACAAAAAATATTTTAAAATACTTATAAAAAAATATTTAAAATGCAACCAATATTTGTTACACGTATTAAATAAATTATTTTTTAAATTTTTCTGCTAAGCCACTTCACAACGCCTGGCGGTACACGTTTGTTGTTCCATAATAGAGTTCCTTATATTTCATTATACCCAGTTCCAATCGCAAGATCGTTTAAGTTTTGACAGCTCGAGTACTAATCAAATAGTGATACCCTGATGTGTTACCGATTCGATTTCTTTAAACAATCAATTTAAATCATGTTTTAATCGATTTAACACATTCATACGTGTTAAATCGAAAATGTGACGTCTGAAAACTGGGCGAGTATAGTGGATCAAACAAAAGAGGGGATAATGTCGGATTGGGATCGGGATGTTGCTTTTGACAATTTGTCTATCCAAGAATTGGTAATTAATGTTACTGAGTACTCGAGTGATGATGATTCCAGTTTATACGGAGAAGAAACAGACGATTCTTTAGACTTAAAAATAGTATTACAGTACTTATTTTAGTTGTTTTATTTTAATCGATTTATTTCAAAAAGGTTTTTATAGCCTGTGGTCATTCATTACAAATCGCACATCACTAAGTGGGCGGTGCCCGTCCATAAAGTACCGTATTCTCTGTAGTACATTGTACCGAAAATTATTGTAAAACTTCACGTGCGTGATCTGTCAAAAGTTAAATAAACGATTTGAACAAGAATAGTCTTCAAATCGAATAATTATAATATATTATAAAGAGGTAAAGTTTGCATTTCAAAACTAATCATTCGATTTAAAAAATCTTTCACTAATAGAATTGGACATATTTCACGCGGGCAATCTTAGGCTATCTAAAAACAAGATCCAACGCTTGGTATAATATAATATCAGGCGTTATATCTTTTATTTTGCAATGCCGACGAAGTTGCGGGCATCAGCTATTAATGAATGAATTTAAAAACTACTGAACCAACTTCAAAAATCCTTTTTACTGCCGCCAAAAGGACCACCCAGCTTATGACTGCGGAATGCGGACTGCAGTGCTCTTGTACTTATTAAAAGTAATAGGATTTAATTTATTGCTACAAAAATTAAGTTAACTCCAATCTGTCAATATAACTAATATACAATACAATATTTTAGATTATCTAGATTTTATAGTGGTTCGGGAATTTTTACAGATCGTTTAAATTCAACCCGTATGTTATTTTGAGTCACAACAATAATCATAGAAAGTATCGTATATTCCGTCTTGTTTAAACTTATGCAGTCAAGTGAAATACAGAGCAGTTCGAGCTACAGTTCGCACGGTTCGAATCGGAATAACTCGATTAAAATGAAACATCTCAACCTGTGATCCCAACCGTACCGTTTTCTGTTATCAGCAGCGCTAATGCCAGAAATCCGTCACTGTCATGTTGTCTGCCATTGTCATTGTCAATGTCAAAATTTGAAAGAAAGAAAAATAACAAAAAAAAAGTTCATATTCACAAAGCAAATCAGATAGCATATTATTATGTTTAATGTTTATATCAAGGGTTTATATTATGTTTTCGAACGTTGTCCAGTTTGTTGCTGATGTGCAAAATTTTAAATAATTAACCGGTTTGTTTGTACTTTGTAGTGTTTTGTGTTGGATGAATTGAACCCATTAATATGACATTTTCCTATAAAATAAACACTAAAAATAGTGGATTCATGTTCTTTTGGTACTAATAACGGCAGTAGTATCACTTTCTTTGTATCGGTGAGTATATTTCTTATATTTTCACATTTTTAGCGCCTAATTTTATCCCGTCACATTTAAAACAATTCAAAAATTACTATGTAGGCTTTGTTGTCAATTGCTTCTGTTATGTTTTTGAGTGCAAAGAGGTTTTTGTTACCCTATGCCTATGTCCATATCAATTATGATCCCTACAATTTATAATAGAATAAGTCATGTATGCAGCTTTGGAAATCAAAAGCTCACATGCCAATCCTTTATCTTCTTTTATAGCAATAGTAAGTAGTATTTGGTACTTACTACATTAAAAATAATAATAATATACCCTTTTTTATTATTAGTTTTTATTTTAACAAAGTTTATATAGAGTAACGCAAAGCTTATAACTTCAGGATCCAAAATATTTTCAAAATAAAATAAGAAAATAAGTTAAGCTGGTTTTTCTAATCATAAATTTGTATTCAATAAATCAGATGTGAGTATCCCATTGTAGGAATTGGGTTCCTGCTATATAAATATAACTAGCTGGTGCCTGCGACTTCGTCCGCAATGAAAAAGAAAAAAGTAGCCTATCCTGTGTCCCGTACGTCTAAACGTTTAGCTACCCAGTTTTATGAAAATCAGTTAATTTGTTTAAGAATTATGGAGGAACATTCATACACACATACATACATACATACAGAAAAAAATTCTAAAAATCGTCAATTTAGTTTCATTATCATGTATAGAGCCTATAAACACGAAATCTCTGAAAACAAAGTAACTTACTCCATGACCGACCCCTACAGATTTATTATTAGTATTGATTAAATTTTAACAATTAATAAATGAATAAATAATTCTATATTTGCATGAAGACATGTGAGGATCTAAATTCATGTAAGAATGTTTCTAACATTATCCAATATGAATTGTTGCCAGACCGATACAATATCAGTGCCAGACGCCAATTGATACAATATCAGGGCAAGTAAAATGTATGAAATATGTACGTACCTGCTTTTCACATTGTCCGCTCCGATAATGGATATTGGCCGCCACATAATTAGCAAATCATTTAATAGGGAGTCACTCATATGAAAGTAATAAAAAAAACTAGCTTGCTAAAAAGAATATAAAATGCTCTCTCTGTCTGTGGACAGAAAATAAAGTCTTCTTTATAGTCTGCCTGCCCTGCCAAAGCTGGGAACAATTTCATCAAAAATATGTGAAGATGAAGGTGATGCCACATGGTAGCGGATATTAACTACCGGTGTCCGGTATAATAAATCTGTAAGGGTTGGTCATGAAGTAAGTTACTTTATTTTCAGAGATATCGTGTTTATAGGGCTGTATACATGATACTAAAACAAAATTAACCATTTTTTAGAATGTTTTTCTGTATGTATGTTTGTGTGTATGTATTGTATGTTCCTCCATAACTCTTAAACGAATTAACTGATTTTTATGATACTGTTGTTATCTACAACAGGACACAGGATAGGCTACTTTTTTCTTTTTCAACGCGGATGAAGTCGCGGGCGCCAGCTAGTATGTAATATTTCAGAATTAAAGTACGATCTTATTACATAGTTAGTTACGAAAGTACGTAACTAGTATGGTCTTAGAAATTAGTTACGATCCTTATAAATATTTTTATAATTCACAGCCATAACATAAGTAACTGTTTTCCATCTGATCTTCCAGCGAAAGGGATTTTTAGCAAATTTAGTTTGTAGCTTTGTGGTCCCTGTAGAATAGGGTACCGTAAAATTGTGTAATGTAATTGATCTAACTAAAATATAATATAGTAGATGCCTATAGACACTATAGAGCATACGAAGCTTAAGTACTAGGCGTGAGGCCGCTGGCGGTCCTTGAACTCAAACCAGTCTACAACCTCAGAATTCCACAAGGAACCTATAATTTCATCTTGCGCAACGCAAGCCTTCGATTGCGGCCTGGTCCAGTTTGATTACATTGTTCTACGGTTACATTCCTCGTACTAAAGGTATTATCGGATAATACGCTTCCGTTCTTTAGATATGGCTCTTAAGTATTTGGTCATCGTAAATGGTGACGGTCAGTCAAAGGTCAGTTTAGATACAATCAGATAATGTAATTGTTGGAAGAAAAAACAGTAGACCAGACTCCTAAATCGGTTTTTTTTTACGGTTTTATGGGTAATATTTCGATTTATGTTTCTGACATCATATTTGATATCACTTTTTTTACATAAAAAATGGATGACAATAATTAATTTATCATTTATTCTACTTTTTTTTTTAATTTCACATTTTTTCTCACTGATATCTACACTAGCTTTTGTCCGCGATATCTCTAGCTATATTTTTGTTAGGCGTTGAATTTATTATTATTTTTTATGGTAAAAAATTACGAAAATGTAATTTTAAATGAAACAATTTGATAGTAAATACTCGTATATGCACTGAATTTATAAATTTTATAATGCTGAACCATTTGACCTAGTTGCAGTCTGGGTAGTTGCAACTCAACGCGGTCACGGCCACACTGCACTCTCGGTTTTAGACTCCTGCCTTTTGTCCCTGATCTACTACTACCTAAAAACCTTTTGTTGCGTTGCTTATGCTTCATTCAACTACAGACTACAGTAACTCCCAAAATCTAGTTTGGCTCTTAAGAATATGGACTCAGAAAGAATTCTCCTTTTAATAATTAATCTAATTTCTTATTTCATTTTGGTTAGTGTTTATATGTCTAATTGTTATTTAATTGCATTTTTCTGTGGTGACTTTTCTCACAAAATAATAAACGATAAGTATCGTTTACTAATTATAGGTATTGGTATTTCTTTTTGGTTTTAACACTCTTTATAGACGACTTAGCTTAAAAGTTCTACGTTTTCTTTTTGTGTGACATAATGACATATTATAATGAAAAAAAATCTGTAAAAACAAAATGAAAATATATTATTATTATTATTATTTACTAATAGTGTTTTTGCCCGCGACTTCGTCCGCGTCCGATCGCTACCAAACTTCACAGGAACACCTGCTACACTAATCTGAAGATTGTTTGAAAGTTTCATTAGTTAATATCGGTTCAGCGGTTTTGGAGTCTATAGGAGACATACGGGAACATACATACCTACACACATCGCCTTTTATATATAAGAAGATTATCTTTTCGTCTACATTCGTTTTATGGAGTTTTTTTTCTAGTTTTAAAAGTGTTTAATCAAATAAAATATTATTAAATGTGTTACCTACGTGGTCGTAGCACGATGTATATTTGATTAAAAATTTTCTTGTTGCCGAAAAGGATGTTTCAAAGGGGATCATAACGAAAAATGCTACAATGGTTAATCTCATTTCCGTTGTGAGACGTGACTGTAGAATTGTTTAACATTTTGAATTTTAAATTATTTATTATTGCAAACAACCTTTACTGAGAATGTAAATTTTATTACCAACCCAACTAGCGTAATTTTATAACAAGAGTCCTTATTAGCTTGTGCTTGTCAGTGCGGTAACCACGTAGCCTTGGTGTGCCCCCGCCTTTAGCCTATAAAAAAAAAGACTTTGTTATTTTTCGACGTGTGTATAAAAATCTTGAAAATAGGATTTATTTGGTTCTTTTACTCACCTAAAAGTTTGAATGCGGACTTAGTGGATCGGGGCTATAAATTTCTTTCTTTAAAAGAATCCAAGTCGTACTGGAAATAAGTCGAAATGCATATATATCTGAACTTATTGCATTGAAACTTTTCACACACAACAAGTCCCAGTTGGAAGGCTATTGGAGGCCGCTATAGATAATATCACATAACATTTCACACGACTGCATTTAATAAATGTTTAAATTTCAAAAAAGAGAAACAAAATCCACACAATTGTGGTGTGTATATTGTATTCTTTTTTTCATTGATCAAAAAGGTAAACAAACAATTCACGATATAGAACTAAACAAGCAATACGAACAAATTCTAAATGAGTTAAATCACTGAGTCAACTCTCTTTGATGATGCCTAATGTACAAATTCCATCTTTAAAACAGTCCAGCGACCATGAATTGACGACGCTATATTTGTTTACGTTTTTTATCAATAGAAAAAGAATAGATCATATATGTTTATATTAAAAAAAAAAAACAGTGCCCAGAATTCTGTATTGTGCTGTCACAAACGGTCAACGTAGTGGACGGATACTACCATTTTCTTAAATACCATTTCTACCAACAGTTGTAATTAAATAACGAGACCTACCAAATGAAATAATTTGTGATATGATTTAGTTACTCGTGCATACACAATTTAGGATGTATTTCACATTTCAATATGTGACGGTCACGTCCTTGTTGTATAATGATAAACATTGCGTTCTACGTGACGAGAATACTGTTTTGTTTTTTAGGTATTCAATTTTTTCCCTTCATATCAAAAGGCGTTTATTTTATAAAGCTTATTGACAATTAATTATTGTTGAATTAAATTCCATCGCACATTTTATAATGTCGCTACAAATTGCAATAATTTTCTTTAGTGGTGTTCTTTTCTCAAAGTGGAATGATTTATGTAATCAGAGAACACAATGTGTGTCTGTGTGTGTGTGTGTGTGTGTGTGTGTGGTGTGACTTGACGTAACTTGTGTTTAGTGTGTAACACTAACAAATCTAATAAAAATGATGAGAAAACCTTAGGCACGTGTTTATTGTTTAAACATTCTCACGGGTATCAAATGTTAGGCCTCCTTCCTACTGTGTATTTACAAAAATCTAGAACAGAAAATTTTTAGTGTAGTGTATAATATGGTGTATAAGTGTACCTACACTAGTCAAAAGAGTATAAAAATTAATTTCGTTAAGACGAATAAAACTGCGCGAAATCGAACTGTTTGATTTTTTAATGTTTTTGAAAAAACTTAAACTTAAAAGCTCTAGGTGACTGATAACATTTCTGATCCTAGGACCGTCAGATTATTCGTTGACATCTATACGTTGAGAAATTATAAATAATATTATTATTTACCGAGAAACCGAAAAGCGAGGCTTCACTCTAATCAAATATTCATGTTATATACTAAGCGCTTCTTTCACAAACGTCAAGTAGGCTAAACCGTCACTTAAAGTCATCTGTCACCGGGAATAATTTAGCTGATATATATACCTTTGTTTGTACGGTAAACGTCCCAAATATTAAATAGAAAATAATATAAAAAAATCGCCTATCGAATGACGCAGTAAACCGAGTGCATAATTCAATAAAACAAAAAATGATTTCTAAAAGTAACTAATCAACACTTTAATTTTAGTTTGTGAAAGAGGCCCTTACTGTAATAATATTATAAAGCTACTAAATTGGTGTTTGTTGCCCGTTCTCTTTGCCGGTGTTCAATCGAGCCGGTGCCTAACCACACCTCATTCGTGTCGCTAATGTCATAATTGCGTCTAATTATTGAAACCTACTTTAAAAGCTGTTTCGCGTAATAGTTCTTATATTACATTCAGCTCTTGTTTCTATGCTATTTGGCTGCGGACAGACTTTGTCTGTTAGCCTGGATTGGGTTTTGGTAGTAAGGTTTAAAACTCAATCAGATGTAATCAGTGGGATCTAAGATTAAAAGAGTCTCAACTTAACACAAGTGTGAAATATTAACAGCTGACTTTATAAGTAGGGGTAAAAACTTGTGGGTCCAAAAGGGTTCGACATTTTGCTCGCCGCTTCATTGGTGTCCCTCGGGAACAGTATTTTTTCTCTCTGGATAAACGGTATCCTAATGTCCTTTTCTGTACGTATGACAAGGTGTTGCAAAAAAAGCGTGAAATTGTGACAAACACTATCGCATTTATAATATTAGTTACTATTAGGATCCCGTGTTAGTAATATCATGTAACTGTCTGCAGAGTAAGACGACGTTTTCGTTATTTTTTAATAGAAAGGTCGTCAGACAGGCTGTGTTGGTCCATTTGATGGTAAATGACTACCGTCACATATTGACGTAAGCATTGCCACATGTGTTGCAAGTGCCCTATGCCTACCTCGAGTAGGAGAGGCCTTAAGGATTAGGGGTTAGGATGGCATAGGAAAAATGGGCTCCGGCATACCTTACTCAACAACAGCACACATGCTAATTATTTCACGGTGGTCTTAAGGGAGTACTGACTGACAGCGAAACGCAGTGAGTTCTGCCTCCACTTATCAGTTCTAGTTAATCCTGTTACAGTTTAAAATGTGTAACAAAAAACAGTGGTATTAAAAATAGACCCGTTATTTCTCGGCGAGCTCACAAAATATGTAGATCAACTCCTCATTAGTGTTGTAACTTGTAAGAGATAACAAAAGCCATTGTCCCACAGAAGGAACAAAAGCGAAGCGTGGCGAAAGCGAAACATTATTAAATAACTAGCTGGCGCCCGCGACTTCGTCCGCGTTGAAAAAGAAAAGTAGCCTATCCTGTGTCCTGTACGTCTAAATGTTTATCTACCAAGTTTCATGAAAATCAGTTAATTCGTTTAAGAGTTATGGAGGAACATACATACATACATACATACAGAAAAAAATTCTAAAAATGGTCAATTTTGTTTCAGTATCATGTATAGAGCCTATAAACACGATATCTCTGAAAACAAAGTAACTAACTCCATGACCAATCCTTACAGATTTATTATTATTATTGATTGATGATTGATTGATATAGTAACTCAATACCTACGTCACAGCTCCGTTTATGTGTTTCAACGCGCTTTCAGCCAAGTGTGACACTGTCTTAAATAATCTCTTTTTTTTTTTTTTCAGTCTTTTAAATTGCAATCTATCATTCGAAGATATCTAGTAATTGGTGTATAAGTAGGTATGGCTTGTACGGAGTTCGTCTAAATACTAATCCGTAAAAAAATAATCTCCCATAAAAAGAAAATATCTATTATCATCGATCTTATCATCTTTATCATCGATATTTCCTGCGAGGAGAATCTCAAAATATTAACAAAACCTAATATAATTTATGACATCCTTTGACGTCATAAATAATCAATACTAATAATAAATCTGTAAGGGTTGGTCATGGAGTAATTTACTTTGTTTTCAGAGATATCGTGTTTATAGGCTCTATACATGATACTGAAACTAAATTGACCATTTTTACAATTTTTTTCTGTATGTATGTATGATCCTCTATAACTCTTAAACGAATTAACTGATTTTCATGAAACTTGGTAGATAAACACTTAGATATACGGGACACAGGATAGGCTACTTTTTCTTTTTCAACGCATACGAAGTCGCGGGCGCCAGCTAGTGTCTTATATAAATGTCATTTTTATAACTATCACATTTGTAAATTTTATTTATTCGGCAGAGGAGTAGCAGAGCACTATCTTAAATTACTTTTACCTTCTGAAAATATCAACAGTAATTCTTATAAAAGGGATCTTAAAACACCGATGGATTTTCTATTTTCTATCGAGGATGCCTCGAGGAAGTTTCCTCGAAAAATTTGAAAGTGATCATTATAGGATGCCGGCTACACGCTTTTTGGTTTGTCCATGAAGGTTACCGTTGGTATTTAATTTTTTTTTTAATCAAGTTAATTCAATTATCTTTTATTCGCTATAAATAAATCCACTTAAAACACTTCTTATAAAAGATACCTATACAAATTTTACAAGTCATCTTTTGCTTGTTATATTGACTGAGATGGATTCACGAAAGCACAATGCTTAGTGGGCTTAATTAATAATAGTTAACTAGAATTAACAATTAATTCAATTTTTAAATTAAGTTATGGTTATTAACTGCTTATGGAGATATGAATATTTATAATATAATAATATGTAATTCAACCATTGCTCTCCATCTGCATGGTGTGTTATGATTGATCTATTTATAAACTTTCGAAAAGTTAATAATATATGGCATGGTGTTATAAAATACTAACGAGGCTTTCTCAACTTTATAAAATAAGCCTATATTCCAAATTTCAGCTTTCTAGACTTAGTAGTTTTGTCTGTGCGTTCATAATCAGGATAAACGACTTTATAAGTAGGTATAGACTATTAGTACAAAAAACTAATACCTAGTTAACCACGATTTGTGTTTTTATACTACAACGATACCCAAGCAATAAAAATTAGATAATATTATTAAATTAAATTAATAAACAAGATTACTAACTTTAGTCTCAGTTGTTTTGGAGACGGCTGTCGAAATATTATTTGAGTTACTATCGTCTAATCTCCAAAAGCAATTATCCCTATTGAGTTAGTTAGTGAAGCTAGTCCCTGAATATTAATATAGCCCTTCATTCTGTTATAAACTAAGTTTATGCGTTGGTTTTGTAATGGTTTCAGGAAATTTACTACTAAGTATATATGTTCATTTTCTGTGCAGTGTGTTTTGGTCAAAGATTTAAATCGAAAGATGTGGCGTAATCTCCTCGTGCCATACTAAAAACACACCGAAAATTCTTAACAATGGGTTGGGCGCAGGCGCTCAACCCAACTACAGTTGCACGCCAGCTACATTGAGTGACGGTCGCTTGTTGAGAGCGTCACTATCGTCACAGTCACGTTTGAAGTAAGAAATGTGTGTTGTCTGTGTTTAAAAGTGTGTTTAGACAAAGGTATATGTATTTTATACTTTTTTCTTTAGTATAATGTATGTTGTATTTTGTAACACACTTTCGCTAGTAATGCCGCATCTCTCGATTTAAATCTTTGGTTTTGGTCTTTTTTTATAATAAATTTCCATATATAACAAATCTACAATGGACAACGGTAACCTCGTAACATCAAGTGGTCCGTCAGCCTGCCTCCCGACCAAAATCTCTTCTATTGTGGGACTGAGGGTATGGCACGACACGGCATGGCAAAGGATTTTTTCTTGAACATATTATTTTTAACTCTATTCCTATGATTTTATCCCTCGCACTATTTTATTACAATACCAAGTGCCGGCCATTAGGAGGGTCTATGTCCAAAAGTGGGTGTCCGTCATCTGTTAACCCTTTAACCGCTTGGTTTGTAGGAGTTGTCATGACCCCTAGCACTTGACTCGAAACCCGATATTTTGGTTTTTTAAATAGAAAGAAACGCAATGATTAAACATTATACACGTAGAGGTATTTGTCGTATATATATTGTGGTTCTGGCGAAATGGACACGAAGATAATTGTCGGATAAATCTGACTCTGGGTGCTAAAGGATTAATATTGAGGAAATAGTAGTTGAAGTTTTGTATTCAAATAGCTGCTTAAAAACTAAAGGGCCACAAAAATCAAAATTACACTTTTTACAGATCTAATAGGAAGAAATTAAATATTTTTTTGTCTTATTAGATATAGGTATATCAAATATATATATGCATATTATACATCGTTAGAAGCGTATTTTTAAGTAGCATTGAATGTTTTAAGTACTTTTATAATAAACTGAATACTAGAGGAGATATAAGCATATAAGTTACTTTTGAATATATAAAAAATGATCAAAATATACTAAATCCTTAGTATATATATATGTGAATGTGAGTTTGTTTGTTTGTTACTCTTTCACGCAAAAACTACTGAACCGATCACCATGAAATTTTGCATACACGTTGTCTGGGACACCAGAAAGGACATAGGGTACTTTTCATTCAGAACGCGGACGAAGCCGCGGGCACCAGCTAGTATGGAATAAAACAACCATAAGTCTTTTTGGAACATACAATATGAAGTATTGTGATTGTATTTTTGCAATAAAAAATTGTTAGATTTTTTTGTTTTGTGGCCCTTTAGTTTTTAAGCAGCGACATAGTTGCGAAGCCGGTGTGGGTTTATTGTGTGTTATTTTCATCAAACTACTACAACATGGAACACGCGTTCCATACAAAACACAACGAATTTTATGGAACATTTAAAAGTGACATATGCGTAACGCATGAACTGTCATTTAAAACAAAACAAACATAATAATAAGTACGTAATTTAAAGAAAATGTGACTACGTCAACCCATTAGAGTTTAAAATGAAATAGTAGAAGTTGATCGTTACTACCTTTTACCATTGACGCGTGAAGGCAAGAGTCCGCCATGATTCTGTCAAAGGCGTTCTTTTTATGTGCCGCTTTGGCATGCTTTGTGACGCAAATTCCATTGTAGTATTTCGATGGTTATTTTATATTAATTTTAAAATGAGAACAGTAAAACAATTGTGCGAGTCAAATATCATTGAATATAATTTAACTTTGTAAATGTAGGTCCGCGTTCGATGGTCGCCCTTGACTCGTTGACTGATCAGCCGTGCGCGGAACACCGCAACGACTAATTACCAACCATTGGTCACGGCTTGCCAGTTGCCACATTTTGGTGACGTCTGTGTGTGACAAAAAGTATTTAACTATCAGCAGGAGTTATAGAAGTCAAAGTGTTATCGTCATTGAATTAAGTCAGCGTTGCATTAACTATAACTTCGTAAAACAGCTATTTCTTTATCCTTTATTATTGAACTAGTTGGCGCCCGCGACTTCGTCCGCGTTGAAAAAGAAAAATGTTGCCTATCCTGTGTCCCGTACGTCTAAATGTTTATCTACCAATGTTCATGAAAATCAGTTAATTCGTTTAAGAGTTATGGAGGAATATACACACATGCATACAGAAAAAAAATATCTAAAAATCGTCAATTTAGTGTCAGTATCATATATAGAGCCTATAAACTCGATATACTTACGAAAACAAAGTAACTTACTCCATGACCAACCCTTACAGATTTATTATTAGTATTGATTGATTCAAGACACCCCATAGATTAATTTTAACAGTGTTCAATAGTATGTTGAAGTTGTATTATAAGAATATTTCTAATGCCTACCTATTCTGTTTGACTAGTTTGTTAAATTTTATTAATAAATATTAGCTTATGAACATACACTCACACATAAGTACACTACACAAGTAGATTTATACAGATATATACACATTATTTTTGTTAAGTATCAATCGCAAACTAGAGCTGTAGGTTTTTCGCTAGTAATAATATAAAATAATTGTACTTAATAACAAACAGCTCGAATTAGCAACTCATCAACATTATTGTATTAATTAATTTGACTTTACATAATTTCACCACAATTTTTAGATAATTAAAATGATAACAAACAAGTCGACCCTTCAATGTTATTATGTTAATTGAAAGAACCTTCAGGTTGCTTCAGGCATTTTACATATACGAGTATATCAACTTACAATATCAAAATTGTTGTCAGTACAAGCCGAGTTAATTTTTCAGTTGTTTTGCATCTTCCAAAAATTTTTGTTTGTTACGCCTCAATTTACATTTTTCATGTATGCAAAATTTCATATCGTTTTTAGTTACTTAGAATAGAAAGTAGAATGATCTTACATATTATTGTGTTAATCGATTTTATAGTTTATGAAATAAATGCTTCTGATTCGGTTCTAAGCTCACGGACATACATCGCCGCTGATCCCCGTTCTCAATATTTAGAATTTGCAAATTACCAAGGTCACTGGCAAACTCTAAGTCAATATATTTTATCAAGTAAACATCTTAAAAACATATTAAATGTTGACAATGTAAGCAGACACTGTCCGTGAAGCTTCAATCGGATAGAGCTTTGACATTGGCTAACGCCCGACGGCCTTTTCCATAGCGTCCACTTTAAAAAGAAACGCCGCCTACGTCTTCAGTGTTCTTCTCAGTTATTTGGATGAAGGAGCTGGGTAGATCAAGTGTTATTGGTCAAATTTTCAGTCGAATAACCGAGCGTAATATCCGTTCGAAGTCCGTCACTTTTACGGTTTCTCGTTATTTGACGTTTGCTGACTTGTAGACTGAGGAGTACTTAGGTACTCCTGTAATGTAAGTAATGTTCAAAGGTCGTTCGCCTTAAAGCACACTTACTGGTGTTTTCCACAATATAATAGATATTACTATAATCACTTTTTCGCGTTATGTTTTTTTCTGATTTTATCTGCGTAATACGAACTGTCAAAATTTAAGACTTTACGTCAAGGTCGTCAAAATACGCTGACGGTCTACTTGATGTCCGGTGGCTATTGCTGCCCAAGAAACGTAACAATATGAGCTGCCGACGTTGGTAGGATTAAGGATAAGGGATCGATGTTTTATAATATGTAAGGACTGCGAAACGTAATCCTTATACATGTTATAAAACAAAGTCCTCAGCGGCGTCTGTCTGTCTATCTGTCTATTCGTGATAAACTCAAAAACTACTGCACCCAATTTTATGCTGTTCTCACCAATGGATAGAGTGGTTCTCGAGGAAGGTTTTAGTGTATAATTTACAAGATTACGCGGGCGAAATCGCGAGCAACAGCTAGTATATACAAAATTGTAATTCCTACTAAAGATAGCGATAAAGAAATGTCGAATATATCTCCTACTACTAACCAAACCTATACTATAACCTTTATATAAGGATTGCGTTCCACAGTGATAAATTGGGCAGTCCGTCTGGTTGCAGTAACCATCCACATGTCCAACCACATGACCAACCACAATGAGATAAGACCGCGTGTGATGTTGTGTTTCAGTGCCTGGGTATAAAAGCCATTCCTCTTTCTACCTGTAACTTATCGGAGTCACCAACGCACTTGTCTCCCTCTCTTGTTGCTTATACTTGTATATTTGTAATGGCACTTGATGCCATTTATACCATAAAGTGAGCCACTTTTTAGCGAAGAAGAGTTGGACAACCCATTATACAAAATTATCCTATAAATCTGGATAACTTGGAGGCTCATGACTGATCGAGGTCAGTCTAGTGTGAAAGTGTTGAAAATTGAATTCTATCATTTCTTCCATACACACCAGAATAACACCATGTTTTCACGGTGGACTTTATAGTACAAAAGTGCGTTACAACTATTACAGTTAACTTTATTAACTAAGTTACCTTAATAACTTAAGAGAACTTATTAACTTTATTACAATTTACAATCATTTACAATTTTATTATTTGAAATTTTATTATTATCGGTAGCATTATGTAATTTATTCTTACCTGTTTTATAGTACTTGTTTTTGTATAAATTGACGATTTATTTGGAACGATCGTGAAAGAAAAGATCTTATTTCGTAACTTTGCTGTGAGAAAGTCACTATAACTGTCTGTAATCGGAGATTGCGCTTTAGAACACGACACAAAAATCGTGAATTCGTGACACTTAGTATGAATAATAGGTACACCTCGAAAATCTGAAGTGTTTCGTTTTTGAAAACATGCATTGAGAATTATATTGTACATACCTACTTACTAGCTATTGCTCGCGGCTTCGTTCGTGAGAATTATTTAAAAAGTAAGTAGCCCTTGTACCTCCATAACCCCAGGGCACTTCTGCATAAATATTTTTATGAGATTTTTCATGTAAAGGTTGCAGTTGCTGGCAACCTATATATTTCTAGTTTCAGTGGTATTGTGTAGATAGGGCAACATCTGAAAACAACGCGTCTAAAGAAGTTTTCACTTCAATATACAGAGGTGTCGGTTACACGGTTACGTTACGGTAAAGGTGCAATTCCGCAGGACGCGGCAGACGGCGACGGCATGTGCCGTGACGACAGACGGCATTACTTTGCAGTATTCACTTGTATGAGACAGATTCCGACATACGGCTGCAATTGCCGCGCGACACAACGTGGAAATTGTCGGCAATTGCAGTCGTATGTCGGAATCGGTTTATACAAGTGAATACTGCAAAGCAATGGCGTCTGTCGTCACGGCACATTCCGTCGCCATCTGCCGCTGCCGTCTGCCGCGTCCTGCGGAATTGCACCTTAACAGGTAGCGAGTTCAATGGTTTTTTCCGATCTCAAAAATGCCCAATGCGCCTAAAGAAGTTTTCACTTCGAAAATCTCCCATGTTATCCCCCCCACTAATGCGTGTTTTTTGATATTATTAACAAAATTAATTCTTTATGTCATTATAAATGTGTTTTGTTACAGAATCTCGGAGACGATGTCGATTCAGTAAGTAGCACACCCAAACAAACAAAATATCTTAAATTTTATACGCTTGCTAAAAAATGTAAACCCATACATGAAATGTAGCTTTCATGGGGTACCAATCTAGGCTTGTGATGTTTCTATAATTTTCGATATTTTATTGTATGCATTAACAGACTCGTTATTGGTTTTTATCAGTAGGTCATTTTATGATTATTCTCTGACCCTGTGATTACTGTTTGTTGCCAAAATATAAAAAGATTATCTCGGCGTAGCTAAATGCAACTGGTGAATTTAAAATACATAAGTCGATATTATTAACACTCTCGATTGCGTTTTTATTTTTCTCTACGGCAATTAATAGAACATTAAAAGGAGAAATTGTAGATATTCACACGTGAACGATGAAAGTGCGATAACATTTCAGGGTGAATGTTACTTTTACTCGTACTTTTGCACTAATGCATTTATTTGGCAGCACATTTTTTAATGTTATCAGGTTACTGTATTTTTTTTTTTTCAAGGAAATGTAAATTAGATCCTTAGTTTAGTCAGTGATGTAATAGTAACGTGGCTTTAGTAACATTAGCGACAGTCAAGATTAAATTTCATAAACTATAAATTTTTATTCAAATCATACAGGTTGTCTTAGAAAAACTTGAAAAAGAGGCGGACAGTAGGTACAACACATTTGGGTTTGTCAGTATAGGTATACGGTAAACTTCGTCATCCTCTTTAAAAGGAAGATCCATGACCAGTGCGTTTCAGTTTTAACATACAGTGCCGAGATATAGACATTGACAAATTGTCTCGAGCGAACTGTCATTACTCTAAAATGATGTATCATGTTCCAAAGAATCAAATAAAGTGAGAATGGGCAGAACATATTTGTAGTGCAGCAGATTGGCTTTGGGATAGACAAGTTTTGGATTGGAGACCATAGTCGAAACTCTATAGTTAGTATCGAGTTTGAGAGAGAAGTTGGCAATGGACGTCTTACCAAAGGCCTATGTCTAACATTAGATGTTTATGATTATGTACTTAGCTTGTAGGTTTATGACGATTACACAGTCATAATAAATTAATAGAAAAGTCATAGCTTTTACAAACAATTTATTTAATATTTTTGATCAATACGGAAATTAATCGAACTGGTAGAAAACAATCAAAGAATGCTAAAAAAACAGGTCTCGTGCTGTTAATATTAATATTCAAACTTTTGCACAAAAATAAAATAATAATTCGAAATTCATGGTAGAAATTCAAGTTCGAAATTTCGAAAGTAAGTTAACATTTCAACAATCAAACACTTTCTAAGAATTCTAGAATGTTAATAACTCTGAACCAGAGTATCTGATACATCTGCGATTAAATACAAACATTATTAGGCGAATAGATATACAAAACGCTAATAACAATGTGACTAGAGCCTGCTGCAGTAGTTTCGAAGGAACTCAATACTGAGACATTAAATTTTATTTAATGTTTTGCTGAGTGAGAGGTTGTTGATAAAATAAAGATAAAAGTAATTTAAAACTGTGTCAAAGTGTCGAACGTTATGCAAAACCAATCAGGAAATGGACACAATACGAGAGCAGTATGTGTTAACTAGTAGGTATTAACAGTAAAAAAATATATGCAATACCTACATTGCGCAATACTGTCGTATAGTTGATATCCTATATCCGATGAAAGCTCTAAATAACATGTTTTTTTTTTTATGTAATCAGTAAATGTCAAAAAAGTTAGTTAAAAGTAAAAATTTAAAATATTATTTTATTCTTTAATTATTAGCGACCCGAACCCGGATGCAATTTTTCCTGGAAATTTATATATACACAATGCTGCTTCGTTAATCGCTCTTTCCATCAGTGAAAATTGTATCAATTCATTGGCTGGCTTTTAGATACTATAGGCTGGATTTAGATATAAATTTCTGTTTTACTAAAGTATAATAATATCAAGCAATAAATTGTTGGATTTTAATAATAAATGCATGCGTTAGTTTTGTATAAAATTGGTCCAATATTTCCGATGCAAGCCATTATTGCATCGGAATTGGAGTACAGTTTAATCCATTCCGCACTAGACTCTCGTTTATCAACCGCCCGTTAAATTGGAATATTTTTTTTCATTCTCCGTTTACCAGTGACATAATCTTTGACAGATTTTAAGGTTGTATCGTTTTATTCCTAATACTAGCTGACGCCGGCGACTTCGTGCGCGTTGAAAAAGAAAAAAGTAGCCTATCCTGTGTCCTGTACGTCTAAATGTTTATCTACCAAGTTTCATGAAAATCAGTTAATTCGTTTAAGTTATGGAGGAACATACATACATACAGAAAAAAATTGTAAAAATGGTCAATTTAGTTTCAGTATCATGTATAGAGCCTATTAAACACGATATCTCTGAAAACAAAGTAACTTACTCCATGACCAACCCTTACAGATTTATTATTAGTATTGATTGATAATTAGTATTGATGATCACTTTCATTAAGTAACAAAATAGTATTTATAAAGATAAAGACAAAATTATAAGGACAGATACAGAGCGTAGATTTTGTGAATTTGTTTATATTTGAAGGGTAATTTTAAAAGATAGGATTGTTTTCATCTCAATTATTGACCTCAAATATAAAATTGCAACCGTGCGAAGTCGGGAACGGGTCGCTGTTCAGAGTGCCTAGTGCGAGTTTTACTCTAAAATTTACCCACATTGGGGGTATGGTCGGTGGTACAATGGGTCAGAAGGGTATCAAACGCGTCGAACGCGTAAATGTCAATTTGTATGGGAATGAAGTAGTGCTACATCCCATAAAAATTGACGTTTACGCTTTCGACGCGTTTGATAGAGTAAAACTCGCACTAGGCCCCCTGCTGGACGGTATTATACGATGCATTAGGCATCCACTTATCAATATATTCGCAGCTAAAGGGGTTCAATGAGTAACAGCACTTAATTTAATACATAATTCTTATTGCTTCACATAGAAGTCCAACTTCCATGCGTGCAGTGTTTACAATGAAACCGGTCAAGCACTATTACATTACCGCTATCATGCGGTCTGTAACGCTACTATTATATCGGATGTCTGTCCACCAACTGTTACACTAATGAAGTTATGGAAAAGTGGCCTAGAAAGTAAATAAAAAAAAAATGGCAGCGTTGAATATTGGCACCACGCTTGACTAATCTTGTTCTCACATCGCCATGCTCGTTTGCAACATCATCATGAGTCTCGATTGTTTTTAGTCGATTATTGCAATAATTTTCTTAGACTAGATTTAGATTTCATCTTTTGCTTACGTAAACGTTCTATTTCCAGTGAACTCTAGTCTATTATTGGTCACCTTATTTATTTACCTTTTTTTTATCATTGTCGTTTTTCAAGATAAAATTAGTAGTATTAGACCAGACTCGCAGGTAAGTAGTTGGAATGAGTGTAGGCATCCGTATACTTCAAGTATAATACGTTTATTCAACATTCACAAGAACTTTTAGGCTTGGAACATATATAATATAATCAAAACATTGTTGGTAAAAATAAAAGAACCTAACAGTAGGTAATTCTTTAAATTTCTAGATTTACGGTAGGTACTATAATGGTGGCACTTCACATGGCTATTTGTGTTCGCTATTGGGTGTTTGTTGTATGTGGCAAAATATTTGACGTTCTGGTAATCATGCAAATAACGGCAAATTACGATCATCCACACATGCAAGTTAAATAACAAACACACAAACATTTGGGTCCCATATACACGAATTCATTTGGTACAACTCCAAAAATTTTAGCACTGTTTCATTGTCCCAATTCGTTTTCAAGAATAATTATTTTCTTGCTGACAGCACAAACACACAAAACAACACAGGTTCACGGCGCACGCGCTTCTGAATATGGCCATTGTGTGGACGGTTTATTTGCGTATTTGCCTATTTGACCCCTTTGATGTGTCTCGAAAAACCGACAAAGTATTTGGTATTGTTCTTATTTGTCAAATAGGCAAATAAGGGCAACTGTCCACACATGGTAATTGTTTGCCAAATATGCCAAATACACAAATACAAATAGCCATGTGAAGTGCCACCATAATAAGTAACCAAACGATGCATAGCAAATAATATTGCTGGCAAAAATGAGAATTATTATTGAATGTATATTTATTATTTGAAAGTATAGTGAACTTTTGATTATCAATTGAATCAATCTGCTCTAATATCATAAAATTATTTTCCAGTTTGTTACATGTCCTCACTTCGTTAAACTATAATACGAAACGATTGTATTTTCAATTGACACTACTTCATTTGTTGTCTCAGCGCGCGACTCAACCATGTAATCAACTCAACAAAACATCGGACATACGAAGCTCTTGTATTTTCCAATTCATGAGTTGAAGCGATTTATTAAAAAAAAAATGTAATGTTCTCACTTAATTAGTACTAAACCTAAGCCACTTTTTTAGTCAATTTTATGTCTACTTTATAAGAGTACCTACTATAATCGTATACTACAAAAAGTGTAATCTTTACAGAAAATAATTTGAATTTGAAAAGTGCTATACTTCTATCTAAGCTTAGAATATAAATAGTTAACTATATCTCTTTACTTAACTAATCCGCAAGTATTAAGTAAATGTCAATTTTATGTCTACTTTACGTACCTATTTGGGGCGGGCCGCTAATTAAAAATAATGACCTCATTCCGCCTGTCGCTTATGCCATACGTCTAAACAAATTTTGTATACATTTATGCGGATACAAATTCGCTTCTCTATAAGAAACTAAGAACCGTTACATTGAAGCCTACTCTTGCGAGGTGTGTTATAAATTGATATATTTCGCTTATTATAATAAAAAATGTAATTTTTATTACATTTGGATACAGTTAATCTAAGCTTAAAATTTGACACTAATCCTGATCCTAATTTTCACATGGTATAAAAGAAAGTCGCTTCCCGCCGTCTATCCCTTTGTATGAAATGTACGCATAATGTACGGTACGCTTTTTATCAATCAATACTAATAATAAATCTGTAAGGGTTGGTCATGGAGTAAGTTACTTTGTTTTCAGAGATATCGTGTTTAAAGGCTCTATACATGATACTCAAACTAAATTGATAATTTTTCGAATTTTTTTCTGTATGTATGTAAGTATGTATGTTCCTCTATAACTCTTAAATGAATTAACTGATTTTCATGAAACTTGGTTAATTCGTTTAGTACAGATTTATTTTTAGTATTAATTGATTAATATCTTCTAAACTACGTAACGGACTTTAATGCGGTTTTCACTAATAGAAAGAGCGTTAAAGTAGGGAAGGTTCTCTTATATAATTTGCAGAAAAAACTCCTATAAAATAAATGGCTCACAAGCTAATTTTCTATTTTTACTTAAATATAGTGACGGTGAAACTCGATAATAGACAAAATACAATTTAGCAATATGCATTTATTGCTTGGCAAACGATAAATACAACAATTAAATCAAAAACAAGTATTTCAACGACAAAAAATGACTAATATTGTCTAATGACTTGGAACGTTCTACTTAATAAACATTCACCTACAATCAAAGGAAATGTGTGCAGAAGTAATTAACTTTCGATACAAACTGTACCGCGTAATAACTGATGGGCGGTCGGTGTTGTACTCGTATGATAGTTTTACGTCAACTTTTGTTACACGCTATAATAACATTGTATGTTCAAACAAACTGACATTAAAAAGGCATAAAAGGATGCAACCCTTTCAAAAATAATTAATAACAAATGAAGACGTGAGTGGATGGAGGTGTTATGTCGCATTTTTGGGTTTTTTCGTTTTTTTTTTGCATTGCTTTTGCACAAAAAGCAATGCTTTTGCATGCTTAAATATATTTTCAACAAAAAAAAAAATTGGAAATAAATTCTCAGGATACATATTTGGATTGTTCTTGTAGATATCAGATATTAGGCGATACGATTATCGAAATAACTTTTTCATAATCATAGGAATTAAAATATCTAACAAATACTTTTATTTTCTATTCACAATTGAAGACGTGAGTGGATGAAGGCGATATGTCGCATTTTAGGGTTTTTTCGTTTTTTTTGCATTGATGAAGGTAATATGTCCTTATGAATGTTTACAGACCTTAAGATCGTCGATTTAAGATATTTTTAGAAAATAAAAAGTTAAAAAGGTGTTAATGTACAGTTAATTTTAAAAAGCAAAGAGTGCATAAAAGTTTACTTTTGTTATCAATGGAAGAGGGAGCTATGTTCACTTATTTTTTTTTAAATTAAATAATAGAAGTGTTTAATTTAGGTTGTTTACACAACTTTGAATCATAATTTAGTACCAAAATAAGTTACCGTGGCGACTTATTTTAAAAAGTAAAATTTTAACCTCGATTTATTCAAAATTGGAATTATGCGACATAATGACCACCTTCATCCACTCACGTCTTCAAATCTAAAAAGAATAGTGAAAAAAATCTCACTTTTAAGGAAGTCTGCAAAAACAGTTACGCAACCCTTATTATAAACGCGTTTTAATAATCGTCCCAATTATACTGAACCAGCAGGAAGGTGTAAAAAGCGTCATAACTTTCTCTGGGTCTGATACGCATAACGCTTGGCAGTATAAGGATCCGGTGAAGCGGAGAGAGGAACCGTTTATTGGCACTGGTAAAAACTATAAACTATAAACTTGGTGGCACTAAAACTTCCAGGAATTAATTTTTTAATGAAGTCACTGGGCACAATTATAAAACCCTCATGGAAAGACTCATATGAACTGTTTTACTACTTCGTTTTTTGGTTTGTCTACTAGTGGTATTTCAGTAAGTAGGTAATTCCATAGGATGTAAAAATGCACTTTCAACTCAGATAAATAGGATTAATAGGCAAGCGACAATGTGAAGTTAAGGAATGATGTTTGTCGTACGTTTCTCACCCACCAAAACAGAACAGTATAAAAGTGATGTTATTTCGCAGTGTCATTCTGAAAGTGGGTAATGGTTACTGTGGCCAGATGAGCTGCACAGATAGTACTGTTGAACTCTGTATGCTCTGTCAATACAATGATACAATACTTACCACTATATAAAATTACATACAATATTGTTGCGAAGCCAAATTATCTGTTCCTTCTTTCATAAGGAACAATCCGTCTCTATTTAGTTCTCATGAATACTCTCATAAACGTCTCAATATTGTCCTGAAACCTTGACGATAACAAAATTCATATTATGTAAAGATCAGTATATATTACGTCCCAATGCTGGACAGTGCATTCTTTAATGTAAATGTACAGAACTGGCATAATTAAACAGGAATCAATTTCTTTAGATTAAAGAGTTTTGCAGTGCATGATAAGTGTACATGTTTTATTAAATCAATCAATCAATCATTTATTTGCAACTTAGTAACATGCGATTACAAAGAAAAAGAAAAAAAAACAGTAACGGTAAGAAAATAAAGAGTTACTAGTTACAAAAAGGCCTACTCAATATTTTGCTGGCATAGACCAGCGCATTGTATGATGTTCCTTTGAGTCGCCTGTTTAATCATCTTGGTTGTCTCATTAGTTTATAATATTATGTTAATACTTGGATTATTCTTTACAAACTTAAAAGTTTAATTTGTTGTAATGCCACCTATTGTCGCTTTGCTAACTTAGCTGAACTACCAAAGTAATTAGTGATGCCTAAATTTCCTGGTTAATTAGTTTAAGAACAGCTTGTAAAGTAAGATATATTTTGAAGTAAGAGTGTTAGATATTTTAGTAGTGTCTTAACGCACTTCCTCTTAACGCAATTAACTCGTCTAATTTATAAATTACATTAAAACTATTGCTACTCGTATTACAAAGTTTGAACTCGTTTCATAAATAAAATTGGGAGGTTCTGTATCGTTGCGTGTCTTTCCATCATAGTCTTCTATCTCTAGTATTTTATTTTTCTAATGCATAAATCACTCTTACGCAACAACTGATCGTAAAATTACTACTTAGTTTATATATTAAATCAGCACTAAAAATCCCTGCCCAGTCGTTTAAATATCGTTAAACTTCGCGTGTTTCCTGCTACGACCATTAAAATGTTTGCCAATCGACAGCTAATTAAATATAATTTTTCTTTCGGTCGCAAATCGAAACTAAGTCTTAATTTTAGTTTTAAAATCCACCGTCTGGTCTGTATGAATGTATTATATTGTAAATGTTTGTTACGCGACATTGGATGTTGTTAACTGTAGACATTGCAGGGATAAGGTTGCCGGCAAATCCAGCCTGATGGCTTCACTCACTCTCAGCCAGTCGCGACTTCGCGAGCCAGCGGAGTTTAGGTTTAGTTAGTCAGTAGCGGCCATAGAGTAACTTTTTATATACTGAGATAGAGACATAGCTTTACATTTCCGCACCTAGCGACATCTGGTGTTCTGTACCAAAAATACGACAATAGCTCGTTAGTAGTATATGGTAGTATATAATATAAATTTAAATTGGGAGAAATTTAAAATAAAACAACAAGTACATATTACAATTTATTTTTGTATTGTAATTTTTTCTTGTGATATTCTTGGAGACATTGCTTGCTTGGAGCTTATCATTTATATCATAATCAGTTCAACTCTTCGAAGATTGAAGACTGTTTGGTGATCCAAAGGCATAATACGACCTCCAATAGCATTTCTCCATGCATTAAATCTAAGCAAATCCTTATTTGGATTATGAATCCTTATCTGGATCTGGATTATAAATGGAGTATAGTATCTGCACCTGAAAAATATTTTATTTACATAACTTAACACATTCACTGTCACCATGAAATCAATGAAATCATTACTGTTAATTAATAAATTATAACTTAGTTACTACTTAGTAGATGTGTTAATTTAATCTTGATATATGTCAAAAACACAGAAATTAAGTCATCGGCACTGGTTAATAATTTTTGTGAACACAAATGTGTCCATGTCATTAAAAGTTTTAATACATCATTTTGATGTTTGTGTTATGACTGGGATGTGTTATCTGGTTACAAATTTTTAGACCACAGCTACTTATAGTAATTAGTATTGTATTGTATTTGACTTCATACTATAACAAAAAACCTCAACTGTTGCAGCTGGTAATCAGACACTGTATTATACAAAACTAGCTGTTGCACGCGACTTCGTCGGCGACTCGGCGTAACTTTATTAAATAATAGCTTATGTTAGTCGCTGATAATGTAGTTTTCTATATGTGAAAGAATTTTTAAAATCGATTCAGTGGTTTTCCAGTTTATTCAATACAAACATACAAATCTTTTCTCTTTATAATATTAGATAGTATAAATAGGTACTCACATGTGTTTTTGCAGGATACACAACATATTTTAATAGACATCGTTGCAGCTATTCCAATCAAAAGGCAAAATGCAATACAAGTTCAGTTTTTCGAGAGTGTGGTTTTCAATTTCGAAATCCTGTAGTTTGCCGTGTTAGTCGAGTAAAGCTGAATCGTCGTAATCCTTTAGTTTGCCGAGTCGGGTTAGTTAAGATAAATAAAGATACATAAATCATCTAAAAACCGCAGTTGATTGAATTGAAAAAAATAAAACGATGAACGACTGTAACGTAACAATAACAAAGGCCACAGACCAGACATAGATTAAGTAAAGTAAGCCACAGACTAATGACTACACAGAGTAACTTTATCACAACACAGCTTCTAAATTGCATTCCGTTCTTCAATTACACTGAAGAATATAAACAATTTTTTATTACTAGCTATATTTTGTACAATTTATACGATTTATTTTGTTTTAGTAACATTTTTTACGTTTAGCTGAAACGTAAAAAGTGCCATCTATCGTAGTGTACCAAAAACTTTCTTGAGCTATAAACCGATCCATTTAAATATTAATCAAAGCAAAGTAGTTGTACGCTTTTATCTACTTACTGAAACGAGTCGCATATAACTACACACAATTTGTTCGAAGTTATACTACCGTGGTAGCGGCTTGCCGCGCAAATCTGACAGTCGTGCGTGTACTTGTTATCACTACCAAATAAACTCTTATACGTGATTGTATCCAAAGACAGTTTAGTGAGTGATAATGATGTGTGAAAAAATAAACCTTCGTTAGCGTATACTTATCTGGTGTGTGATTTTTTTGTGTGGATTTAAGAATTAGCTTAAAGAGACTGCTGTATATAATTATTTCAACTTCGTTTTCAAGTTTAAAGGTAAATGCGTGTTTTAAAGGCTTCTGTTTACACTCCGTAACCTTCGATGCTTATTTCATTGTGACTTGCGTTTGTACTTTTTGCTGCTTTTTAATTATTATTTTTTTTGTTAATTAATTTGTACAATTTAGATGAGATTGTTGAGTTGTGGATATTCTTTTTCCTGATGAGTAATATTTTCTATTTCGTAAAACCTGCTACGCTCAGTGGTGTTACATGACACATATTCTGTAATTTCCTCTATTCGTTAGAATTGCGTTTTTCAATTAGTAATTACGCAAACCAAATTACTCACCCCAGTTAATAATTTTAAAAAAATGTAGACAAATACTTTAATTGACTCCTTTTCACTATTAATATCCACATAAATGTTCCTTTGTAGTTGTATAGTCTTAGCAATGTAGGTACAGGTAACTATAATAATATACAAATTTACATATTAAATATTACTGTGTGTACTCAGGAGTCGAGATTAGCATGAAATCTAAAAGCGTAGGCGTAAACGGCAACCCGAGATCCCTACATCGCACGATTTAATTAACATTTTTTGGGAAAAATTATAATTCGCACCATATTGCCTTTATTTTATTTTTTGTACATGTCAAGCATAAAGGTAAATATAATTCCAACAATGAGGATGTCAAGGCTCGAATTCATATCTCAAACATGTCGGGCGGCTGATAGTTATGGCTACAACCAAACTACAACTGACCACTGATTAGAAAATATAATTCACACGTATATAACTAGTGTACCAAAACCTAACGTAAAACCATCATAGTACATCCAATTTAGCGTTTGTCGAAGGCGTTTATTAGCTTGGTTTTGAATTTATGACTTTATTGCAGACGCGTGTAGTTTGTATACCCAATAAAAGAGTGTGGGTTCATATTTTGAGTGAGGAATATGAACAGGGAATGGAGGAAAATGCAGTCACGGCCAAGACTCAGGTCCTAATCTAACAGATCGTTGCAAAAGTAATGAGTATTCGTTCTAAATATGATAATATGCCAGTAATAAACAAATTAAATACTCTTAAAATGGATATGTGTCTTTTGCTTGTGTCCTATCTTATCGAGTTTAAGACACCACCGCCGAGTCTGGGCGTCAAGGATATCGAAATTATAAATTATCAGCACCAGTATGAAAATGGTCTTAACTTTTTGATATTTTTAGTACCTAAAATTCTTGACTACTTAAAACTAATTAAACATTTATATAAAATTGGTCCTATGAAGGTCAAAAAGTATCGCACGAGCTATTCTTAGTTAAATTTGAAAAAAAAAAAATGGGACAAATAAATTGCCACTGTTGAAACTTTCCTTTGCAATGTGAAATTCATTATTGTCGTCGTGTCAAATCTCGACATTTTCTTGTATAAACAAAAATGTTGTTACTTCTAAGAGTTCCCTATATTGAAACGAGAATTTGAGAAGCAGAACGAATAAAACTTTGAAGAGGCCTCGGCTATTGAGAAAATTTATGTTAAGCCCACCTAAAATACATTTCAAAAAGGATCCTGAATATATTATAGTGTTAGGTACATTCAAATTTTAATGCCTTGTTGTTTTATATTGCGTGGGTTTTTAAAGTCTCAGCGGAACAGAATATTAGAATATCATAACCCATCTCTGTAGTTTTTTTTATATACTCGACCTTCCATTTCGTAATTTCATCCATTCTTAAAAATGAGTCAAGTATAAGTCGAGTTGATTTCCATGCAAGTTTTCAATTTAATTTCCAAGAGGTCCTAAAATATTCCCTGCATGCACTGTAATAATACGTATGGCGAACGGATTACCGGTTACATTGTCCTTCGCCTTATCAGCAGCCTACTTGCAGATATGGGTAAAGACAACAACAGAGGCGGACAATTGAAAATAATAAAGGCAATATTTTTTAATTTATGTTTAATTGTATCGACATTGTTTTTTAATGTCTTTACTTTGATATTAATTCTTTCTTTTAATATTTTAATAATAATAATATTTTAAACTGTGGTGACCCAAGGTTAAACCTTATTACTATAATTGCGTGTATGTAAATTATTGGTTTTTAAAATTGTTAAAATTATAAATATTTTTTCGGTTCGTTTCCTAAACTAGATACGTCGTTGATGAAATAATTTATAAATATTGATGTGGTTATGAACATACACTATATTATATACTATTAAAAATGTGATTTCTTATAATATTTCGGTGGTTAAAAATTTCAAAAGGGTCATTTATAAAACTAAAACTGAAAAGAATAAACGAAATAACTTGATATTTAAAAAAATAATCTTAGATTTGTACAAATATAGAGCCGACTGCTATTGTTCCAACGAGATATTAACCAGCGAACAAAAAAAGGTTCACACTAAATAAATAATTTACGCCCGTGGAGCCAAACATTACATGGGCGTCTACTCCTTGGGCAACAATAGTGGGCTTCCATTTGCTTGGACCAGAACCTATGTCTAATTGAATTATTTAAATAATAATGAAAAAAATGTATTGTTAGAGTAACAGTTTCGTGATATTATTAAGTATTTTTAAATTGTTGTAATTCTAATTTTACTTTTAAGTACCTACTTACTTAGTCCAAATTTCCATTTAAATTTTTTTCATTTACTTGTTTTTGAAACCATAGGGTTTATTACACTCGTCTGATTTAAATACATAAAATTCGGAACAACATGCAAGTCGCAAAATGTGTAGCCTACGCATAGGTTAATCATAATGCTTTATTTATATACAATACATAACTAAATATGAAATAACCAATTAATTTTTATACCAAACGATCACATAATCTTACATGACACGAAGCCATACAAATAAGGACAACTATAAGTGAAACATTATACCCTTTAGCCTAACACCCATCCCCTTCACGACAAATATTACGTCCCGTCCGTTTCCTGTCCGAATTGCCAATTCTTTGCTCTATAATAATTATATTTCGGAACATATCCTTCAAAAAATTTACTTGGAATTTGATCACGTTTCTCTAATCGTATTCATGACCGACAAATACGCACTGATTATACGCCTTCGTCTTAAGGCGATGAGGCACAGTGCTTATGCTCTATATAACAAATTAGTCTGTCATTGGAACATTTATTTTGCCTTTGAAAAGACACAGTGCAATGGCACACAATGTTCTGGCAACATGTAGAGCGTGTCATAGTCCTATTGTGTTGTTTTTCACTTCAATTTGAACATTATTCTATTCACTGTACAATTGCTAAATGCTATGTATAACAGTTGTTAGGTTTTGTTCAGACATAAAAATAGACACGCTGATTGTATTATCAGATCTCTAAAAAAGTCATAAAGATTAATCTTTGTTTATTTCTGTCTTAGAAAAGAAAAGAAAGTAATATAATAATTATAATATTTTACACATAATGTAAAAAATAATAGAAAACATTATTATCAATTTAAACTAATATACTATTTTATGATTTTTAGATCCATGGGTCTTTTTGAGGTCTCAATATATTAATAAATACTGGCAGTGAAAAACCAATTTTATAAGCGGTGAAATATGGAACAAAGTATATGGTAATAAATAATGTTAACCTCTTTGTTAAATATAAGATACCTAATATAGAGGTTTTGTAATAGTTCAATATTACAATCACTTGGAATTTCTGAATGATCGAAAACAAACAACTTTGTACCTTAATACTACTAAGCATAGATCACTTTGTGGATGTTTTGGGACGTGATGTGAATGAGAGATTAAATTTGTACAGATGGTACGGGAAATGTTGAAATGACTGAATGTTGTAATACAGCTTGAATTAAGGGGTCGGCTATCTGTTTGTTCACAGAGTTCACAATAGTTTCAAAGCAAATTTCAGTAGGTACCTACTTGTATGAACGTGCTATTTTTTTTATATTTTGTTTAAACTTTTTTATTAACAAATTGTAAACGGGGTTTTATGTTATCTGAATATAATATATGTGTATTTTTATTAATTAATTCTTACATTATGTTCCTCTAAACATCTATTCAATGTAAGAGTGGGAGAAAATCAACTCCTCAGCTTATAACAAAGATTTAAATCTTTGGCTTATAAATGTAATCTTATAAGCTGAGCCCCCTCGCTATGAAAAGAATACAACCAAGAAAAATGATATTATAAGTATACAGAATTTAATAAAAATCAATTTCATAATAATATCTTAACTCCAACGTGATCCTATTCAAACATTTTTAGCGAAAACAAAAAAAAAACCTAATACTTTAAGGTGTGATATATTAATATTTTTATCGACACAAGTTAACATTTCTTTTACACACAAAAACAATGGTTATGCCACACAAAAACCTACCTTTTGAGCCACACGAAATGTAGCGTGTTTGAAAAGATTCTGCGTGATTCCGCTTGCAACGCGCCAAACCCATAGCGAACCTCTACCCACTGACACAATTACATTACCGTGTCTACGCAGTCACATAAAAGATTATAGCAATGTAATGTCGGAAGCATGTTGTTGGAAAACGTCTATTACTGTGCCCAGTAATTGCTGAAATGTATAACGTTCCATGTTCCCTTTCTCAGCATCTTATAAGTTAATTTCTGAAGATATTGCACCTGTTTCGGTGGATAAGGAATGCCAGAGCCCATTTCCCTAAAAGTTCCTCATCTTTAACTTATATTCTAAAGTCTTCGGTGTGCTGAGGTGGAAAGTTGGTGAGTTGACAATCTCTGATAAAAGTAGTTGCGTTGCACTATCAGTGAATTACCTGCCTGCACGTGTGCTGTTGTGTTTCGATGAGTATGGGATGTCATATCCTTACGTATGGGATTCCTTTTACATTTATCTCACTAAGGTTGGCAGCACACTTGCAGCAACTGTGACGTTGCTTGTGTTATAGGCTACGGTAGCTACCTACCTTCAAGTGGACCATTAGCCTACCTAAAAAGAACATTTAGAATTTCATGATTCATAAGTATCTACAATCCTATAGTTAATCCTATAAGTATAGCTAGAGGCAGGTATGTTGATAGTTTTCTTCATAGTGCGTACCTCAGTATACTGTCGATAGATGGTTTTGCCTAGTATCATTAATAAAATACAGATAAGCATAAGGAGTGATTTTTAAAAATCATGGCAAATAGTAGTTATTATAACTACTGTGTCGGAAGTTATTATTAGAGAGCGAATAATCTGTTAAAAAGAAGTGACAACCAGAGTTCGAATGGTCCGTAACAAATTTGGCGTTTCAATCGATATGTGCGATCTTGAAATCGATTGTTCTACATAGGTGCGAATATTTTCTAAACATTGGTGCACTCACGTGCAATCGACGCGTGCAGATCTTTCAATAAATAAGTTTAATGAACCTTTACTGCTTGGCTATGTAGGGCTTATTGAATTCTAAACAATATCGCCTTTATTATTCATTTCTAAAGCAAAGTACGAGTATGAAGGAGTTCAATCGGCTTAAATTTATATTTTATTTATATGGTACAAAACTATACATCCAATTTGTTCTCTGTTAGTTTATTTTAATGCGCTCTGTAACTAAAAGTTCAATTCGTGAAAAAATATTTTTACATTTAATATTTCAAGTTCGGCCAAACTGAGAGGTACAGCTAGTTTACATCATCACTTTGCATTTGCAACACATCCTCTTTATACTCGTGACTTTTTTGCGTGCCATATACACTTTTATTGACGACATAACTGACAGTTCCTGCTTTATGCTTTATTATCCTCATGCAGGATACTCAACTCATGACCCCTTATTTGCGGTCTAGGTGGGGTTTAATAAACAAACATTCACATATCCGCTGAAAAGGATTGAGTCACTTAAAATGATTGTGTTGATATTTTTCTTATTTTTATCTATATGTACCTACTTACCTACGTTTCCTTTTTATTTTTCTGCGGGATCGGCAGTGCACCTGCATCACTTCTGGTGTTTCTTGTGTCCTTAGACAAAAGTGACCACTTACTGTAATTATCAAGCGCACTGTTTGCCTGCCTGCCACCATTTTGTAATGGAACTGATTACGCCCGTTTGTCTTCATGGCGTTGTAAGAATGTGATCACGGTATAGCTTTATGTACTCAAATTCATACATTCTTAGGTTAGCAGTAAAAATATAAGTACAAGAGAAATAAAAAAATAAATGTTACTTACTAGCTACATCAAGATACGAGTACATAGTGGCGTTTGTTTCGTTTAATATATACCACAAGGTCGCATTTGGAGATCAGGACGAGAAAGTCTTAACAGGAATTAATTTTAGAAATATACTTTTAGTATTCAAATGGCATTTCATTCTCGCGTTCTTACTACCGTTGGACCACGTGTAAGAGTTAGCAGTCATTCACACTACGGAATGTGTATGAATGAAAGTCCGATGACCCGGTGCCAAAAAATATTTTTAGTTATTCAAAGATCGAATTTAATGACTTTTTAAATGCACGACGGTGTCTGCGGAATCTGTATTGAGCTTTCGAGATTTTAACGACCACGAAAAGATACATACATACATGTTATGTATCCGGTTTTTGTTTTGTGTTTAATAGGCAACAGTGACCCGTCTACCGTCATGCGGTGCCTGATTGAACGCAATTGCAAGTGAGCCGCCAATGTTTATAAGAGGATAGAGAAAACGAGGGGATTCTTATCAGCATACGATTTATACTTTCTGCGATAATTTCAGATTTACATAAACAAATCAATATAAACTCTGTTTGAAAGTTTATCTGATTATTTAAGCAATAATAAAGCCTTCAAACTTCAATGACGACCACTTTTTAGCTTTTATATATGTTGAGGCAGATTCTCCTAAAATTGGACTAAAAAACCCTTTCTTGAAAAGATACATGTAAAAATCCATCCATAAATAAATCCTAAACTATTTGTTTTTAATTAATAAACAAGACGACGCTGTCAGCACAGGTAATATTATACGCATTAATAATTTTGTCCAGTCAAGTAGTATTTCTGAGATAAGACGTAGGTACTAACATTGCAACCTTTTAGTCAATAATATCAACTTTATATGGGTATGTCTTGTTACCAAGCGGAATAATACCTACATAGCCGAGTGCATTTCGCAATGCAATTAAAATGTGACATAAAACAGGAAAGATTTTGAAATAAAATTTATTGTTGCGATGAAAGTCGGCACGTAATAAATTGTACTTACTGCGAGTAATAGAAGCCATATTATGTGTGGTCATTTGTTATAATATTAACTGTAAATTAGTACATTAATTACAGAATTTATGATATTTTAGTAATAGAATATAATGTGGTATAATTGACCTTTTTTTTTAAATAAGAAAGTTACTTATAAACCGCTTTTTTTCATATTTTGCATAACACAAAGAGATCTTAACATAGTTTAATAATTTAACATATTAAATTAATTCACTTTACTAATTAGTTAAAGGAAAAACAGCGATGCGCTTCCTCGATTCGACAAAAAACATATTTATTTCCAAAGCTGATCAAAATGGTTAACGAGTTTTTGTGGCTTTCAAAGTTGCTTTTTGTCGAGAAGATACTTTGTAATGTTACCTGTAGTTAAAAGGATGTTTGTAAGGCGTCTAATTTTCTCTTTAGGATCATAAGAGCATCGTAAATCATTCTCATAATGACGGTGTTTTGATAAATTTCCTCTGAGAAATATCCTATAATATGTAAAATTCACGTGTCACGATCATGGTAATCTCCGAAATCCAGCTGGTTCCAACTTGAAGATGGGATAGTAATTTTATGAAGATATGAGGACGAAATCGCAAGAAAAAGTTAATCTTTTAAATAAATTGTGAATTGTTTTCACCTGTATCTATTCATGAAACTACAGTAAGAGAACACTGTAGATGATTTAGTGAGGTCTGTCCATCTTATGGGTGATCATTCGCGAAAGCGCTGATGATATGTCCAAATGTCGCCTCTAGCACCACATTTAGTTTATACTAACATAGTAAATGATGTGATGCGATGCTGTACACATGTGATGCTGACTGTGATAGAATAAAATATACAAAAGACGCTTCAGGCATTCCGTTTTGTTGTATCACTTTTAAATATTTGAGTGTTTGCAGCAAATGACAGAGACATAGGTCAAGTGCCTGCCTATTCTTTGTGATGAACGTTGCAACTCTAGAACATAGAGCTGTTAACATTTGTACTAGCCAACAATGCTTACTCAGTGAAATGGTCTGAGATACTTTAAAATGTGTCAATGACTGCCACTTGACGGCCTTTGTTCTTATTCATTCGTTTTCTTTTTCCTTTTCTCTTGTTGCATTTTAGTGCTTGTTTTTCTGAGCTTCTGTCGATTTTTTTAATTAAAACGTGCATATTACCACCTATTCTGTACTGGTGGTACTATCGATCGGCCCCGGCTTTGCATCGAGTTGAAATTTTCAAAAATCTTTTCTTGGAGGATTCTTGTCATGGAATAAACTTATGTTGCAAATTTCAGTTTTCCGACCTCGTAGTTTTAGCCACAGCTGATAGTTAGTCAGGACAAACGGTTTTATGGGTATAGATTAACATAATAGGTTAAATTTCGTCCTGGATATGCGTATCACGTGGGTAATCCAATTGCGAGGGTAGGTATATCCGCCGGCTACAATGAGTGTGAAATTGTGTCATAATTTTACTTTCAAGGTGCGCTGTGGTTATCTGTTACTCATTGGTCGTAGTTAAATATAGGTAGGTGTATGTTAAAAAATTTCTAATGTATTGTAAACAATGAATAAGCCCGTTTACGTTTCAAGGGTGTAACGAACGCACAATTTCCGAACGATAACGTTGTCGCCAATTTTTTGCTTGTTCAATGTCAATCATTGTATAAGTTTGGTTGGTAAAAGTCGACGCAGCCTTGAGTTTGTTTGAGTATTTTATGTAAAAAAAAAAAACAGGGCAAAAGGCTTGCCCTGCGTACGTAATAATACATTAATGTTGCCCTTGACAAATTCGCCTTCAGCTTTTTAACCTTCGGCTCGATGAAAAGGAAACTGTCATAAAATATGCGATGTTATGACAGTCGCGTATCCTAACTAATATTATAGATACGAAAGTGAGTTTGTTTGTTTGTTTTTTACGCTTTCACCCCTTAACTACCCAACCGATCGTCATGAAATTTTACAATTTACATCATGAACAGTACTTTTTTCTGAATGAAGGTATCTTAATGTCCTTTTCTGTAACCCTGACAAAATTTCTTAATGAGCGGTTGAGTAGTTAAAGCCTGAAAGCATAACAAACAAATAAAGTTTGGCATTTACAAAATTAGTTAGGATTATTTTAAAACGTCATCCAATTAACTTAATTTACGTTTGAATCGTACATTGCCTACCTGTCTGTGCCTATTTCGAGTCGCAAATGAACTCATTAGGAAAGAATAACATTAGCGTGATGTGTTACTCAAATAACGTTCGTCGATCGTTAACGTAACTGCATACGATTTAGGTATCCTGTCACGTTATGAACGCTTTTAAACTTTAATGACGCATTTGTCCTCCAGCCAGTAACTGCTACATAATTATAGTCTGCGCTCCAGCGAACGATTATTTTGTTCTACGACACAGCCGTTTTTTATGGAACACAAAGCCATGAATTCTTAATGGTCCAGATTTGAAACATCCCCCTTTTCAACCGACGAAAACGAGAAAACAAAAACAAAGGAGGTTAAACGCCAAACAAGCAAATTAATTAAGTAATTACTCAAAATTACTTAGGCCGGTTTCAGTGCTCTCCTGACGGTCAGTCCTGACGATACGCACGACCGACCGCGCGACCGACGCGTCGACCGAAAATTCACAAGTCGTTACAGAGCTCGCCTGACCGTACGCACCTAAGGTACGCACGCGTATTGCTACCGCGGTCGGTCGTGCGTATCATCAGGACTGACCGTCAGGAGAGCAACTGAAACCGGTCTTAGGTATACTTACATTGGTTTAAGAACTTAGTTATTAAGGTTAAATAAAATTATTTTTTGCTTTTCAGTTTTTTCGGCGGTTTAATTTTTTGTTAAAGTTTTTTTTTCATTCACAAGTAAAGTGAATTACTAGGTAATAACCACCTCCTTACATAGAAGCTCAATGGCGTGTTTGCTGTTGAGTCTCTGTGAAAATACATATGTAGTTTCTACTGGCGCACTTGCACCTCCTATGAATGGCTTGTGGTAATAGATAACAGTAGGCCTAGGCACCTACTATCACATTGACTGTCAGCCTAATTGCCGACTTTTACATAAAAAAGACATACCTACGTATGTATTAAAAGATTACATCTAATTAACTCAAAAAGAGTAATTTGTCATTTGCTCCATTTCGTTTTAAAAAAATCTGTTAGAAATATTGCACCGATATGAAATAATTGCACAGTATATGAATTAAACATTTTAATCTCCATATTAATTTATGAGAGAAAATTTACTGAATGAAATCGTCAAAAATGCAAATGAATTGTACTGATTTTGATTGCCGCAATTCGCTGTCACGCGCATTTGAGCAGTACCTACTTGCTTAACTCTCTCTGTCTCTCCCTCTCACTATATTATGTTAGAGTAAAATTGTTATATAAAATTTTTTTTTTAATTTCTTTTTTTGAAATAACAGATATATTTTTACAGAATGCCAGCAAAATTCTATGTAAATTCTTTTTCGTTATATTGAATCCCAAAAACTATACGTACTCGTAAATTTTAATTAAAATTATAAAAATACATTTCCAATGTTGATGTTTAAAAATGGCAATGTCGACTTTAAAAGCAAAAGTGCGAAAGTGCCTTTGCTTTTCTTAAATAAAGCTTTTGTCCGCGACTTCGTTAGCGTATGGTCGCGTATATGTTTTTCCCTGACAACGTGTATGCAAAATTTAATGGTGAGCGATTGAATAGTTAAAGCGTGAAAATGTAACAAATAAACAAACTAAATTACGCATTTGTAATATTAATAAGGATGATAACGTTCAACTTTAAAGACGTGGTTAATTTTTGTGTGACAAAACCAGACACTAAAAAAAAATGGTAGCCATAGTCAAGTGTGTGAGTCAAGTATAAAACTGTATTTGACCAAAGATTTTGTAAGCGGTGACGTTGAATTGCATCATATAAGTATCATCGTCGACCTAAAGCGCCTCAGGTGGGTGTAGGCGTATTTAAACACACCTTATTATTTATTGTCTTTAATACTTGGTAACCAGTTTATTCAAATAGGGTATAATCAATACTAATAATAAATCTGTAAGGGTTGGTCATGGAGTAAGTTACTTTTTTTTTCAGAGATATCAAGTTTATAGGCTCTATACATGAAACTGAAACTAAATTGACCATTTTTTAAATTTTTTTCTCTATGTATGTATGTTCCTCCATAACTCTTAAACGAATTAACTGATTTTCATGAAACTTGGTAGATAAACATTTAGACGTACATGACACAGGATAGGCTACTTTTTTCTTTTTCAACGCGGACGAAGTCGCGGGCGCCAGCTAGTATATAATATGTTTCTTCTTTATATTGCTAAGTTGACAGTGACTTCGTCTATCGTCATTCATCTTTTTTTACCAGAGATGATCAGTCAGGCTTATTTACCGAAGACACACACACATCTTTACCTGTTTTTTTTATTAATTTCTGTTTTGTGGTATTTTTGTATTATGTTTGTGTCTTTGTGTTGCGTGAGTAAAATTCTTTCTTTATATTCAGGAATCGGGTATTATTCGTCTAAATATACAAGGAAATCATGTAAATTGTTTCCCTTCTATGGTAATGTAATGTCAAATAAGATAATAACGCAAGTATCACTATCACTACATTAGTATAAAACAGTCGCTTCCCGTCTATCTGTCCCTATGTATGCCTAGAGATCTTTAAAACTACGCAACAGATTTTGATGCGGTTTTTTTTAATAGATAGAGTGATTCAAGAGGAAGGTTTTAGTATATAATTAACAACGCGGGCGAAGTCGCGGGCACCAGCTATCTACTAAAAATAAAGATACAACCCCTTGAAAATTTTATAACAGCAAAGATGTCAGGCGTTATATTGCTTTACACATTTAGTCAGGCGCTACACATCTCTCACTTTTAACGCGGGCGAAGTCGCGGGCACCAGCTATAGTAGCAATATAATGTCGACGCTCCACAAAAATCAAGCATCTCTTAACCTTTCTATTGTTGGAGAAATAAAAGGTATCCCAAAAACCATTAGGGATGGTAGTAACAAAAGGTCTTTTGTACAAAAGAAATGGAGCACAGAGAGCTGAGAGACTTGCTGGATATCCGGTAATCTCAACGGTCAGATGAAAATAAAGAGAATCCAATGAGTCTAGTATGTACCTAAGCTAAAAAAACCGCGGCTTGCCCATGCAATGATATATTTACTTACTCAATAAGTGGAGAGTCTGGTTAGGTAAAGAATAGATCAATTCAAAATGATTACTACATATTCTTTCCTAATTTATTATCTTTTTTAATTAAATCCCTGAAAAATCGAAAAGTTGATGATTTTTAGGGGTCACTCTATTAAAAAGGAGAGTAGTTACTATCGTAATCGTAATACGATATTTAAATTCGATAATAAATGTTGGATGTTTCGGAACTTGTAAATTTATAAAAAAACATCTCTTCGTACTTATGAAGCTTACGTCATATTTTCATGAGTCATTTTATCTCATTCACATTATTTGCCTTAAACTTTTGCTTAAGTAGTGACTAAGCGTCGTTTTTTGCTAAAGTCAAGATAATTGCAACATAATAAGGCTCTTCTAACTAATATTATAAATCGAAAGTGAGTTTGTTTGTTTCTTACGCTTTCGTGCCTTAACTTTCCAGCCAATCGCCATGAAATTTTTCATACAAGTTGTTAGGGGTACAGTACATAGAAGAGGGAACAGTACCTTTCATAGTTAAAGTCTCGAGGGACGCGAACGATATTCCATTATTCTTTTATACATACCTAGTTTTGACTTTTTGCTTATTTCTATATTATATTATTTTTTCTCCTGTACGCTACGCGGTTGAAATAAACAATAAGTATATTGTTTTACCTACAATATGCCTACAGTGTAATATTATTTCTGTTTGTATTCCAAGAATAAACAAAATATTAATTCTACTTATTTTTTCTTAAATCTTAATAAATTACATTGATCTAACACTGAATACTAATTAAGTGAAAACTATTATCGGGGCAATTAATCATTTATGTTAGGTAAAAAAAAAATTTAATGTTTTCAAAAATATTTTTATGTTATCATTAAAAATATCTTAGTTAAAAAATAATCGTAAAAAAATTACATAGGTCACAGGTTTCGTCTGTTGTCTTGTTTTGAGGAATATTAGACTTAGTCTACTGATGTAGCCATTAGTTGTTAAGTGATGACGACGTGTAAATTAATACCGACATCGGTCATAGCTCACGATATTATCACTATTAACGGAGTGAATCATATTAAAGCGTTATTAATTACTATTTGTTCTTTTTTGCTGTACTTATTGCCTGTTTAACATGCCACCGGCAAACGCACCTCCTATTTGAGCATTATATCTGACGTCTTCACACTTGCCTTGTTAGTTATGTAGGTACATAGTAGTTATCTGAAAGTTGCCTACGAAGGTTTCGTTTCTATAAACTCTTTTGTAGTGGACACTGAAGCAAAGTACTTAGTCCATTTATAACTAAATTTTATTTCCTTATAGAATATGCATTCTGAATAGGTGTTATATGCACAAGTATTATTGACTATTGAAATTTTATTATTCCGCTTTCTGTGATTGCAATAGACTGAAAATATTTCCTTTACATTTACACTAAAGAATTTTTTTTTATTTTTTCATTATTTATTCTCATATCTCAAGAATTTTCTAGAATAATATTCACATGCGATCTTAAAGCTATGTATTCTGACACATCAGTGTGCCGTGGTTCACATAATTATCCTAGTTATATTAAATGCTGTGCCCTCTAACATTGCATCAGTTGTCGCGCGCAGTGTTCATTAGTTGATGACATTGTTGACATACTTCACTAAATCATGTGTGACAAGGACATCTAACAACAAATTGAAATCGGCCTTTAAAACGTCTACCTTTAACCATTGAATTTACTTCCATAGTGAGCCACAGCCTTAAATTGTTTTGAATCCAAATTTTTACAAGCGAAACGTGAGTAGATACATTATCGACTTAGTTTACAATACAAGGACGAGTACCGGATATCCAATCAGGGGTGAAGCATGAGAGTTTCTCAGCTTCAGACGATTGGCGAAACTGTATCTAATTGAATCGTTCGAGTGCGCAGAACGCTTACAGAGACCATTAGCAATCATTAGACTACCACGGTGATGTAATTGAAAAAGTTTCCAAGGACTTCCAAGCGTTGTCAGGTGTAAACACGTTTAACTAATGATCAGGAAGAGTTAAAACCTTTTTCGCTTTGTGTAATTAAGAAGTAAATCTATTTAATCTAAGCTGAACGAGTGGGTTTTTAAAAATTCGGGCTTATTCTGGATTTGACCAAACGTTATTTGAGGAATTTACGCAAAATAATATTAAATTTAGAGTAGTAACAGCCGTAACAGGGCAAACTACGAGTATGTTGTGAAGTTATAAACTGGGTATTAATATGTCCGGCTGCAGTGACCATCCTTTGCAGAAGAAAACCGTGAAATAACAGGACTATATTGGCATCTTGATCTATGATACGTGTTAATAGACGACGGTAGCCATCTACCATAAAGTGGATTGTCAGCCTTGATCCCAGATTAGATAACACATAATAAAAGAGTTCAGGCACATTCTAAGCGAGTTGTGTGAGAATTTCTTTTCTGCCAGAAGAGCATGACATGTGATGTGATCTGTTCGAAACTAACGATAATCTAGATTCACAATAGGTTTCACTTCCTATCCCTAAACTGCACCTGCCTATAACATTAATTGCATAATTCTGATTTTACTGTTCCGAATAAACTTTCATGTTTATTAAGCATGATGAATTTATACTTTTTTGTGTGTCTTTTCAGATTTCCAATAATGCGAAGAAACTAAATCGATGATTGGACGGTGAAACGAGCAAGTCGGATTTTTTTCGGTATGTAACTAAACATTTTTTAAACAATTTTTACTTGTGTCCGAGTTATTAACTGTTTGATTATAAAATTTTTCTTACATTTATATCATAGTTCATTGCATCGTGCCAGTTTTTACTTGAATATTTGTGAAATTCATTAAATCTGAATAGGAATTAAATTTCAATTTGCCACAACTATTTGTTTATTTTCCCTTTTTCTCTAATACTACAATTAGATTGACTTAGTGCCAACCCCCGGTTTAATCAATCGCTTGTGAGCCTTGCGACAACACGCCTACGCCCAACATTATTTGTACTAACTAAAATAAACCAACCCACGCTTTTGATAGCGATGGTGTGTGTGTAACTTCAATAAAGCTTTGTATTTACATTTATCAGAATTATACAAATAATATTTTATATTACATTATTGATAAGCATAAATAGCAAAATTTTATATAACACAGCTAGTTTAGTATAGTAACTGGTAATTAACAATAATCAGATCATTACACTAAATAAGAAAAATTGTTTTCCATAGATAACATAACATCCATATTCGCCTTAGTTACCTACTCGGTGACAGATGATCATTAATATTAAGTACTACAACTTTTCAAAGCAGTGGATTTTTATGATTTAACATAATTATACCTAGAGAAGAACATAAAAGTGTGCAGTACCGTCCAATCACCATCATTGATTGGTTGCATTCTGGACATAAAGATTTAAACATATATGTACTTACTTACTGAGGTTATCAGCAAATATATAAACTATTGAATAAAATCTCGTAGAATTCAAACTGATCTCAAATACGTCTGGTATTTAACTAACCAAGCGCGGTTCCGCAGCTCGCTGTCTCGTCTCACACCACTGGCTGCATATATACAAACACCCTATTACCTTACATAGGTCACTACATATCAAAGAAATTGATTTTAAACTCACACACCTTCAAAATAGAGTACTAATCTGACAAAATGTCTTCTGAATTAACATTCGACTTCTATTTAGGAGTCACCAAAAGGAACTTCACTATTTATAATTGGAATTTATTCAAAAACAATTGGCAAAACTAGAGTTCGTTGCCGAGAGCAGTTTCCTCTTTATTAACACCGAGTTTGGAGTCTGGCTTCAGTCCAAGTTGAAGATGGCAACGAACTATCAGCTTCATTTGCTTAAGCTTCTCTCCTCTCATGACGTACTGAACCATTTAAATCGCTATCTGTTCACGCGGCATTAGTGTCATCCAATCAAAACTTTAAAAAAACTTTGGAATTTCTCTTTTGGTTAAATAAATATTCCATCTCATTTGTTGCGCTTGCTTAGCTTCTCCATAACTTATACCTTACAGGAGTTTTTCCTAAGTTATATCATATATACAAATATAAATTAAAATCTGTCTGGTTTTTTTTTTATATTTAATTTTAAGTTTTACCTTTTCGTAATTCAAAAGTGCAAAAGTTCTCGACTCTCTTGAAATCACTTCTTTTCTTAAAATTCCAACACCCATTTGTAATTTATTTCATGAAATTTAAACGTACCATTTTCTTTTTATTTATGTTTGATGCGGTAAGACTTGGATTTAGAAAAGAAATCTGCTTTTGAAATTTTAATGACGCCGACCTAAATATTTTATTTTGATTCAGTTTTACCCAAACAAATATGTTTCCTAACACGAATATCGGCAACCTAGTTTTCGTTATTTTATATAATTAAAGAGTTGATTTTCCCTATTCTTTTGATTTTTAGTGTTGTTTTAAGTATAGTCTAGGTTCATATTTTTCCCAGCTTAGGTCCTCGCCATAGATATCTGTATTTTGTTGCTACATTACTTATAAGTAAAAAAAACTGCTCTATTTTAAGAAAATCTATACACTTAATAATAGAATAATATTCACGTATGCGTGCGTTCGACTCTTACCCATGTCATTGTAATTGTGTAACTGTCAATATGGAAATGTGATATTTTATGTTTAGATAAAATATGTTTATATCTAGTCTTCGTCTTCGTCCGCGTTGAACGATAAAAGGTACCCTATGTCCTTTCTGGTGTCCCAGACAACGTGTATTTGCAACAAACTTAGTACGGATTTAAACGACAATCACTTATCATAATTTCAAAAGTAAATTTCATTTAGGGTAGGTACCTACCGAAGCGAAATTTCTCTTTTTTAATCACGTTGTTTCCTAACATGAAATTTATTTGGGCAGCCAGCGTTATTAGACGCGAAGCGAAGTTCCATTGTTCCATCTTAGACACATAGAATGTGTTTCAGTCATCTGTTTACATATGCGCAAATAGATAGAATCTTGTGCACGTAGTTAATCCAGTTAGTTGAGCGTAAGGTTTGTGAGTTTGCATACCATGGAAGCACACGCCATCTCATGTGGATCGAGCCGAGGCAGTCCGCTCCCAAAAAGTGTATAATGGCGTCACGGCATTGTTGCTTACAATGTTAATTTATTTACTGCAAAACAAACATACCTACCTACCTATTATGTATCTAAATCTTGGTCGGATTTGATGTTGGTTTTTTTTTTTTTTTTATAGAGCTGCCAACCTTTGTGGTGTTCTTGCTCTGAGTGATCCAGTTTGTCTGTCGGCTGTGATTAGGTAGTTTTTGATATACTTATATTTCTGTTATGTATTTTAAACGTACAACATCCTAATCATTATTTTGGGTCTATAGATTTGTTAAAGCATTTAACTAAAGTATAATAAAAAAATATATTAACGTTTATAATATTGAAATATTTCAAAACCGACTTAGAAACCTTGGTGGATCAGAGGAGATTAACCTCGGAGACGAAAATAGCAAAAATATTCTTCAAACACCAATACAACAAGATGTACAACAAGATACGCATGCAATGCTTCGATCATTTTTACATTAAATTTTTCAGTATACTTCAACGTTACTTGTTTACCGAGCGCTTACAAATACGTTTTAGAAGTTAAAAGGTGTTTACAGATTAAAAAACATAATATGTCATAATAATGTGATTGTATATTGGATAGTATTAAAACAATATTTATAATTTATTTTTAAATTGTCCATACACAGCGCTTTGGTTTACTTTGCGCAGTTGAAATAAAGCAGGAAAAATAAAATGAAAATATTGCTGACAAAAGAGTAGCTCTTCACATTTCATCGGTAATTTTCCGGTTCTTACTCTTAAATTGACGCGAGTTCCTCCGACGTTCGCGAGCAGCAATTGCTTGAGGGTAAGTGAGCACAAAATGACAGTATTTGTCCAAATGTTTTTCGAGAACTCTATTCGAAGGTTGGTGACATTTATCATATTTGATTGGTATTAAAAATCGGTTCAAAATTTCACTGGCAAAAGAGCTACCAAAAGAGATTCTATGATATTCGATTGGCCCTAGCCAAGAGCAAGCCAATGCAAACGGCAGCGTTGCGTATTTACGAAATGATGGAAATAAAGCCCAGTGATTGGTAAAATTTTTATGTGGGCGTTACAACAACCAATCACCGGGCTTTATTTCTATCGTTTAGAAATACGCAACGCTCCCATTTGCATTGGTTTGCTCTTGGCTAGGGCCCCAGTTTTATCTAATTGAAAAAAATATTCAAGCATACCTGGACCTAGTGACCAAGAATAGTATTATCTGTCTGTTCAATGTTTCATTACCTAATTTATTTTTATTTATTTATATTACTCTCAGCTGAAAGCTATAATATAAAGAAATGTACACCTAAAATAATTGTAATACTTTACTAAATTTATCATCTTGACAATACGATTCAATAGAAACATGGAAATTATTTGTGAAATGATATTGTGCCTCGTTTTTCCTTTGCGTGGGTTTAAGCAGTAGGTTTATGTAAACTAAACCTTGTCAGTCTTCGAAATTAATTTCAATGCTGTCTTCACTCGGAGAAATTGTTTCCGAATTATTTTATGTGTAAAAAATTCTCAACAGATTTATAAATAGAAAAGATCATGTTCTGTAGTACTTGAAAGCGTAATAACCCAATCGTTTTTAGACAATAACTTTCTTACGCACCCGATGCGTATTACTTTTTATATAAGTACGAGTACATATAACTATTCCCATAAGAAACTTACTTACTTGGTGGAGTTAAATACCTAAGAATAGTATCAATAACATGAAGAGACTGAATTAAATTTCGCTTGTATGAAAGCAAATGAAGTAAAGTTACCAAGTGCTTACTTGGAATTTGAACAAGTTACAAGCGAGAATGTCGCGTGTGTCATTATACTGTCGCTTACTCCGCTCATTATCCGTTCTGTGTGCTTATAAAACAGGATTAAAATTTACTTTAAGGGTGAAGCCAAACGAACGTATTTTTTTGAGTTGTGAGTCGCGCATTTTCTGTCGCGTAATTTATGCTGCATTCGGTTTCATAGAAAAGTCCTATTTGACGCAAAATGAGTTGTCTGCCGACTCACACACGCAATTCCGACCGAATTGAGTTCGCGGGGGGCGAGGGGCCTAGGAAAGTGTAAAGCGTCAGTCTTTCAGTATTAAGTGGATTTACCCAGCTTCTTTTTCTGGCATCATCTTCTGTATCTTCTAAATATGCTTCGTAAATACACAAAATTTTCAACGGTTCCATTGCACGACACAATCACCCGCTATAAACGTTGGATAGCAACTGAATAAAATGTGCCTGTCTGGCAGCCCAACAGATTTCTGCTGGACAGAATTTCTGCCACCGAAAATGCGCGTCTCGCAACTCAAAAAAATACGTTCGTTTTGCTTCACCCTAAAGGTGCAATTCCGCGGGACGCGGCAGACGGCAGACGGCGTCGGCATGTGCCGCAACGACAGACGGCATTACTTTGCAGTATTCACTTCTATGAGACCGATTCCGACATACAATTGCCGGCAATTGCAGTCGTATGTCGGAATCGGTCTGCCGTCTGCAGCGTCACGCGGAATTGCACATTAAAACGTAGATTGTTTTGCCGTATGTTATTACATTTATGTAATGTTTTGTACCTTCTTTGAAAATTCACAATGGAAGCTTGAATATTTGAAGCAAGAAAAATGTTGTCGCTGACTTAATTGTATTCTAGGTTTTCACAGTTGTTACTTACCCAGTATTTATGATATCCAAATGCGTCATGTTTAAATTTGTGTTGTACGTTTCGTTCGCCGGTTGAACATTATAAACGTCGCACTTCATAAATACTTACCTATATACACCAGTTTGTTTTCATTTCATTCAAGTTCATACTTTCCTTGTGGCGTAAAAGGAAAACATTTTACTTTGCGACACGACTCATATACCTATATATAGTGAATGTACCTATATATCTTTCAAAGGCTTTCAAAGGCACTTCAATCGCTGCTTGTATATCTATACTATCTAGATACTAATATTATAAAGAGGAAAGATTTGTTTGTTTGTTTGCATTGAATAGGATCTGAAACTACTGGACCGGTTTGAAAAATTCTTTCACTGTTTGGAAGCTATACTGTCAGGGAGTAACATAGGCTAAATTTTATAAAGTTACGCGGACGAAGTCGCTTGCAACAGCTAGTATTGAGTATTAAGAGCAGAGCAAAATATTTGAATTGCTTTTTCACTATATTATTAATATTTTTCCACGTAGTAATGACACTCTTCGTTAAAACTGTCGTTAACATTTTATAATGACTAAAAACTTTTGAAAGAGATATTTGAATCAGTAATAAAGTTGGCATTTATTAAATTTTTCATTAGTCGGTACTAATATGGATTTGTGCACACTACTAATACTACCTCCACGCTCCTTTTTTAAAGGCCTTGAAATTTTTTTCAATCTTTATTGCTCATTTATTGCTTAAAGTATTGACTTTTTTATAGATAATCCTTCGGGAACATCTTTTTTGGATAAAATTTTCCGTATGTCCTTTTTTGTATCCCTAACAATTTTATTTGTTTTCAATTTACTTTTTCTTGTTTGGAAAAACAACGAAGATGTTGCCTTTTTTAAGTATATTATAGCCATTTAGAATCTTTTTAGCAACAAAGAGAATTTGACTAGCTCGTTGGGTGAGTGGTTAGGTCTGTCTCCGAAGACCCGGGTGAGTTCGAATCTCGGCAGGGCCAACTTCAGAAATGAACTTTTCAAAGTTGACCCTGGTTTGGATCTGGGACACTGCGTTTCGCAAGAATTTTGGCAGCCCTTATTCCTAATCCCTATCCCTAATCCTACTGTGATCGGCAGCTCACTTGCCGCACTTGTGAAGTTGCTCGTTTTTTAGGCGACGACAGTAGTCATCTATGGTCATCTACCATTATGTGGACCGTCAGCCTGTCGGTCGACCTTAACATAAAAGATTATCCTGAAGTTGTTTTTTTTACAGGCCGGCCGTTGGTAACCTCGTAAGCTGTCGTCATGACACTACATTGGTGGATGCACTGGTTCTGGGTGACGATGCTGCTGATCTTTACTGGTTTGTATTTGCTTTAGTTGTTTAAATCTTTGCACCGAACAATTCGTGTGCATTAATTTACAAGCACTAATGAAATTGAAAGTACCTTTACTTGCCTAATTTAGTGTGGTTTTACAGTTTTACAGTGACGCTTACCGTCCGCGCGGGTGGTAAGCGCGGCCCGTAACTCGTCGAGCGGGTCATCCGCGCGGTTTGCTGACTCGGTCAGCAAACCGCGCGGTTGGTCAGCGCGGTCATCCGACTATAGTCGCGTGGTTTGCTGACTCGTACAGTCGTCAGTCATCAGCGCGGGCCATCCGCGCGTGTTGGTTAAACTATGTAACGATCCAAGAGACCCAAAGCTCGTGGCCCGCGACGCTTACCAACCGCGCTGACGAAAGCGTCACTTTCAATCAGCCTTAACATCACATTTGACAATCCTATGACTTAATAAATATTTTATCTTATATAACTTTTTTAACTTGATTTGTGATACTATAAGTAAACACCGTTTCTTGCCATCAGCAAAATGTTTTTATTTCCCTACAGACTGATTACAGAATTCAGTACGCTTGTCACTCATTTTACTGATTCTTAATAATAATAATATTTCATTTTTTTTTCTTTTTTAGCTTAACAGTTACGTGTACCGTTGACACCTCATTTGAATACAGTTCCTTATTAGCGCATATTACAATTGTTAGCTAAAGCCCTACGTAGTAGTTTCATGAGTAGAAATTATCAGTAAGATGTTAATTCGTTTACATCGCACGTACTTAGTGAACTGGTGATAAATGTTGTTATAATTCTTAGTCAATTCTTTAATCGGCCATATGTATTTTGCATCTAATAAACATAAAATTACACAAAACTGTACGCTTTAGACTACTCACGAAAAGCGCGATCACACAATTCCCATTTATTAGTTTAAGTAATGGAATTTGCATAGTTATCAAGTAACAACGTTGCAAACATGTCGCGGATTGTGTACACGGACTTTCCAGTACCTCTTCCTTACCTAAGTTATGTGACATTTGAAATCCTTCCATTCACATAGATTCTATGAAATGTATATAGAGAAGTGATTACACAGTTTCAGCATTGAATTTCAAAAGGTTAGTCTTTAAGATTTGATTGTTCAATCTTAAGAGTAAATTAGACATTTTTACCGAAGAGTATAAACTAAGTACGTAACAGAACAACTACTGTACTTATAGATATTATTACCTATTTTAATACCTGCTCTATTCCTCTAAAACCACCGAGTGTGGTTAAAATAGAGACATAGAGATGGACTGAGAATCCCCCTTATCAACCTGTAAAGTAAATACGGACAGAGAGAGACGAAGCGATCGTGGGGCCAGCAGAAGTTGTCTTTTTCTAGAATTTGGATTAGTCCTCGAAGTTATTACAGACCTCTTATGTTTATGCTACAGACCTACAGGAAAGAGATAAGTACCTATCACGATCGCTTTCTCTCTTTGTAGAGAGATGCGGGAATTTGCTCGGTCCATTCTCTATGTCTATGGTTAAAACGTTGTTTTTACTTCGTGTTGCACGCCCTGCTTTTACTTAAACTGTATATAATTATTTAAATTGAAGACTTAGCATCTCTTGGGTGGTAATTAGAGTTTCAATTTCTCGTGAATTCGTTTATTTACTTGAGGAATTTTACATAAACATGTTGATCTTGTTATTCTAATGACCTTCGATGCGTTAAGGCTTCTTAACTGTCCTTCTAATACGTGTGTCGCCTTCCTAATTGGATTGCATGACACACTTCTAGTAAGTCACATCCACTTTGCATATCACAATTTAAATTAGGTAAGTTATCGATTCCTGGCAAGGTCAAATAGATATAGAAACGAATGTTTCAGTCATCGAAATAATATATCTCTGTTCAAAATAGTCTAGCGTAATAAATTTTGATCCCAGTTCGATTAATTGTTCCTATATTACAACTCTCTTTAATTTATAGATATTACCTACTAGATACATCCTAGCCGCTAGTCCTCGGAGGATTTGGCAACATTTGGCAAATTCATTTGAAGTTTGATAGTCTCTCGAACACGCGCCGTTTTCGTTCACCGTTAGAGCAATCGCTCACAAGAAATCGAAAGATTGAATTGTAATAGATATAAGTAGGTAGATATAAAATGTCTATATCACGAGTATCGAAGAGGGCATCGACCGATCATAAACAATACAATTAATACATTACCTAACCTTCATTTTAGTCTGCTATTGTTCTTAACAATTTAAATAACAATCTGACCTAGAACTTTGTAATGAGTGATAGTTTTATTTCAATATGGAAAATTCAAATGACATATTAATGTACCGTGTTAATTTGAATTATAATATTAATAGTACATAGTACGAAATAGGCCAAACGATTAATGGTGTATGTGTGAGTAAAGATAGTTTTGAAATCAAAAATGCAGGTTCGAATTCCAGTCCGCCTCACTTTTTTTTTTCGATTTAATATGTGGTCTAAAAGATCATGTTCATTTGTTTTAAAGTTGAGGAAAGCATGTAGACGAAACTGGCCTGTCTTCAATATCATCATCAATACTAATAATAAATCTGTAAGGGTCGGTCATGGAGTAAGTTACTTTGTTTTCAGAGATATCGTGTTTATAGGCTCTATACATGAAACTGAAACTAAATTGACCATTTTTAGAATTTTTTTCTGTATGTATGTATGTTGCTCCATAGCTCTTAAACGAAATAGGTAACTGATTTCCAAGAAACTTGGTAGATAAACATTTAGACGTACAGGACACAGGATAGGCTACTTTTTTCTTTTTCTACGCGGACGAAGTCGCGGGCGCCAGCTAGTATAAAATAAAATGATGAAAGATATGTGTGTTGCAGCAGCAGAAAAGGGTAAAAACCCCTTTTTTTGTTCTGCACCCGAACTGGGCACTCAGAAATACATAATGTTGAGAGTTAATTTAATATTTATAACGACTTCTATTTGCCTAGCTAGTGTATGTACACACAACCCATTTGCCAATTTACAAGCGTTCCTACGGTTCCTAAAACAATTAGGAGCTCTCACAACAACGGCGAAAGGTCTGTGCTTAGTTTACCGTAAAGAGAATTTGGTTGACCCTGGCATGTTATATTGTTTTAAATACAGAAAATTTCCGCTTTTGTTCTTCGCTAAAACCTTCGCTAAATTAACCTGCGGCTTAACATTTACCGAAAACTAGTATATAAATCTTTTTAAACATATTTTAACTCCATGCTGTGGTTGACAACCGGTAATTGAGTTTCAAAGGAAGTAGCATGGAAGTAGGTATATTCTTTTGTAATATGGAATATATATTTGTCAAATAAATACAAATAAAAATTGCCTATTAGTTAATACTCGTATTAACCTTCCTTAATATTTAACAATTCCATTTATCATCTACGGTAACTGTTTAAGATAAATGGAACACGTCCTCTTAACTTCAGTTTTTTTTTTTGTAATTTATTTATTGTTTTAATTACCTACTTGCAATAATTAAATGATGTATTAAGTTTTTTTCTGAGAATTTTTAAACATACGAATGTGCAATTTAATGAAACTGGAAAAAACACGGTTTACTTACCTTGTTATAAGTTTAATCTGAAAGAACCCTTGAAAGTTATCCCGCTTGAAGATTGGTGGTCAGAGCAACACGATAATCCACTTTGAACGCCCGCACAAACATCGGAGTTGGCAACAAAGACAAATTACTTTCGCAAATTCAATTCCATGATTTTACCTCCATAAGGCTGAGAAGTATTGTGTTTCTTACTAGGTACGGTATACATAATATAACTGAACGCGTAGAACAGAAATTTTTTTTTCTTCAAGAAGTAATAAAATTTTCACTTCGTGATACTGATAAATGATCCAAGCTTTTACTGAAAGTGAGTGATGGTTTCTTTCAAATACTTTTATATTATTAAAAGTGTACGTAAAAATGTATTTATTTTGTGTTAAAAGAAAATTTAAACCATCATCAAATAAAATGGTTTAAATGTATTTAGACAGAGATGTGCTTTATACACTTTTGTCAGGCGTTGATTTTTTATTTTTAGATGATCTCTCTAAAATCTACTTTTTCTGAATCTCTGACAACGTGCATGCAAAATTTCATGATGATCTGTTGAGTAGTTAAGATATGAAAAGGTAACAGACAGACACAGTTCATTTATAATAATAGTTAGGATTTAGAGTTTGTAAAATGTAAATTCATGTCTTATATTGTTCGTTCTAAAATTCAAATTATTAGTTCTTAAATAATATAAAACTTGTTCTACACCTGTTGAAAAATGACTATTTTCGTTTGATTCTGAATGATCCACATAGACAGTAAGATGTATTCTTTTTTCATTGATCAAAAAGTTAAACAAACAATTCACGATATAGAACTAAACAAACAATACGAACAAATTCTAAATGAGTTAATCACTGAGTCAACTCTCTTTGATAATGCCTAATGTACAAATTCCATCTTTAAAACAGTCCAGTGACCATGGCTACGCTATATTTGTTTACGTTTTTGATCAATAGAAAAAGAATAGATCATACCTATATACATGAAAGATGGGCACAGATAGTATATAACATTTATTATTTTGAAACCAATAATTCAAAACCCTTACCGATCGATCCTAAGGGAATCAGTCTTAAAAAGCTACAAGGAAGTGATCCTATATGGAGGTTAAAATTAAAAAAATGACAATATTAATATGTTTTCCAAGAAGCCCCTCGTGACATAAGGATATCCGATCGGATCGGATATACATTCGATATGGTTGAAATGTCCAACAAGCGTTTCATGCATATTTGTGTTGCATCGCGTGTGGCCTCATGTAACACGTTTACGCTCATAGTTATACGAGTAAACGTTAACTTCCTACAATGTTAGATACCTATAATACTAGATTTAACCTGCTGCGTTTGACATAACATTACAAACTAGCTTTTGTCCACGACTTCGTCCGCGCCTCTTTTTCTTGGGTGTTAATTTATTCAGCCTTTATTATAAATATATATTTTTGTCAGACATCGAATACTTCACATTTATTTTCTAAATAGACTAATTTAGTATTAATTTGTAGGAAAAACATGGACGCAAAATTACCAAAAAAAAAAAGGAAAAAAACTGTTTATCTGATCGTTACTAAACTTAACAGGCTTAATTCGCTACTAACTGAGTAAACTCAACCGCTGGGCTAATCGGTAGATTGTCTGAAATTTCATCAAATTCGGTTTAGCGGTTTTGGAGTACATAGTAAATATATTACAAACACACATCGATTTAATATAGAGTATAGAAAAAGATTATTATTGAGAAGACTTTGTGTGGGCAGAGCTACTATTTCACATATTATATGTATGTACACTTATGTAAACATCGCCCTCGCGGGGGCAGTAAATTTTAATATCTCGCTCGTTCCACAGCTTCAATCGTTTCCCCTTTATTAGAATTCCTCGAAAACTACTCCCATCACCATTGGGGATGTATGCCGAGATTATTTGAAAATGTTTCTGCGAAAAACTGAAGGCTGAATGGTGTATAAAGATTTACATACCTACCCACTCAACTTGCTTTCACTGAAAAGCGTCAAAATACGAAAAGATTTGTTAGAACTTCAAATATGAATGGTGCTTTTGCATTGATTTTTTTTTCTGCTAATTTCGCAACCTTCATCGAACACTCTTTCCATTATTGAAGTGTATCAAAATTCGTTGGGTGGTTTAAGACGAAGTTAGCGAAGAAACAGGCAGAAGCAGAAAGATATATTTTCAATGGGCTACACTTAAAAGACATTTTGCAATTCCTGAATGCCTAAATCCGACGAAGTTTAGATGTTATCCCAAAAACACAGACATCTTAAATTCACAAAAGTTTTTTTTTCTATTCCAGCACGCAGCGGCATCAGTATGCCTCTACCTCAATCCGAAGAACTTCAACGAATGACCACCGATACAGAAGGAGTGCACCGACTCGCCGACCGACAAGGAAGGGCCATGTACTACACGAAAACCTCACTAGCTCCCACCACAAAAACACAAATAACACCGGTTACAATCGTGAACGCCACAGAGGTAAACGCGACAGTCAAAGAGACGACCGACGTGAACTTGAATACTACAAGTGAAAATGTAACAGAAATAGTTCATCCAGCATTACAGTGGACACCGGTGAACGCGACAGAAGTGAATTCGACACTAGATGTAACTAAAAATGTAACGAACGTTACAATAACGGAAACTGCTTATACTAATCTCACTGATGCACAAAACGCAACGAAGAAGCGCAATCTAACGAGACCGGATTTCGTTAAAGAGGACACGCTGGAGGGTGTGTCGGAGAGTAGGATTGTTACTGAAAAGCCACTGTCTTTGGAGACTACGTTTCTTCAAACGCGGATACCGCCCAATATAGAGTCTTCTAGAAGAGTAATAGATCAAAAAGGCCAAAGTGGCATGGACACGGGCGCCATTGCGGGAATTTCATTCGCAGCGCTGGTGTTGGCGGCGTTGGCGGGAAGTACCGCTTTCGTTCTATACAGAAGAAGATATCTGAACAAGCCTCAGACTTTGAACGACAAATGTTCAAATCCAGACTCGAGCGGGTACTTGGATGATAGTACTATTAGGGTTAGTGTTTTTTTTTAATGGCTTTAAAATTATGCATATATTTCGACATGGTTAAACAGTTTCGGCACCGAATTTCATCCATCCGATTTGTATCACCACTTTATAATAATCCATACTAATATAAAACTATACCGTATCACGACTTAACTACCTCAACCGATTATTTCATGAAATCTTGAATACACGTTGTCAGGGATACAGAAAAGTTATGTTTCAAAGGGATAATCTAGAAATAGAGATCCAACGCTTGGCAGAAGTCAACGAAATGAATAATATGTCAGGCGGTCAGGCGTTATATTGCTCCTATATTGTGACAGCTACATTTTTTATTGTTCAATGCGGACGAGGTCGTGGGCACCAACTAGTACTTTATAATATACTAGCTGTTGCACGCGACCGTACGCGTAACTTTATGAAATATAGCCTATGCTATAGCTTCCCAACAGTGAAAGAATTCCGAGCCTATTCAATTCTAACAATCAAACCTTTCCTCTTTATAATGTTAGTATAGATTTATAATACATTTTTGTTGAATTTCAGGATAACTCCGAGGAGATGTACAGTTTAGACAACGATTCATTCCTGAACTCTCTAGAAGCCATGACTATACAGAACTATTGGACTGATACAGTGAAACATACCAAATTATAAACGTTCTACTTTATATTATGTTTAATTTAAAACTTATTAATTTCCTTTAACGGAAATTCTATCGATAAAAATAACGAAAATTCTAATAAAGCCCTACTAGGATTTGAATAAATAATTAGGTATGTACACATTCCTGAAACAAATATAAATTGTGATTTGAAATTGTGAAAATTTCACAACATTTATTTGTTTTCTTTGCAGATATTTCGTTTTCTTATTCTTAATAAAAATGAAAATTTATTATAATAATGTACTAGAAAAGATGTATTTTTCCAAATTATAAAAGACGAATTTCTAAATCTACTTTTTTAAACATAATTTGAAATGAAATAATAGAGAAACACTATGAATTTTTGCAAACAAATAAATGCAAAGACAAAACAAAGCTTTTCCTAACATGACAATGATTACCTATGTGTATAAGAATCGTAATTTTTAAAATCTAATCATTAATTATTGTATAATATAGGATATTTTATTTAAATTTGTATTTAGGAATTCATCAGAACAAGTGAGTTCTTAATACAAACAGATGGAGTGAGAAAAAGTACTTAGCCCCTTTGGGTGTTTTTTTAGTGTAGAAAATTAATTATAATTAACTGTAATTAACTTTTTAATTAAAATTAATGTGAATGTTTTATAACTTATTTTATGTGCGTAATTAAAATTTAAAAAATATATATATGAAATATAATATTATGAACATATTACATAAATAATCATGTATGTACATTTTAATGTGATAATTATTTTTTTATGATATTTTTATTATAATTATTTTAGCAGGTGTATGTATGTATGTATGAAATATATCTCTGTTTTTTTTTTTATAGTTAATTTAATACGAATAAAATACTGAGGTCAACGCAATGTTGCGACTATAGATAAAATAATTCGGGCTATTTTAAAGAACATAAAATGTTTTTTTTTAATAAACATTATCGCAAATTGTCTTGTCTCTTTATATTTTATTCGTGTACTTGTTTCAAATATTCAATTTTATCTCTTTGTTTTTACAATTCAACAGTTTTAAACGTCCTGTATACACACACATACAGGCTGATTAAGTAGTGCCTAACTGTGCAATTTTTTTTAAGCAAAACATCTTTGTCACCCAAAAGTACCGATCGATATATGTATATATACAGGATGTATTTATAAATCACTGTCGAAACTTACAATGCGAACTTTTACACTCGTTCTCAGGGAGAATTACGTCTTAAAATTTAGTATAGCGACTATAAATTCAACCTGTATATATTTATTATATACAGCGTGTTTATATTTTTGCAACAATCCTAGATGAAAAGAAACGCGTGATATATTATAATTCTAAAATTCTAAGCGATTTTGTTTTTATGCAAACTGTTTAATAATCTATAGAAAAATGAAATTTTAATTATAAATATTTAGTTTGAATTGTGACAATTTTCTATCAAAAAGTTAATTAGGTACAATATTAGTTTAATTATGTGTATTTTAATGATATTATGTATTCTAATTAATTATATTATTGTGTATAGTGAAAATCTTATTTTAGTTATAAGAATGTGATCTCAATATGTCTCAGTTTTTATGTAACCAGCCGTTAAAAATGTGTTAGCTTTAATTTTTTTTTTTCTATGTAAGTACATTTATTTGTGATGTTCGTTAATTTTGCCTTAATCTTTGAATTTTTTTCGATCATTAAAAAAAATCTAATTGGTTTTTTTTTTTCTAAATAAAACTATTCATTATTTGATGCTTTTTGAACTTTATTTAATGAACTTATTTGCTTGACTGAAAGTTTTTTTTTTTTACTCTTTTTGTCAACCAAAAAAAAAACAATAGGAGGGTAAAATTACGTTAATTATGTTAACTTGTGTTTAGCATAATTAAAATAAAAGTAAAACAAAAATTAAAAAAATTATTAATAATCTTATTTCAAGTACATTATTAAAAGCATGGTTTAAGATATTTTAAACTAATCATAAAAATTGTTTTACACCAAAAAAAAAACTATAGGGATAAAGTTAACTGACTTCACAAATGAAGCACACATAATATTAAACATTTTTAATATTGGCACATGATAAGGAAATAATGCATAATATTTAAGGTTTTCCTTTTAAGTATTTTATTTGTGGTGTAAAAATGTCGGTTTCATTGATTTTTAATCCACATCCGTCCATTAGTGTTCCAAATTTCTCTTTGTTGCATTTACAAAAAAAAAATACCTGTAATGTAATTATTTTCTTTTAAAAAAATCACTAAAAAAAACAGTTTAAAAAAGAAAATAATTACATTCAGTGGTGCGAGTGCTTGTTCATTTGTTATTTAATTATTTTTTTAAATGATATTTAATATTACCTATTGTTATTAATTATTGAAAAAATCAGTTAGCTGTTAGATTTTTTTTCCCGGTTCATTACAGTATTTTAACTAGAGAAATTACTAATGGTTTATTATTAAATTAATTTGCATGTCTGACATGACGTGGTTGATATTTTCGGTTGGTCTATTTTCCCTGCCTAGTCGGGATAAATATATTTTTCAAAAAAAAAAAAAATTGTGTAGATATTTATATTTGTGTGAAATCATTCATACTCGAATCACTCGCCATTAAAAAATGTTTTTTAACAAATTGGGTACTCCTTTCTGATATTCCTATTAAATTGTATTAAACATGTTTAAATTCACTTTGATTGCAATCGTCGTTGTCAAACCAAAATCTGCTTTTGAAAAAAAGTAAGTATTTTTGAGATATTGACGAAAAAAAATTTTCGAAATAAATTTCACAAAAATATTTTATTAAGAGGGGTCATAGTTCGACTAAAAGTGCTCATAAACACTTAGCAGGTTTTTTTATACGATATACTTACTATAAGGTAATGAACAAATATTAACTAAAGTCAAACAAAATGTTCGAACTCAAAAAATGCACATAGCAAATTTTGGTTTAACAACGACGATGTTATTATTCTTACGACTACTTTACATAAGAGAGCAGACTAAAAAAACACATTTTATTTTGTAAAGATGTATATATATATGTGAACAACGGTATTCTATAACTGTAGTTATAGAATATAGTTGTCTGTGATACCTTTACGTGAACCACAGACTTCATAAACATTAGTAGACGCAACGTCATTTCTCAGAGAACGATATTCGTTCCGTGACACGCGTGACACCGTTTAAAAGCAAGAGAGATGGCAATATTAATTTTAATTACAATAGAATGAGATGGAATATGTACTGTGTTGCGTCTACTATTTATTGTGAACATTTAATTTTGAATGGTAACCAAACGCACCTTGAAAGCCACATTTCTTACAACATTTATCTTAAGTCGAAAAATATTTGTTTTAATAATACCTTACATTGCATGTGTTTAACATAACATAATTGTCATATCAGTGTTACTTACATCGTAAGAGTTACAATAATAAATGTATAATTCCAAAGTATATTTTGTGTGAAGATACTGTTGTATTTTTTTTTTAATTATCCCTACAACCTCACAACGTACCGTTTGAACATTTTGCTACAAAATCAGGCAAATAAAAAACATTGTGTGCTTAATGGCTTATTTACGCGTACGAGAAGATATTTAAAAAAAAAAACTAATAAAAACGCCTTGCATTTTTAATATTTACCTTAAATACCTGCCTGTTTCATTTACTCGTAGGACATGATAAAAGTCCTACACAAAAAAAACTAACTTTCGCTGTAAGGAGAACTGTGCTAAGACTGCCAATTATATATCGAAAAAGTATCTATTTTTTACTTTATTACTTATACAACCTAAAACAATGGCGAAATTCCATAAATATAATATAATCTTTTGACGAGCCGACTGATTCGGATTTGAATCAAAGTTCGCCTTTGGTGTGTTTATGTTTCGCCGAGTAAAGCTAATCCTCAATTCCGACATTTTTATCCTTACAAGATTGCCAACGCTATTGCATGCCTCCTGGCATTGCTTATGTCTAAATCTAAAGGTGACACAAAAAACGACGGGGTATATACCTTCCAGAAGTGGATTGTAAGCTTGTCTACCGACCTTTACATTTATAAAAATACGCCAGAATCATAGATTCAGCAACACCGATTTTTGTGGTAAACACAACTTGGTTCCAACTTTACATTAATTATTTAGTCTGTTGCTTCCTTCTTGATTATGACAGTTGTGAGTATAGATTGTTCTGTGATTGGATTGACATTTGTTTGAGAACTCTTGCTTGCTTGATTGACTATTGTTATAATATTTGTTGTTGATTTGATTAATTTTGATTGACGATTGTTGCGACTGGAGTTTACGAGGTTTTAATTGTGTATTTTATTTTTATTTTAAACATTTAAAATGGTCCAAGCTTGGTATATGGATGATGAAACATCAGATCAACGTTTAGAACATCATAGGAATCCACCGCACCACATTTCTTTAGAGGAATTGTATAAGAAAACTGGAGTTGAATATTTCAAAGTACGTGAGTGGTTATTTATTGCCCTTTGTGACATTCTTTTGATAACATATTTTAGAAGTTTGAAACAAGTGATAACAAAATTTAAATGTACCTAAAGTTAATATATAACTCATAATTACAAATCACTTGTTTCTTTAAACTTCATATTTTATGTTTCTATTGACTGTGCTAGTAGGTACCTACCTATTTAATAATTAAGTTATTAATCTATATTTCTAGCTTAATGTCAATACATATACAGTGGATGGAGTGCTCGATAAAATTAAAAAAGATAGAGGTTATACTTACGAAGATGAGATGACATGTTCCAAAGATTGTCTACCCAACTATGAGGAGAAACTTAAATCTTTCTTCACAGAACATCTACATACCGACGAAGAGATCAGGTAGTTACATCGATGTATATTATTAAAAAAAAAACTTTAGTACCTATATTTTTATTGTATTTTTATAATAACACTAACAACCCTGCCCGAGGCCCCGGCTTTCCCGTGGATGCAATTTTTTTCTGCATGTTATAGACATGTTATAAACACAATCTTTATCATTTATCATTTTTTTTATTAGTGAAAACTTTTTCAAAATTTGTTGCGAGCTGTAGAAGAAGTCAGTGGAGAAACAGACAAAGCAGACAGTCTTTATTTTATAATATGTATAACTAACTTTGTAATAGACTGTTTTATAATAGACTAAGTGCCTTTTTCAACAACGTCAAGTAGGCTAAACCGTCACTTAAAGTCACCTGTCATCGGGAATAATTTAGCTGATATACCGTTGCTTATACGGTAAACATCCCAAACATTAAATAGAAAATAATAATAAAAAATCGCCTATTGAATGATGCAGTAAACCAAGTGCATAATTCAATAAAACAGAAAATGATTTCTAAAAGTAACTAATCCACACTTGGTGTGTACTTGGTACAACTTGTAGTTGGTGAAAGAGGCGCTTAGTGAAAATAATTTAACTGTAAGATATTATATCTGGTATAGAAGTTAAAACAATTTTATGTTTGTGTAAAACCTACTATTGTATTTAAATAGATGGAAAATTTTAAAAATGTATGTTATTAAAGAGCTATCAGGTGTAATATATATAAAACATTATCATTATAAAACATCATGCAATGTGAACATTTTTCTAAATTACATAATAAAGTTAATTAACTTAATTTTACCAATTTCTATAAAGATTTTCAATTGATAATTTAAGCTTCTATAGAAGGATTATGGATATAGATTTGTGTTACAAAATTTGTATATCATCAGCATATTATATCCTCTATTATATACTATGAAAGTAGCTAACATATATACCTTCCATACAGTGACTATACAGTCACAGTACGGAACAGTTACCGTACAGTGTTTAAAAAATACATTTTGGCGTTTACTCCTTAAGAATCGATTTCATATATAACCCTCGGTGTATGAAAATTTATGGGAGTAAAATCAAATGTCACATGTTACGCGTTACAGGCTGCAATATGCTTCAATACATATTAATATAATATGTTATATTATATTAATATCTTTTAATTATATTTATTAAATATACTTACAATGTTTACCTACAATGATATTAATTACAGAGCTATTTTTAATGCCGCCAACTAACAACTTTTTCATTAAAATTTATTTTTCATGTGAATAAACATTTATTAATTACATTTATTTATTTTTTTATTATTTTCTTTTTGTTTATTTATAATAAATATATTATAATAAAAATAAAAGTATAATTATGTTAAATTATTTATTTATCATTCGTCACACACTTTTTTTTTTTTCAGGTTTGTTCTCGATGGATCAGGGTATTTTGATGTGCGAGACGGTGACGACCAGTGGATCAGGATCGCTGTGTCTGCCGGTGACATGATCATCATACCGAGTGGCATTTACCACCGATTCACACTCGATATAAATGTGAGTAAAGCTATTGTTTTGTAGATATTTTATGTATCGTGTCATCTTAATCTAAACTAAATCTAAATTTTAGATGTCATATTTTAGGAGTCTTTCTTGATTTTTTATTTATCTGAATTTGATATGTAGTATTAGAAATTTTATATACCTACAATATACATAAAAAATATCAGAATTTTTCTTTTTTAATTCAATCGTTTTCACTTTAATTGAAATATCTATAGGTCTATATAAAGATTTCTTCAGATTATTAACATTTTGAAATACTTGTTTCAGAACTACATAAAAGCAAAGCGTTTCTTCATCGGTGAACCAGTTTGGCTTCCGTACAACAGACCCGCTGATGGAATGCAATGCAGGAAAGAGTACATAGAGAAACTACAAAAAGGTTTCACACCTACTGCTTGTTGATTCAAGATTTACTATTCACAGATGTCAGATGGTTAATGTATATTATATTATTATATCTGATTCCGAACATTATAATAATTTAGTGATTATCTCAGTCAATTACGTGGCTAACGATCCACCGTAGTGATTATCGACAACTCTTCAATTCGCCGATTATCACTCTTTCCATTGGTTAAAAGTGTATCAAAATCTGTTGGGTGTTTGTTTGATGGGATGAAAATGTTAAATTTTTAACCTTTTTATGCTTAAAGTATCTAAGTAATAGTTGTATTATCTTTAAAAAAAAAAATTATTTATTTACCTGTTATTTGTACAATAATGTCAAATTTTCTAAAATTGACATTTTGATATACTTATCATGCTGCGGCCACATTATCGGGATTCGGCGTATGTTCGCCTTGTCGCGACATGTATAGCCACCAACTTCGCTGAACGTCGAATCGTTCGGGAAAACTCGAACTGTGTTCGCGCTTCCGTCGGTTTTCCCGGCACATCAAAGGGATTTATCGCAACAAAGTTCCTAATCGTGCAAGTGGCCACACTTCAAATACTTCATTTCAAGTGTAACATTTGTGTCGTTCATTGTAAAAGTGAACTATCTCCTTGTAACTGAATTTTAGAATAACGAGCTTTTTGCGAATTATAATGTAGGAAAAAAAATATATAAGCATTCATTCATTGTGTTCATCTATGGGATTTTAATGCAACTATTGGAGTTACTTCACTTTTATATTGAAAGTTATGACTAAATGTGATACCATTAGGCAAGAAAAGATGGTTTTAAAAATAGGGAGTTACACCACTTTTACAATGAACGACACATTTGTTGAAGATATACAACCTTACGCCAGATCAAGAATATTCGTATGTAGTTCGTCCGAAGCTTTTATCGCGACAATATGTGGCCACGTAGTTCGGCGTAAAAACGAAGCAGAATTTTGTTGCGACAACGCGACACGAATCTTCGACCGATAATCTGGCCGTAGCATCAGACAGATTCCCACAATGTGACAGCTAGCTTGTCTTGACATTAGTTATTTAAGTTTCACGTTATAACAAAATTTTTTATTTTTATTGAACACATACTTATATTTGTCTGTATGTGTATGTTTTTGTAAACATATGTTGAAAATTTTTTTTGTTTGTAGAAATTGTTAAGTTTTTCATAGACAATACAATTCTTGTTTTTGTTAAATATTAAATACAAAACATATAAATGTATCAGATGTGTCGTAATACACACTTGGAAAATGTAGTTTGCTCAACTTCATGTATGTATACCTATTCGTATGTTGTATTAAAGATATATTTTAAATAATTTTTATTTATTTTATAGAACTAGATTATTCCTACTTTTTTTACAAATCTTATAGTTTACTGTTTTCAAATAAGTAACCAATTTGTATCATGATCAAAACTTTGATCTGATCTAAAAAGGTTATTATTTCGTCGTTATCTAAATAATTGGGATAAGTTCCAAGTAGATATAAAGCGCCATCTATTAAGCACTGGTAGTAGGTACTGCAAATTAAGTGGAAAATAAAATATCCCAGGGTAAGTTACCCGGTAAGCATCTTACTTTTTAATCCAGAGCACGGTACATCTGTGTGCCATGTTTCGACCAAATCCATTCAGAGCTTTGAGTACTCGCATTTATCATAGAAAGAAATAAGATAAGACTGTGCTGAAAAGAGGTGTAGTGAAAAATAAAATAAAAATTGGGGGGACGATTTATTTATAAATAATACTGAGAAACAGCCCATTAAACGGCAAAAAATGAAACTAGGTGTAGTTTCTTCAGTTATTTCATAGGCGACGAGACAGATGGCGCTATATACTTTTGAAGAGTATTAGTCCAATGGTTGCCTTGCTCTGTCCCGGGTTCAATTCCTGGCTGATTGGAAATGAACTTTTCAAAATTGGCTCACGGCTCTGCTCTTTGTCTTGCAAGCAGTAACGCACATATTGCGTTTTAACAGAAGAAAACTATGAAATAATAGCATTTTTTCTGTTTTTGTTCTGACAAGGGATGGCATTGTTTGTGTTAATAGGCAACTGTTTGTTGCCACATACCATCAAGTGGACCGTCAGCATGTCTAACAACCTTTAACTACATAGAAAAATAGACAGATTACTAAGAAAAAAAGTGGCTATGAACTCTGAACTAATAGGTATGTATTCCAAGGAGTATTTAATAAGTATTAATTTGGAAATATTAAAAAAATACAACCATGGCCACGTAGAGATTCAAATGTAAACTTGTGACCTACTGTCACTTTATTTGTACTGCAATATTTACTGTTTTATGAAAGCTTACAAGGTCTATTCCTGCGCAAGAATACACGGAACAGGGAGAAACATGTTCAATATCTGGTAACATTTCAAGTTTTTAACCGCTTGTTTTTATAGGAGTTTTCATGTCCCTAGCTCTTAACACGAAAACCGATATTTTTTTAAGAAAGAGCAACGCAACGATTAAAAAAAACATTATACACGTAGAGGTATTTGTCGTATCATCACTACATAGTATAAAAGAAAGGCGCTTCCCGCTGTCTGTCCCTATATATGCTTAGATCTTTAAAACTACGCAACTGATTTTGATGCGGTTTTTTTTAATAGATAGTGTGATTCAAGAGGAAGGTTTTAGTATATAATTTTCAACGTGGGCGAAGTCGCGGGCACCTGCTTGTATATATATAAGGCTCTGGCGAAATGGACACGAAAATAATTGTCGGATAAATCTGACTGGCGGCTAAAAGAAGCTCGCTAAACAATGTAATTATGACTGATCGGAACCCCTTACATAGTTAGGGACCTTTTACATCCTTCGGATTGTTTAACGCAGCGAATGATAGTGTTTACAAAATATGACCAGTGTAGAAATACAAAATGTGTTTCTATACTATATTTCATAAATGTATGCGACAATACCTACTATGATAATGACAATAGCATATGACTAAGTAATTAAACCTTCTAACTAATATCATGTGACTTGCGGCCGCGCTGGCCACATACTCGTAGTCGGCGCCGGACAATTCCTTTAAATCTATACACACGAAATACAATACAGTAAATTTATTTTTGTTACTTTTCTATACTAATACCATAAAGTAAATAGTACTTTATTGGTTAAGTATTATTTTCTCTATGCTAATACTAGTATAGAAATATAACCCACAATAATATAATATAATATAGAATATAGAAATGCAAACGTTGTTTTGCAAAAAAAAAAAAATTCGGGTTACCCTCACTTATATAAAAATAAAAATAGTTTAGGTACGACCTATTCTCAGACCTACTGAATACCTATACCTACACAAAAAAATTATAATAAAAAAAATCGGTCAAGCCGTTTCGAAGGAGTTTGGTTATAAACACTGTGACACGAGAATTTTATATATAACTAGCTGCTGCCCGCGACTTCGCCTGCGTAACTTTGTAAATTATATACCAAAACCTTCCTCGAGAACCACTCTATCCATTGGTGAAAACAGCATGAAAATTGGTGCAGTAGTTTTTGAGTTTAGCAAACATACAGACAGACGCGGCGAAAGGACGTTGTTTTATAATATTTAGTGATAAGATATAAAATTATAGACAAAATATTATTTGTATTTTTGTTTGTAATGAATGAAATAGCCAAGTTCTTGGTGATTTCACAAAAAAATTAGAAAGTATTTTATTGGCGTAGGTATTGAATTGAAAACATTTAAATAAATAGGTAAGTATTATATAATTGTCACTGGTAAAATGACCTACGCGACGGTTACAAGAAGAAAAAGAATATGACTGACATTCACTTGACAGTAATTGTATTCCGCTCCGGTTAAAAATGAAATTCCACAAAATAAAACCACAAAATAAATTTCGATTAACATCGTTCAAAATCTAAAGAGAATATGGCGTTATTTATAAGAAACAGGTCTGTTATAAAGTATATTAGTAACCAAACATCCAGACAGAATAAAATAGTTGATTACCTATAAATAAATAATATGAAATCGTTGATAAAGCGATAATGAAGCCTGGATTTAAACGATTCTGAGTTCGTACTAGATTTAGTAATGTATATATTTTTTATTGTAATTTGTGTATACCTATGTATTGTAAGTTATATTTATAAAAGCATGGTATCATATGTTTCTTACGGGGTTTCTTCTCAGGGTCGTCAATCGTCATCATGTTGGCTATATTTTTCGGAAACCCTAGTATTTTTTTTTTTTTTTTTTTTTTTTTTTTTTTTTTTTTTTATTTATTTTAGGGAAACATACAATATCTCGATACGATACACATTATACACATACATACAGGAAACACATAAAGCAGCAAAGTTTAACTAAATCACATTACAAGTTACAAGACTACAGAATACATAATATTGAAGCTGAAAAAAACATACAGAAAGGCAAACAAAAAAAAAGAAAGAGAAAAAGAAACAAATACACCATTTAACAAATAACATATAACATACCAAATAAATAGGTAAACTGGCCGCTACAAAAAGAAGACCACTACACAACTATATTTTCGAGGGTCTGTTTAAGGCTTCGTTTATAGGCTCCTATAGGACAATTAAAAATATCTAGATCTAGCAAATGTGCAACGATGCAAAAAGGTAATGCTAGTATATTTCTTTTTACATAACGAAATATGACCATTGAAAGAGTTTCTTGGAAAACTATTTGAAGAATAAATTATTATGATTTTGCTTGAATGTTTTTTTAGCATTCGTTTTATAAATAGAAGTTCTACATTTACCAATTATTATTTCCCACTTAACTAGTGAGACTGTGGTTACGGGTCGAGGCTTTTAGTGCTCTTGGCGGTCTATATAGGGAATGCCTTTCCTGTTTGTCTTATGTTGGCTAATAATTTATGATGATGAATTAGTAATTATTTTTTTCAGAATAAAGTTTCATCTCCAACAATAGCATGGTGGAAACGAGCGGAATAGTAATCTTCTCGTTGTGGTATTTAGGCATTGCTTACTGCTATTACATGTAAGTATTCCAATACTTTTATTGTCCTAATATAATAATAAGATTTGTCTAAATATACGGGATGTTTCATAGCTTAGACATGTGGAGTTAAAGTTCACTTGATGGTAGATGGTTACCATTTCCCTTCAGCCCTACGCCATAAGGGTTGCAAATGCTCTGTCAACTTTAACAGAATAAGAAGGGGTTGAGTGAATTGGGCTCTGGCAACTTTTACTCATTCATTGAAACACAAAAGAACTTGATATATTCATTTACGCCTGTCAAATTTGACTTAAAAAAAACTCTGTTAATTACGTGAGATGTTTTGTGAGAATTACTATCAGCATTAGTAGTGGCAAGAAAGTGTTTCTTTCTTGTTCGCGTTTCGCAGTCATTTGGGCAGCCCATCAGTATGAGTATGTGTAATACCAACATAAAAAAGGAGTTCTCATAAATAAATAGTTGTCTGAATTGCTAAGCCGATATTCATATATTGTAGGTATTTCGCAGAGAAAACTATTTGTTTTAAAATAAATTATTTTATTAATTCAACTCAACATTATTATAATTACTATTTTCATATAACAATACCATTACCTGTATATAAGTGTAGTCATTTTATGCCATTGTTAAAAGTCCAATCCCACATAATTAAGACTATTTTTAGTCAATCTCTTACAACACTAAATGTGAGAGCTTATTTTTTTCCATTTGTAGAATTTCCTACTTCCACTAGTTAGGCCATGTTTTAAACTAGGTCATGCGCGTAGTTTGGGAATGGGGAGGGGTGTTTTCAACCACCCTTTTAAGCAACTGCCATTAACGTCAGATGTTGAAACCTCGTGATTTTCGCATGGAAGTTTTATCGAAAGACAAAAGCATTGTAATACAGGAATTTCAATCTTGACACTTTATTGTCTACGATTCAAAGAGGCTACAATCGATTTATTTATGAGTGATTAGCTTTTGCCTGCAACTTTGTCTGCTCCCCTTTTTCTTAGGTGTTATTGCTCATAATATACACAATACATTTAATAATAGCATACTGAATTTCGCATTCAAACACTGTGCATACTGTTCTGGCTTTTTAAATGTAAACAAGCTGACGGTAAACTTGATGGTGGGTGGCTACCGTCGCCTATAACACAAGCAACGCCACAGGTGCTGCTACGTAATGCGCTGACGACCATAGTAGGATTAATAATTCGGTATAGTAGGGTACTATCGCGGTCAAGGGAGCAGTCCCACCGTAAGGAACAATTTCGTGTGCACATTTTGTATTTATCTTTGTTCCTACTTCAAATATCTACTCGTATTTCGTATTATAACATTTACGTTACTATGACAACCTCAATTCAACGTTAGACAAATTTGTATGAAAAGTGGGTCTGCTCCATTGACCGCGATAGTACATATACCGAAACTCAACATCTCACATGCTCTTATTTCACGGTGGTCTTCTGTAAGGGGGTGGTTGCTACCGCCACACAGGCTACCAGAAAGACTGCGAAAGAAGAAGAAAGAAAGAAAGAGATTCTAGCCTAGCCGGAAATCCAACCCGGCACCCCAGAGACAGTGTATTATTAGGAATACATGTTATACTTGATCCACCTCTATAACGGGATTTTGACCTTATCTCTTAACCTTCGTATGTGAGAATCCCGTTAGAGAGTCGGTCTTCCTTCACCGACCAAAAAGAAAAAAGCATTGCAAGACCAAACATCATTCAGTGTCCTTATGTTATTTTCCTTCACCGACCAAAAAGACTTAGCATTGCAAGACCAAACATCATTCAAAATGTCCTTATTTTCCTTTACCGACCAAAAAGACTCAGCATTGCAAGATCAAACATCATTCAAAGTGTCCTTATGTTATTTTCCTTCACCGACCAAAAAGACTTAGCATTGCAAGACCAAACATCATTCAAAGTGTCCTTATTTTCCTTCACCGACCAAAAAGACTCGGCATTGCAAGACCAAACATCATTAAGTGTCTCCTTATGTTATTTTCCTTCACCGACCAAAAGAACTCCGCATTGCAAGACCAAACATCATTCAAAGTCTCCTCATATTATTTTCCTTCACCGACCAAAAAGACAGTCACCAGTGCAAGCAAGCCCAATCATTATTCCAAGCTGTGTCGGCCGTTTCAGCACTTGAACTGTCGTCCCCCACCGCTCCCAAATTTCTATAAATCTATGCGTAAATTAAAAGCATGAATGAAATTAAATATGAATGAACGTATCCAATGGCAACCCAGTTCCTTGGCAGTTATGCAATACTTACTCGGTGGAGCTCGATCGATAAGGCCTTACTCAACAGCCCAACATGTGCACCTACTATACTTAGTTGTGTCGACTTTTACGTAATACTGCGGACATTTTAAGCAGATAAAGGCACCCAGGGGACTGGGATAAATTCCCAAATCGCACTTTAAGCCCTGAGTTATTTTCTTTATTGGCTTTTAATGAGCTCTTTATTTTTTTTTCCTGACATTAAAAGAAAGTGTAGTAGCCGAAGCATTTTATGATTACCTACAAACCTAAAGAAGTCACCTCGGTTGTTTTGTTATATGATATAGCGTTGCTGCATATTTATAACCTACCATAAGTCTAACAACAGTATATTAATAATTTAGGTGCAATAAAACCTCGCAATTTCATACGTCGTCGTTTATTTGAAGGAAATTAATTTCTCTGTGCCTGTATGTAATGCTTCGAGTATTACTTTATTTTAGCTTATGTTATGTAATGTATTATATTGGGTGAATGAGTACTAATGGGTTTTTTATTGCTCTAAAAAATTTTATCTAAAAATACGAGTATCTAATAGTGCAACTCTAGCCCGTGTTGTTTACATGAAAGTATGCTCTTAAAAATAAAACTGTATTATGCAATGAGATAATCATTGTATCTATTGGCACGAATCCAATAACTAGCTGAAGTTCCGTGGCAAATGTTTAACATAACTCCTGAATCGCTCAGTGAAAAGTGCGCGAGCTCAAAATATTGCGTTTGTTGTATGGTCCAAAGCATAAGAGACAATGCCACTTTTTTAATATTATATCTTTATCAGATTTAGACACGTTACTTATTTTTATTTCTATATCACTATCACGACATAGTATAAAACAAAGTCGTTTCCCGTCTGTCTGTACCTATGTATGTTTAGATCTTTAAAACTAAGCAACTGATTTTGATGCGGTTTTTTTAATAGATAGATTCAAGAGGAAGGTATATAATTTTCAACGCGGGCGAAGTCGCAGGCACCAGCTATCTACTACAAATAAAGATACAACCCCTCAAAATTTTGTAACAGCAAAGATGTCAGGCGTTATATTGCTTTACACATTTAGTCAAGCGCCACACATCCTTTACTTTTAACGCGGGCGAAGTCGCGGGCACCACAGCTAGTTGTTTATAAACGCAAGTAAGGAATGCTGTAATCTAAATAGTTTAAAACTTACACATATTACACATTATTTACCTACGTCTTTATTTTAATACAGATACTATAGCTGCTGCCCGCGACTTCGCCCGCTTAACTTTGTAAATTATATACTAAAAACCTTCCTCGAGATATACAGATATTATAAAGAGACAAGATTTTGTATGTTTGTAATGAATAAATTCAAAAACTACTGGACCGATTTAAAAAATTTTTCACCTATAGGAACTGCGTTATCAACGAGTAACGTACGTTATATTTTATAAAGTTGCACGGCCGAAGTCGCGTGTAAAAGCTAGTATCAAATAAACTCGCTCTCCGCATATGTTTCTCCGCTAACTTCTTCTATACCACCCAACGGATTTGGATACAGTTTTCACTAATGGAAAGAGCAAAAAACGTGCAAGTTTGTGTATATAATTTTCACTGAAAAATACATTCGTGCGGAGTAGGGAGCGAATTACTAGTGTTATATAATACTAGCTGGCGCCCGCGACTTCGTCCGCGTTGAAAAAGAAAAAAGTAGCCTATCCTGTGTCATGTACGTCTAAATGTTTATCTACCAAGTTTCATGAAAATCAGTTGATTCGTTTAAAAGTTATGGAGGAACATACATACATACATACATACATACATACATACATACAATACCTACACTTACAGATTTATTATTAGTATTGAATATCGTAGGTAAACGATTAGGCTTTCATCTTATAACTTGGACTGAAATACGAAAATATCTACTTTACGTAGTAAACAAATAAAGATGATAATTGGTATTTCTCCAGAAACACTAAACTCATTTCGACCTCTGTTTTGATACTTTTAGAGTTTTAATTTTGTTTATAATTATTTTTTTTATATTAGTCTAATTGAACGTAAGTGTATTACGTCATTTTTTCAATTGAATTTATTTCTTCCGACAAAGTTATACACTACAATACGGACGTACTGGACCAAATATGATTCATAATTTCGTTGTAGTCCGAGGAAGGTTCTTGTGAAGAGAAAAATTGCCCGGAAAATTACATTCTTATGTAGTTGATTCTTCGGAGTAAGAAATATCCGTTTTTGCATTAATGTTATTTGAGGAGTAGTGTTTTTATATTAAATTTAATCAATTAATTAAGCGAAGTGAATAAAATTAAACGTAATTTTGCAATAAATATTAATGCTTTATTTTTTACTTAACTACCTAGCAGGTGCCCGCGACTTCGTCCACGTTGAAAAAGAAAAAAAGTAGCCTATCCTGTGTCCTGTACGTCTAAATATTTATCTACAAAGTTTCATGAAAATTAGTTAATTCGTTTAAGAGTTATGGAGGAACATATATACATACATACAGAAAAAAATTCTAAAAATGGTCAATTTAGTTTCAGTATCTCATGTATAGAGCCTATAAACACGATATCTCTGAAAAAAAAGTAACTTACTCCATGACCAACCCTTACAGATTTATTATTAGTATTGATTTTTTTCTATTTTATATTATTACTGAGTCTTTAATTAATATCAACGTTGACAGTATCGTGCTAGAATGTAAAACCTCAAAAAAGGTTTTTTACAATCATGTTTGTATGTTTTGTATTCCGAATTGATTTTTTACCAACATTTTCTCATAATACAAGTGTCTCAGGGTACTACTAATATCTAATTAGTATTTTTTATAAGCTGAAAAATTTGTTTGGGTGGTTGAAGGCATTTAGCTGTGGAGTTATAGGTACTAGTCGGATTTAAGAAATACTTTTTGAGTTTGGTAACTCAATTCTTAAGGACATCAGTTATAGTATATCGAGACCACCGAGAATTATCTAGAATTATCGCGAATTGCAGAAAAAAGAGACGACTTGTGTTCACGTATTTGGCAATTTGAATAAAACGACGGGACACAGATAGTTTATAATATATATATATATATATACGTATTAAAATTTTTATAGTAACTGCTATTACCAAAAATAATATAGGTAACTAAAATAACATAATTTAAACCGGATTCATAAATTGTACTTATCATGGGCCACCTTCACCCTTCAATAATTGTTAATTAGTTGACTTCCCACAAAAAGGTTTCCTTTAACGGTTAATTAATTTGGTACAAAAACTTGAATTGCATTAATTCGTAAAACTGTTTTCTGGGTTACATCCGATATTTTATTTTACTTTATTTTAGAAAACAATTACACCATATAAAATAAAATAAAATAAAATAAAATAAAGGAAAAAAAAAATCGCTCCTATAACGCTCCACATGACGTAATTATTCAGTGGCTACCAATTCACAGAATTTCCCTATCTGTGAGTAGATAAGTCTTACAATAAGCTTATTGATAAGTATGACTAAGATCGCTTATATGTTCACAATTATTATAGTATGGACATAATACATCAATTCACAGTAATACACAAGAAGTGAGAGTACTCTCAAGAAATAATAGCATTTCTTTCTTGTTCTATTTGATAATATTTGTTTCTATTATGTTAATACTCGTATGTAATGAATAGTCAGACGGTTTTGATATTTATATATAACGTCGCCTGTGGACTGTGCCACTGTATCATCAATACTAATAAAAAATCTGTAAGGGTTGGTCATGGAGTAAGTTACTTTGTTTTCAGAGATATCGTGTTTATGGGCTCTGTACATGATACTGAAACTAAATTGACCATTTATACAATTTTTTTTCTGTATGTATGTATGTTGCTCCATAGCTCTTAAACGAAATAACTAATTTTCATGAAACTTGGTAGATAAACGTTTAGACGTACAGGACACAGGATAGGTTACTTTTTTTCTTTTGACGAAATCGCGGGCACCAGCTAGTTATTAATAATAATAAAACAAAATTAAAGAAAATTATTGCTATTAGCAAAGTAAGCACTTAAAAGCTTGTGCTATGTAATAGATAACCATATAACGGTCAGGGTGTTATTTGCAAAGAGTGGTCGTCAAATTACTATTCCATTGATTATTTTATTGCTTTAACTAACTGCTTCCCGCGACTTTGTCCGCATTCAAAATGTTATATAGCATAAAGTCTTCCTCGATAAATATACTATCCAACACAAAAATATTTTTTTAATTCGAACCAGTAGTTCCTGAGATTAACACGTTCAACCAAACAAACAAACTTCAGCTTTATAATATTAGGTATACATATATAATATATTACGCTATGTATAATAGCTTTATAATATATGTATTCCCATATAATGTGTAATATGTCTATATATAATTTATAGATACATGTAAGTTTATTGTTATCATTTTTTAATTAGGTCCAACTTTTTTTACTTTGAGTCGCTGGAGCCTACTTGTTGGAATTATACCTCTATGATTAAAGCCATAACAAAATATTGGTACACTCAGTTAGGTGTACTGATGTGTTGCATTGCATTCACCAACGTTTTGATGGCAACATCGTTCGCTGCCAAAGCTCTTAGATATCTGTTTTATTGCTTATACATCTCCATTATACAATGTACAATTTTATATATCTTATACTATATAAAATACTGTATTTTATGTATACTAACTATAGGTTTTGTAAGATGTCTACTAACACTTTGGGTCCAAGTAACCCGAATAAAGAATTTTATTATTATTATTATACAATTTTATACTATGTAATTTGAGAAAAATTTTTTTTATCCCTTTTATCCTACAGGTTGGAATCGATTTTTTTTACTCATAGATATTAATACTAGAAACTTATTATATAAAAAAAATGCCCCTGAAAATGAAGGACTCAAATTTTAGTCATTGGTAAATCTTGGACTAAGTACTTGTGCACATTCAATAACGATTCAATACAGTAAAATTCTTTTATCAATCACTAGCTGCTGCCCGCGACTTTGCCAGCGTAACTTTGTAAATTATATACTAAAACCTTCCTCGAGAACCACTCTATCCATTGGTGAAAACAGCATGAAAATAAGTGCAGACAGACGCGGCGGAGGACTTTGTTTTTATAATATGTAAGGATAAGTTATATATCTTTATAGAATTTTAATAAAGACTTAGAAAACTAATAACAAATTGTTTACCGTACGTAACGTTACTAACAATGGAAATGTGTCAGACTCTTTTATGATTAAAACGTTTTGGACGGCATCTCAACAACGAAAGATTTATTAGCAACCTCGATATATGCATTCTATCAATGTTAATAACACAGATATCTAATATACATTGTTAATTATATCTATAATCTGTTTAAAATATATAGGTATATCTCCCGGGAATCAATTTAAACAGTTATTATATTAACACTGTAACTTTATAAAATTTTATTGCACAAGTATAATATATTCTATATAGTAAAACACTCAACGTTGGTTATAAAACCGGTTTAATGTGTATTTTCTAAAATAACTAGCTTTTATCCTAGTCTGCGTGAATTTAAAAATTATAACCTTTAGTTTAAAAGTTATGGCACTGTAAAGTTTCTTCATAAACCAGTTCAAAATTTTTTTGGCGTAAAAGAATTACAAATATCCGCACAACCATCCTGGCCAACTTTCGTATTTATGACATTATAGTAGGTTTACTCGAAAGTTAATAAAAAAATTTTATTTTATTTTAAGATATGAAAACTCAATGAAAACAAATAGCAAATATAATGTGTACAGTTATGATCTAATAACCAATGCAATTTATAAAATATGAAACAAGATTAAACAGGTACATGAAAACTATACAATGCTGGTTTGAATTTTAAGTAACTATGTAAATGACCCGATTATATACAAAAACCTCTTCGTCTTTTATCGCTCTTCCAATTAGTGAAAACTGCATCAAAATACCAAAGCACTCAAAGGGGTGGTTTAGAATAAGTTAGGGGTGAAACAAATTTAGAGGCGCACATTGACTGTAATTCTTACCCGATATAACGACTTCGGTTATAACGACTGATCGGTTACAACTACCAACTAAATGGCAAAGCTCCCTGCCGAATCCCTATAACGAATAAAGTCGCCTGAATACCGCTATAACCAAAGATTTAAATCGATTTTCACTGCATGTATTGTATTTACCTACAATTACTTAGTCTTTAGTTTTAAAATGCGTTTTCAATAAGCCACATTTCGATACCTTAATTCGCAAAACGAATAACTCCACTTTTGGATTTTTGATTAAAAATGACTTTAATAAAAATTTAATGGCAATTAGAATTTAATTTTTAAAAGGTCTATCGGTTAAATACGAGCCATAATTTCCAATGTAAAATTGTCTTTTTTCTTTTCTCGTATCATACAAAAAAAAAATTATAACGTTTTTAGTCTCCCCTGTAAAGTTTGCCTCATTGGAGTTATTTGGTTTGCGAATTAAGGTATCGATTTGGATAATTTTTTTTTTTTTTTTTTGCAATTCATTCATTCATAACGTAATGTAACAACCTTGTGAAGTTGTGACCCCCGTCTGCGGGACAACAAAACGGAAGCCGTACATATTACACTCATGACCGTGCCCCATGACTCACACTCACACGCCGGACGCTCTAACTAAAAGAATTAGGTAAGTAGGTAATACGACTGGCTCAACGTCTAACGCCTTACCCCCTTATAGTAAAACACTGAATGTCAACCTTTATACACATTATAATATAGTCCAATTTACGATAAACTGGTAAGTACATGCTTTTTTCTTTCTTCACTTTTCAGAACCCATTCGACACCTTGAAATTCAGATCTATTCCACTCTAGTCCATTCAGTACCCTTGAACTTATATTCTACCTTTAAACTTTATTAGAGTCTATAAAGTATTTGTATTATATACCACCTACTCTTTTTTATAGAAGAATGCTTTTCCAAATTTCTTTTTAATTATTAAAATATTTTTATATGACCTACATGACCTACATGTAATAAGTGGCTGCTATAGGTAGATAGAAATAAGAGTCTCTGTACGCGTCTGTCTGTTTCATCGCTAACTTCTTCTAAACTATCCAATGGTTTTTTTATTAAGTTTTCTCCAATAGAAAGTTCGGTAATCGAGGAATTCGATTGAGAAAGATTTGTGTATATAATTTGATGAAAAAATTGTATCCGTGCGCAGCCGAGGGCGCGTCGCTTAGTTATATATACAAAATTAAGATTCGCTGGTATCTTTATAAACGGTTTCAATATTTAAACTTTAAAAATGTCTTGTTTACTCCTTGAAGCGGTATTTTATTCGACGCCAAATGGCCAATTTTTTAAGCCAATGCCGTAGCCATTGGCTACGGTGTCTAGTATTGGTATCTATCTAGTAATTGGTATCTATTATTACGTATTCATGGTCAATGAAGACAAGACAACACAATAGGGGTTGCAAGTGCGTTGCCAACATTTATGGACAAGGGATAATACGTAGTGGGTAAAAGAATGAGCCTTGGCATCTCTTACTTACCTACTTACCCAAAAATTATTTCAGTATGGTCGTATACTCAGTTTATGATTTCGGAATGCAGTTATTCCATGTCAGTATACTAAAAAAAGTATAGTATACTTAAAAAAAGACAATTTAAACTAAAGTGATGATTTAGCTAAGTTATTAAGTGAGCTAAACTAGCTTAAGTAGAAGCAATAGTTTAGCTAAAGTGATAATTTAGCTAAGTTATTAAGTGAGCTAAGCTAGCTAAGTAGAAGCAATAGTTTAGCTAAAGTGATAATTTAGCTAAGTTATTAAGTGAGCTAAGCTAGCTAAGTAGAAACAATAGCCATAAGCCAGCTAGTTGCCAGCCAGCCAGCTAATAGCAATAAGCCAGCTAAGTTGAAGCAGTATTAAAAATGGCTCTCCAAATCATAATGTTCTTTATACGAAAATATTACGTGGATAACAATACAATTATTTCTGAGTCACAAGCCAGTCAAAAGTCAATGTCAATGTTTATAAATTGCACTGGATCAAATTTTAAGATGGCAATCCATTTATCGGACCCTCTTTTAATTTTTACTCTTGCCAACTTTATTGAATTAATCAATTGTATCAATTGAACGCGACCCACAACTCGTATTATCTCTGGTAATATCATTTTTTTTTCTTATTGAGATCAACGGCCACGTTGATTCAATTAATTTCTGACTCCAACTTTATTTCATTAAGCGCCTGTTTCTCAAACGTCAAGTAGGCCAAACTGTCATTTAAAGTCTCCGGTAACCGGTAATAATGGAGCTGATATACCTTTGTTTACCGTACCATTAAATAGAAAATTATTAAAAAAAATCGGCTATCGAATGATGCAGTAAACCGAGTGCATAATTCAATATAACAGAAAATGATTTCTAAAAGTAACTAATCAACACTTTACATGCAGTTTGTTAAAGAGGCCCTAAGTAAATTTTTAGTAAACATATTGAATGATATTTTAGTCTGCACAAGTTATTTGTTCTGTGTAATTATGTTATCTATGTAATTTTCCTATTACAATTTTATCCATATAAATATCAAGTGGCACCATGTTCGATGTCTTACAGAAAACGTACTTACAGCACTTTCTGCATATGTGGCGTTGCATGAGTTACTAGGCGACGGTAGCCACCTACCGTCAGTGTCTGACGACAAAAAAAAGCTATACAATTTAGGTGTTTTCATATTCTCCAATAAATGATTTTTCTTATAGGTAAGTAAGTATTATATGTGTCGTTCATTGTAAAAGTGGTGTAACTCCCTATTTTTAAAACCATCTTTTCTTGCCTAATGGTATCACATTTAGTCATATCTTTCAATATAAAAGTGAAGTAACTCCAATAGTTGCATTAAAATCCCATAGATGAAAACAATGAATGAATGCTTATATTTTTTTTCCTACACTATAATTCGCAAAAAGCTCGTTATTGTAAAATTCAGTTACAAGGAGATAGTTCACTTTTACAATGAACGACACATATGTTTAACAACATGTGTGTCATCTTTGGTACAACTTCTTCCCAACCAATCGACATAAGGTAGTTGTTAAATTAATTATATGTGATATTGGAGCGTAAACCCGTACCTATATTGTTCTTGTAACAAAAAAAATAACCGCTTCAAAAATTCATGTAATAGTTATTTTGTTACGGTCGCAAACAACCTTGAGTGCAAAAGGTATTTTTCCACAAAGCACGTCATTCAGTTGTCACTGCATGGGAGTCTGGCCACATGTGATGACTATTTTCGTACGAACCAATTATTGAAATGTAGCTGTTTAATTTTCAGTAATTTCATGCGAATGATTTTCTGTGGCTTGGAAATCAAATAAGAGAGTTCATGTGATTACTACCAGTTCATATAAATAAATAAATATGAATCGCTAAAGCTGTCGCTAAGCGCAATACTCGAGAAGGGAGAAACTGGAACAATTCAAATATTCTTTGAAGTCTGAGGAAGTTTCTTATGAGAAAATATGAACGTGCGAAGCCATGGACGGTTATCTATACTGTCTACAAGTAAAAATTAATCGCTATAATATTCGTTGAAATCCGATGAAAGTTTTTATGAAGAAAAATCTTGGAAATTCTGCGAAAATATGGAATCGCATTTTTCTTTTTTCCACTCAAATTTCCTTGCCAACAATTTCAATCATCATACAAATTACGCATCGGCTGCTACAGTCGAATAGCTTTTGACAGGACGACGTCTGTTGCGTCTACTACTATAATACATACTAACTAGCTGTTGCACCCGACTTCGCCCGCGTAACTTTATAATGTCTATGTTACTTGCTATAGGTTAAAGAATTTTCAAAATGGGTCCAGTACTTTTTGAGTTTAAAATCTCTCTTTATAATATTAGTATATATAATATATTATTTATCTTCAATGAGCTTATACGTGAAAGTCGTTGAAGATGAGCGCCAGTTTTTACGGTGTCTTACCCTTCGGACCCACAAGTTTCGACCCTACATACGAGAAAGTGCCCGTTGGACCGCGATTATATAAAACGTACAGTCTTTTATATTAAGAGCGGGTATAAAGAGAAATAGCCAGTCCTAGATTTGAATTTTATCTAAGTAAACAAAGTCTAATTTAATTAATTTTTTTAAATAGATAAATACATTATAAATGAAAGTGACGACTGTAACAGAAAACATAATATAATGAAATTTTCTCGATAGAAAAAAATCACCAAGTGAGCTCTCTTTTTCATCGATTTTAGTTTTATTTTCAAAATGACACACATTACAAAGCTAAAAGTGTATCAGTAATTTCACTTCACATATTATCTAAGGCTGTGTGTAACAATTTTTCATTTGACATTGTAGTTTACGAATAATTAATATTTAATACTTTTGGCACTTATAACATTTGTTATTGAGCGAGATGCGCTATCTTCCGTCGCATGTTGTGCGTAGTTGTACGTATTTTGTGTCACTGTCATGTCCAAGGGGCCACGCGGGTGAAATTACTAATTTTGTTTGCTTTATACGCACTCTTAACAAGATAAATTTAAAATGCAATTGAATGACTACGGCAGTGTATGAATTGATTGCATTCCAACTGGTCCCTATAGTGCTATAGTGTAATACGATGCGCTGACAATCTCTCTTAGCAACAGCGAACAGACGCGCCAGTTTGGAGTCATTTTCAGACGAGCTAAATTTGAAAGTTGCAGCGACGTCGACCATCTTTCACGCGTTATTTTCATTACTTGCAGTTAACTGTTAGGGCTGTCACTAGGAGAAAGTGCCTGACAGTATCTATTTATTTATTGACTAGCTGGCGCCCGCGACTTATGGTTATGGAGGAGTTATGGAGGAACATAGATGCATACATGCATACAATACAGACATCCGCTTTCGCCAAGTGCTGATTATTTTGAACATCGCGATATTGTTGTTGCCTCGTTGAAGGCCTTGTATAATAAAATAATATAAATTAAATTATTTTACAGCAGCCTCAAACTTCATATGATTCCAGAACGCATTATCTCACTCGAATTTCCTTGATTATCCCCGTTTTATTGTGTCACTTTGTAATTATTCCTAAGTTTTATCTTGGTTGTAATATTGCTTTATTTCTTTATGAACGTTGACATTTTATTGGGAAATATATGCAATGGGACTCAAATACCTTAATAGCTCATTTCAACTTTCCTCGTTATCGCTCTTTCCTGTTAGTGAATACAATATCAAAATATATTCGATATGGTGGATAGTAGAAGTTAGCGGAGAAACAGACTAATAATAAAAAATAAAATAAATCAATAAATCAATACCTGTAAGTGTTGGTCAAGGAGTAAGTTACTTTGTTTTCAGATATCGTGTTTATAGGCTCTATGCATGATACTGAAACTAAATAGACGATTTTTAGAAAAAAAAAATCTGTATGTTTGTATTCATGTATTATGTATTATGTGTGTGTGTGTGTGTGTCTGTCTGTCTGTCTGTCTGTCTGTACATTTAAACGCACAGGACACAGGATAGGCTACTTTTTTTCTTTTTCAACGCGGACGAAGTCGCGGGCGCCAGTTAGTTTTATAATATGTATACAAGATAGAAATAGATATATGTATATTTAGATCTATATGGATATTATGGATAGCTAAATGTCACATCCCATATTCGATGTTAAAAAACTTAAAAAAAGATTTTAGATTCAGTCAATAAAATATACAAATTCATCACAAAATGCACATTATTTATTAAGAATTAAACAATAACAATAATAGCAAAAAAGCAACATTTATACAAATGGCCATATTTAATAAATTCTCCAAACTTCATTGGCTAAGACATACAAATACATACGCAATTTAATTTATTCCCGTACATTTCTCCTCATAATTCCTGTCAGCCCTACAAAAATGCATTAACTATTCCTGGATCTGGCGATCTCCCAGATCGCTCCTTAAATGGCCACAACCGCGGAGGCACATTTTGGTGTCCGTTTTGTATCATACCTAGTCAGTCGGATAGACTGACTCCCTAAATAACACGGCAATTTTATCTACTACAGGAGTATTTCACCTATCCATCTACTCACGCTTGAAAATATTAAATCAGGATTTGTGGACACAAGCGGGGTGTTAAATAATAACATTTTTGAAGTAGGGTGTATTTACTCCGCGACTTCGTCCGCGTTGAAAAATTAAAAAGTAGCCTAGTGCTAATAAAACAAAATAAAATCGCTGTCAGCCTCTGTTTCTCCGCTAACATCTAAGTTTCTAACCAACTAACGGATTTTTGATACGGGTTTCAATAATGTAAAGAGCGATAAATGAGGAATGTTTGTGTATAGTTATTTAATTTGCACCGATAAATTGCATTTGTGCGTAGAGCCGCGGACGGGTCGCTTTTATGGACGAAATACACGATCAATCATTTGACTTGACTCCAAACGACTAAAATCAAATGGAGCGACGCCAAACATTGTGACAGTCCAATTTTCTGTCATTTATGCGTATGACCGGGTCGAGTGACGTTGACATGAGCTCAGCGGCAAGATGCCAGGGCGTAGTGTTTCTACCAAGGAGGATAGAAATGTATTATATATCCTCCTTGGTTTCTACACTCACGATCAGAGGGCCTAGTGCGAGTTTTACTCTATCAAACTCGTCGAACGCGTAAATGTCAATTTGTATGGGAATACAGCAGCGCCACCTGGTGGTTAACGTGTAGCGCTACTTCATTCCCATACAAATTGACATTTACGCGTTCGACGAGTTTGATAGAATAAAACTCGCACTAGGCCCTCAGTTGGAGCGATGATCTGACTAACTGACGTGACGCAACGGCGTGATATGAAATCCAGTGTTTGACATCAAGCCATCAGATTTTACCGTTCAAGATCAAATTTTGGCTTCACGTCAGACCATTTGACGCGATGGACTGATCGTATGTTTTAATAATAATAATAATAATAATAATAATAATTTATTTGCTGAATATAGGTTACAATGGTTTTACAATAGATATTTCTCGCTACATTCTACCCTTCGAGGGTGTGCAAATATTTTAAATATACTACATAAAAGAGTAAGCTAATTAATATTACTAATTATTACAATGAATTATCATACAAATAATCTTTTATACTATAATAACACTTATCGACGAGTAATTTCTTCATTTTCTTCTTGAATAAATTAATATTAACTTCTTTGATAGTGTTTGGAATTTTATTATATATAACTGGCGCTTGACCAAAAACACTTTTGTGCATCAGGGCTGTGTGTGTTTTTCGAATGCATAATCTATCGGGATCTCTTTGTGCTCTTTTACTATTATCAGAGACTCGTTTAAATAAGTTGGGGTTGGCTTTAACATATACAACGACCTCATATATAAAAAGTGATGGAAGTGTTAGAATTTTATACTTTTTAAAGAAGCCACACAACTATGCCACACAACAATCTATAACTTTTAATTTAAACATGGATCTAATACATCTCTTTTGTGCCTTAAAAACCAAATTTCTGTCTGTCGAGTTGCCCCAGAATAGAAGCCCATACCTTAACACAGATTCAACAAGTTTTGTCCATTATGTTATAATTTAGTAAAGTTTAACCGTACTAAACCAAACTTTAATTTGTTTTATAAGATAACAATAATACAGTTGGTATTATTTGTTGGAGACTGTGTGGTGTGGTGTGGAGTGTTGGTAACCGAATACAATAGCTGTTTTGTGTATTACAATATATACACATTCATGAACAATACACGATAAAAGTCAAAACCTTTAGTCACGATCGATCATGGACCGAACAAAATTATTCACGTTGTTTTACTTATTAACTATATTTTTAAATTTTTATTAACTAATTACACTTACTGTTTATAAAACATTTGCTGAGAGTTTTTTTGTTCTCTTAAAACTTTATAAGTAAATTTTACATGGTTTTACCCATCGAACAATATTATAATAACCATCTAATATGGACACTTCTCTATCTATCTATATTTTACTTTTATTCATTAACTTTCTCAATTTTTTACTATTGTTCTTTAACAATATAAATGCAAAATACAAAAAATATCCTAAAAAACTGAAAATAGTGTGCCGCAGGTAGCAGAGCAAGTCTATGTAGGTACTGGTCTTTTTCGGTTCTCCCAAACCACCTAAAGTCTGTTTTTTAATCTCAGACAAAAATGACACATGCAAATGTCAAGTTTGCATGTAATGATACCATGTAATGTATGTAATGCATGTCACATGTAGTGTCATTTTTGTCTCTGAGATTAAAAAACAAACTTTAACACATTTTGAACAGTTTTTACTAATGGGAAGAGCGATAGACGAGGAGGGTATTTGCAGAAGAAAATGACATCTGTGTGTAGCTTTACTTAGTATTTAATAAACTGTAATTACTATTTGATTTCGCCATTTCTGAAGTTGAGTGCGGACTTTAAACATTTAATCAGTTTTAACTGGTAATCAGTTATATATGTGAGTTCCGATAGAGGTACCGTATCAATGAGATTGTCTCGAGTGTTGCGAAATTTCCACATATTATGGCACGCGGTTTCTATGTCCGTTATCACCTTCAAGTGGTTCCATACATTTGCTTCGGTTTTTTTCCAAGTTTAAATTTTTACTTTATCTATAAAATATTCCATCTCGTCAAGTGAAAAATTTACCTTTTTAACTTCTCTGACGTTTCAACACTTTTTCAACCGTTTTCCAAAAAAGGAGGAGGTTCTCAATTCGACTGTATATTTATTTTTATTATTTTATTTTTTATGTTTGTTACCTGAGAACTTTCTACTGGGAGAATTTTCGAATTTTGATGATTATTTTTTTATTTGAAAACTGGTGCTTCCCGTGTGGTCCCATTTCAATTCGGTCCAGTTCTGACAATGGTATCCATGAGAAAACGGTTTGAAGTCGGTTTTTTTTTTTTTTGTTAAAAAGAGTTATTTGTGTATAAGGTCGACAGACAAGTTGACTTTTATTTTAAGAAATACTTTTTATAACAGAATGGCGTTTATCTAAAATCTAATTAACAAATATAGCGACTGGCTCCCTAAATTTCGTATATATAACTAGCGACCCGTTCTCGACTTTGCATGGATGCAATTTTTTTCTACAAATTATATGATACTTACTAGCTGGCGCCCGCGACTTCGTTCGCGTTGAAAAAGAAGAAAGTAGCCTATCATGTGTCCTGTACGTCTAAATGTTTATTAACCAAGTTTCATGAAAATCAGTTGATTCGTTTAAGAGTTATGAAGGAACATATATACATACAGAAAAAAATTGTAAAAATGGTAAATTTAGTTTCAGTATCATGTATAGAGCCTATAAACACGATATCTCTGAAAACAAAGTAACTTACTCCATCACCAACCCTTACAGATTTATAATTAGTACATTGATGATTACACAAACCTTCCTTGTTTATCGGTTATTCCATTAGATTAAAATCCGATGGGTAATTTAGGAGAGTTTAGCGGTAAAACAGACCAAGGCGGACAGAACCTTTATTTTATAATACATGTAATTTAGCAAATAATATCACAAATAAATGAAATTGAATACACACAGAACGAAATAAAATTATGATCAGGTCATAGAGTTTTAAAAATTTACCAATTTTTCGCTCGTTCATTTCAAATTTTCAACATTTAACACTATACATTTAAACATGTGGTTATGGACGCAGATTTATTTTTATTTTGTTTATGTAAATAACATAGGTATACCTAATATATTTCACAAACAAATTTTTATCTCGGAATTAGCACAAAATAGTTGTGAACATTTGGGGTGATTCAATTACTTATATGGAATTCGCGGCCATTTTCGTTCCAATCCACCGAGAAAATCCATTAATGGTTTATTAATTGCCATTCGTGCACTCTAATCCATCGTCACGGTGGATTATAAGAGATACCTATGTGTTTTTATTTATAGCTAGCTTTTGCCCACTACTTCGTCCGACTACTGGCGACCCGCCTCGGCTTCACACGGAATATACAAAAATATATCACTCTTTTTACTAGTGAAAACCATATCAAAAATTAGGTGGTTTAAAAGAAATTAGCGGAGAAATAGACAAAGGCGGACAAAGAGCTTATTTTATAATGTTTATAGATATAATCAGATTTTTAATTAGATGGACTAAAATGACAGCTGAAATCGAACTTTTTTTTTTAATGTTGCAAGCATAGTGTTGTACTATGACTCATTTATAAGCGAGTTCGATTATTATGGTCATGTTGTATCGATCATGTTATAGAACAAAATGATGGAACCAGACCACCTTATTGAGGGACTAAAATGACAGCTAGAATCGAACTTTTTTTTAGAGAAGACTGCCCCCTTACCACTGTGAATTGAACTAAACTTTCTATTGATAAACAGGCAAATAAAAGTATCTTGAAGTATCCATTTCCGTCACTACATTTATAAATCCACGCTACTTATGCTACTGATAAAACTAAATTCAAACTAACAAACTTATTATAAAATAAAAAAGATTGAATCACGATTTAGACCTAATACTCGATTACTCAGGATACAACACTATTTTTACATAACAATAAAATGGCAACCCACCAAATGTCATTTTAGTCCATCTAATTAAAAATCTGACTACAGATAGGTATAGGATAGATTTAAATGTTATAAACTAATATTCATGTAAGTTAATCAAAATACATCAGTAGTTTTTGCTTGAAACAGTAACAAACAGTATAAAATTAAGTATGTGGCGGCGATCAGTATCTTGAACGCAGCTAGAGCTGTCAGCCGTCTTAACAATTACACTTAAAAAATAATATAATCGGCGCAAGGTATAACGGTATAACTTCATTGAGATTGTGTTCACACATTATTATGTAAAATATTGTATTTTTAAATTAAACTAACGAAAAAAAAATGTATTTAAGATTACATAATAAGTGCATTTGAATGCAAGAAAACACCGTTTCCTGTAACATTACAGCTTACACTGTGCATTGCAGAGGGACAAAATTTACCATATCCCGGCCGCTCGATTATATCTCATTTGCCAAGATTTATAATGGCAAACAGGGTTATTCTTCACCTGAATCTGTTTATATTCCTTTATCCTCCAGGAAGTGTTGTTGAATACCTATATAATTCAAATCAAACTGTAACCAATATAACAAATGAGTCTATCTTCTTATATTGTACAGGTATTAAGATTAAGATCCTAATCACAGTTAAAAAGATGAGCCGAAGAAAGTCAGAATAAAAACAGTGTATGTCATGTTGAATTTTTAGAAAATGTTCATTAACTTTTAAATTTATGAAGAAAACTAGCGACCCGCTCCCGGCTTCGCCCAGGAAAAATTTAAGTAGCCTATCCTGTGTCCCGTACGTCCAAATGTTTAACTACCAAGTTTCATGAAAATCAGTTGATTCGTTTAAGAGTTATGGAGGAACATACATACATACATACATACAGAAAAAAATTCTAAAAATGGTCAAGTTAGTTTCAGTATCATGTATAGAGCCTATAAACACGACATCTCTGAAAACAAAGTAACTTACTCCACGACCAACCCTTACAGATTTATTATTAGTATTGACAATACAATTCAGAATGTGCAAAGATTTAAACGAAGTGGGCGGATGTCGTTGCAAAGCAATAATCTGTAAATGCAATACCCCAGGCGACCAAAGCGGAACCCTGATTTACTGAACGCCTCGAGTTAGGTGTGGGCGGAATACCGACAATCTGCAAAGACACGTCATGCCATTCATCAGCCACTTACACTTGTCTAACCTGTTGACTGGATGCTTATACAGAGTATTCGTCTTGCAAAGAAATGGACCAGTTTTTATTTCATACTAGCTGGTGCCCGCGACTTCGCGTTGAAAAAGAAAAAAGTAGCCTATCCTGTGTCCTGTACGTCTAAATGTTTATCTACAAAGTTTCATGAAAATTAGTTAATTCGTTTAAGAGTTATGGAGTAACATACATACATACAGAAAAAAATTCTAAAAATGGTCAATTTAGTTTCAATATCATGTATAGAGCCTATAAACACGATATCTCTGAAAACAAAGTAACTTACTCCATCACCAACCCTTACAGATTTATTATTAGTAGTATTGATTGATGATAATATGATCAGAAGGAGTTTGGTAGATATGTTTTGAAAGCTCTAGAAGTGCCATTTAAAATATGGGGGTCCACTCTAATGAACCTTTATTGTGTCCATTGGGGTCCCTCAGATTTAAAATTTAAAAATAAAATATTTTATGTTGGTACTTTAAGAATTTTGTCAAAATTTAAGAAAAATTGTGACAACTTAAACTTGAGAAATGAAGATAAACTAGTTAGCTCCTCGTTTATCGCTATTTCCATTAGTGAAAACCTTGTCAAAACCCTTTGGGTGATTTAGTTAGAAGAAGTTGGCTGAGAATGCTGAGATACTGATTGATACCTAAGAGCCTAAGCGGTCAGCGACTTCATTTTACTCTAAGTGTTTGGAGATATCATTGTAGATTTAGAAGCAAATACCTATACAGTGAAGCAATCAATTGAAAATGCACAAAGCAATTCAATTAGTTGTATAATAATGTTTAACCACTACAGCGTTGGTGATGATGACAATTGCTACACATGCTCAAGTGGTGAGCTGTCGAGTTCCCCAACGGATTGTTGGCTTGACTCTGAACAACACGAGAGCTAGTACAAACCAATAGTACACTTGTAGTAAATGTGTCTAGTGTCACGGATGCGGAGGTCGATGCACCGACCGGGGGCTGGTAGTCGCGCACGCAAATAGGCCGTTGCTAGGTGCGCTTGCGTATCTGAACACGGGGACCGGCCCGAGAACTACGATTACAGACGGATTTGGATATGATAAAAGTGACTATACACCATTGTGGTTTCATCTGTTGATTTATGTACCCACCGTTTGTATTTATATTATGTAATTGTAAATTTTAATTGGACCGGATCAAATGTACTAGACACATTCCTAATTCCAAAGCAGTTACGCGTAATCAACATGTGTTTAGGTACTATGTATAAATGCATAATGGACATACGATTCACAAAAAATAAAAATATTAATAAAATTGTGTCTATGGGTAACGTAATGTAACGAAAAATAATGCATCTGTTTGGAGCATAGATCTCTCAATTTCGTTTTTAGATCTGAACATCAAACGTCGTTACGCTAGCTAGGTGTCGCTACGACTAAAAACTGGCAGCGGTCCAGAAAACTCACAAAATCAACAGACAAACATTGTCAGAATATTTCTTTTCGGAATACATTATTGCAGTTAGCAACTATGTAGTAGGTGTGTTTAAAAATGTTCATTATTGAAATGTGCTTAGTTAGTGCGATCACTCATGCATTAAGCAAATGCAAAAGCGGAAGTAGGCGATCTGAGATAAGTATAGTCACATTAAATTGTATCCAAGATTTTATATCGTAAATCACTCACGCGAGTAGGTGTTAGTAGGTGTAGAGAATAAAGTCTAGACTTAACCGACGTAGGACGCAGAGTTTAGTGAAGTCAGACCGTAATCTGCCCGCATGCCGAACCTACGCTGTTGGTGGAAATATGCAGATTACAATTTTAAGTACCGTTGTGTGCTGTTGTCTGTCGATGAGTGAGTAATGTAAGCCTGAACCTTTGCTATCCTTATCCTAAATATGCCATTAAGGACCTATATATGTTCTTTTTAAGTCCTTATGCTACTAAGGACGGCACTAAGCAGCACCTACTATGGCGTTGCTTATGTTAATAGGCGATTTAATATTTCATTTTCTTAATATATCAAGAGTAAGTTACAGTTTTAGGTAAACTACAAATATTTAAAGACGTTTTGTTGACTCTTAATCAGACGATTTACTTTTTGTCTAAAACTGATAACAATTGCACAAGCACACATGATGCAATAGTTATTTTCGGCGAAGTGTTAAATTTATTAACATTAAGATATCTCGTATTTGTATTTCATCGTCATCAGCCCACTCCTGAAATATTAAGTACTTGATTTGATAACCAATTTTATTTATAGAATAATATTTTTTATTGTTTTCATTCGATTTCCTATACTTTTGAATTAATTATGTATTAGTTTATTTGTTTGATAAAATCATTTACTAGAAAGTAGAAGTATGCCGGTACGAATCAAGCATAAGGTATCCAAGAGGATTTCCCAACGTTAAAAAAAAACAGGTTGACACTGTCGAAGCCACCAGCAACAGCTGATATTGTATAAATAGGTTACAATTATAATGCACAATAGATCTTATTTGAAGAAATAGTATTGAACGTTATCTGGACTAAATCCAATTAACCAACATTAAAATCTAATGATTATTGTTACCAAGCCAATTGCCACCTATTGGCCATGAATCCATAATAATATACCATTTCTTAAGCCAATGCCGTGGCCATTTGCCATCGAATAATATAAACTTACCGTTTCACGGAGTAAACAAGATATTTTTATAATTTCAATATTGAAACCGTTTGTAAAGAGACTGGTGAATCAGAATTTTGTATCTTCTTATCTTCTTCTTCTTCTTCTTCTTATATATAAAACGCGATGTGTGTATGTACATATTATGTCCCCTAATGTCTCCTATAGACTCCAAAACCGCTAGACCGATTGTGATGAAACTTTCAGACAATTTTTAGATTAGTTTAGCGGGTGTTCCTGTAAAGTTTGGTAGCGATCGGACGCGGACATAGTCGCGGGCAAAAACACTAGTTTTATATATGTATAACTAGCGACATACGTTTCAGTATCAAAAGGGCTGTGGGACTGCGGCTTTACATTAAAAATCTGAAAGTACCTGTCAAATATCTTGTTTAGTATCATGTGAACAGAATATTTAAATGTAACATTTATTTCTGTCCACAAACATAATCTCAGTCATAATATTATATTAATTTACTAGCTGCCGCCCGCGACTTCGTCCGCGTAACTGTGTAAATTATATACTATATAAAACCTTCCTCGAGAACCACTCTATCCATTGGTGAAAACAGCATGAAAATCAACGCAGAAGTTTTTGAGTTTATCGCGAACAGACAGACAGACAAACGCGGCGGAGGACTTTGTAATAATGTCTTATAATAATACTTTTGTAATAATACTTTATAATACGTAGTGATTTTTTACACAAATCCGTTGGGTTGTTTAGAAGAAGTTACCGGACAAATAGACAAAGGCGAAAAGCGATTTTATTTTTATAATATTTATAGATAGATATAAAAGGAATGTTTTCACATTACTCACAAGTTTATAATGTTGTACATTAATAATTCTTTCATTGTTATTATTACACATTTACATAGTTATTAAGTTTTATTATGCAAGCAGCTGTATCTCAATTTTAGAACTACAAGCACCTATACAAAAGTATCAAAGAAACGTTTCTTTCATCTCGACTTTATCGGTATGTGTTTATTTTTATTGTTTTTTTTAAATTTATTTTGAATTTATTTTATGTCATTATTCGCGTTAATTAATGTAAGTACTTTTTGTCACAAATAAAGTTTGTTTTCTCGTTTTCAGAGATAATTTTTGGAACAAGGATGAGGTAAGTGAAGTGTCGGAAGCTTCAGAAGATTCGGAAGCTGATGTCCAGAGTGAAGACCACCCAATTCAACCTCTTTTGTCCAATAAGGAGGAACCTAGTGTCAGAGGACTGGCAGATAATATAGAAGTCTTAGCCAATGAAATAGTCAGTTTGAAGGAGCCTTCGGAAGAGGTTGCGAAAATCTTGCAACATTCGGAAGCAGTCAGTCGAGTATCAACAGAAGATGTCGAACATGAATCAAAACTTTCGTTTTCCACGTCTTCTGTTTTAGCCGAAGACGCCTGAGATTATAAAAAAAAAATTGCAAATGAACTATGCAATTGAAAATTATTAAAAAGAAAAAAAAAATGTTTCTTATTATTGTTTTAATCCGAGATGCCTATATTGGCCTAAAATTTTAATATACTGCATTGAATATTAAAATTTTATGAAGTAAAAATAAACTTGTTTGTTATTGTTTTAATCGAAGATAGCTGAGATGAATAAGTACATATCGATGATAAAAATAGTTATATATTTAAAAAATTATCTACTTGTTACTAATTATTGTTTTAGCCGAATGACTAAGATAGACCAAAAAAGTCTTGTTCTGAATTATTTTGTATATAAAATTTCAACAATAGCGAAGGGGACGAATAGCGAATGTGCTAAAAAGCGAAGTGGACGAATGGCGTCAAACTCAAATTTAGCTATGCCCACTTATATTTTTAATCTATCAACAAAATTTACACCTTAGTACAGTTTTTCTTTATTATCCATGTAACTGTGAAAGTGATTTTCCATTTCGAAGCACTTATAAAAATAGACGCAGTCTCCTGCGACGAGCCGATGACACTAGAGTTAAAAAGTACGCCAGCGGTGTTTTATTTTTGTGACAAAATATTGACATGGAAACATATTTTACGTTCAATGACATCTAAAGACACGATCAATATGAGCCAGTTGTCACCATATACCTAGTATTTATAATAGTAAAATAAATTTCATAATAGGTTGGTATAATTGCAAATTAACGTTGTGAGACAGTAATTGCGTAATGTAAATAAGAACGGATAATGGCAAAGGCCCAAAACTACCTGTAATTAGGAGGTGCAGGCAGAGTGAGGATCAATATATATTACGTCAAGAAGTAAGACTACTTTGATCTGTCTGTCGATCAAGAGGCTAGTGGCAGGACACGCTGCGTTTCAGTAAAAAAGCTATAAATAAAATTATAAACTGTTGGAACCAATTTCTTCTAATAACTTTTTAATGAGCCCAAATACTCTATATCGGCAGTAAGTTGCTGGGAAGTTGGGTTTCCCGTAGACTACTTGATGCTGCAGCATCAGGTAACCGCAGCACCGAAGTGACAGTAGCAATCGAATATATTGTAGAAGGAACGAAACCGGTCAGAAGCAACCTGGATCCAAAGCCTACTTTCGGCCCTTACAATCTTATTAGATCTTTTGTCCTTTTTGCGAGTAGAAGTGTTTTTGTCGCTGCCTTTACGGTACGATACTTTAAAAAAATACTTTGTAAAAATTACTCCGCTATTGAATCCCGGTCATATGCAGGCACCTCTATGGTATTTATAGATTTCGTGTTAGCATCTATATCTCTAGGTCGAGAGCAGGTCTCTGGTTAAAAATAATTATCACTTTTTGTAGGTATATGTGAAGGAAAACGTCGTGAGGAAATCAACTTACCCTGAGCCTAGTACTGGCTGCTAGAGAATAAGATAAAATTTTATTGTTCCAATGAAAAGTTATAAAATTACATCGTAGTCTGTTACATTTAGGTACACTTGACATCATAATAATTATAGAAGCTGCATAATCGTGTACACATGTTTGCACGTCCATTAACGCGTCTGCAGTTACCAAGGTCTGCGGGACGTGATAATTCACTTAATATGTTACGAATCGGTGCGACCTTCGCGGCGTTTTAACGTGTTTATCAGTCAAGTTCAATGACGACATATTTTTCCTATGCATTTTTAGGACTACGTTCAAATGAAGATAGAAAGATATATTTCAAAACTAGTTGGCGCCCGCGACTTCTTCCGCGTTGAAAAAAAAGTAGCCTATCCTGTGTCCCGTACGTCTAAATGTTTATGTACGAAGTTTCATGAAAATCAGTTGATTCGTTTAAGAGTTATAGAGGAACATACATACTTACATACGAGTACATACATACATACATACATACAGAAAAAAATTCTAAAAATGGTCAATTTAGTTTCAGTATGATGTATAGAGCCTATAAGCACGATATCTCTGAAAACAAAGTAACTTACTCCATGACCAACCCTTACAGATTTTTTATTAGTATTGATAACTTGTTAAAAAATAGTTAAAATATATTTACAGTAGGTCCCAAACTATCTGTATTTAATCTATTCTGTATCTACATACATATAAAGTCTCTAGCCGCTACTGTCTGTTTCCCTGCTAACTTCAAAATATTTTAAGCTGCAGAGCTTGGCACATAGACGCAAGATCGCGCCTGACTGTGTCTTTTCTATAACATGTAAGTACTTCGGAGAATGTGTTCAGGAGCTGCGTGAGTCTATACCGCCTTCCCTTTTCTTCCATCGGACATTCAGACTTACGGCTGGTTACCATCCTCATCTTGTCAAAAGTCAAAATTGTCAAAATTTTCGGATCACAAACTCTTTAAAAACTCTGTTGTGTGGTTGCAGTTAAATGCTTATTCAAAATTCAAAATATTTTATTTCAAAATAGGAACATAAAATTTCTCTTTTTGAATGTCTGAAACTAAATGCAAGCTTCGGTCTACTAATTTATTGGAATAAATTTGTTTACAGGGGTATTCTACCGGCACAAAACACGGAATCTGCAGCGCCTGGCACTGCAGGAGCCTCGTCAACGCCCGGACCTGCGTTACCACCAGCACGTGACTAATTCAATTAATTTTCTGTTTTAAAGTAGATATAAAAAATTGATGAATACAGGTCTTTTGCTATGACAGACAATAGTAGTGATGAACTGGTTAATTATTATGTGCACACTCCTTGTTTGTTGCGTTTCTAGATTGGCAGATTCTAGATTGCGTATATGCGTATTTATTTGGCATTAATTCAATTTGTTCAATTTAAAACCCTATTTATATACCCATAATATTAAAAATCGAGTGAAACGTGACAGAGGAGGCGCTTGACGCAGATCTGTGTCAATAACAGACGAGAGATGTCAATGATCCTTGAATTCCCTGCGGAAAAATATGTTCTTAATTGCATACAAATTTTTGTACCCAAAGAAGACTTCCTTCTGTTAAATGTAGATACAGTTTTATAAATGCAAAAAGGTACCATTAAGTATAATGACAATCTTATTGGACCTGAAAATCAGTTCCAATAAAATTACTGGAATGGAAAGGGCGATAAGGATGTTTTTGTATTAATTTTTTTGCACAAAAAAAATTTCATCCGTACGAATCTTTCCACCACTTCCTCCAATTTTAAAATAAATTTAATTCTTTCCGATTTTTCTTTATATACATCAACACCACAATACGTTATTCAAGCCAGGCATATGATCAAATGCCTGTAAGTACAACCAGCCAGTCTTACAGCTTCCCTTTTCAAAAGCGAAAAGAAAGTGTTCATAGCCTATTATCTCTGTGAAAAAATGGTAGCTTTGTTATGTTATACTCGCACTTATCCGTTGCAGTTCAACCTTACAGGCTGTATATATTTTTTCGGTTTAGGACCTCAGAGACTGTCTAGAGGCCTGAGTGAAAATGTAAACCTATGGACGCCGACTCGACCGTCTTTGAGGCCCTTTAGTCAAAGTCAGTTTGTTAAAACAAAAATTGTCATTACCGCAGATCCGCCAACCAGTTCGTGAAGATAGGCCACATCATTTGATTACCTAACGAGTTATGAAGTGAAGGCCTTTAATGTTGAGGTAATAAAATAATTTACATGTTATTTTAATTTTGTTCACTAAAGTTGTCATGTAAGTATTGCTCCTCCTGTGGTTTCAGAAAGTTGTTCACTATACGCTTGCTAGGAAATAGGATAAAAATACATTTTCCATATATAAGTTGTTCAATGTGAAAAAGTAATACATCATCTCAAAAATCAATAAAAATATCACGCTACCGAATCAACGATAAAAGTTTTTTAAAAATTTATGAAATATTTTAAAGAATTTAATAAAGATCCAATTATGCTTTGTACACTTACATACCTTGAAATGTGTATATAATATTTTGTTATTTTTTTTTATATTGCAACCCAGTGTATAATAATTAGTAATAATTTTATTTTAATTAATAATTAAAATTTTAATTTTAATTACTTAGTAGTAATTTAATATTAATTAGTAATAAATTAATGTTATTTGTTTGCTATTCACAGAACTTCTACGGATGTATTATGAAAGGAGTTATGAAGTAATGTGATTAAAATATTTCAAGAGCAATAGATAGAAGCCAAAGGACACATTTCAAAGTCATCAATGTGTCTCTATTGCATACCAAAGAGGTCAGTCACAGCAGAAGTAATTAGAAACGGAAGTCCATATAAACGGAATACTTTTAAATACGATAGCTATAAGTATGCCTAAAATTTAACAAGCAATTTTTAAAGCAACAAATGTTTGTTCGTTTTCATGGTTCCTATATAAATATTGATAATAATTATTGTGAGTTTCCTTTGATTTTCCTATTGTACCATTTATGGGTAAACGAAATTCCATTAGATAATTTTTGAAATTTTAAATTTTTTTTGGAATTTTGGAATCATTGACAACCTTCCAAAGATTTTTATTTATGTACTAGCTGGCGCCCGCGACTTCGTCCGCGCTGAAAAAGAAAAAAGTAGCCTATCCTGTGTCCTGTGCGTCTAAATTTTTATCTACCAAGTTTCATGAAAATCAGTTAATTCGTTTAAGAGTTATAGAGGAACATACCTACACTTACAGATTTATTATTAGTATAAATTTATTTATTTTTCTAGATCTAGCAATTTTTAGGCAGGAAATTTTCATTCAGAAACAATAACGACTTTATTTGTATTAAAGCTTGTAAGCTTGATTTTAGATGATATTGATATTTGCTTGAAGTATAAGTTAAAAGCTTGAAATATACCAAATTAACTTTAATATCCGATTTTGAATGACTATTTTCAATGTCATTCAATATTTTGATAAAAACAGTAATCAGCCATCACTTGTCGCAGATATTTGTCTCTCACGCCCACTAACGATATGTTGCAAAATGTGATGGACGTTATCATAAAAATATCTAACAACATTCAGTTATTTCTTATCAAATTATGATTTTCAATAAACACGGCTTAAATTGAGATAAAGCGTAGGGTATTCTAGTGTGTCTCCCAGTACATAAACGTCTTTGTAATTTGTTTGCCCTTAGCCAGTCAGTTTCACATATTATTCAAAATTTTGTTCACCTATGGTTTTCAGATTTTATGAACAAGCTGGGCAACATTGAAATTTCTTATCACAGTTCAAATATAATACCATATAACCAAAAAATTCTTTGATTCTGAGCTATCGAGTATTTTAATTAGGATGTAGGTGACAGATACTCGTATGTAAAACTACAGCATCAAACTTTATCCCCCGATTTCGTTATCAGTTTTCTGAAGCTCAATCGCTAATTGCATATTGTAGATATAAAGAAAAGAGCAATAGTATACCAGAGGATGTGTTGTGTAAATGTATTAGAATTGATGCGTATGCGCACAATCTCTGACGCACGGATACTGGATCAGTACCAACAGAGGCGCGGCAACTCCCTGAAGCCTGTTACTATGAAAACATGAGAATAATGCATGATTTATTTTGAATTCTCGCTGAAAACACGACCGAGTGTTGATGATTTGAAATTTAGATACGGAATAGTTTACACTTGGTAATGAAGTACTTTTAAACACAAATCAGTCCCCCTTTACAGAAAAAACACCGTGAAATAACAGCACGTGTTCACACTTACTTACGAGTACTTCATTAAGCGACTCTTTCACAAACGTCAAGTAGGCCAAACTGTCATTTAAAGTCACCGGTAACCGGGGATAATGGAGCTGATATACCTGTGTTTGTACGGTAAACGTCCCAAACATTAAATAGAAAATAATTTAAAAAATTCGGCTATCGAATGATGCAGTAAACCGAGTGCATAATTCAATATAACAGAAAATTATTTCTAAAAGTAACTAATCAACCCTTTACTTGTAGTTTGTGAGAGGCTCTTAAGTATAAGTAAGTCACACACACACGTTCACCCTTACTTAGTTCAGCAAGTAAGTAAGTATGAACGTGTGTGTGTGAGCAAGTAAGGGATGCTAATACCTTCCAATCCCTGTGGACCGTCAGTATGTCTTCGCTTTTCGCGTTTGTCTGTTACTCCGCTAACTTCTTCTATTAAACCATCCAATTCGTCTATACAACGGTTAATGGAAAGAGCCATAAATGGGGAACCTCCATATTAGATATGATGGGTATATAGAGGAATGTATTTTTATTTTATATGATGTTTTACAATTAAGGCAAGTAAAATTATTTTGTACCTAGTTTTTAAACATAAAATTAAAACTACAAAAGATTTAAGACGCTTTAAAAAATTGTTTAGTAATCAAAATCAACATTATTACTAACGACCTAATTCAGAATATAATCGAGCCTATTGTTGCATGAAAGTTAGAAACTTTTCCGCGAGTAAAATTAATTGAAAATTTATAAAAAGTCGCCTTTGAGCTGAGAAACTGGGCACTTTCACTTCGGCGGTTTAGAATGTGGTTTGTGAGAAATAAGATAGCGCTTGCGTCTTATACGTTACCAGACTGTGTGACAAATTGTTTGATAATAGAATACCTCCAGATTGAAGTAGGCTGCCTATTCGATATTTATTTCGCCTGGTGAAATATTAACGGGAAAAACGAAACGCACCATTTGTGTCAACCGGCGCGGCGCAGACGAATGCGGTGGCCATCTTGAATGCACCGGGGTCGCCGACCGCAATGGCGCGCACAAATGACTCACCATCGCCAAACACAAAACGGTTATTATAAAATAACTATGGAAGTGAGACGGTGATCTGATAATGCAAACTTTTCACTCGTAATCACCTTCCAAGTACGAGTATTCAATAGTTCTAAAATTTACTTAAATTTGGGTTGAAACTACATCAATATGGTAGGTATCTGTGGTAAAAGTATACTGTGGTCAAGCCTTAGATAATAAGGATTTTTATTCAAGTCAAAATGAAAAGTATGAGATTCAGAACAGCAAGCTGATTGGACATAATTTTCGCTACTGCATGTGGCATCAATAAGCAAAAAAATTTAAAGAACCGCAGTTAAAATTTCCCCAAATAATTTATGAAAATACTAGAACATGATTATTAAGAGGTTTTAACAGGGCATACAAAAAGGTCATATTTTCAAAAGGTCAGACTTTCAGATGATCAGTTTTTCAAATCGTCAAAACTACAAATGGTCAAAGTACAATCAAGAATAAAAAGTCAAATGGTATATTTTTTTAAAGTAAAATAAAAAAACCTAAAATTTTAAATTCTGAAAATCTATGTCAACTATTGTTAAACTACTTTTTTAATTATGTATTTGGAAACGAAACTGTAACAGTAGGAACAATCGAAACGAATGTTCAGATACAGTTTCAAAATATTTGTAAATGTATATAAATATTTTGTTTAATTTTTTTATTATTATAAGTAATGTGTGGCGGTTAAGCACACACGTTGTGATTGTATGCCCTCCCTCCTCTAGGCTCCCATGTCTAAGATCCTATGGGATTCTAGGATAATTCTTTTACCTTTTCGCTCCCATGGGATATTAGAGTATTTTTTACTGCTCTTGGCTCCCAAAGGGTCGTAGGATAATTATTTACAGCCCTTGAATCCCATTTCCATTTAATGATAATATATTAAGTCTCCATTTCGTAAAATGAACAAATAAGCACTTCTTGCTGACCATTCTACTACTGTAGAAATTCTTTTTGTAGTCAGTACCAGGATGAGTTCTGTCTATGTAATATTATATATCTATACTAATAAAAATGAATCGCTAAATTTGTTGCTAAGCGCAAAACGGCTAAACCAATTTGGCCATATCTTTTTTTCAAATATCCGTCAGTGTGTGATATTGTTACAGTCTGCTGAGTGCATATGTTTACTAACATGTATGTAAGTAAATGTATGGTTGAATGTTTTCGAAGTCGTTTCGTTAAATGGCTATTAAACGATTCGCGTCTCGACGCGTTCGTATTATAAGAAGCAAATCGAGTTGATCGGTTCGGAAATTACTTCTATAAATATCCAGAGCAAATATTATGAAGGACAGCCACTCAGTAGACGTCTATAGTTATTGCCATATTTACTTGCGAGTTTTGGTGATCGATTAAAAGATGACAGAGGTCTAACGAGTTGGTTTACGATCATTTGTGATTCAAGTCTCATACGCTTTCATAGTCCCGCAGGACTAAAAGCTATGTATAAGCGAACCGAGAGGGGTTTTAGTGCAGTAAGAGCTCCACATACCCTGTAAAAATAAGAAGTCCAAAGTGCTCTGATTTTTTAAAATTTCCCCTCTCGTAAAAAAATTGTTAACTAATCGAATGAATATTTTAATTTGAAGCGTGTGTTCAAAGTCATTTTGGTATTTTGAAAATAAATAAATAAAAGAAAGTATTTTGTAGTTGTTTCCTTATTTTATTGAAGTTATTCTGATTAGAGTGTAGGTATGAAGTTGCGCGCGCCGATGTAAGACCAAAGATTTAAATCTTTGTGTAAGACCATATTACAAGATCTAATGAACGGATTTGAGGTTATACTATAATTGAGGTCACTGAACCGCAAAGTAAAAGGGTCGCGGTTAGAAAATCTTCAATATCTTCAAAAGTACCTGACCTAGCTTTTATGAAATAAAACTAAATTAAAGCTACACTAAATAAATTTTATTTTTATTTAAGCGCTTTAATTTAGTCTTTATTTCATAAAGCTAGGTCAAGTACTTTTGAAGATATTGAAGATTTTCTAACCGACCCTTTTTCTTTGCGGTCCAGTGTACATATTTATGGAAGTACTTTTTTTACACCAAAAAAGTATGAGGTACTTCTCATGTGCTTCCAAAACAGTGCACAATTTTTAAATAATTTGCTGCTTTTAGTTGATTAAAACCGTTACCATTTTGTAACACGAACTAGGTAAGTATATTTTTCACCTTGTCGTAAAAAAAATGTGGTGATGCGTAGGTACATCTTAATATTACATGTGACCGGTTCGTACCGGTTTATCATTGTATTGAACAAGAGCATGTGAGTTGCAGAGTATTTTCAAATGCACAGGAGGGGCAACAATCATGAACAACTACAATTTCCGGCCTCGCCCGAGCTCCACCTCCGTATGATGATCTGATCATGTTTGCTTGCAAATTGCATATGATTGGTGTCTTTAATATTAACAATGTACAGATTTTGCAATCAAACTGAATACCATATTGAAGTGGGCAATAAAGTCTATCAAAACCTATAATAATAGTGCACATTGCATTCCGCTATAAACTAGGCAGTAGCCACCATCAACTTTCAGAAGAACATCATTTCTATTGTTGTCTTTCGGTGTCTAACTTAGGGATGTCTGTGCTTATCCCAATATCCTTATCCTTTTCTTTTATTATTTCCTTTTCCGGATTGCAAGTTCTGGATATGCAAGTTATGCGAGGCATTTTGTATTCCCCGAGTGTTGCATGTGTACTTAGGCCATTAAGTGGACCATCAGCTAATACTTTAATAATAATAAAAAAAAAAACAGATCATAAATCACTCGGCTATATCGACATGGTTCTGGTTTGGTTCTGCGGAGAATTTCAAAACTTCTGTTCCTATCCATCAAAGAAACTCCGAGCATGTTGGAATATATCAAAATAAATCTGTCTCACTCTAACAAATACATTGAGACCCTTTCTCCTTCACACATATAAATATTAAGTTATTAACAATAGCTCTTTGTTTCTTACAAGTCTTATAAACGTTTGGCATTGAGCTTTAGAGTTAGTCTGTAGTAGTACTGCGCCCCTTACTAGTGAATACGAACACGCCTTCCTAATATATTAAAATAGACTTATTAAATAATATTATTTGAACGAATTCCATCTTTCAATGCTTCCCATAACCCAATAGGTTATGGGCCCAGCAAATGAAAGTTTTCTAGTGAAATAAAAACTTTACAGTGAAATTTGAAATAAGACTTTATTAAGTATATAAAATATAATAAGTGAAATAAGTTTTAAATAAAATAGTATAAAAATAGAAACCGGACTATATTAAAATAAAACTTTCCAGTGAAATATGAAATAAGACTTTATTATACATTATACATGTATAAAATATAAGTGAAATAATTTTTAAATAAAATAGAATAAAAATTGTATAAAAATAGTAAAAGGACTATTAAAATAATACTTTAATAAACGTGTAATTTAAAAAATAAACTAAGTGAATTTGTGGTTTAAATAATATTATAAAATGGACAATTCTAAATTAAAACGCAATATTAAACCGTTTGACGGTGAGAAATATAGTGTGTGGAAGCTAAGAATTAGAAATTTATTAAATGAACTTGAACTGTTAAATATAATAGATGAAGAACCTCCCGCGGAACCTAATAATCAGTGGCTCCAAAAGCAGAAAATTGCAAAGAACACAATTATTGAATATTTATCGGATTCTTTGCTAGGCATAACTAACGAAGAAATTACTCCAAAAGAAATCTTTAAGAAGCTGGATTCAATCTACGAAAGAAAAAGCGTTGCAACGCAACTCGCTTTGCGAAAACGGTTATTAAATTTGAAACTGGAGAGTGATCACTCACTTTTAAAGCATTTCCAACACTTTGACGAATTAATTATCGAATTATTAGCTGCGGGTGCAAAATTGGAAGAGGCTGATAAAATTACACATTTATTCATGACCCTTCCCAACTGCTATGATGGTGTAATTACAGCTATTGAAACATTAGCCGAAGACAGCTTGACTTTAACATTTGTTAAAACAAGACTTCTAGACCACGAAATAAAATTGTTACATGAAAGAAGAGATACGAGCTTGAAAGTGCTTCAGGCCGACACTATAAAACCTCAAGCTGCGTCATCAAAAACTTACAATGGAAATTTTAATAAAAATAGAAATTTAAAAGGAAGAAAATTTTATCATTCTCAATTTAAATCGAAAAATAAAAAAATAAAAATCTTAAAATGTCATTTCTGCGGAAAGCATGGTCATTTTCAAAGGAATTGTTTCTACAAGAAAAACCAACGCCCTGAAAACATTCGAACAATTCAGACCATAAACACTGATAACGAGAAACCAAACATATCGGGATTCGCTTTTATGGCAGGCGACTTTGAACAAGAAAATGAAAATGAAAATAACATAACGTTCATTTTGGACTCAGGTGCCTCTGATCATATTATTAACAAAGAGGAGTTGGCACGAAAATTCATAACTTTAGAAAAACCAATAAATATTTCTGTAGCAAAAAATGGCACATTTATAAGCGCAACAAAGAAAGGAAATCTCCAAGTAATTAGCAATACTGGCTTAAAAGGAGTACTACGTGATGTTCTTTTCTGCTCAGAAATTCCCTACAATTTATTGTCTGTTAAGAAGATGCAAGATGCTGGCATGACTGTCGTTTTTGACGGCGTCGATGGTGGTGTGAAAATATATAACGGAGGTAAAATTGTATCATGTGGTAAGTCTTTGAACAATTTAATCGCAATTAATTTTGTGTACGATATACAAGCTTTAGTAGTGAATAGCTCATCAAACAAATCCGTAAATAATAATTACGAATTATGGCATCAAAGATTAGGTCACATTGGTAAATCTAAATTTATGCAAATAAAAAGCAAGCAAATGTTTTCTGACATTAAAAAATTAAATAATGTTAGTCCAAGTAACAACCTATGTGAAGCTTGCATAAATGGAAAACAAGCATGTTTACCATTTAATAAAACAAAAAGTAAAATCGTAAAAAGACCACTTTTTAATGTGCATACAGATGTGTGTGGTCCCATCACTCCTTCAAGTGTTGACGGCAAAAACTATTTTGTCCTTTTTGTTGATGAGTATACCCACTACTGTGCGACCTACTTAATAGCCCATAAATCAGATGTTTTTGCTGTGTTTCAAGATTATGTAGCTAAATGTGAAGTTCATTTCAATTTGAGAATAGTCAATTTGTATTGTGACAATGGTGGTGAATATTTATTAAAAGAAATGAAAGAGTATTGCGTGCGAAAAGGTATAAGCTACCACTTAACAGTGCCGCATACCCCTGCGTTGAATGGGATTGCTGAACGAATGATAAGGACAATAACAGAGCGTAGTCGTGCCATCTTATCTGGCGCTAAATTAGACAAAGCGTTCTGGGGTGAGGCTGTGCTTACTGCTACATACTTAGTAAATATCAGCCCCACAAAAGCACTGAAATCAGTTATCACACCATTTGAATTGTGGCATAATAAAAAACCACAACTGAAATACTTAAAAGTTTTCGGTTCAACGGTTTATTATTTAAATAAAACCAGGAAAACCAAATTCGACGAAAAGTCCTTAAAAGGAATTTTAATTGGTTATGAACCGAATTGCTATAAGGTGTGGGATGTGGTAGGTGAAAAGTTTGTAAGGGTCAGAGATGTAATAATTGATGAGATCAATTTCTTATCGACAAGACCTTTAAAGTCTGAAGGAATTTTTATAGAAAATTCCAGTGTCTCTGATCAGCACTCCGTAAAAAGGACGTGTAATTCTGATAAGTCTAAATCAGATAATTTTAAACAAACTGGCGAAATACCTGTATTATTAGGTCCACCACCTAATAAATCTGTAAGTGAAACAGATGGCTCTTCATTTCAAAATACAATGACTTCATCTCAAAATGGATTGACTTCACATAATCTAAGAAGAAGTGAAAGAATTAAAAACTTGCCCTGCATGTCATATAATGAAAGCGAATCTGATAAGCATGTTAACTATTTATTATATGCTTATTCTTTAATGTGCAAAATACCTTCGTCATATAACGAAATTGAGTCTATGAGTGACAAGGACTTATGGTTAACGGCAATTAATGAAGAAATTCAGTCATTAACCGAAAATAATACTTGGTCCCTTGTACCAAAACCAATGCACAAAAACATTATAGACTGCAAATGGGTATTTGCTATTAAAAATGATGAGTTTGGAAAACCCCTTAAATACAAAGCACGTTTAGTAGCTCGTGGCTTTAGTCAGGAATATTTGATTGACTATAATGAGACTTTTGCACCAGTTGCAAGAATCTCAAGTTTCAGATTCATATTAGCATTTGCGAATCAATTCAACTTGCTTGTCCATCACATGGACGTGAAAACGGCATTTTTAAATGGGATATTAGAGGAAGAAATATATATGAAAATTCCTGAAGGAATCCCAAATAATAATAATAACGTTTGTAAATTAAATAAAGCCTTGTATGGTTTGAAACAATCTGCACGCTGTTGGTTTCAAATGTTTGAACAGGCCTTACTTAAAAAGGGTTTTCGATACTCATCAGCTGATCGATGCGTTTATATTTTTGATGCGGGTAATATCTTGAAAAACATATATGTTTTACTTTATGTTGATGACCTTGTAATTTCTACAGCAAATACAAATACCATGAATTATTTTAAAAGATACTTAATGAACGAGTTTAAAATGGTAGACTTAAATGAAATTAAATGTTTCTTGGGGATAAGAGTTGAACGGTATCATAATAAAATTACATTAGACCAAGAGTTGTACATAAAAACAGTTTTGGAAAAGTTTAACATGAGTGACTGTAAAACTGTCAGCACCCCTCTAGAAAGCAAAGTAAATTATGACGGCTTAAATTCAAATGAAATAACAAAGGCCCCTTGTATGAACCTTTTAGGTTGTTTAATGTATATAATGGTATGCACTCGACCTGATATGAGTTTTTCTGTTAACCTCTTGAGTAGATTTGTGAACAAAGGTAGCCAAACAGTTTGGGCATACTTGAAAAGGTTATTACGATATTTAAAAGGAACAATGAGTTTAAAGTTAACCTACACCAGACGTAATTACAATAATATACTGTGTGGCTTTGTTGATTCCGATTGGGGAAGTAATGAAGTGGACCGAAAAGTACCACAGGTTATTTGTTTAGATTATTTGAACAATGCACAATATGTTGGCAAACAAAGAAGCAACTCACAGTGGCGGCATCGTCTACTGAGGCCGAATATATGGCTTTATATGAGGCCGTAAGAGAAGCTCTTTGGTTAAAATCATTAGTTACCAGCATAAAAGTTGAAGTATCCAGTCCAATTCCCATTTATGAGGATAATAATGGATGTATAAGCATTGCAAATAACCCCACTAGTCACAAGAGATCAAAGCATATTGACATTAAATATCACTTTTCAAGGGAACAAGTCGAGAAAAAGGTTATTAAAATGATTTATCTGTCCACAGGTGACCAGTTGGCTGACATATTGACAAAACCATTACAAAATCAACGTTTTTCTCAAATGAGAGACAAGCTCGACTTGATGTAAATTTTAGAATTAGAAAATAATAATTAAATATTATTACGTTACCTTGAATTAGATATTAGCATATTAGATTTGAACTGGTCTGATTAGGTTTTTCTGGGTTTTCCCTAATCCTGCGCAACGAATGTTGGACCGTATATGTTCAAAAGATTGTACTCCCAGACAAAGGAAGGTGTGATAATTTGTATTGTATAATTTTTGATTAGATATTGAGTTTTTGGAGAAAGAGGATTTATTTTGAGGGGGCATGTTGGAATATATCAAAATAAATCTGTCTCACTCTAACAAATACATTGAGACCCTTTCTCCTTCACACATATAAATATTAAGTTATTAACAATAGCTCTTTGTTTCTTACAAGTCTTATAAACGTTTGGCATTGAGCTTTAGAGTTAGTCTGTAGTAGTACTGCGCCCCTTACTAGTGAATACGAACACGCCTTCCTAATATATTAAAATAGACTTATTAAATAATATTATTTGAACGAATTCCATCTTTCAATGCTTCCCATAACCCAATAGAGCATCCTTACATATTATAAAACAAAGTTCTCTGCCTCGTCTATCTGTCTGTTCGCGATAAACTCAAAAACTAGTGCACTGATTTTCATGCTGTTTTCAATAGATAGAGTGATTCTCGAGGAAGGTTTTAGTATATAATTTACAAAGTTACGCGGGCGAAGTCGCGGGCAGCAGCTAGTTATAAATAAGCAGCCTGATCCATAGTTCGCTCAGCGACTACTTGTGGACGTCCTGCCATGAGAGGCCACGTTTCGCCACCATACATCTTGTGTGTGTGTGTGTGTGTGTTAAACTTGCGTGCTAAGCCAAGCATGTAACTAAATAATTAAGGAAAAACTAACAGATATTTTTTCTTAAATTAATATTTAAAAGAATACAATCATGTCATTCATAATTATAAACTTTCAAGAAGTAATACTTAGTTCATGTTAAACCTGTCTATGCATAAACTGTCTTAAGAGTGGGTATAAAGCAAACAAAATTTGTAATTTCACCCGCGTGGGCCACGCGGGTGACAGTCAGTGACACAAAATACGTAGAACTACGCATAATATGCGACGGAAGATAGTGCATCTCGCTGTATAAAAATGTTATAAGTGCCAAAAGTATTAAATATTAGTTATTCGTAAACTACAATGTCAAATGAAAAATTGTTACATACAGCCTTAGATAATATTATATGAAGTGAAATTACTGATACACTTTTAGCTTTGTAATGTGTGTCATTTTGAAAATAAAACTAAAATCGATGGAAATGAGAGCTCACTTGGTGATTTTTTTCTATCGAGAAAATTTCATTATATTATGTTTTCTGTTACAGTCGTCACTTTCATTTATAATGTTTTTATCTATTTAAAAAAATTAATTAAATTGGACTTTGTTTACTTAGATAAAATTCAAATCTAGGATTGGCTATTTCTCTTTATACCCGCTCTTAAGTGACACAAACGTTTTAAAATGAACGAGATGTGGAGTTAGTTGATAATGAAATGCTTTATCCAACCCCTAGCTGACGTTAACTGGCAGTTATATCCCGTTAACGACCTGCCGACAGTTCTGGCCGATTAGAAAACTTGTTAAGGCAATTTATCTGTTTTTTTAATATCTATGTTTTAACAGAGTACCTACAGGTAGATTACAATCTTTGCCTGGCATCAACTAACAAAGCTTCAGTCTTCCCGTAAGAGAAGTGTACATTTATTTTGGCCGCAGTAACCGCATGTGCTTGTTTTGATGAGTAACTGTTATTTTTGATTCTACATATAAAGTCCTCCGCCGCGTCTGTCTGTCTGTTCGCGATAAACTCAAAAACTACTATACAAAAACTAAAAAAGCACCGATTTTCATGCTGTTTTCACCAATGGATAGAGTGGTTCCCGAGGAAGGTTTTAGTATATAATTTACCGCGAGCGAAGTCGCGGGTAGCAGTTAGTATGTAATATTTCAATTGACTATGTGGCTGCTATTTTCTTTGAGCGTATTATAGTGTAATAATATATCCAACGAATTCGAATATACCATATATACAAAAAAATCCTTCATGCTTCAGCTATCGAGTGGAGTAATTTTGGATTTTGGATGTAAATGATAGATATGTAGCTACAGCATCAAACTGTATCCCACGATTTTCTTATCATCACTTTTCTGAATTGCCTCCCACCAAAGATTTAAATCTTTGCCTCCCACTATAGAAGTAAATTTAAAGATTTATTTCACGTCAAAAACTAGTTATAACTATATTATAATATGTTGCTACAGTATAATATGTTTTTGTTCCACTAAACGAAAACAGTTGTTCATGGTTGTGACTTTGAATCAATTTGTCTTGTATATCTATCTACAAACTCAACAGAATTATATTATTAAATAGTTGCTTATTTAACTGAATAAGTTTTTACTAATTTGCAGTTTTTGCAAGTTTTTGCAGTAATTTTATAAATGTGTATTATAAAATAATCCAATAGCTAGCTAAAGTGACACTTTTCCAGTTATAATTCCACATATGGATACACATATGGATTTGACGTGGCGAATATATTTTTTTATCGCCTATCGATACCGTTTATCATTTCTTTTGACGTCTGTTTAGTAACAGGTTTCTAAAATGATTTTATCAACGCTGAAATGGTTTATCAAAAAATGGTTAAGTGTGTACCTAGTTGTGTGTGTCATTATATTTATCTACCTATTTTCAAGATTGGAACACGACCAGTAAGTTTCTTAGGTTGCTTTTAAAATTTGGTGGAATGATACACTGCTGTCTCTATTCCACAAAGTGAAATTATATAAAATTTATTAGATAACAGTTGGCGTGTTGGTTTATCAGATAATATACCTATAACATTTCATTTTTCTTCTCATACTAAATAATTAGAATACACATAAATGACTTGTGTAGTGATGGGATATGAATGGACTCACTGAGAAATCTCGGCACTTTTTTGATTTGGCACAACAACAAGCTGTTACAAACTGTTAAACTCGAACAAAATGTCAGAGGTAGATTTTAAAGAGTACCTACATTTGATTTTTTATTAACTGTACCTATTTGTGGTCAGAACAAAATAAGAATGATACAAACATTTTAAACTGCAGGCCCAACAAGAATAGTAATTTTTGAAGACATGTTATATATATTACAATCGCTAACATATTTTTTTATCGTGGAAGACGTAATACAAAACGCGCCTGCGCATCACGTTATGCATAATGCACATTGTCACATGTGACATTTTATGCAGTCTATAGTTAAAAACAACGCCGTCAACATTGCAACAACATTTGCAATTACTCTGACGCTTTGCTTAGTCATCATCTCATTATTGGAGTTATTAGGTACCATTTTGACAGATTTTTGTTTCTGGATGTTCTCGGACTTCTCGATGGTACTACTCAAAAATTAAAACTGCTGGGAGAGGATTAAGTAAAATGTATTTCGTGTATTCATAATTATATGCCACATACCTTTTCTTGAAATATATATATTTCGTATCTTCCTTTTGATCCAAATAATGACAGGTCTTTGTGGCTTCTTGTGGCTAATTCTGTAGGTATACCTACGCCTGTAATTGGTACGCGTGTCGCGGTATAACATTATATTATAAACTAGCTGCTGCCCGCGAGTACGCCCGCGTAACTTTGTAAATTATATACTAAAACTTTCCTCGAGAACCATTGGGGAAAACAGCATGAAAATAGGTGCAGTAATTTTTGAGTTTATCGCAAACAGACAGACAGACGCAGCAGCTTTGTTTTATAATATGTAGTGATGATTTAACACTTGCTACTGTTGGTGTAACTTAAAAAGGTCTATATGTATTTTACCTACCTGATTATTTAATTTATTATTTTTTAGCCTACTTTAGCTAAGGTTACTTTAGCTACCTTAGCCTAGTTTAAGGCTAGCAAGTTTCGCGTTTGCTGCTGTGATGGGATCATCCTGGTTCGATATCGGACCCAGGATGTGTCAAGGTCTTTTTTGCAGCCAAAATGAGCGTCATTGGGGTAGATCGTGTAACAAAGGCAGATAACCATCTGTGATGAAGTTTGTTATGGTACTTCAAGGCAAAGTCCTTCATGCACTTGACATTATATCTTTTATATTGTGATGGTAGGTGGCTACCGTCGCCTATAACACAAGCAACGTCACAGGTGCTGCAAGTGCACTGTTGAATAATTAGTTGAATTATAGATTTTGTATTCATACAAACAAAACTTTCGCTATAAACAAAAAAAAGCTGAAAAAATGTGTTAAAAATATTATGGATAGATAATGGTAAAGATTCTATTGTGACGCTGAAATGAAATGGGCTACTTATAGATTTCGTACAAAAAAAATTCGTTGCGTGCGTGACTTTGATCGTCCTCCAAATGTTTTTTATGTGAAAAGCTCGGCCAAGGTTTGGGCTTCGGCACTGACATTGCCCGCGTCATGACCGCACACAAATAGGGCAAGGTCGCCGGGATATTATGAAACTAACGGATACTTCAATTAACTACCTCTATACCGGTTATTGGAACCTGGAAACTGGCTAATTAACAATATTTTAGCATTAAACTAAAGAGACTATAAAGATTTTTAAGGGCAAATGATGAAAAAACTAAAGATCGTTAAGAATCAGTTGCCAATCCAAAAAAAAATCTTCAAGACAATTAGGTATTTTTAACAAATTTTGAATATGTATTTGAAAAATAATTTAGTTAATGGCTGCCGCAGCTGCAGACGGGCTGCCCAATTATGACTACGACAAACTGCCACTACTTAAATATCTTAATTTATCTTTTTTTTATCGTTTGAAAAAATTATATATATCACATTATTTAAATTAACAACTCCCTGAGAGTTGGTGAGTTATTAATTTAAGTAAACAGGAAAAAACCTCATGAAATTATTTTTAAAATTACAAAATATTGCAACTATTTCAAGTCGTATGAACAATGCAAAATTTGCACGCCAGGGAATTGTATTATTACATATTATTTGTAACAAAATTTATAATAAACAGCACTTGTGCTTTTGTAATCCAATATCTAACATCCTAAAGTTAACCTTTGTAGGTAGGTGATTGCATTCGATTAAATTATGTATTAGATTTGTGACCAACATGGTTTGGTATAAATTTGCTTTAAAAATCAGAATACCATGCAAAAATTTTATATATTTTTTTACATATTCTATCTTCATGTCATGACAGGTCGTTCTGTTGTCAGCAAAGTCAAGGGTTTGAAGAGCCTACTACATTCCCACGGCCAGTTTTGAGATTCTCACAAGAGGGTAATCTAGAAAAAGAAGTCTAAATCCAACAGCGAAGGGTGTAACTATACTAATATTATAAAGCTAAAGAATTTGTCTGTTTGGTTTGAACGCGATAATCTCAGGAACTACTGGTTCGAATTAAAAAAATCTTTGTGTGTTGTATAGTCCATTTATCGAAAAGGCTTTAAGCTATATAACATTTTGAACGCGGACGAAGTCGCGGGCAACAGCTAGTTAGATATAAACCAACAGCTCATTTCCTAGTTGACGAACGGATCTCACTAGCTAACTTCCGCATGTTCGATTTGTTTTGAAATTTTTTGTACTGTTACTTCTGTGGTATTTTCATGATATGGTAACCTTGACTTGACTTGATCTTTGACATAACAAAATAAAGTAGTCTGCGGGGGGGCAGGCTTATTAGAATTTGGGGGGTAAGTTTTATTTTAGGTATTTTATTTAATCGAAATACCCAACAGCACAACAAAATTAGCTAATTCAGATACATAAGTAATACATACACGTTTACATTTGTCTACCAATTACTGGTATCTACACCTACATGTTACATAATATTGTCATATAAAAAATAAAAAATAAAATAATTATTTAATAATTAACAATACATACATTATACCTACTCGAAACTTAAGCATTTACGATAAAAATATTAAAATTTAAGTACAATAACATTAAAGTTAAGAAGCAAAACGTTCCATTAATTAAAAAGCTATAATTACCTTTTTACTGAACTTACAAAGTTAACTTTACAATGTTAACGTGAGCTCGTTTGAAATGGAATTATCTTTTCAATGTAGTACAACTTACAAGTCACATGTTGTGAGTACTTTTATGGTTTCGGGCGTACATCCCGACTTACATTTATGTTGTATGGGGTCAAGGTATTAAGGTTTCAAGGACTCAATGTAGGTCACGATCATGTAAATAAGTTCAAGGAAAGTGCACTGAACTTTATATGTATTATATTAATGTGCCATTCGTTCATAGCGTTATAGTAAATGTTTTTTAATTACTTAATAATGAGCACATAATAATACAACATACAAACTAATGCAACACCTCAGAAAATACATGTCGCTGCTTAAAAACTAAAGGGCCATAAAACAAAAAAATGTGAAAATGTTTTTATTACATAAATACAATCACAATTTTTCATATTGTACGTTGCAAAAAGACTTATGGTTGTTTTATTCCATATTTAGTATATTTTGATCGTTTTTTATATATTCAAAAGTAACTTATATGCTTATATTTCTTCTAGTATTCAGTTTATTATAAAAGTACTTAAAAGATTTAATGCTACTTAAAAATACGCTTCTAACGATGTATATATTTGACATATAATAAGAAAAAAAATGACAAAAACATTTTTTTTTTCGATTAGCTCTCCTGTAAAAAGTATAATTTTGATTTGTGGCCCTTTAGTTTTAAGCAGCGATGTATAATGGATTCGTTATGGCAGCTGTGAGTTATTAAAAAAATAACTTTTTGCCTTTATCTAGAGCTTTTGGAATTCTAAGAGCAAATTGACGTTTCCTTTGTTAATTTAATCATGTTTATTAATGCTACTTTGATAAACATTTTTAATATGTTGTTAAGTGCTTATTTAATATCTTTTGACCACTGAGTTGAACATTTTTCTTGTAATAAAAGCACACTGACTTGTAAAAAAGTGTGTCTAGCAAAGTGAAAATTCACTTTTACTCAAGAGATTTATGAAATTTATTTGAAACATCAAATAAACTCCCATTTTCCATTTCCAAAACAATTTGTAAATAGAAATTTATATTGTGATTATTTTAAAATATCGAGAGGGCTATTGAAGCGTCAAATAAAAGTTATGCAACGAAAGTGAAATATAACAAACTTGACATTGGCATCCGTTCGTTCCAATACACGTAGGCTTGGATCTCATCCAGGAGGCCACGAGAAAGAACTAGCAACGTTCTAATTTTGAATTTGTTTCTAAAAAATATTGACAATAGTGCTTGACGTAAACCGAACTTTTTAAGTATTGTGTCAATCAGTCGATCGATTGTGATTTACGTTAATTGGAAAATAAATTCATCGCATTGCACCTTTATCAAATTCATTATAATTGATACTTTGTACCTAATTGTTCTGATATAAAATACTAGCGGTCCGCCCTCGGCTTCACGCAGATTTAAACTTAGCGGACTTTCAGCTTTTAATTTTCTAGTTTTGGCCATTGATCTGAACTATAGATGCGGCGTAGCAAGCAGAAAGCCCCGAAATCTTTGGTAGTATTAAAATCCTACTCGCACTAGCGAGCGACAGTGCGAATTCGTCCACTTCTCTCTCTTTCTCTCTCGTGTGGACAATCTCGAGTGGACGAATTGTACTACTACCATTATTTACGGGCTACGCCGTGTCTATACTCCCAAATATACTTATAAAGTCTTTGGTTTTGGCTGTGCGCTGATAAGTGTCAGGACAATTTTATAAGTACCTACTTATAGATTAATTTTATTCATGATAACGATACAATTATGCGATAAACTCATAAAATACGTGTGATAAAAGACAGTATTTTCTACTATTTCTACCGTTCCTTCTTTCCTTCCTTCTTTGACTGATAGATTTAAAAACTGACCTGACTAATAAGGAAATCATTACAGTAACGATGACTAATGAAGATGTATTCGGAATTGTTTTTTTTTTGCTCGTACTGGCTGACGAAGTATAGCGATTGGAGCTGCAAGCAGCCAGGCCAGGCACCGCAGCAAGGCCAAGGTTGGTGTAGGAAGGGCTGCGGTGGGGGCGCGGGGAGTCACGAGCTATACGCTCCGCGCGCTCCCACACAGACCATTCTGCACCTAGCAGTCGACTTTAACGGTTGTACAAGCGCAAGGTAAGCGGAGGCCACTACTTACACTAATCTACTGTCGCATCCGTAATCCGTCCGCTCGGTCCGCCGCAGTTTGTCGTGATTCATTCGTACATTTTATCAATCCTTTGTGACAACAGTTCTAAGATGTGTAAAGATAACGTCGAGTGCAGTAAAATGTTATCGCACGGCGAGCCTTTGAGGCTGTGCCATTTGAATAGAACCCGCGTAAGTAATACAGCGCGCTTTTCGGCGGGAGAAAGTTTCGTCCCTTGCGAAAGTTTCGAAGAGGTTCCCGAAGGGCGGGAAGTGTAAGGCCGCGTGCGTGGTGCGTACCGCTACCGCGTGTCGCGCATCGATCGAGCCACCCCTTGTCCCGAGTCGTCCTCGCTAGCGCCACTCCCGGCCCCGGCATTACATTTTAGACAAAATATCATTCCATTATTGCATTTAGTATCCTTCGTTCCTTTTATTTTTCGCTATCGTTTTTTTGTGATATTAGTGCATGTATTAGCGGTTAGTTTTAATATATATTACTGTGAAAATGGGTGGCTGTGCAACAAAAGACAACAAGGAAAACAAACCGGCGGATGAAGCCGACGGGTGCGTATATCCGACCGGCAATCGTCTACTGTGAAACAACCAATTTGTTCTCGCATTTGACTGACTCATATTAGTTTAATTTGCCTTAACATGTTTAAAGTTATGATTCATTTGTAGCATAACTTTTCTCGTGCATTTTTATATTGACACCATTGATATTTCATAAATTATTTGATCCAAATTTCGTAAAATGAACGACATATCAGGAATTTATTTTAAAGCCAACAAGATTCCTATATGATTCTAAGTTTTTTTCTTATTTTTGAAAATGTAAAATTGATTTTTTAATTGTATTTTGTAAATGTTTTTACTTTCGTAATAATATTTTCATGTGGGTGAAATTAACTTCAATTGTGCGAAAAATGTGTTCCAAATAGATATCTACCTTCATATAAACCGTTCCTACATTCTCAGAAATTCTATAGTATGCATTGTAGGTAACCTTAATTCGGTAATTACGCGAAAAGAAATTCGAAGCCATTGAGGTAACAAGAAACTTCCGATAACAAACTCGTTCGCGTTTTCGCGAGTGGGAGTCTCGGTTGACGGCTGCGCGCGGTAAAGAAATCGTCGCCGGTGCGCAGTGCTGTGCTGACACATCCGCGAGACTTGCGCGTCTCGGTCAAGGCGACCTCTGGACTTACGTAATTCAACCTAAAATCAAGTGAATTCTTGGGTGTGTTCGTGAAAAAAATATTCATTATCCGACAGAGCGCGGTGCACCTCCCTTACCCTTACTTAATTAATATTTTTCCAACCGTAACGTGGCTTTTTTTATAATCCGTAATAATGAATTATAAACTTAAAGTCACTATTCCTGTAGTTGTTTGCGGTGGCGCTGTTCTTGCCTATTACCTCATCAGGCGGTTCGTATTAAGTTAACAAAGTTATTCAAATATTGTATACTTACCCTACCAATACATTGCATAATATAATACAAGCATTACGTAAACCAAAATTTTTTGTCTGTTTTGTCTAAATTATTATTTTTTCTATCTATTTCTCTATATGTAAGTGAGATCGACCGCTACACAAACAACAATACAGTATAAAAACCATTACAAACTTTTATAGGTTTCAACTGCAACCATTCGATTCAACAATTAGTGGGTACGTCCCTAATTTCATTTAAAAAAAAAATCTAGTCTTTGTTTTTGGGTCACGATTCATAAAATGACAACAATTGACAATCGATCAAAGTCAAACTTCAAGTTTTGCAGTTTAAAATTTAAAAGTTCATTGATTTTCGTGTTTTATCAGTTTTGTTGGATTGAATTATTTCAAAATGTGCAGCCGAGCAACATGTGCAGCTTTAAAGGCGTTAGATATTTTGAAAAAATAACCAATTGTGTGACCAATATAGAAATGTGAAATATATAGAACCATTTATTTTTCCAGAAAAGCCGCAGCAATGGTGGACGCCGCAACCCTTGAAAAATTGGAGGCTGGCTTCAGCAAGCTCGCCGCCTCTGACTCCAAGTCACTGCTGAAGAAATACCTCACCAGGGAAGTGTTCGATGCCCTCAAAAACAAGAAAACATCTTTCGGATCGACACTTTTGGATTGCATCCAGTCTGGTAAGTAATTCGAAACATTCTACTTATACTAATATGTACTAGTTGCTGCCCGCGACTTCGCCCGCGTAACTTTGTAAATTAAATACATAAACCTTCCTCGAGAACCACTCTATCCATTGGTGAAAACAGCATGAAAATCGGTGCAATGGTTTTTGAGTATCACGAACAGACACGTGCTGCGACATCATACGTATGTGTCAAATCCGAGCCGCTCGCATCTCTGCATCAATGTATCTCGGACATCGACTTACTAAATGTTAGTCTTTTTCTTTCACAAAACCGCGGCCACCTTGCATCACCAACAGGTACATTATTCCTGATGGATACGTTAGTATAGATATTTAAGTAATTCCCGCAATTGCTCTATGGTTACGAGGGTCCGTAAAGCAATTGCGGGACTCTATAAGTTATATAATACATAGACTATAGACTCTATAGGTAACCTATAAAAATGCATTCATATAAAAGTTATATAAGTTGTAAATTACATAGGATTTCATCATATTTTCTTTAATCTCTGTTAGATTAGTATACTTACTGATAAATGATTGATAAATAAATTGATAAGTAGTTAAAAGATAGAGCCCTGTTATTGCATTAATTTATTATTGCAAATAGCTTTAGGCATTAAAACTAAAGTTTTTTTACAACTATTATTCCAGGTGTTGAAAACTTGGATTCTGGTGTTGGAATCTACGCCCCTGATGCTGAGGCGTATGTAGTATTTGCTGACTTATTTGACCCCATCATTGAGGATTACCACAATGGCTTCAAGAAAACCGACAAGCACCCTGCTAAGAACTGGGGTGATGTTGAGACCCTTGGCAACTTGGACCCGGCCGGCGAGTACGTAGTATCCACCCGTGTCCGCTGCGGCCGCTCAATGGAGGGCTACCCCTTCAACCCCTGCTTAACTGAGGCCCAATACAAGGAGATGGAAGAGAAAGTGTCGACCACTCTCTCCGGCCTCGAAGGTGAACTTAAGGGTACCTTCTACCCACTCACCGGCATGTCCAAGGAGACTCAACAGCAACTCATCGACGACCATTTCCTCTTCAAGGAGGGTGACCGTTTCCTGCAAGCCGCCAACGCTTGCCGCTTCTGGCCGTCCGGACGTGGTATCTACCACAACGAAAACAAGACCTTCCTCGTCTGGTGCAACGAAGAGGACCATCTCCGCCTCATCTCCATGCAAATGGGCGGTGACCTTAAACAGGTGTACAAAAGGTTGGTGACGGCCGTCAACGACATTGAAAAGAGGATTCCCTTCTCGCACAACGACCGTCTCGGTTTCCTGACATTCTGCCCCACCAACTTGGGAACCACGGTGCGTGCCTCCGTCCACATCAAGGTGCCTAAGTTGGCCGCCGACAAGGCCAAGCTGGAGGAGGTGGCTTCCAAGTACCACCTGCAGGTGCGCGGCACCCGCGGAGAGCACACCGAGGCGGAAGGCGGCGTGTACGACATCTCCAACAAGAGGCGCATGGGTTTGACCGAGTACGAAGCCGTCAAGGAGATGTACGACGGCATCGCTGAACTGATCAAGATCGAGAAGTCCCTGTAAGAAGTTCCGATCTCGCTATAACAGTATTTCTTTTGTATTATTTATCGTTTTCATAAGTATTGGATGTTGAAAGTTGCGGGCTACTCTAGTCGCGGGCGTCCGGACGCGCGGGCGGCCCGGTAATAGGTGACAGCCGCTACCGGCTTTTACCGACTACTGTTTTTCGTAAATATATTTTCTATAAGGAAATGGAAAATAAAGACAGCTAGCATTAAGACCATATCTCGTTTTTTATTTCATACTTTACCATCTATACTAGTAGAGCTGTGCCTAAAGGGCCAAGCTAAATAACCCGGAGATAACCGTATTAATATTATAAATGTGAGAAAATCTCTGTCTGTTTGTCTGTTACATTTTCAAGCCAACTACTCAAAACAATAATGAAATTTAGCATACAGGACATGTGGTACCTTTCATTCAGAAAAAAGGTATTGTTCCCGAAGGATCTTAAAAAAATGAGGTGATGCCACTGTCGTGAACAGTGACAATGACGGCGGCGCCACCATCGTCACAATGATATTCGTAATATTTATTTACTCAATAAATTAGGTTACATTTTTTATTTTTCAACACATACGAAATTGCGGATGCCGGATACCAGTTATATAGTTCTAGTTAAATATATTTCTTAAGATGTTAACGTAAGGATGAACATTGGAATGAATTAAAATTTATTAAAAAGCAGCGCCACTATGTAGCGTTTTGTTTATTCAATTCATCGTCATAATAGTATTACATTTTAAAATAATCAAATTTTAAATAAATTGGTTTAAAAATTCTGTTATTTATGCACAAATATTTTATTTAAAAAAATAAACACAAATACGACTTTGTAGGGGTAAATCTGATTTTATATTTGATTGCATTTCTACTCTTTTTAATCTTCTCCTTTTTATAAATGGTCTCTGTGTTTGTGTATATCTGTATTTTATTTTCACTTTGCGTATGCCAAAGTCAATTTAATGACACATGCAGTGTTGCCATTATTTTAGTGCTATTATAAATTTTCAAAGTGCCAATATTATTGGTACGATTGAAATAAATAAAACAATTTTAATAATGAAAAAAAAAATTAGGAATAGCAAATGAAATTAAACAATTAATTTGTAATATACAAAACACTATTTAATAAATGTAGCAATGATTACACAATATGCTTGGATTGCTCGGATATTGTTTTTCTGCCAAGTCACTGTCAAAGTTATTTTCCGCACTCGCATATTCCGACCTATTGTCATCGTCAGAAGAATAAGAATCGCAGATTATATCACGAAAGAACTAAAAACAATTTTAACGGTATTTTCAAGTAAAACGGTAGTTTTTATACATACGATCGGTACATTAAGTTGACAAACAATGAAATTTACCGACCAAATCGAGTAGTTACAGTAGTGATAGTTTTGACGTCATTTTAATTGTTGTAAAAATTGTGCAACCCGTAAGTTAACCAGAGATTTGACGTCTCGTTTGTCTTTAGTCAGCGTTATAGTTACATGGTGCAACTCATTCTAAAACGTTCTGTTCCCATCTGTGTGAAATTTTTTGGCGTTTGGTGGTAGTTGCTGTATGCTAAATGCTAAAATCAATGATCAATTAAAAGGGGGGTTTTTAAATATCATTATTGAAAAGTGTCATTGAAACTACTAAGCTGGCAACACATTGGTCTTTAATCTTTGACACTTGACTTGACTGACAACTTGACAGTTGATAGTCGCCTTGCCTTGCCATTTGCCCAGTGTTGCCAAGTTAGCCATTTTTTGGCTATATCTGGCAACTTTTGGGGTTGCACTAGCCATAAATATTAAATATTATTGGCTAAATATTTTAGCCACTGATTTGGCAACTTTTAATCATTGGCAAATTATAAAAATCACAGCAAAATAAAAAGTAATATTTTCCGAAAATTAACACTTGTCTTTACTCATCTACATAAAAATACCTATTTCTGAACGAATATTGTTTATTTGTGACGAAAAAAATTGGTAAGTTAATGTAATAATGGTTCACAATACACCTATACAAATTGCATACGTCCTTTAAGGACGTATGCAATTTCAAAATTATAAAAATACAAGCTGTGAATCTGTATTTCACCAATTTGGCTTTGACGGATTTGGCTCTGTCTACCAAACTCTAATGCTGAGATGGAAAGAAAAGTTGGCCACTTATAGCCACTTTTTAGGGCATTAAAATTTTAACATTCTAGCACCTTTTTAGAAGTGTTTGGCCATTTTTTGTTTTACTGACTTGGCAACACTGCATTTGCCACAGACAGATGTCATCGCGCCAATCATAGACCAATAAATTGTGTCCAATCCAACCAAACAAACAAAACAAAACCGCCTAAATTTCTATTCATCGGTCGTAAATAAAGTAACCGTATCAATCATATCAAACTCAATAGGAACTTTTAAGATTTATATTAGAGACAGTCATTCTGACTGAATGGTATTAAAATGACTACACCTAAAGCTGAAAAAGAATTACATTTACCACTATCCAGAGTGAAAACTATAATGAAAAGTTCGCCCGACGTTGATGCAGTTGGGCCGGAACCGCTGTATGTAGTTACAAAAGTTACTGTAAGTATTCTAAATTCGCTTATTTATCCACAGCTACCAAAGTAATGGACTTAAAACACGTCTTTAGCGACAACAGACTCTTCATAGTCCTACTGCCCAGCATCGCATCTCTTAACTAATAAATCTCAGCACCTTTAGTGCATATTTTGAATATTGAATGCAAAAAATAAACTTTAAATGGCTCTCCTGTAAAATTAGAAAAAGTGCAGTTATGCCCTTGTCTTGCCGAAGGGCAAAGTCCCTATTATAAAACAAAGTCCGCTGCCATGTCTGACTGTTCACGATAAACTCAAAAACTACTGCACCGATTTTCATGGTGTTTTCAACAATGTATAGAGTGTATATAATTTACAAAGATATGCAGGTGAAGTCACGGGCAGCAGCTAGTTGTAGATAAGTAGCTTTCATAAATCTTTCATAAGCACTGCTAAAGATTGGAACTTCCTTACGGCGCAGTTCTTCTGTTCCTTCTGTTTCAAAGTTCATATAACTCAAATCTTTTTAAAGTTTGAGTGAATAGGCATCTTCTAAGCTCTGATTGCTAGTTTTCTAGTACCAACAGATTTCCTCGGGATGTTTAGACTTCACCGTTAGAGCAAGCGATCTTTATTTTCAATCCTCATATGAAGGTGAAGGCTTTATACCTAAGTCTATACAGTAATGGTTGAACTATTACTATTGTTAGCTATTTTTTTAATGCCAACCTATAGTCAAATAGGCAATTAGCTCGATCAAGCTAATTATATCATGCCGATAACGACCATAGGCTTGATTGTGTATGGCTGGCATAATAGATTATATCAATACTATTAATAAATCTGTAAGTGTAGGTATTGTATGTATGTATGTTCCTCCATAACTCTTAAACGAATTAACTGATTTTTATAAAATTTGGTAGATAAACATTTAGACGTACAGGACACAGGATAGGCTACTTTTTTCTTTTTCTACGTTAACGAAGTCGCGGGCGCCAGCTAGTTATATCATAAAATAGTTTAAAAAATAAAATTCCATGTTCTCAATTAAATTTATTTTTCTTCACATTTTTCAGGAAATGTTTATTATCGATCTAGCAAAAAGAGCATTTAAAAACAGTAAAAAGAATACCTTGGAATATAAGGACATTGCTGAAGTCGTACAGGAAGACGACACATTAGATTTTTTAAGGGAAATCATTCCTCGTAAGATTACTGTTAGGCAGTTTAAGGAACTTATGGCTAAGAAGGCGTTAAAAGCTAACCGCTCGGACGACGACTCGAGTGAGGAGTCAAGCGAAGAGGAAAGCAGTGAAGAAAGCTCCAGTAGCCCAGACCAAGACTGACAGTACATGATTTAATTTAAAGAATAGGCTTACATTAGTCTTAGGGCTTCTTTCACCATCTGTCAGCGTCATTTAAAGTCACCGGTCACTGGGGATGATGGTGCTGATATACCTTTGTTTGTACGGTAAAAGTCCTTAACATTAAAAAGAAAATAAATAAAAAAATCGCCTATCGAAGGATGCACTAAAAGTAACTAATCAACACTTTTTCTTTCTTAAATATAAGACATTTACTTAGCCATTGCAGCTTCTGAAAGCTAATGGTGGGAAAATTAATGTAAACTAATTTCATATAAATGTCAATGGAATTGCATAATAATTTGTGTATTAATGTGTATAAAACTCGCAATGAAATAAATTGAACTGTATAAATAAATATACATGTGCTAGTGGCCTTATTGTTTTGTATTTTTTTTATTAAGATGTAGCGCCATCTATCGATGTCAGTATGGAAACAAATTGTCATCTGTTTTGTTCAACTGATTGAGTAAACTGCATTAATGCACAGATGGCAGCACCAGAAATCTCCGTATCGTGTCATCCTTATTATCCTTACATATTATAAAACAAAAGCCTCCGCCGTGTCTGTTCGCGATAAGCTACTGCACCGATTTTCATGCTGTTTTCACCAATGGATAGAGTGGTTCTCGAGGAAGGTTTTAGTATTATAATTTATAAAGTTACGCGGACAACAGCTAGTGATTTCTAAAAATAATTCTACATTTTAAGTTGTTAAGCTATTCTAAATCCCAATATAACTATCACAGTATATGTAAGTATATCTGTAGTGGGGAATAGAGTTTTTGGAAAGATTTGAATCATAGTAAATTATCAATTAAGTATTCAGTAATATTTGATGAATGGTTTTAACTAAACATATATATCTACTTACAAAAAGTAATAAAGCTAAAGAACCAATAAACGAGGAAGGCTTGTGTATATTATTTGCAAAAAAAAATTGCACCCGTGCGAAGCCGGGAGTGGGTCGCTAGTACTTCATTATGAGAAAGAAATACAAGTAGGTACATTTCAAATTATACCAATAATATAATTGCGTTACTAATACCATAATCGCCATAAGCAATAGTTGAAGTGTCTTAACTATACTTAATATCTAGGTACATTACCTACATAGGTATGTGAGTATTACTGGTATTACCTAAAGCCGACCGACCACGCATGGCACTAGGTCAGGGTGATCACCCGTAGAGGGACTATGGTGATCAGCTTACTATATAACATTACTACATACTAGCTGGCGCCCGCGACTTCGTCCGCCTTGAAAAAGAAAAAAATAGCCTATCCTGTGTCCTGTACGTCTAAATGTGTGTAACATACATACATTCAATACCTACACTTACAGAAAAAAACTCTAAAAATGGTCAATTTAGTTTCAGTATAATGTATAGAGCCTATGAACACGATATCTCTAAAAACAAAGTGACTTACTCCATGACCAACCTTTACAGATTTATTATTAGTATTGATAATTGGTAGGTTTATAGGGATGCAATTTTTATATAGACAAACCTATATCGTTTATCGCTCTTTCCATTAGTGAAAACCAAAGATTTAAAACCATATCGAAATCCGTTTAGTGGTTTATAAGAAGTTAACGGAGAATTAGACAGTTAAGTACAGAAAATTTACATTGACATCGACCTCGTGGTTGTAGGTAGGTAATTATTATTGTAATAGAGGTTTTACCTCAAGATCATTAAATTTATAATAGTCATAAAATCCCGAGTCATTTTTTGAATAATAATTCAAAGGAGGTTTAGTATTCATACGTGGTAAATATTTTTGAAGGTCCGTCGTTGGATGTCCTACATAACTTTTAAGATTTATCATGTCAACATTAAACATCCGAACAAACCGAAATGTTTGCTCTCCACATTTCCACGATGCAATACATGACACGACTAGGTATTAACTTTTAAGAAGTTATATTATTTGCAGTTAAAACATCATCTTATATAATTTGAGGAGCTGGGGAACAGAAGCGGACTTGTCCTATTTTATTGTTTTTTATTTTATTATTATTATTATTTATTTGCTCTATGAGTGCATATCTATCGACCTCTGAAATATTGTCAATCAAAAGCGGTCGGATCCTATAGAAAATGATTTTTTTAAATATGCATTTTCGAACAGAAACGAACTTATCCTGTTGCATAAAAAGAATAAAATTTTCAAAGAAGGAACTTTTCTTCAATCAAAACCGGACAAAAATGTAAGGAGAAACTTAAAATGTCAAACGAAACAAATGTTACAAAAAATCAATCTTTTTTGCTATGGCAATCCTAAATGAATTAGGGCAACACTGCGCATTAAAAAATAATAATATTCAGCTGTGATACTTTCGTTGGCGTTGTAAGTTTTCGATAAAATTAAATTTGAGAACACGAAAAATAATGGATGAAAACGACAGTACAGTGGCAAATATAAATGATGCTTAGAGTATAAATAAAGTATGGCTCCCGCAAAGGACATGTCTGGTTATTTTTCATAACCAGACGTCATGTCCTTGGCTTCATTGATCTGAACTAAATATACTTATATAGTCTTTGCTTGGCTTAATCAATCATAACTCATAACCGGAGTTGTCCATCGTTACCAAACAAAACCGGACGTGACCATTTAAAAAAAAAAAGCTATGGCATTTCTGTGTCCAAAAGTACATTATATAAAAACGCACAAATTTCAACTAACATATAACTATCAAATTCAGTATTTTTGCTCTACCTAGTGTAAAAAATCAATTAATGGGACAAGTCCGCTTCAGTTCCCCAGCTCCTCATTTATACTTCCAAACCCAGATTTCCGCAGTAGACAACATCTTTCTAATTATTTCTTACTAATAGGTAGGTATTATGAACTATGTAACTCCCCGCCCCCGACTTCGCTCGGATGCAATTTTTTTCTGTAAATTATATATATATGCAAACTCCTCATTTTATCACTCCCACCTGGGTGAAAACCTACTTAGTATTGAAATCCTTTAGGGTTCTCCGCTAACTTCTTCTAAACCACCGAACGGATTTTGATATGGTTTTCACCACCATATCAAAATTTGTCATGGTGACGGACTTGTCTTGGCTTAAATTTGGATACAGATACAGTAAACAATTTGGATTGAATATTCTGAATTGCTGAGATAAAAATAAGGCAAGTAGTGAATGAAAACTTGATGTTAAGAAACTCGTCGTTAGTTTCTTTCCCATTTATGTCTAGCCAACTCTTACCGTTTACTTACAAAATGCGACCAATAAAACGGTGAAAAAGAAACTTCTTATATAAACTTCTATATATATTTTATTTTTATTTTTAGTATAATATAACACTATTAACATTTTACTCCGTTGCTTTGACTGTCATAATTGAACCGAATTCTAAAAACGACCAACAGATGTCGCTAACAATCGAGCTTATATCGCGCTATCAAGATTTGCACGGGATTTTAAAGGGGTATCCATGAAGGCTGAAATGTCGTCACTCTGGTTTCCCTTCAAAACGAATAAATCTTTCGCCTTTTACTAAAGATTTCCGTGGAGGGGAACACTCAAATGAGTCTATATTGAATTTTTTGAGGCTTTGCAATATTGCGAAGCCAATATATGTATATTCGTTTTCGTTCCGTTCGGTGAGTTCGGTCGTTGGTTAAAAATATTTAATAATAAACAAACTAGCAAGGGCCGTAGGGCCATTATGCCATTGAGAAGCCGGAAGCGATACCAAATGTAAATTGTAAACAAAGTTATTAAGTTACCGCAACAAACAAGGTCATTTTTTTTTTAATTTTTATGCAGGGCTTTAGCGCGGCGATGTCCGGGTTGCCCTTAGTCCTTGATTGAATATTATTATCAAACACAAGCTCGTATGCTATAATGCTACATTACTTACATTGTCTCTCTATCTTGTGTCAAATAGATACAACATAGAAAGAGATAATAGATTGTGGGGTGAATAAACTTTTGTATCGCTTCTCGATGGCCCTACTGTAGTCCAATCATCTTAGTAAGTTCATACACCTCGGAATTTGAGATACCCAGCCCAGCCATAAACTCGTATAAACCTGTATTTTGACATCCTAAAAGTTCTCTTAAAACCTACATATGGTGAGGTGTCCGCGTCCATTAAAATCTAAGGGCAAATTTTGTTTTTTTGCGCATTTTTTGTAAATATCTCGTTTCCTATGGGGTTTTCGCTATTTGTTTGCATTTATTATCAATATTGTAGAGGACTAAATTCTCTACTTGTTTCAAAAAAAATTATTATACGTTGAATTGTTGTCGCGAGATAGAGTGTGGGATTAGTCATTAGAGCATCTTTTAAGGTCAACCGGTAGTCCCGGTAAAAAACACGCTCTATAAAGTTTTACATGTACGATCACATTGATCATTTAAAATCCGTAACCTATGTAAAATATTAAATAGATATTTAATTAATGAAAAAAAGATGAAATCCTCACTTACTATTATTATTTACTTGATAACAAGAGAACTATTGGTCCTACGGAGAGTTTTGCTTGTGTTGAAATTGAAGCTACGAGTAAGTACCTAATTGCTCTACAACTTCATTTGTCATAACTTTCCTCGTAGAATGATTATTTTAGACGATATTTTGTTTTAAAAAACGGCTGAGCTCACCTACATGGAAAGGTAATTTTTCTAAGAATAGAATATTTATTTGTTTTTTATGAAGGACTGTAATCAGACCGACCTTTATAATATGAAAACGAAACGAATATTCGTATAAGTATTTAATACTAGCTGTTTTACGAGACTTATCATTACAAACAAAAATACAAATCTATTTATAATAGGTATTATTATAGAAAAAAAGTAATTAGGAATATTGAAACAAATGGTGACGTAAACGTAACAAGAATTCGCATAAAGTAAGTCAACTATTGAAACACGTTACTCAAAGGTGGTTAAACTGGTCGCTTTCGTACCTACTACCCTTTATATAATACCGGCACTTAGTCTTCCTGACTGGTCTGTGTATTTGTGTGTATAATTCTTAACAATGTTGTAATTCTTCAATACAATTCGAATGATTTAATAATATTATATACTAGGTTTTGCCCGGTTAATAATATTATATTTAATAAAGGCAATGTGTGTATGTATGTACATGAATTTCAGACTATCTTCAGATTAGATCAGAGGTGATTCTGTGAAGTATAGCGATCAGATAAGAAAAATGGACGCGGACGAAGTAGCGGGCAAAACCTAGTTATTTAATAAAACTTGAAATTCAATCATCACTAGAACTTAAAATCTAACATACTCATACAAAAACACTATGACTATAGAATCAAATGACCGCATATATGTGTCGCAGTATAATCGAAAAGAAAAGATTGCAAAGAACTGGATAATATGAAACTAACAACGAATTTTGCAATCTTCCTAGGTACTCGTACTTTCAGGATCTTTGCAAAAATCCCAACTTGTTTAGGAAGATTAGAAAATGAAACGCTAATTGGTCAATGATTTAAAGCTTCTCTGTTCTGGTTTTATAAATAGAGGTTTTTTTAAATGTGAACGTCGATAGACAGTCAGACTTGATGGTAGGGGCTACCTTCGCCTATAACACCAGCAAACGCCACATATTCATGTGCGCTACCGATCATAGGATGGATAAGGAATAGGGTAATGGGCTGTGTCATCCCTTACTCGTTCGACACAATGAAACACAGCACACATACTGTTATTACACACCTACACTGTGGTCTTCTGAAAGGGGATGCCGCCAAACGGACTGCGAAATGCGAAATTTAATTGTACTGTGGTCAACGCATTAGTCAATTCGCTGCTCAAAAACTACAGGGCCACAAATCAAAATTACACTTTTTACAGGCGAGCTAATCGAAAAAAAAAAAATTTTGTCTATTTTTTTATTATTAGATATATCGCACCTTCGGTAAGACAAGGGCACAACTTACAATTTTTTTTTTAAATGAGTTAAACTTTAAATATATGCAGAAATGTCTTAAAAACATTGTTAAATTAAAAAATATTTACAAGACTATGGGGCTTATTTGATGAAGAATTGTTTAAAAGCAATATAAGCAGAAAAAAATTAACTTTAAATTAATTAATTGGCTCTCCTGTAAAATTACAAAAAGTGCAGTTATGTATCTTCCTAATTATTTTAGTTTTTATTATTTGCCTATTATTTTATTATTTAAAATATGTAACGCTTCGTTACACTACCAACCTACAAAGCAAAGATCTTAGATATATTATTATGCAACGCTTATTCGTTTCAACATAATATCAAGTAAGTTACTTTGTTTTCAGATATATCGTGTTTATAGGCTTTATACATGATACTGTAAATAATTGACGATTTTTAGAATTTTTTTCTGTATGTATGTATGTATGTATGCATAACTTAAACGAATTAACTGATTATCATGAAACTTGGTAGATAAACATTTAGACGTACAGGACACAGGATAGGCTACTTTTTCTTTTTTAACGCGGACGAAGTCGCGGGCGCCAGCTAGTTACTTAATAAAATGTAAGTGGTTTACTTAGGCCCTTCTCTCACGAGGCTATTCAAATGCTACGCGACTGAGATGCAAGCCATGATCGCCTACTGGTATGCTACTCGTTTCCACACACGGAGCTACCCAAATGAAACTATTTTTTATAATTTGAAGAACAGCATTCGTATGACGATGTCTAGTGATTTAGCGATGAAGACAATTTTCTTCTCTATTTATATTACAAGAACAAACGAAAATATAAAAGAAGATTCTGGGTGCACCCGTACATCTAAAAAAATATTAACATTAGAGCATTAAAAAATATTAATTGTCAAATTGAATTTTTGTCAATCTCAATCCATGCCTTTTCTGTTATATCTTTTCTGATATACCGCACTTTTGTCTTGCCGAAGGTGCGATACTCTGGCAGCTAATAATTATATAAACATGGATAATTTTCCACCTCCTGAACAAAATGAATTTAAAATTTTGTTACGCCGCCATTTTGTAATGCAAGGCGTATCGACTCGCGTAGCGTGCGACCAGCAAGACAGTAGCGTGTGACTGATATCAAACGAGTCGGCGACGCACCTCGTACAAGCGACGCGTAGGATACGCGTATGAAACACAAATCACTTAAGAGTAGCGTCGTGAGAGAAGGGCCTTAGATACCGTAGCGAATGTCCATTATTTTTGTTTGGTTCACTCTCGTTTCGCGCCAGTGTTGTTCCTGACACGGCAATTGCCGTGTTACACGGTTTTCAGGGTCTGTGGCGTAAAAAACACTGTACACGGCAGGGTTGCCACTGCCGTATCAGAAAACACGGCAATTACCTAAGGTAGTTGTTTTTATTTCATATATAATACTATTTGTGTATTGTTTATGTTCGAGGATTGACTGTTGTGAGAGGACAGACACAGGTAAACAGTTAATGTACATGTTCCAGATAAAATGAAAAAATTTAAAAAAAAAGGGAAATAACCACTTGAATAAAGACGAGAGAAAGTAGAATATTTGTATCATGTGTACTTAATAGTAAATAAAATTCGTTTATTTTTCGTTATATTTTATTAAGTAATAGATATAAAACAATGTTTAATACTATTAATATTATTATAATATTAAAACTAGTTAGACCACTGGTCAGTTTCCTTACTCGTCAATAAACTATACCTCGTATTTAATACTATTAAATTTGTTTATGTAAATTAAACCAGTTTTTTTAACAACTGTTAATTTGTTACGTTAAGACGGCATCCCAGTTTTCAGTAGGAACAACACTGTCGCGCCAATAAAAACAAAATGTCGGCATTTGCTATCAAGCCGCGTTTCTGAACGAACTACAAACGCGGTCGACACTCGACAGTTGACTGAATTTCGAATCGGCGCACGCGCAATATTTAGATCGCACAAATTGACCACTGTTAATTAAAAATGACAATTTACAGTAAAATCGTACAAATTATACTTGTCAGCGTATGATTTTGTATAAATACGACAAAACTTACTGAATGTGTATAATAAAAATGTTTGTGATATAATAAGTGTTCTTCGATCTATTTGACGTTACTGCCCATAAATTAGGTAAGAAAAAGGTAAATTTTATTTAATTATTTGTAGAACACAGCCACTAAGTACTACAGGCAATAGAGAATTTTTTTCTGCACTAAACTACAACAGATTCTTTTTTACTTTTTTAAATAAGTTCAATATCACGTACTGACCCTAAATGCACAAAATCCTTACGAAAATTTATTTATCTACAATAAAGGTACAATTTTTCGCCTCAAGTGCACCGTTACGGAGATATAGACCGAAACAGTTTTTGTCAAAATGGCGGCACTTCCGCCCGCCTAATTTGTAAGGATGTTGTGTATTTAGGATCAGTAGGTGATATGTACTGAACCTATTTAAAAAGGAAAAAAAGAGTTGTAATTTAGTGCATTATGAATAAGAGTAAACGACTCCTCTATTGCCTGTACTACACGTGCTGTATATATTTTCAAATAATTAACGGTTTTTTTAATGGACTAGACCGCTGTCTACAAAAAAGAAAACTTTTTAACAAAAAATAAAACCGCCGAAAAAACTGAAAAGCATAAAATAATCTTATTATTTTACCTAAGTAATTTTGAGTCGCCATCACTCTTTACGTAATTTTTGCTTGTTTGGCGCCGACTCAAAATTACTTAGGTAAAATAATAAGATTATTTTATGCTTTTCAGTTTTTTCGGCGGTTTTATTTTTTGTTAAAGTTTTATTTTATATTTTTTTTTGTCTATAATCTAATATTTACTACATGCTTAATTTTTAATTTTCTCACCCCCATTTTCCCACCCTTAGGGTAGGATTTTTTTTCCAAAATTATGCGAGACCAACTTCGAGGTATACCCTATCCATTAAAAAAAGAATTATCAAAATCGGACTACTCTGTAAAAAGTTACGCTACAATCGGTGAGTGAACAATCAATCATCCCCTGTTTTCCTACCCTTAGGGGTTGGATTTTTTTCCAAATTAAAATGGTTTTCCAAGGGGGTCCTTGGGGGTGCACCCTTTCAAATAAAAAAAGAATTATCAAAATCGGACCACCCTGTCAAAAGTTATGCGTGATCATACATAAACAAAATATATACGCGTCGAATAGAACCTCCTCTGTTTTTGTTTTTTCGTTTTCGTCGGTTGAAAAAAAGGAAAATTAAAAAGTTGTTGATAATATAAAGATGAAATGAAATAGAACAAAGTAGGTGATATCTTTTTTATTTTATTAAAGATAAGATCTTGAAAAGAATTAGGAGATAAAAAAGTAATTTTTATTAGTTAGGTACTTGAAAAACCGACCAATTAATTATTGTAATAATAAGTAAACACACACTTTGTAATAATAATGTAAGCATTAAGTTGTCACATTATTGAAATAAAAAAAAAACTTGAACACATCATTATTATTTCCAATTCCAATTTTGTTGTTAAGGCCCCATCGTATTCTACGATGATTCTGCCAGTGTCAAGGTCAGGCTTTATTATTTAATTTACATAAAAATTACGTAGGTTGCTACTTAAGTTTTGAGATAGCTATTTGTGTTGTTGTATCTAATACATTGTAATACTTTAAAAATACATTCACCTTGGTCAAAAAATGGAATTAAATCGCGAGCATTTTCATGCATTGATTTTCTATAACTTTCGACGTGGATTAAACCCACAGCAGTGTGCCGATCTAATCGCTTCGTTCTTTGGTGATGAAGCGTCATCTCGAGTCACCGTGATCGCTGGTTTTCCGAATTCAATGGTGGTCGCACTTCGTAGAATGACAGCATAAAAGGTAAAAAAATCCCAGAACTTCTTATTGTACTATATTATGTAGGTAGTTGGGACATTAAGATGACGCATTCTCTATTTATGAGGAAGAATAACGAAATAATAAAAATTAATATTCAAAGTCAAAAGCATGTGACATCATTAGGTCTAAGAACAATTAGTTAGGGTCAAAGCATCCTTCTGTTATGCGCAATTAAACTTCGTATGATAAACAAATAAACAAGTTTATCTTGTATTCTGAAAAAAAAACGTATGTCAGTAGTGGTTAAGCATATTAAATATTTTTGACCAAAAAAACACTATTAGAATAAATGGTCTAACTTTTATAGAATAAAGTGAAATAAAGATACATTTAGGTACTCGCTCCCGGGTTCGCCCGGGTTTAAAAAAAATCTTTTTTAAAAATCTTAAAATCCTATCCTAACTTTTAAGTTGGACCAAATTACACATAGTTACGAAGTTTTATCAAAATCGGTTCAGTAGTTTAGGAGTTCATTGGCGACAAACAACGTAACACATAACATAACACTTAGGTATATATATGATAATGATACAATTGTAGGTTGTACATCTTTGTAACATTATATAAATTGAAGTCGCTTTCCGCATCTGTCCCTCTGCACTGTTAGTTACCTCAGTAACCTTTAAGGCGATTCTTTTCGAAGTACTATTCAAGAGGCCTGGCCAATTTTTTTATAGGTTGTTGCATCTACAAGAATATAGTCCTTTATAGTATAGTATAGTACAAGAATTTTAGCAATTAAAAATTATTAAAAATTAAAAAATTGTTATTTTGAGAACGCGTCCTGCGTTCCAAAAAAATTATCTCGAAAAAAGTTTCAAATAAAATTTATTCATCATAATGTCCTCTGTAAAAAAAGGTCCGGAGTAAAAAAGTGCTATCATTGTTAATTAAGCAGTTAATGGCAAATGAAAATGAAAATTCTACATTTCGTTTTTGCAACCGCATTCGGGTGTTTATCTACATATCGGTTTGAAACTCGTATATGATGTGAAGGAGCAAAACCTCAAGAGAATCATGAAAGATTTATTCGAATGAAAACTTTTTTCGATCGGACGCGTTCCAAAAAAAAATATTTCAAAAATATCAATTTTTTTATTTTCAATAATTTTTAATTGCTAAGTTTTACCACATACCACTGTGAAGTTCTGTTGTGTTCGGTGAGTGAATACAGGATTTCAGGGACCCTAGCCAAGATGCGAACGCTTCGTTGCGTACTTCGGAAACAAAGAGAGAACGCTAAGAGAAGTCTTGGTGATTGGTTGTTGTAACGCCCATATAAAATTTTGACCAACCACAAAGTTTTCTCTTAGCGTTCTCTCTTCGTTTCCGAAGTACGCAACGAAGCGTTTGCATCTTGGCTAGGGGACGTGGGTCCATTTCTCTAGAACTACCCAATGCCTTATCTTAGTTGCTTGTGCTGAGGTGCAATTCTGCAGGACGCGGCAGACAGCAGACGGCAGCGGCAGACGGCGACGGCATGTGCCGCGACGACAGACGGCATTACTTTGCAGTATTCACTTGTATGATTCCGACATATTGCCGCGCGACATGACGTAGGTCGTAGCACATGCCGGCAATTGCAGTCGCATGTCGAAATCGGTTTCATACAAGTGAATACTGCAAAGTATTGTCGTCTGTCGTCGCCGTCTGCCGCTGTCGTCTGCCGTCTGCCGCGTTCCGCGGAATTGCACCTTAATAGGCACTAACTAGCGGTTGCGGTTGCACTTACCTGCACGTCATTCAGACGAGATCGTTGTCGTAAACATTATACGTGTATCGTGAGTCGTTGAGACTGTAAAATGTCAAGGTCCACGGCTTTAAGATAATTCTCCTCTGCTTAATGTTGCAGTTTCCCGGTATTTCTCGTTTTTGTTTTTGTAGTTTTCATTATTCTTGCCGTAATAATATACATAAAATTTTCTTATTATTTTTAAGAAAACAGCAGCGTGATTTTATGTCACTACATCAAGCAAGTACCTAAATGAAATGGGTTTTTAAAACTGACAATTACTCAAAAAACCACTTTATTTTATAACTAGCTGCTGCCTGCGACTTCGCCCGCGTAACTTTGTAAATAATATACTAAAATAAAAACCTTCCTCGAGAACCACTTTATCCAATGGTGAAAACAGACAGACAGACAGACAGACGCGGCGGAGGACAATGTTTTACAATATGTAGTGATATGACGTATCGATTTAAATCTTTGACGTATAGTATTAGGTAATATAACAGGGCGTCCCAAGACTATGCGACATGAAGGGAAAGTACCTTAAATATCGTAGATAGGATATTTTGCTGAAAGAAGACTTTATGTTATTTTTAAAAGTTAGGAATACTGCATTCAAAGATTTTCTAATAATTACTTGCTTCGTCTGGGAATCGAACCGACTTAAATGTGACAAAAAAATCACCCGTATTTTTATGATGCAAATCGAAAGAATGGATATTGAAGAAGAATGCAAATTGAAAGAATAATAATAATTCTTCTTAAGTAAGATAGTATTTTAAAAGAAAGAATAACGTAAAATGTTTAATTCAAATTTCAAGAATATTATTTATTGCCGATGACGACGTAATTTTTAGAAAAACTTTGAATGCAGTATTATAATATATTATATACTAACTTTTAAAAATAACATAAAGTCTTTCAGCAAAATATCCTATCTACGATATTTAAGGTACTTTCCCCTCATGTCGCATAGTCTTGGGACGCCCTGTATAGATATTAGTAGCTCGTAGACGAAAGATATACTCGTAGAGGTACTTATAGAGGTAGCTAAGATTGAAACTCAAAATTATTTAAAACAATTTTTTAATTAGAGGCATTTAAAAAACAGGGTGACATCTATGGTGAACCAAGGTTTTTTTTATCCTCATTGTCATCATGATGATTATAATGATCATGTCTCACTTTTTATCATCATGAGAATTCTTATCATGATAAGAAGTAGTATGCATATCATAAAAAGATAGTAATGTGCCTAAATTTCAATCTAAATCCTAATCTCCAATATTAGAGAAAAGTTAAGAAGTTACTTAATCAACGTAAAAAACATTACCTAATTCCTTGATATCAATATTCATACTAACTTTTCGTTATTTGCAGGTATAAAACGTTCATTTCAAAGTAAAACACCTGCTTCCCTCGAGGCAGACCGGTCGGCGGTCTCTTGTTTTATAATTATAAAGGTCGCATTGTTCCAGACTTCAGAAAAGGTTGCAAAATTTTATAATTTCTTTTTATACCCTTCCCGACTTTGTATAAAAGTTTCAAAACTTTTTGAATTATTGTGAATTGATTGTCCAAAATGACTGGCCTATACTACCTCGACTCTGAGTATTTATTTCACGGACGTAACAAGTTACAGAAGGAACTAATTCCCATCCTCTTTTTCTATACATACAATTCTTTACATTATCACTTTGAGGAATTTGTTATTTGTAGTTTTAACGAACCTGTTAGGCAGAGACCAATCTTCCCTCGCACAATGTGATAGACTTAAAACCGGTTAAACCATAATGTATAGTCACAGTATATTAATTAATTTCATACAGTAGACCGTCGGAGACGTCTGTTGAGGTATTTAATTTAATACTGGCTGGTTTTAAAAATAAACTAGAGTTAAGTCAAGAATTTGCTTGACAAATACTCGTAGATAGAAAATTAAGTAGTCGCTTATAAGACATTGTTTTAGAAAGTAAAGTCTATGAGGTACAACTATGAGGTCTATACAACTCATAGGTCTATGAGTTTTAAAATGTTATTGAGTTGATTTGATAATATACATATTATAATGATGTGCACATTGGAAACTGATATTTAATTTAATCACCATATTCCAAGATAAATCCTATGAAGAGAAATACTAAGAATGAGATAAATACGAAAAAAAAAATTTTAGGAGATTTTATGAGCCCAGACAAAGTGCATTCGATTCGCATTCGATTCGATTCGCTAAATAAAAATGTATGGGGATGACATATGCCTTCGCTAAATCACGTGATACTTCCCATACATTTATTCTATCGAACTTCGTTATCGTTTTTAAAATGGCACTTTGTCTAGGGCCCCAGACCTCGTTTTCTACTGCGCCCAAAAGAAGGCCCAATATAGGCCAAATTGATGAAAATTTATGAAGATGTTGGTAATGGAAGTAAAAATATGTTGTATTTTTACATAATATTGTAAGATTTCAATATATATAAAAAAATGGGGGGTTAAATGTACATCAAGAGGGGAAAGAAAGGTGAATGCCTGCACAAATTTTATCTGTCATATCGCAAGAAAGGAACTCACATTTGACATTGACAATTTATGAACCCTAGCCAGTGGCTGAATAACATAACTTAATTTCGTCGAATAATTCCTATCAAATCGGGCATATACATATATAGAAAAATTGGATTTACGTAGATGACGGAATTGACAGATATGGAAAAAATTTCGGAGGAATTTAAAAATTTTTTGGAGGAATCATACTATAATTTGGAAGAGAAAAAGGGCTAAAATAAGTTTGAGAGGGGATAGATTTGAAAAAGGCTGTACTGATACCATACATGGGTGTCATTTTCGAGGTTTCTTGGGTTGAAGATTATGAAAATGACACCCATTTTCAAATCCAAGATGGCGGACATGCATTTTTTGATAAATATAGATATGGATATCATTTTTGAAATTTCCATGCCAAATTTTAGATTTCTGACAACCCTACCGTACTTGCGTAAATACCTACACAGGCGGCGGTATCGCCCAACTTCAAAGGCGTCGGCCTACGTGTAGTGTTGGGTCAATTAAACTTCCAATTTACATCCTCTTTGTTTATTTAGTTCAATATACACTTAGGTCACTTAATCTTTTCTCCTTTAAAATTATACACAGTAGTTAATTCGTACAGCAAAACCAACTCGACATTTTTACATTGCGACCCATTCATTGCATACTTCCTTTGTTCCATTTTTTATACCGCTCACAACACTTAACAGTGGCGCCACAGTTTAACTAGCTATGTCAATAGAGTAATGTCACAGTCTGAGTAGTTGTATCACGACTACTCAGACTAATATATATTTATTATGTATGCATTATGATTGTTACAATAGAGAGAAATTTAAAAATTTGCATATATTTTTACAAAAAAAATCTCGCAGTGACTAATACGAATAATAATAATAAAAAGGCGAACTTAAATTGTAGACAATTTTTATGTTGTATACAAAAATTTAAATGAGCGGTTGTATCAGTTTAACTCAAGTTGGCTTCAAGTATCTTTTGACAAACGAGATTTCAATATCAATCCATACTTCCATCATATTAATATTATTATAAATGTGAATGTAATTGTGTCTGTTTCCTTTTCACGCCTTAACTACTCCTTGACCACCATGAAATTTTTCATTCACATTATCAGTGATACAGAAAAGGATATAGGACTAGAATACCTTTCGTCCAGAAAAAGTGGATAATGTTCCCAAGGGATCATCTAAAAATAAAAATAGAAATCTAACGCCTGGCCAAAAGTATATCAGGCATTATTGCTTATATATATATATTTGGTCATTTTTTTTCATTTTTCATCGCAAACCAAGGTGCACTAATTTATTAACTATTGAAAAAATTTATTAAAAAAATTAAAAATAAAAATAGATTATTATCTAGAATATATTATTTATCTAATTAAAACCAGTATTTGGAAATATCGTATTCTTATCGTAATACTAAAAGGACATACATAAAACAACGGTTTAATTAACAATAGGAATTATAAAGCGAGCTAAAGACAACAGACCCGCAAATTAATGTAGGTGTATTGTGCTTGTCATAAAATTGCTCTATGACAAAATTCTTTTGTAATGGCTGCTGCGTGATAATACATAATGTGTAATTTACATTGAATGTATATTATTTCATAATTTCATAGTTGGTCCATTTGAATACGGTTTTCGCTAAATAATAGAAACAGCGATAAACGAAAAAGTTTTGTGTAAATAAAATTTGCACAAAAAATTGCAACAGTGTGAAGCCGACAGCGGGTTTCTAGTAATTTATAAATACCAATGCACTTTTAGTATAGGATATTTAAAATAGACACTAAATAATTAATTGTATACAGGTGTGTCTTAACATTGTGCAAGTATATATATGTTATATATGGAATAGTTATATTAAGGACCGTTATCCTAAACTATTAGGCTTTTTTGGAGACAGAAACGTATTTAATACCTTTCGCCACCTTTCCATAATGTCGCTCTAAAATAATTGCATAAGACATTTCGTTACAAATGCATTACCACTGCATAACGTTCCGCGGTTTCCGCCTCGCCTCGCGCCTTCGTGGTTGCCATTATTATTTTCGGCTAAATCTTGCAAAATAATTAGGTACGTACTTACACTACATATTTTCTTTTCATAACAGCAGTTTCTGCGTATATATTTTTTATAATACTTAGCCTCTTTCACCAACGTCAAGTAGGCTAAACCGTCACATAAAGTCACCTGTCATCGGGAATAATTTAGCTGATATACCTTTGTTTGTGCGGTAAACGTCCCAAACATTAAATAGAAAATAGAAATAAAAATTCGGCTATCGAATGATGCAGTAAACCGAGTGCATAATTCAATAAAACAGAAAATGATTTCTAAAAGTAACTAATCAACACTTTACTTGTAGTTGGTGAAAGAGGCGCTTATACCAGTAAAAGCCTAGAACTTTGCCCGTTTTTTTTGATTTTTCGGTCATAACTAAAAATTTACACTATAGAAAATTGTATGTAATTATTATATTAACAGTTAATCATGAACTAATATTTGATATTTATAAACCTCAAAATCAAATTATTTTAGGAGCTAACGATAGAACAACATGCGGGCAAAATTTAGTGGCAATGTGCCCCACTTTGCCAACCTTAAATTGTAGCCATTTTAAGACCTATGACGCTGATATAAAGATAATATTGAATTAAATAGGCCAATGTTGTGACACATTCTTCAAAAATAACAACATTAGCAAGGCATTATAGCCATAAATCGTTTAGTCATTTGGGCAAAGTTAGGTATGGGCAAGTTTGTATTTTCTTCATATAAACACATCAGAACTACCAGGGTTGTCAAAATGCAAACGATTAAATTATTTTTTATTTTCTTAAAAGAAACACTTAGCGCTTTTAAGTACTAACTAGTCATTATTCTTATTACTATTAATACCTATACTTACCTACAACAGCAAAATACTTTTAAATATAAATGAGCACTAAAATGTAAACAATTTTTTATGTCTTTTCTTATAAATATAAAATAATAAATTTTACTACATACAAGTACTTACTTATATGTAATACATTTTACTAGTTATTTTATTTTTCAACAAAATTGAATAATAAGAAGATTGTTTACATTTTAAGACAAGTAGGAAATAACGAATTTTACCTGCCATACATTATAGAAAATACCTACATTATAGAAATTACCTATTAGGTAAAATACCTATTACTTATATAGAGAAAAAAAAAGATATGTTACCCATATCTACCTACCTATTTTCATGCACAGTTATTAGCTACATAAAAATAGGTATGTAGCAAATGAACTACATATTGAAACCAACTAGAAAATATCATATTAAATTATGAAATGGTGACAACCCTACCGTCCGAAAATTGATGGGCAATGTTGTTACTTTGGATTCTGTACCTACATGCCTAACATTGCCCAACGCCATAACTTCACTACACCTAATTAGATTCCCGTTTTGTAATCATGAAACATCATTAAAGTATGACAACATTTCTAAAGAAATGTTAAACCATATTAATAACTCACCTCTTGATTGCTTCTATCCGATCTCTATAGTTTTTTGGAGAAAAATTGGCACCACCTAGTTCGACTATTTCCTTAACAGCAAATTAAGAGCAACTGATTAACGTTAGGTATGTCATAGAGGTTCACTGTAGCCAAAAAATAGTCTAGTTCTCTACTAAAAAGAGAAAACGGTAATATTTCAAATAGTTTTTTAGTAAGCAACGATTCAAGTTAATGTTGCTGTTTGGACAAAATTAGGAAGGATTGGCAAAGTTGTAGGATTTTACGGTAGCATTCGTTATTATGAAACGACGCCTATGAAATCTGTATGTTGTCCGCCTTTGTGCCAATTTTATAAAAAAATGTATTATACCGTCATCAAATAATGATTAATGCATTTACCTACTTATAGAATATTTCTTGACAGTTAGATGATTAAAGTTAGTTTGTTTCAACACATGAAATTAGGTACATTTTCCTCGTATCATTATCTCAGACATCAAATACTACAATTTATGTTTTATATTGGACAAGTTTACGTAAAATTGTTTCGAAAAAATGTTGTCACCGAATCACTGGCTGTGACAATGGTTCGGACCAACTAGGGCAATGGGATTATTTCATCATGTTTGTGTGTTAAAAAAAAAACAAAAATAACAATCTTTATAATATGTACACACTTTTACCTTACCTAATACTTATTGTACTCGTAATACAAAGTTGTTTTACGCCTCTGGTAGATATACTTTTTCTAAACCATGCAATGGATTTTCATAAACAATGAAGAATTGTGTATAATTTGTATTTATTTTGTTTAATTACTAAAAAGAAATAAACAAACATTATAAAATAAACATACATGTAGGTATGCTTAATTTTTCCTTGCTGAGCTTAATTTTTAATAATTTTCTTCGTTAAAAATGCATTAAAAATTGAAAATTAAATACATACCATTCATAAAAAACGTATTAAGTACGAAATTTCAAAAACCAAAATATGTTGTAGGTAATCTCAGTAGTCCGGGTCACAGTCCGATTGACTGAACTGTACAGTGAGACGTTTTTCCAAGTACCTAGTTCAAATCAACCAAAAAAGCTGAATTCTCAAAATGCTGCCTGCAACAAACACTTTTAATTGCCTTGTTTCTTAATTCCATAATACCTAACAAAATTGAATTTTCAATATTCTCATAATATTATCTTTCCAACTATAGTAGTCTTAAACACAATATCCTTGATGACGAGTGAACAGCTTGGCTGTCGTCCAAAATTAAAATATTATTTTATAAGGAAATTATAAAAGGCCTCATTTATAAGTGTTAAAACATTTATGGAATCTTTAGTTCTCATATATTTTTATCTGGCGTTGATTTTTTTTAATTTAGATATTCCTCATTTTCCAACGCGGACGAAGCCACGGGCACCAGCTAGTATAACATAATTTAGGCTAACAGCAAATAGACAGGTATAGATATACCATTTGTTTATTATTCTTAGAGATTAACACTACAAATCTACCACTAGGTAGTTAACTCAGCGATTGCATTATGCTATGCTACAAAAACTATTCGTTTACTATTATTAGAGTTTTTGTAAATTACAAAGACAATATAACCACTAACGTGGTTATGATTATATTACAATTATGGGAATTCCCTTTCATTGTCCAGCGGAATTGTTGCAAACTGCTATTGTGCTTATTAAGTTCAGTTAAGGGTTGTATAACACTCATCGGCAAAAACAAGTGTACCTACGCGCCGCTTCAAACTTCATATCCCTTTCCTTGTCCCGTGCACGACGGTCCAGTAAGAGGGAAGGAGAGGGGGGATGTCGTCGATGCGCTTGCGTTCGACGCATCGCGACAGTAGGTAATGTTGCAAATTGCTTCGTGAAAAAGAAGGCCACTTATACTACATATACTTTAATAATACGAACAGTCTCATCATCCAATCGGTGTTCATAGAGAACAGTCACCACTGCTGAACCCAGCACTGCTGGGTTCAGCAGTGCTGGGTTAAGCCCCAGGTGACTTGAGTTCAACGGTGACATGCCGAAAGGATGAGGTTTCGCATTCGAGGGTTGATGAGTTACCAAAATACATCGCTTTCAACGCTAGGTTTTGGCGCGTTTAACATATTAGGAGACTGAGGTTTAGGAAATTCCAAGTTATCAAGTGACATGTTCACAGGGTCACCGAGCAAGGGCACTTGGTGGCTTCTTATAGTGTTTACGTTAGACTTCGGTAGTCTGGTTGTAATGTTATTACATGACGGGCATATCCATTTCGATACATACTCCGCAGTCAGTACATTCTATGTGATATTTAGTATGACAGATTGAACATTCCAAATTCTTATCTGAATCTATGCTTTTATAACAGGCAGAACAGCACGACGTTTTTGACCGTTTATAGTGCTATAATTTGTAGTAAAAAAAAGAATGAAAAGAAAAACCACTCTGCGTCCAAGTGGTTTCGATCCGACGTATAACGGAATCAACGCCGAGGCTTGTACCATTGAGCGAATACAGCAGTATTAATTACAGCGCCGAATATATGGAACGCAACAATTTACTTTGCTTAATAAAAACTGTTATAGTGGTAGACGTTGCATTATCTGGCCTTTATTTTGTTGGTACCATATTTTCAAGTTTTTTGAAATGACAGTTTAAGAGGAAAGTGAAGCTGTAAATTTTCATACAAAAAGCGATAACGTTTCCCCCCCAGTAAACGTAGTCCAATTTTTATAATTTTTGGAAATGTTGTAGACATAACGAAAAACTAGGTCCAACCGTCTTTATTTTTAAGAAATATTGCTTACGATATAAGTTATTAGCATCTAAAAATCTATATTTTTTACATAAAAACTTCCTCTAGCGTTTTTATTTTTTTTTAATTAAATTAAACTGAATTACTAAAAAAGCAAGACGTACAGACTTAGATAAAGGTGTACTGAATCCAATGATATCAAAATTGTCTTATTACGTAAAAGTTTAAGGGGGGGGAAACGTTATCGCCCGAAAGCATATTACAAAAAGAAAATGTAGGCAATTGCCTCCAGGACTTGCAACTCTCTCTATCGCACGATACGGGTCGGGGGACAGGGGTATTGTAGTGATGTTGGAGGTGGTATCGATATTATTATCGACTAGGGAGGGGAAAATAATATCGATATATTATCGATCTGAAAGGTTCATCAATCAGGACTACACAAATAATATGGAAAAGTTAATGTCTATGGATAAGTTCATTCACTATTTAGTCTTTTTATTTTAGTGTCCTTATCTTTTTCTAAAAAAAAATCTGTTTACATACATCAATTAATTGTAGAATATTACCTAGTTTATTTAGGTATCACGATATAATACCTAAATAAACTTTTTATATGTATAGGACCAAATATGTCATTTAGTACGGTCAAGACAAACAAATTAATAAAGTTTCGAAACTTATGTGGGTCTGCTGATCAAGATCCACAACTCTCCCCCCTTTTCCACTTGCCGCTTCATCCCCCCACATCGCAGTTTGTCCCCGTTAACGGTTTTTTAAGTATTTTGCGAAAATTTTAATAGATGCCAAAAAAGTGTCAGAAAAATTACCCTCATTAATTCTTAACAAAATATGTCTTACACACTTCGATTATCTTGACGGTTTTCAAGCTATAGCCAGTTTTCAAACTAAATTTCAAAATTTGAAAACTAGCTATAACTTGAAAGCCGTCAAGCTAATCAAAATAATGTATAGGATATATTTTGTTTATAATTTAAAAAATTACTTGAAAAAAAATGAGTAAGTCTAGTAGGTAGACTGCACTCGCGAACTAGCTTGTGCACTTCATCCAGCTGTTCGCGAAGATCGCTGACATAATCCGCCCAAGCTTCGGGCTATTCGGCGGAGACCCTGTTATTGCATCGACTGCTACGTTCGAACACTTAGTTCAAGATAATTAGAATAAAAAATGACAAATCTGCCGGGCATAATTTTTTTTTTTGGGATCACTAGAGGGTCATTGGAGGTGCCTAAATCCCTCGGAATCCAACAAAATTTCTATGTGCTATTATTAGAAATATAGTCCTCTATACAAGTTTTATTCGAAGAATTTTTTTGATAAAACCGAAAGGGGCTAAGATAATTGACAATAAACATTCGTAAGCATTAATAAATGGCGCTTTTTTTTTTATTGTAACTTTTGTTTCATTACAGATATTACAAAATTCTTTAAACAAAAGTTGTAGAGCATATTTTTCCCTGCAAAACTAAAAAAATAAAATCCGACCACCAGGAGCCGAGATATCGACAATTACCTGTTTTTCAAGATAGCGGACGAAGCACAAGGAAATTTTGTTGGATTCCGGGGGATTTAGGCACCTCCAATAACCCTCTACTGATCACAAAAAAAAATTGATGCCCGGCAGATTTGTAGATATTTGCCACTTTTTGATCTAATTATCTTGGCGTAACTACGAATGAAATGAACTCCAAGTCCAAACTCGTGCTCTCCCCCCGCGAACGCCCGCGCGTCGCCCGCTGGTCGCCCGCTGCTGCTATCGTAGTGTGCGTGAGAATTTGCGAATGTTGTATTTGTGTTGTTCACGCCAGGAGTGAGGCAGAGCGGTATGAAACAGATAGCATTTTTGAAAATACCTACACGCGCCGCGTATCGGCACCTCACAATCCTCTTAAGATATTTATCACCTTATTTGTCCAGCTTGCAAAATAAACTTGATATTATTTCCTAAGTACTGTATATAATGACACTTGAATTATACTGCACTTATTCAGTGATTCACTCTTGTGTTTATTTGTGTGACTTTTACATTAATACATTAAACTTTAACTTATATTTCGAATTAAAATTGAACACACTGTTCGGGTTACACCGCGCAAGCGCATGAAAGATCTTTTGCAATGGAGTCGAAATTAAAGATATTACAGACCAAAAATAAGGTCAGATTTGAACGTATTACAAAATTGTACAATGCTGGTAAACAGCTGTCTCCATCAACTACCGAATTACGCACGATTAAAACTTTTATGTGTGATAGTGAGACCATAGACACATTACGTAATGATTTCATACAAACATTGGATGAAAGTAACGAAATACAGATACAATTAGATCCCAAGTTTGAACCAAATTATCAGTCACTTTCATCATTTGAAGATATTTTTCCTCGTGTTATAAGATAATTGATCGCGATGATTTTCCTCGAGTTTCTCAACAAAATTGCACGTGCTGGCGAGGTGTTTGAGGTGCTGCAAGTCTTTGACGTCGCTGACGAAATACATGCCTCTCCGCAATGTCGGAACGCCTGGGTTCTAGATGCTTCTGCACGACGTCAACCAGATCGTCGAAAGTCTTATCTTCGGGTTTGTCGGTTCGGATGCAAACAGATCGCACATTAAATCATAAGTCGACTCGCCGACGACAGTTATTAAAGTAGCCACATATAAAGTTTCTTTAATTTCGTTTAATACTACATATAAACTGTTTTACGCGGTTTATAAGTCGACCACTTGCGCGATGATAGGTCAAACCGTTCCATTTGGCCGTAAGGCATTATTAAACACGATGTTTGACCGAAAAAGACGTCTGGCTTATGTCATCCCGAATCTAATTAACCTAAAATATTAAAAAGCCAAATAACACCCAAAAACATCACATCTGTATAAAAAGTTCGTTGGTATAAATGTATATATTTTAATATTATCTATATGTATATATTGATATAAATTATTTGTCTGTAGGTACCTTTTTTTTTAAACCCTTTAACCGCCTCAGTCGTGTCATTTGGCCAGAGCCGGATATATACGACAAATTCCTCTACTTGTATAATGTTTATTTTTATAATCATTGAGTTGCTTTCTCCTAAAAAAAAATATAGGCGTTAGAGGCACTACAACTCCTACAAAACCAAGCAGTTATAGGGATTTTAATTATTATGTAAACTGAAGATGGTGTGCGGTGACACTCTAATGTTTACACCAATGTTAATTTAAATGTAAACATTACTGTATTAATAAATAGATAAGTAAATAAAAAAGATAAAGTAGGCTTCTAGGTCTTGAATGCCCTTGACTCGAATACAGTGCACCCACCTTGCTTTTAATTGATACGGCGGGCGCTCAGAGTACCTACACGCAAAACGGAAACCTTTGTGCCGCATTTACACGCTTGCCAAGGCTTGGCGAACGTCCACAAGCTCCAAACCTGGACAAACGTTTGGATGCCATTTACACGCTTGCGAGTGCGTTAGTGTGTTCCAGACAGGCAAGCATGGTGGACATTGAAGTTGTGTCGGCTAATGCGTTTATCTTGACATATTTTTATTCAAAATATAAACTAGTTTCCTCGTTTGACCAACTACTCATGGTTTATATATAGTTGTATATAGCGCAGCGTAAAAAACACCCTTTCGGCGCGAGCTCGTGAGCGACGACGGATCTGTGTTCAAAAACCGACACTAGCCCGGATCGGGACAAGCTCACGCAAGCCAAGCCAAGCCAAACCCAAGCGTGTGAACAGTAGTGTTTGTGTACCACGGCCCATAGTACCACGGCCCATAGTACCACGGCCCATAGTGCTGCGTCTTGTCAGACGCTAACTTCGCGAGGAGTTTTTAAAGACAGCTAAAATGTGTAGTGGGGCTACCACCTCTGACCTCGGACTGCAACCCCTTAACCACAGATTTTTTACGTGAACGAGCGACTCACAAAGTATATAAGAACTCTCTTCGCCAAAGCAAGAACACTGGGCAAGGAAAAGAAATGGCGGTATGTCTGGACGCGAGAGGGAAGAATTTGGCACGACAGAATGAATCATCACTAATACTCCGATTGAGGGACGCCGATGACCTGGAACGTGTTTTTAAGTGTACTCTTACTCAAGAAGGAATCATTTAAATTGTACATGTCTTAAAAATATGTCTTAACTATTCTCTTCTTTGGCAATGTATAATAGTTATTGATCTTTTCTGCTCCTATTTTTCTCTTTATCTTGTGTTGTTATTGGTTTTTTTACTGTTGTTGTTAAGATATTTATGTGTTTAAATTTTATGGGTAATGTGCATGTGGGCATCATGGCAGTAGTAGTGTATATACAGTATAAACAAGTATTGATGTGGTCCTTTTTCGCTCAACCTACTATCTCTTGCACTTCTCTTGCAATATAGCGGCGCACTTTCAATATTATGTAATTGGTAGTCAAGTATGCACTGCACTTATTTCGGATTTCTTAAGTGTCGCTTATTATAATGTACCTTTGATCCTGCATCTTTCCTTAGCAATTGTTTTCTTAATTTTTTCTATTTTAGTATTATTTGTAAAAATCTTAATATTACCAATATTACTTTAAAAACATGTTCCCTTTCCATAATATGAATTTAAAAATAGATTTTCTAAATGCGGGATCTCTTTCTCTTGGTACAAATCAAGATCATTTCATAGCAGCTGTCGAGTGTTATTCTGTAGACATTTTAGCCATAAATGAAACCTGGCTCAGAAAGGGAGAGGAGGCACGCGGTTACCCGGTTACCGCTTGAGACATATTCCTCGGTTTCAGGAGGTCCGATCGCGTAGTGGCGGAGTGGGTTTTTATGTTAAAAAGGGAGTCAATGCTAGAACTATTACTCATCCGCTGCCCACCAAACTCAGCGTTTGAACAAATTTGGATCTCAATTACGGTTAAAGGGCGAAGAATTTCTATTGGTATGATGGACGGTAATTTGCGTTTTTAGAAACATGTGCTTAAACCAGTCCAAAACTGCTTTTACCGCTTGAAAGTTCTGTACAAAATTAGAGATGTTCTAAGTGTATACGTTTTAAACTTTGTGAAGCGATTATTTTATCCAAGTTTAATTATTGTTTGTTTGTATATGGTCCCTGTTTATTTAAGAAGACACAAGAATTAATTCAACGAGTACAAAATGCCTGTTTACGTTTTTGCGTGAAGGTACCTCTTAGATCGCACATAACACCTTACTTGAATAAATATAATATTTTGCGCATGAATGCTAGGCAACAACATTACTATCCAACGCTTATCTTCGAAGTAGTTGGTACTAAGAGACCGGAGTATTTGTTTAAGAAATTGAATTGGCGTGATCCTTTCCTCTGTTTGCAGGCGTCCGGTGAATACATCGAATGTTCCCTTTTGCTCGACAGCAGCTTTCAGTAGTAGCTTCCGATACTTGGCCTCTTCGTGAACTCAAGTCTAAATTTGCTTTTAAAAATAAATACAATGCTTTACTGATTGAGAGACAAAAAAGTGAATGAGGTCTAAAGTTTACTAAACTACGTGAGTGGATGAAGGTGGTATGTCGCATAATTCCAATTTTGAATAAATCGAGGTTAAAGTTTTACTTTAAGTTTTTGCGATAAGTCGCCACGGAACTTATTTTTGTACTAAATTATGATTCAAAGTTGTGTAAACAACCTAAAATATTAATGGATTTTATAGCAATTAAACACTTCTATTATTTAATTAAAAAAAAGTGAACATAGCTCCCTCTTCCATTAACAAAAGTAAACTTTTCTGCACTCTTTGCTTTTTAAAATTAACTGTAAGTACAACACCTTTTTCAACTTTTTATTTTCCAAAAATGTCTTAAATCGACGATCGGACATATTACCTTCATCAACGCAAAAAAACGAAAAAAACCCAAAAATACGGCATAACACCTTCATCCACTCACGTCTTGAATTCAGTCAATAAATTGACATCTTTCTTTTAATCAAAATTACTTATTGTCATCGCTTATAAAATATGTATATAATCTCGGAGATTAACCGGAACAAACAAACAGACAGGCTGACAAAATTATAAAAATTGTTTTTTATTTTGTTTTAAGTGAGCCGTATATATTTTCAATTTTGATATGATACATATAGTAAAAAGCAGTTACAAACAGACACTTCAATTTAATTTTTTAGTTAAATAAAGCTATTTACAGTTGGAAATGTTGGTAGAATAAATCTTAAAGAATAATAAATATCGGCTTAAAGAAAGTGTGCTTCTTGGAAGAAATAATGCAATCCGTTTCATTTGGCTAGTCATGCTTCAAATACAGTCTCTACTCATACTGTGTAATCAATGTGTAATAATTAAGGCCGTTACAGTTAGAATCACTTTGGAGTTTTAATATCTTAATATTAAGGTCATATTATTTGCAATAGTTTTACAAAATAGAATAATGGCTCAAAAATATTTGGCGGTTTAATTTATTGTTAAAAAGTTTTTGACTAGCATAAAACATCAACGAGTTTCATAAATTCGAGTTGATAATAAAAACACAAAGCGACAGTAAGTAATGGCTCAGAAATTATATATTTTAACGATTTTTACTCGAATTAGTAAATATAAGTTTGTTCTCGTAGGCTCTCTTTTTTAACAATAAACTAAATCTATCTATACAACCATTAAATTATGTCTACAGATATATATCTTTATATAATATAGGTATAAAATTACATGTCACATTGTCTCTTCGGGATGAACTCCTAAACTACAGAACCGATTTTGATAAAATTTCGTAACGTGTAATATTTTGGTCCAACTTAAAAGATATGATAGTTTTTATTTTGAACCTGGACGAAGCCGAGAGCTGGCCACTAGTAACATAATTATTATACTTATAATTAAATCGTAAACGAGCCGTGTCTGTACCTACATTAATTATTAAAAAAAAAAAAATTGTACACTTTGTACCAGCTAGTTTTCAAATAAAATAGCTGTCCTTCTCATTCTGTTTCTACACATGTACTCGTAGGAAAAATACCATATCAATAAATATCTGACGCGCTCGAGTATGTCCATGTGACAGATTTTTTTACAATTTTGAAAGGCTATAGACGCTCACCCCACTGTTGAAATGAAAAACTTCATAATATAACCTTTTTTCTTCTTACCATCCAATCTTCAAAATCCAATAGGTCCCCACGACGCTCGAGTAATTACACATTTAGCATCGTGGGCTCCCCTACCATAAGTTCTTCTAAACCATCCAACGGATTTTGATACGGTTTAAACCGGGGCGCACAAGCGGGGCGGGGGCAATAACTTGTATTAAGTTATACAGAGCAATTTATTTCCTAAGGCTACGTTCAGATGTAACGAGCACTGACGCGCAGTAGCGCCGCGTTGAGAATTCAAGGTGTTCAGATGACAAGCGCTAATGCGCGCTAGCCCGCGCTTCCTTGTCAGCGCAAGGACCTTTTTTTTTTCTCTTGAGAATCAGCTCCATCGCTGAAAATTAACACCAATTCTTCCCATGCCCGCCGATTAAAAATTTTGTTTTTAATATGACTCCGAAGCTATAATCCAAATAGCTGGTCTTTTTCTATTTCGTCAATTAATAAGTCGGTGTCAATATTTTCTGATTCAGAACTCATTATGGTTATTATTATGTTATGTTATTATGATTCAAAACAAGAACAGGCAGATATCACAGGTATAGTCGTGATGGAAGCGCGCGCTCAACTGAACAGCCGACCTCAGTTACGTAGGTTTCTAAACGCGCGTTAGCGCGCGTTCGCCTGCGTCTAGAGATTTTTTCTCTAAGCGCCGCGTCGACGCGCGTTAACGCGTGTTAGTCCGCGTTCATGTGAACGATTGTATGATATATACTGTATTTTTAAGGCGCGCGATTAGAAAACGCGCATTGAATTTTTGTCATCTGAACGTAGCCTAACTAGCTGGCGCCCGCGACTTCGTCCTCGTTGATAAAGAAAAAAGTAGCCTATCCTGTGTCCTGTACGTCTAAATGTTTATCTACCAAGAGTTATGGAGGAACATCAGATTTATTATTAGTATTGATATTTGTACTTACATGCATTTTCACAGTAATGCTCGTTATACTAAATCCCTATTCATAGTACAGCCGCCACTTTACTTTATAAGGCATTGCACATAAATCTTGCGGTCCGTTGCACCGCAAAACCACCATTTGTAGATATTTCGCCCTATTCATTTATTGAGGCATTGATTTCATTGCACCTCAACTTTCTCCATTGTAAACCTGTAAACATAATAATAAGTTATATTATTCTACATAATAATATGACTGTAATAAACGTAGATACGTTATATCCGCCCCACAAGGTTCATGGTAAAACTGGGTAAAACTAGCAAACCTGAGCTCAGTTTTGCGTTACCTTATAAAAACTCAATCTGACGATTTGAAACTGACGTTACGGGACCAAACCGTAAAATATTATGTAAGCTAATCTAGGTAGTCATTCTTTTTTTTTAAAAAACGTTTTTACGTTTTTAACCATTCTGGTACTTGTACCACTATTACGGTATTGAATTCTGATTTATTATTGAAAATGGTTTACTTGAACGACCATTTTGTAAATATTGTTTCGTAGTTTTACGTATCACGTACTAGCTGTTGCACGCGGCTTCGTCCGCGTAACTTTATAAAATATAATACATTCATGTCTGTGAAACCATGAAAATACACATACAAAATTTCAACCCAATCGGTCAAGCCGTTTAGTAGTTGATATACCGACAGCTACCGGGTCCAATTGTATTTTTAAATCATACAGGAAACCATCGAAATACCCATATAAACTTTCAACCCAATCGGTTCAGCCGTTAAAAGTTATGAGAAAAAGATAAGTACTTAAGGATAATTCTTACTACCCGTTGTCCTATTACCCGTTTTCCCGTAGGAATGAAGCATTTTCCCGCGGTAAAAAGTAGCCTATGTTCATCAGGGATAATGTCGGCTTCTAATGGTGAAAGAATTTTTCAAATCGGTCTAGTAGTTTCGGAGCCTATTCAATACAAACAAACAAACAATCAAATCTTTCCTCTTTATAATATTAGTATAGATAAGCACCATATTATGGCCTCTGTGAAAGCAGTGTCGCTTTTCGCAAGACACAAGTTCACTTGTAACATATGAAATTTGCACAGACAACTATAGTGGTCTGTGCACTAAAATCTAGTCTATGTGACAGTGCATTGACAGCCGTGACAGAGTGTCAATGCCAAAGTCACGTCGCCGCACCTCTCAACTGTCGGGGAAGTAGGGGATGTGAAGGGAGGGAGGAATCGTCAATAAAAGTAGGGGAGATACCTACAACGAGACACTCAGACGCAAGGACACTGCTTACGTACACGCATACTTTTTATTACAAGCTTGGCGGTTTATTGATATTGGGTAAAGTACCCTCTTTCACTATCTATATCGTGTTACTTCATCTACTTCGCCACGATCCCTGTGGCCCTAGCCAAGAGCAACCAGTGCAAACGGGAGCGTTGTGTATTTACGAAACGATAGAAAATAAAGCCCAGTGATTGGTCAAAATTTTATGTGGACGTTACAACAACCAATCACCGGGCTTTATTTTCTATCGTTACGTAAATACACAACGCTCCCGTTTGCACTGGTTGCTTATGGCTAGGGCCCCTGGAGTCGCCTGTGCGAGGAAGGGAGTCGCCGAGGTCTCTGCGAGACTCTTACGCGGGCGTTTTGGACCACTTAAAAAAGTTTCTTTTGTGATGCGTGACTTTCCACCATCCTGTGGACCTTCGTCGGGAAATTCTATTGAAGGCCAAAGATTTGTCGATGATCGCAGATTGTTGCTAAACTATATCTCACAGATCGATAAATCTTGCATGATTCTCTTGGGGTTTGGCTCCTTTACATCATGTACGAGTTTCAAACCGATATGTTGATAAACACCCGATTGCAGTTGCAAAAACGAAATGTAGAATTTTCATTTTCATTTGCGATTAACTGCTTACTTACAATGGTAACACTTTTTTTCCCCTCAGGACCTTTTTTACAGAGGACGTTATGATGAACAAATTTTATTGGAAACTTCTTTCGATAGGACGCGTTCCAAAAAAATTATCTCAAAAATATCCATTTTTTTATTTTCAATAATTTTTTATTGCTAAAATATACCACGGAAATGTCCGAAAGCTTAGGACTATATTCTTATAGGTCCAATCAACCTATAAAAAATTGGTCAGAGGGTGGACCTCTTGAATAGAACTTATGCTAAGGTGACTGGCCTAATAAAATATCCTCTATAAATCGGTACTTATTATTTACCTACTTAACGACAGTTTTAAGTTTAATGTTGCTATTTATCGCTTATTTGTCACTAAGAGTTGAACCACTGCTTAACTGTTGTAAACAGTGTAAACATAAAATTGGAGTTATATTCTTGATAGATAGATTTATGAGTTACCTAGGTATATATTTATATGATTAATAAATTTTAATTTTATGGCTCATTAAATATTATTTTGACGTTCATGTTATTATTATTTGTATACGGGAAAGCGATTGACCTCAATCACACCGTGATGGTAAATTCGCTTGCCCGTTATTCACTCTGTTCTAACAGAGCCCCAAGTTGTTTTTCACAAATTGGGGCAATATTCAATTTTCAAAAAGTTATGCTTACTAATATTATAAATGTGAATGTACTGAACCGTCGGTTCAGTAGTTTTTGCGTGCAAACAGCGTCATGCAAACAACGTGCATTTTTGCGTCCAAACAACAAACACAAAGCGTAGCAAACAAACAAATTTCTCAATTTTATTTTGTTAGCATAGAAACTAACATTTTTTTTTTAATATACTACTAGCTGGTACCCGCGACTTCGTCCGCGTTGAACAGTGAAAGGTACCCTATGTCCTTTCTGATGTCCCAGACAACATGATCGGTTCAGTAGTTTTTGCATGAAAGAGTTACAAACATTCATACAAGCATACAAACTTTCGCATTTATAATATTAGTACGGATAGAATTAATCTCAATAATAGCTTTTTATTACAGTGACAATGAGCGAAATGGTGGAAGGAGGCGCTTCCTTAGCGTGGAGATTGTTAGCAACGCTCGAAGGCGGTTCATTAATACTGGCAACATCGGCTCTTCTCATTTACACAATTCGGAAGAAATTAACCAAAAAAAATGAGTTTCACAGAAGAAACGTTCATGCAGTTGCTGTAAGTAAGAACGATGCATTGCAGAATCTATTCTATATTAATATTATAGAGAGTAAATTAGTATTTTTGTTTGTAATGAATAAACAGTTACTAGTTTTAAAAATTCATCGCTTAAGGCATACCTATAGGGTACCCTATATGTACTTTCTGTATCCCTAACAATTTGTATGTATTTTTTTATGATGATTGGTTGAACTCTCACTCTCACTGTCACTCTCACTCTTACTCTGTTTGTCAGCTACCTTAGCTGACAGAATGAGAGTTACCTTCACATTTATAATATTATCCGTACGAAATTTTGTCCATACTAATCTATGACAGTATATAAAGCTGAAGAGTTTGTTTGTTTGGTTGTGAGCGCTAATCTCAGGAACTACTGGTTCGAATTGAAAAATTCTTTTTGTGTTGAATAGTCCATTTATCGAGGAAGGCTATGGAGAACGCGGACGAAGTCGCGGGCACCAGCTAGTTTATAATATAAGTATGGATTAGTTAGGATATAGAGTGATAAGCACAACCAAACAAACAAACAAACTCTTTAGCTATATAATAGTATAGAAGTATAGATTAAATATAGGTACTTACTTATATTTTTTAGATCACGAATGCAAATAGTCAACTAGGAAAAGAATTGAAGATATTGTTAACATCACGAGGATGTGTTGTGACTGATGTCGCTACTCATGAACGAACAGACAAGGTAGATGCTTTGGTCATTGTCGGTGCTGAACAGAAATCGAACTCTCTGGATGGAATAGCTACATTAGTATCAAGCGATGTATACGAAAATATAAAGGTATTACAGATTCTTTGTATTGACTTTTCTCGTTTTACGCTCTTTCCATTAGTGAAAACCGCAATAAAATGCGTTGCGTAGTTTAAAAGATATAGAGGGACAAATGGCAGCAAGCGACTATATTTTATTATACCTAAAGATTACATGTTGATTATTGTACTTAATTTAATTTTAAAAAAAGGTATTCGATGTGTGTTGCCAACATCGAAATACTACAATGTAATTAGCGTCACAAGTGTCCAAGGGGAACATAAAAAGAACGCCTTTGACAGAATCATGGCGGACTCTTGTCTTCACGCGTCAATGGTAAAAGGTAGTAACGATCAACTTCTACTATTTCATTTTAAACTCTAATAGGTTGACGTAAAGTCACATTTTCTTTAAATTACGTACTTATGTTTGTTTTGTTATAAATGACAGTTCATGCTCTACGCATATGTCACTTTTAAATGTTCCATAAAATTCGTTGTGTTTTGTATGGCACGCGTGTTCCATGTTGTAGTAATTTGATGGTTGCCAATGATAATGATAAGAATTCCCGCTGTTTGACATTTTGAAAAAACCATAGTTCTCTGAAGTCTCAATACTTGTTTTCACTGCTGTCAAAATGCAATTAACTAGACCGTTTTAAACGTGGTGTCATTTATAAGCCCGATAAGAAAGCTTAACGTCGAGCTATGGATGGATAGGGCTATGCCACTATGCCATCACCTATTCACTACTGTCAAAATATTGGCTATGCTCGGAACTTTCTGCGTGATAGAATCAGGGGCCCTAGACAAAGTGCCATAACGATAACGATAACGAAGTTCGATAATTATAAATGTATGGGAAGTATCACGTGATTTAGCGAAGGCATATGTCAATCTACATTTTATTTTTAGCGAATCGAATCGCTACGGAGCGAATGCAACTTGTCTAGGGCCCCTGGAATAATATGATCCATAGACAAACATACCTAATTGTCGAAATAACCCGACGTATTAATAAGTTGTAGTAGGTGCAAAAAAATGGTTGAGCTCCTTTTAAAAGAATTTTAAATTCAAGCTTGTCTTTCCAGAGTCTTGAGTGTCTATCAGTTATGGTGAATCCGGGTGGATGCATAGCATGGGCGTGCGCGGGTACGACTAGCGGAGCATTCAGCGGTACAATCTCCGCCTTTGACAATCTACTCGAAACTACACTACAAAATATAGCTAATAAGTAATTATTTTTAATAATTTACTCTCTTATTTTTACGAAGAGTATATATCAAACCCAACATGGAAGATTTTGTACTTAGGTACTTTAAATACACAAACATTTCTCGTTTGTCGAGAATGAAAATCGAATAAAAATGTGTTGAGCGGTTTTGGAATTCATAGAGGAATAAATATAGTGATTATTATTTATTATATTTGTATTTTTGTTCGAATTGAAACATTCTTTTCGTGTTCAATAGTCCATTTGTCGAGGAAGACTTTAGGCTATATAACATTTTGAACGCAGGCGAAGTCGCGGGCAACAGCTAGTACAAAATATTCACAAAGTGTAATTTTATGAGTTTTCTGACAAAATCATCGTAATTTATATATAGGTATATAAATATACGTACATATGAATGTAATTTCTTTTGCTAAATAAAAAATGTCTACTTACTTATAGATCAAACTGCAAGCCGATATGGGTTGGAAGATGTGACAGCGTTGAATACGCCGCTAAACGCGTTGCACAAGAACTTCTACCTTGTACCACACCACATGATGACACACGATGGTAATAATAATACAAACCTTAAAAACCTTTCCGTCTTTTTTTAAATAAAAAAATACCTTCTGCTATGGACGGTTCCTTTTCATTTTTATTTGTGTATTATTTTTTATTTTTTATTAGGTTTAAGCTATTTACTCACCACTGTTATTTTGTAATTATACCTGTAAATTTCCCTAGAATAAAATAAATAAAAATAAATAAATAACTAATTCACACTTTAAAACTGACTAGCGAGCGCATTTTCTCTCAAGGATGCAATTTTTTCTGGAAGTCGTATTCATAAACTCTCCTCGTTTATCGCTCTTTCCACTTGTGAAAACCGTATCAAAATCCGTTGGGTGGTTATTAAATCAATTCTCCCGCAATCTCAATAGGTTCGGCAAACCACTAGCATACCTCCTGGCCTCCTGGTCCAGCTAGTGTCGCTCTAGCTACATGATGATTGTATCCGATCATCAAGGATCTACTAAGTAATAAGTTGACGACACGTTTGGTCTAGTGGTTAGTAACCCTAGCTGTTAACCAAACGGTCGCGGGTTCGAATCCCGCTAGGGGCAAATGTTCATGTGACATTTTACCTTTGTACCCTTTGTACCTGAGTCATGGATGTTTTGTATTTATAATATGTAGGTATGTATTTACAACAAAAAAAAGTAATCTATTATTATTATATCAACAGTCTGGTATCCATAATACAAGCATTAGTTGCTTACTGTGGAACTAGATGGTGCTGTGTGGAATGTGTGATGATGATGCTGATGATAATGATGATGATAATTAATTAATTATTAAGTTTATTTATTAATTTAGCTTAACATGTTTGTCAACACGTTGTCAGGAATACAGAAAAAGACTTGCGGTACCTGCTTTCATCCCAGAAAATAAACCTACTGTTACGAAGGGTCATCTAAAATAAAATAAAAACAACGCCTGACAAAAATAAGTTTATTTACTAATGATCAATAATCATCAACTTAGTATTTTATTACTGAGCGCCATCACACACGGACCTCCGCCCTCCGCATCCATCCACTGCCAGGCGCTTTCTTGAGGTGGTTAGGGAGCCCACGATGCTAAATGTGTAGTCACTCGAGCGTCGTGGGGACCTATTGGACTTTGAAGATTGGATGGTAAGAAGAAGAAAAGGTTATATGAAGTTTTTCATTTCAGCGGTGGGGTGAGCGTCTACAGGCGTTCAAAATTTTGTAGGCGCTGTATTTTAAATAATCCTCCATATAATCGTCAGATTAAGAATCAGCACGATCAGGAATTTAGGCTGAACCGTCTGTATGAAAATCTGACGCGCGCGAGTATTACAAAATGAGAATCGTCAAAAATATTTTTTGCATTTTCAAATAGCTGCCACGAGCATGCGTTACATCCGCATCGTCTGAATTTTAAATGGGAGCTTAGTTTAGGTTCACTTAACATTCCCTCTGAAAATCTGACGCGTCGAGTTGTATTTAAAATTTAACCCCACCCCGCCAACCCCACCAACCAAACCGTCAGATTAATACATATCCGTTATCGGAGACACGTGGGGTATATACATTGGCAATATCTGACGCGCTCGAGTAAATCCAAAAATCCCCTCTTGGGCTCCCCTACCAAGGTCGTCGTTCGGTCCAGCGAGCAATTAGTCTATGGTCTCCACTCCAAGACTGGTCTATCCCAACCCAACCCAAATATTGCCGCTATTGTTGCCGCCCATTGGTTCTCCGACGGATCTCCATATATCGGATCACATCCCTCTGAGAATTGGCAAGCACTGTCTTCTTCATAACTCACTGAGTGTGTGTGTGTGTTCAATTTGTTAACGAGATATTTTGCCAGAGTCCACGTCATGTTCAAGACCTCTCCTGCTTCAAATTTTTCGTGCATTAAACTTGAACATGTGAACGGGACGATTTATAATGATGCGTACCTTTTTTTTTTTTTTTTTTACGTGGGGAAATCAGCGATCCTGATTCACTGCCAGCAATGGGGCACTGGCAGGATATGCGGGATTTCTACCCGCTAAAACCCCACGGTGTTCCTTGGCCACGCACGCACGTGGGGCGGGAGAGAGGTGTCAGCGCGAGCATTTCGTCCTGCTCTCCCGCCTCCGTTAGCCCAACTTGGGCACCTCAGAGAGGTCATCGGTAGGAGGAGGGATGGTAGTCTCCCTCCTCCCCGGGTCTCAGATATGTGGGAAGACGTGCTGGAACACGAGCACGTCTTTCACCAGGGCCGGGTTGGTAGGTGAGCGGATCCCCATATCCGCTCACCCTCCGGCCGATCACGGGGGCGCTAGGAGTCGGCCGTAGAGCCTTCTCCGCCTCCCTGGTCGTTTTCGGCGGATGTCGTCAGCGAGGGCGGCATCCTCCCTCGCCCTCTCCGCCGCCTCCTTCAGCGAGAGGACATCCTCGCTGAAGGAGATCACAGCCTGAAAGGCCTCTTTGCTGCCGACCATGGATAGAACCACGGCCGGCAGCGAGAGGTCTCCTCCTACAATGGAGACTAGGAGCCTCCTCTGCTGGTCCCATGCCGGGCATTCTGCCAGCGTGTGCTGGGCGGTATCCTCCAGGCCACCGCAGTGGTGGCAAGAGGGTGTCGCCTCCCGTCTTGCGACGTTGCACAGATATCTGCCGAAGCAACCATGCCCCGACAGAATCTGTGCAAGCCTAAATGTGATTACACCCTTCTTGCGTCTGCACCACTGCTCCAGGACCGGTCTGATGGCCCGGATGGTGTGAGCGCCGGCGGTAGGCTCGGCGAGCCTCTCGGCCCACCGCGCCAGTGCGACTCTTTGCGCCGTGCGGCGCACTTCCTCCGGCAGGGGACCAACATCGCCCCGACTGCGAGCTGCCGCTCGACTTTCGTAGACCGAGGACAGAACCTCGGCCTCCAGGTCCCACGGGGGGGTACCCGCCAAAACGCACGCGGCGTCACACGAGATCGTGCGGTATCCGCGTATGACCCTGGTCGCCATCACGCGCTGAGGTCTTCTCAGGAGCATAATGATGCGTACCTAACCTAACTTACTGACTATTACCAAATTATTAGATAAGGGGCTCTTTAGTTAATGCAAAAAAGTTTGGTCTGCAAATTTACCTGTACGAGTATATTTATAATACACGAAATACACGATCAATCATTTGGCGTGACGACAAACTGACGTTAGGCAACGGCGCGAATTAAAATACAGTGTTTGACATCAAGCCATCAGTTTTTACCATCACGATCAAATTTTGGCTTCACGTCAGGACTGATCGTGTATTTCGTCTATAAGAATATTACAAAAAATTCTAGTCAAACTTCACTCTTTTTCAGGACTGCTGCGAAAAGATTGAGCGAATACCTCTACAGACGCCTAAAAATAATATGATTTTCTTTTTTTACATACATATAATTTAATTTTTATAATAAATTATTATATACCCATACATGTAAAATTATAGCAACAAATACAACAACGCCAATATTATAATACCTATACTTACCTACCTAATTTAAAAATACCTAGGCAGGTAATATTGCAAATAGAGATGACAATATATAATCAATACTAATAATAATACTTAATAAAATGTTTACAAAAAATATATTATTGTTTTTTTTTATTGTAGGTACCACAAGAAATAATATACCTAAATAAAAGAAAGAAAAATGAAACATTCATACCTATTCCTTAATTACTTATTAGTACTGAGTGACTTTAATGGACGAAACACACGATCAATCGTTTGACGTGGCTCCAAACGACTTAATCCGTGTGTGGGACAAAAATTGTGCCCACACACGGTCAGCCCAATTTTCTGTCATTTATGCGTTTGACTGGGTCGAGTGACGTTGACATGAGCTCTGATTCGGAAGCGCGGCAAGATGCCACGGCGTAGTGTTTCTTCTACCAAGGAGGATAGAAAATGTATTCTATCCTTTGTTTCTACACTCACGATCAATTGGCGCAATGAACTGACGTGACCCAACGGCGCGATTTAAAATCCAGTTCAACTTTCAAGCCATCAGTTTTTACCATTCACGATCAAATTTTGGCTTCACGTCAATCAATTTGACGCGATGGACTGATCGTGTTTTCGTCCATAAAAACACTTTAAGGGCCTCTCTTACCAACTAGGTACAAGTAAAGTGTCGATTAGTTACTTTTAGAAATAATTTTATGTTTTATTAAATTATGCACTCGGTTTGGTGCATCCTTCGATAGGCAATTTTTTTAAATATTTTTAATGTTTGGGACTTTTACCGTACAAACAAAGGTACGGTAAAAGTCCCTATATCAGCTCCATTATCCCCGGTGACCAGTGACTTTAAATTACGGTTAGCCTACTTGAGAGATGGTGAAAGAGGCCCTTAACCGCTCCGAATTGTGAAAAGAATTAATTCGAAAGGTATCAAAATTACAGAGTAATTCTCATGACTTCATCGGATTTTGTTCATACAATGCTCTGAGAATATCTTAAAAATATCGTAACGTAGGAATATGAAGTGTGGTACATACCTACCTATAGAAAGAATTTTCTTTCGAGATGGCACCTAAACCAACAAAAAGTATAGGTATTACATAAATGTAATACATAAAAATTAGGCTTAAATTATATCAGTATTTTCCTAATTGTAAAATTCGAAATTATTTTCTGTGGTTACATAATTGTGTACTGTTTGTTTTTAGTCTGTGGTTTTCAAAAATAGTCTGCTATTCATCTCTTGTTTGTATCAAATCAATTATCTTATGTTTGGAAGATACATGAATGTAATGGGAACTGAATACGACAAAGATTGAGAATATCCTCTCTTATACACTGAATATTTTAATTTAGTTTAAATTCATAAAATTTACTTTTGTTAATTTTTTTGCAGTCTTGGTTTGTTTGATGAATTAATGAAAATTCCAATGTAAAATTGATGAAAAATCAAATTTTTGCTGTTTATTACAAAAACTTTGTTATTGAAAAATTATTTTTCTTTTTCAATGATATCTGTAAGGAGGGTAGAGATAAGGAGCGCCATCTTACATGGGTGTTAAACTGAAAAAGTGGCAACTAAACGCGATAAATAAAGATGGCGCTGGTGTGAAAAGAGAGAGTTTGAGAGTATGGCATGAAAGTTGCAGTTGTTGACGGAGGACATCTGGCTACACCAGACCAAGGAAGATAGAGACAATAGAGACAAGGAGGGCAATCTCTGAGTATTAAAAGTGTCCGTCGAAAGACGATAAATTGATGGCGCTAGTGAGGCTAGTGACAGTAAACAATTCAACCAAAATTCAACTCGGCGCACTTCACTCCGTCAACTACTGCTACTGCTACATTCATTCCATACTCTCCATACTCTCAAACTCTCTCTGTACACACTAGCGCCATCTCAATTTATCGCTTTTAGTTGCCATTTTTTCGATTTAACACCCATGTAAGATTGCGCTCCTTATCTCTTACCCTTCTTACACCAGGGGCCCTAGACAAGTTGCATTCGTTCCGTAGCGATTCGATTCGCTAAAAATAAAATGTATGGGATTGACATATGCCTTCGCTAAATCACGTGATACTTCCCATACATTTATAACTATCGAACTTCGTTATCGTTATCGTTATGGCACTTTGTCTAGGGCTCCAGACTACACAGTGATAACCACAGAATAACATACACTTATAAGAGCCTTGTTTTGATTTTGACAATTGAATGAAACATAATATGCTTTGTTCTGTGTCTCTGTGTCACATTTTGTTAATTTATCTTTATCGAAATTCGCAATGATGGGGTACGACGACGAGTAACATTTTAGTTTTCATATTATCATCATTACACAACCTTTTTAGTTACTCGTAATGCTTTCAGCACTTTAATATTGGTGTCGTTAATAGTTTCGATTATGTTTAATTTGTGTAAACTTTCATTTTATCTAAATTTTTCTTATAAATATGGATGGCGAGGTAAGTACATCGTGTCATTGTTTGACAACTATTGTAACACGCTTGTATTCTATTGCACTATCATTTTAATTTCACAATAACTTCTCTTTAAGGATTTAACCGACCACGACTTGGAGGAGAAATTGAACGCTAAGCTAAGTTATAATGACGAGACGCAACCGCAGCTTAGTTCGAACGTTGCTCAGGATAAAAATTCCCCAATTTTAAACAATACAGGGAATACAAGGAAGTGCTTTTTGCGCCGCTATTGGCACACCGATATAAACAATCCTTCTCAAGATGTAAACTTGCCTAAGCAAACAGTAAATAAAACAAACAACAATGATATAAATTTAACCAAAAATGACGTTAACAACATCGACACGCGGACACATTATTCGAGTAATGAAGGCACTCCTAAGGTTACAGAATCGCGTTCTTTACCAGTTTCACAGGCTGCACCAACAACAAACTCAAAAAGAAATACAAAAATAAATGATAAAATTCAAGTCATTGAACTGGTTTCAAGTGATGAAGATGAAGTGATTGAAATAGCGTTGCCACCAAAGCCCACCATCACTATTGAAAGCTCCGAAGAGGACGAGGAATTGCCAGAACCTCAAATTGCCCTTACCAAGAAGTGCAATTCAAAAGAAGGTGTCTCACAAAACACTGAAAGAGATTCCGCTAGTCCCGTTCCATCTGTAGTTTCTTCTGTATCCGACGATTTCATTCGAGGCGACTGTATAGCTTTAAACATTTCTTCAAAACGGCCCGCCGATCACAGCTTCGATATTAGCCTCCACGGCACCGACTTACCCGGCCAAAGTACACCATCTAAAAAGAGAAAAAAGAAGAAGAACAAGGATCGCACATCTACACCGATCTCAAATAAAACATCGGATAGCGCCGGTAAGGCCACAGATGAGTGTTTTGCTACTCCCCGTAATAAAAGTAAGAAGCAGAAAAATAGATCTTACATTGCTTCAGCTATACCCAATGCGGATGTATATGATTCTGATAGCAACCAGTCCACCAAAGATATAAACAATGAACCCCAATGCTCTGCTATAGGGAATAATACGATAAGTGCAAAAGTGCATGACTCAAATAATTCTACAATAATTGTTGAACAAAATGTCACATCTGCACAGAAGTCTGTTGAAATCAACCATTCAGATAGTGTTTTGTCTTTGGAAACCAGCCCTATAAAAGAGAACACTATAGACTTGTCTCTGGCTACAATAGATTTGACAGGATATTGTAATGAAAATTCATCCACGTTTGTGGAGTCGGTGGAGGAAAATATTGTGATGGCTAATGTGTCTGGTATTACGGAATCTAAGGAAAGTGTTGATGATGAGGTATTGAAAGCCGATGTGAGTACTAATTTGCAAAATGATTTGAAATATGCCTCAACAAAAGTACCGTCCATATTGTGTGAAGATTTGGATTTCGATAATGGTAGAAGTAAAAAGGTTTGGAGACAACGTCGTTACTCTCTGACAACTCTCAGGGCTGAAATGGAGAAATTCTACAATGAGAGTTGGGGCGGAGAGAACTTCAATCACAAGGAGATTCAAAAAAATATGTCACGTAAGTAATTTATTATTGTTGGGTAATTAGCTAGACAGAAAAGACAGGGTGATGTATTTAGGTAAAAGTTATGAAGAAGGGTTACAAAGACCAAATAGAAGTAGTTAAAGGCAAACTGGTGTTTTAAATTCACTTGGAAAGTGTTATGATGTTTTTGGAGCCAACTTTGGAGGCATTTTAAATATTGTTTTTTATGAAGTTCCTATTAAGCCTAAGCCTATTACGTAGCTAATAGTAATTAAATTATTACCTAATTTCAGGTGATAAAAGTTTGTGGGCGATTGATCCTGAGGACAAAAGGCCACGACCATATGAGAGAAAATTAGCGTAAGTCACAAATTATAATTCTTTCTTTTATACATAAGTAATTATATCTATAGACAGCATAGTGTACCAAGATAATGTTTCATTTTTATATAGGTAAAGTAAAAGCTCCCCACACAAGGGGGATGTACTGTGAATACAGAAACCTTAAAAACGAACTAGTTTTTTTTAAAAAACAACAAAATAAAACACCATTTAGTAAACCTGTACACAAATAAACATACTGACAATAAGGATTTTTTTTACTTTGCTATTTATTTGTCCATTCATTATAAAAGATATATTTGTCTCTATAGCAGACTGCAGCAAAGAAGATTATTGATAAATTTAGACATACGAGTATAGTACTGTCGTAAACATTGATGAAATATCACAAATTACAAGTCATTCAGTGGAGGATATTGTTCCGAAAACGCCAAACTTCTAATAAATGTATATTATTATTATATACTAGTTGGCGCCCGCGACTTCGTCCGCGTTGAAAAAGAAAAAGTAGCCTATCCTGTGTCCTGTATGTCTAAATATTTATCTACCAAGTTTCATGAAAATCAGTTAATTCGTTTAAGAGTTATAGAGGAACATACATACATACAGAAAAAAATTCTAAAAATCGTTAATTTAGTTTCAGTATCATGTATAGAGCCTATAAACACGATATCTCTGAAAACAAAGTAACTTACTCCATGACCGACCCTTACAGATTTATTATTAGTTATTATATATGAATCGCTTCATACAAGTCGAATAACATATAAAAGAATTTGTTTTTCTATTACTTTTCAGTTGCCAATATTGCAACCGCCACGGTCACCGCGAAAACACTTGCTATGAAAAACCGGCGGTTTGTCATATGTGTGGCACAGCCGGACATTGTTACTACTACTGTCCAAGGAAAATATGTTGCAACGTAAGTGATCACCGTTTTTAATCTCCGACACCCGACGCAAAAACAGTTTCTTACAAGATTTATGTATGTGTCTGTCTCTGGAGCTCGCAAACGGTTGTAGAGATTTTTATCTGCTTTTTTTTTTATCACGGAAACATAACAGCAAAAATAATGTTATTTCAGTGAGTACTGTTAGGTGGTGGTTGTCCAATTTATTGCGATTGGGAAAATACTTTTATTTATTTGTAAAGAAAGTTAACTATATTTTTATTGATAGTTGTCAATAAAACTTTCTTTACTGGTGGTGCCCGCGACTTCGTCCGAGTTGAAAAAGAAAAAGTAGCCTATCCTGTGTCCTGTGTACGTCTAAATGTTTATCTACCAAGTTTCATGGAAATCAGTTAATTCGTTTAAGAGTTATGGAGGAACACACACATACACACACACACACACATATATACAGAAAAAAATTCTAAAAATCGTCAATTTAGTTTCAGTTTCATGTATACATGCCTATAAACACGATATCTCTGAAAACAAAGTAACTTACTCCATGACCAACCCTTAGGCCGATAGCACACGACGTATTTTATACGCGCAGACGACGCACGTTTCAGGAACGCGCGTATTCGGCGCCGTAGATGCCGATTATTCCGTTTGTGTCGATTCAAATTAGCTTAAAACGCGATACTAACGCGCGTTGAATCGATACAAACGCGCTTTGAATCGATACAAACGCACTCACAATAGGGGCGGAGGAGGGGCGTGCGCATCCGCCATCGACCGCGCCGTACGTTACTGTAATAATAGTTTACTGTACGTTGCACGTATATTTTGGTTTGAAATGGAACCAAAATATACGTATACCAAGATATCAACCGACGCCATTGTACAACTGCAGCGCGTCTGTATGGCTGTATCTGCGCGTATACGCGCACTAGACGCGCGTTCCACGGTCGACACGTGTGCTTAGGTTACAAAGTTGCGTTCGAATCTCGTTGGAAGCGCGTATACGCGCGTCGTCTGCGCGTTTAAAATACGCCGTGTGCTTAAGCTCTTACAGATATATTATTAGTATTGGTTATGTGCGTCTATTTCAGTGCGGGTCACCAAACGAACACTATTCGACAACGTGCAAGAACTGTTCCAATTGGTATAATATTGACTGCAACGAGTGCGGTCAACGCGGACATCCTTCCAGCCATTGTCCTGACCTCTGGCGTCGCTATCACAACACGGTGAGCCTATACTAGCTGCTGCCTGCGACTTTCTACTTGAAAAAGAAAATATATAAGTCACGACCATTTTCTGGAACCAAACCTTTTTTCAAGATAAAAAGAATTCTGTACAGAATTTCGTGAAATAACAGCATATGACTGTGCTGTTGTGTTTTGGTGAGTGAGTAAGGGATGCCAGAGCCCATGACCCCCCATCCCTCCCTTATTATACCTTATCCTTAATCCTTATATGATCGGCAGCGCACTTGTAGCACTTATTTCGTTACTTGTGTTATAGGCGACCGGTAGCCACCTACCATCAAGTGGACCGGTCAGCCTGTCTGTCGACCTTAACATAAAACAAAAAAAAAGTCTAAGAGTGAAGAGCGAGAACCATCGAACCATGATTTTGAGAGTAACTCTCTTATTTTTTATTTTCTTTTCAGATTGACGCCAGCTCGGTCTTGGTAGAAAATAATGAAGCGAAGAAACACTGGAATCAATATTGCAGCGGATGCGCTCGTCGAGGTCACCTCGTCAACACTTGTCGCACTATACGTTTCTCCAATTATTTCATTAATTCGCCCTATGTCGGCAAATATATACCCCTATACTATCAGCAACAAACATATGAAAAGTATGATTCACATGAAACGCGTTCGCACAATAATACCTTCCCGCAGGACTCTATGACAACTAAAAGGTACAACAACAAACGACAAACGCCGTACCTACACGAAACTCACTCGGCCAAGAGGAGAATGTTGTCCGATACAATGAGGTGTGAACAGCAAAATAATAAGACTAATGTTAACGAAACGAAGTCTCCGAACAAAGAAACAAACGAGGACAGTTCTAAAATGAATAAAGAGAAACAAAGCCTTCAGATCGTACAAGATTCGAATAGGGCTCCAGATTTTATTCCAATAAATTCGAGCAATCACAATGAAAAGGGCCAAGTGATTCAGGACAATGAAGTGTCTGACACTAGTTATGTAATATCTTCGTCGAGGGTTTACATAACGAACGTTGTTATGGAGAAGCTGGTGACGAAGGAAGGTGAGAAGTGGTTGAAGGCGACATCGAACGATTGCAATGTAACAGTGGAGTTTTCTGAATCAAAGTCGTTTTTCAACATCAAGGGTAAGATGGAAAATCAGGAAATATTCCAAAACAAGCTCAGGGAGTGGACAAATGGTGAAGTTAGGGCTGAAACTGTTGACTCGATACGTACAATCAATGCTGAAAGAGACTCGAACCAAATCGACCGTTTATTCATGTACGGAAACCCAAATAATGTGGCACAGCTTATTAAGAAAAAGTTTGCAAGGTTGAATCAAAATTTGGGTGATCCAAGTGCCCTTTACGGCAGACTGGTTGTCCTTCAAAACAGACAATCAACAAATCTCAATGCGAACACAGTCGGAAACGATTTAAAATCAATACGATCGATATGCAGCAATCTGAATATGGTACTCTTCGGTCAAGCAGGATTAGAAGACGGGCTTAAACATTTAAACGAATTACAATCTATATATATGAGGATATTGAAAAACAGACGTGAATTGTCTATGCCTTTGCGCATGGAGATAAAGAAGCATTATTGGTACATTTTCTCTTCGTTACCTAGAAGTGATTACGACGATTTGCTCGAAAAATATTATTTATTAGAGAAACCGAGAGTGGTGAACGATAAGAGTGTAAAAATAACTGATGGGGAAAAAGTGATGGTGGTCCGAGGTGATTCCGGTAATTTGCCTTCGAAAAATATGGATCGTGATAAGAGACAGAAGAGAAAAGAAAGAAAAAAGAGACAGAGAGCAGGGAAAAATTGCACCGCACATAGTAATAAAACACTTGTCGCGGCACATACATTACTTAAGTACCAAAAGCAATTGTTGGACATTCATCCGACCGATTCGTATCGCAAGAGAATGAAACTAGCGATTATAAAGAAACTAAAAAGCCAAATCGATTCAGTTAGCAGCAGTGCTAATATGCCACTGAAAATTTACAAGAAGGTGAGGAAAGTTCAGGAGCAAGCAGAGTTGTTCTTGTCTAGTGTGTAAGAGCTTCAAAAGGCTCTTGAATAAGTGGATTTTTTTTTTTTACTTTGGATCGTAGCGTAAGCGTACCCAAAAATATGTGTACCAGATAATGTGACGGATAAAAAATGGATCAGAGGATCCGTTCGATGTTCGTTCAGAACAATCGTCACATTAAAGTAATTGTGTATTAAACGTTTCTTAGTTTAAATCCAGTAATGAATTTTATTTGTAGACCCATTATTATAGAATATGTCCAAAAAAAAGTGCTCAGACGAAGAGATAAGAAAGTTCACACAATTTTATCGACAAATAATGCGTAAGGCATAAATCGGCGTGTCCATTTTTTTTTATGTCCTCTTAATTATTTTGAGCCCAGAAAATGACTTGGTCTAAATGGTGCAATTCGGAACTCTTGAAATATTCCACCATTTTAAGTAAAAAAAAGTGTACCATGTAGTACATTCTTTCCCTTTTAATTTATAATTAAACATATGCCAAATTCATAAAGTTAATGTTTCAAAATTAAATTAAAAAAAATTGACAAAAATTAAAAAAAAATCTTATTTTTTTCATATCTTAGGCAAATACGAGTATTTTCGTAAAAAGTCTAGTAATAAACTTATTTTTATTTATTTATTTTAAACTGTTTTAACTTTTTTTAACTGCATTATTCTTACGAATAAACAAAAAAGAATCAATGTTTTCTACTCAGGGGTCCCGGGTTCGATTCCCGGCCGGGTCGATTTTGGAACTTAATTTTTCAGTAAGCTTTGCTTTCGCAGTCATTTGGGCAGCTAGTCTAGCTGCAGTAACCACCCGCTTACAGAAGACCATCGTGATGTAACAGCATGTGTGCTGTTGCGTTTCGGTAAGCGAGTAAGGGATGCCAGAGCCAATTTCCCTATCCCTTATCCTTAAACCTTTGGTTGACAGTGAATTTGCCAGTGTCTATGGGATTAATTGTTACAAGCGAAGGTAGCCACCTACCGTCAAGTGTACCGTCAGCCTGTTTCACGACTTAAGATAAAAAAAGGATGCTGTCAGCCCAGAACAGCTGAAAGGATGATCTTCAGTTCTTGTAGAGTTGTAAATACTTTCTATCTTGAGTCTCAGATTAACGTGTAGAACACGTTATCCTACTAGCTTCTTCTTAAAGACATATTATTGTCGTAGGTCTGTCTATTAAGTCTTTCTTCATAATATAGTATTGGGACAAAAAGCTAAAAACGTTTGACTTAGTAATATCATCAATAGTGTCGAGCTGGAACGGTTTAATTTAAATATTGACAAAAATTTAGCTCACAATAAATACCTGTAGTTACCTACATTTTGTCTAGGCATTTATATTAGATGCCAGGAATAGAATTTGATATAATTGATAAGGTATTGGAATGACGTACTAATTTAAGTGTATCAGAGGTTAATCCCCTAATTAATACACTATACCACTTTGTATTACGTCATAGTAATGTTACCATCGCTTCAAATTGGTACAATTTGCCATTGAGATAATATGTACTAACTAACGCACATCTCATCGCAATTTGCGGACAAAAATATCTTATAATTTAATTTTAAGCGCATTATCTATAATTTTATATCCGAAGAGCTGATAACGTTTATAAATCACTCAACGCGACGAGATATGGCCTGGTGGAGGTAGAAATATTGATACATGTAAATGGCTACATCGCCTCTATCTCAAGTGTTGCAGTATTTTTTAATTTGTTTGAAATAGATTTGAAAGATGATTCACACATGTAAGTATCTACAAATATATTGGTTCATTTCATTTTATATTTCTCAACTCAAACATTCAGACGACGTGTGATAGTTTAATTAAAAATTAGTGTCTGTTAAATATAATTGTTTTTTCAAACTATTAGGTATTTCAAGTGTAAAAATGGCAAAAGAAACGAGATTAATAGATGAGTGCCTCAGTGAGATTTTCAAAAATTTTATAGCCCTCAAAGACGCCGATTTACAAAGGTCACAAGAAGTGTTCAAGGGCGTTTTCGACCAAGTAAAGAAGGCGATGGAGAATCAATGCAATTATTTCAAAAAATATAGCAGACAGGTTGGTGTGCTGAATGTTGTACATGTTATTTGTAAACTGAATTAGTTAACTAAACCACATACGAAAATAAAATGAAAAAGTGCGGCAAAGTTTAAAAATATGGTGACAACATATAAATATTTTAAATTTGGAAAAGAAAATTAATTGTTATAGCAAAAAAATAATTATCATAAATTCGGCTCAACGAATTTCGATGAAACTTAGCAATTAATCCAGGTAATAATTTATAAGATACTTTTTACCCTGGAAATAATGTTGGGTTCCCGAAGGATCGATTAAAAATATAAAAAATTGAGTCATAGCGATAAAGATAAGTTATAAGTAATATTCGTGTTATATATTTCATTTTCCAACGCGGACGCAGCTAATTATTAAATAAAAGTTGGAAAATAGTTTTATTTTGAATGAAAATAGATACCTAAATAGGTACATAATCCATATAATATTTTTCTTTAGATAACATAGTCTAAAGGTTTTCGACTATTTTAAAAAAAAAATATATTGATTAATACTTACACTGTTACATTAATTACAAAACACTTTTTTAATGTTTATTTTTTTAGGTTCTATATGCAGGTAGTGTATATGACGGTTTGAAAGTATCCAAACTGGACGAGTTTGATATGGACATAGTAATACGTCTGCCGATCAGTTACGCCGACAATGAAAATGGTATTATAGTTGAAAACGATGAACCTGGTTTCGTGAAACTTAAAATTACTAAAGGATTTGATGACCTTGTTAAGGTAGGTACTTAATAAGTCACTATATTGATTACTAGCTGGCGCCAGCGACTTCGTCCGCGTTGAAAAAGAAAAAAAGTAGCCCATCATGTGTCTTGTACGTCCAAATGTTTATCTACCAAATTTCATAAAAAATCAGTTACCTAATTAGTTTAAGAGTTATTTAGGAACATACATAGGTACATACAGTACACTTTCAGATTTATTATTAGTATTGATTTTTGTATTGTTACGTTTGAACCAACATCTATTTATTTTAGTCCACCGATTGGCATAAATGTCAAGATGTAACTGCGTCATGGCGAGATAAAGACAAAATATATTTTTTGCAATCAAAGTTCCGCTTTTGGATGAAATCAATATTCATAAAAGCCTTGAACCAATTAAACAGCGAAGTTGTTGTAAATGGTGTGAAATACCTTTTGAAATATCAAGAATCTGGTCCGGCCTTCACTTTGAATGTTTCCAACGATGTTAATAACGAAGAGTTTAAATTGGACGTGGATTTAGTTCCAGCAATAAAATTTAATTTACCACGTTGGCCGAAGGGGTACAAGTAGGTAACATTTGTTTTATAATAAACTAGCTGCTGCACGCGACTTCGCCCGCGTAACTTTGTAAATTATATATCTCTATCCATTGGTGAAAACAGCATAAAAACCGGTGCAGTAGTTTTTAATTTTATCGCGAACAGACAGACAGACGCGGTGGAGGACTTTGTTTTATAATATGTAAGGATAAGTAGCCCAATAATAATTATAATTATTTTAACGACACAATTACCTAAACATGTGGCTCCATCTTTGTTTAAAATTATGTAAGTAATTTTTTAAATTTATATAAGGGTAGGTTAAATGTCAGATTAATAATAATAAACATCATATGTATTTCAACTCAGGCTATTGTTGAATGTTGAACAAGTGTTTGAAAATTTATTAGAATTGTCATCTATAAAATTATAAAATCGCTTGTCCTGACGTACAGCCAAAATGCTAGCTGAAATTTCATATAGATATCTATTTATTTTATTGTATAACATAAAGGATTTCTGAAAAGTTGAGTTAACAAAATTATTTTAAAAAGTCTTTTTAGTTAGAATATCATTACCAGGGACCCTAGACAAAGTGCCATTTTAAAAACGATAACGAAGTTCGATAGAATAAATGTATGGGAAGTAAGTATCACGTGATTTAGCGAAGGCATATGTCAATCCCATACATTTTTATTTAGCGAATCGAATGTACTTTGTCTAGGGCCCCAGGTAACGTTTGGAGACAGAAGTAATTAAATAATTAAGTAATACATATATAAAATAATTGTATTCACGTCTTTTACAGACAAATTGAGGATGCTCGCGTGACAGATTGGCTCGTAGTGCCAAAACCACGAAAAGCAATTAACGATCCAAATGTAAGAGACAGATGCTGGAGATTATCGTTTCAAGAGTTCGAACGGGAGATGCTAAAAGATTGTCAAAATATTAAAATTTGTATCAGATTGGTAAGTGTATTTTTTTTAGTTTATTCTACCTACGTTATGTTCTTATTTAACCACTAGCTGGCGCCCGCGACTTCGTCCGCGTTGAAAAATAAAAAAAGTAGCCTATCCTGTGTCCTGTACGTGTTATCTATCAAGTGGCATGAAAATCAGTTAATTCGTTTAAGAGTTATGGAGGAACATACATGCATACCTACACTTACATATTTATTATTAGTATTCATATATTGATATACGTCATTTATTAAATAATAATTAAACCATGAAGAGAGAACTAAAGAACATACACAATGTCTACACAACAAAATTCAGTCAACATTCAACTATAAAAAACGTAGGCTATAGGTATTATTGAATTAGCCATTTTTAAAATCGGTCCATGCAAAACTACTCAACAGATTTTAAATATACTTTCATCAGCAATTATTAGCGAGTAACATGGTTTATTTATATTTTATAAAGTTACTCGGACGATGTCGCGTGAAACAGCTAGTCTTACATAAAGGTACTATGTGGAATGTTATTTTAAAATGGCACTTCCAATTTAAAGAGAAGTCTAAGCGCCTGTTTCACAAACGTCAAGTAGGCCAAACTGTCATTTAAAGTCACCGGTAACCGGGGATAATGGAGCTGATGTACCTTTGTTTGTACAGTAAATGTCCCAAACATTAAATAGAAAATAATAATAAAAAAAATCGCCTATCGAATGATGCAGTAAACCGAGTGCATAATACAATATAACAGAAAATGATTTCTAAAAGTAACTAATCAACACTTTACATGTAGTTTGTGAAAGAGGCCCTAAGTTTAAAAAAAGTTCCAAATAGCTGCGATATAAATTCGTTGTTACTATTAAGATTATAAAACATCCGTTATAGGTGTATAAACCTAAGTAGTCCGTGTCTAGTATTCTAGCGCAACAACTACAATCATGTTAATATTATAACTATTTGACTAACTTGATATTATTTAAACAGGTAAAGAAGCTTCGTGATATACTCGGAATGAAAAGTATTGCCAGTTACTACATTAAAACCGTGTTTTTGTGGAAAATACATACCGTTTCGGAGAAGAAATATTGGAAAAACAAATTGAGTTTCCTCTACCCGATTATGGTTAAAGAGTTATACGAAGCTATCAAGAAAAAGAACATACCTTACTTTTGGTATGCTGATTACAATCTATTGGAGAGTGTCAAACCACATCTACTTCCAAAATACGAAGAACAGCTGAAGAATGTTTTAGACAATATAACTAACGTGAAATATATAATCGCATCGTTGCTCACTTCAAAAGAGATAGAGGTTTTTAAAGGTTTGGCTATTTATGTGAAGATATTAAATAATACTAATGCAAATATTGAACCAGGTATGTCCAGTGTACCAAATAATGTGGAAAGTAAAGATTCAAAAGAAGTAGATGAGGAAGTTGTCGCGGTTTACAATATTTTGGAAAAAAAACTTGAAGAGTTAAATGAAAGACTCAATCAGCTTGAACAAAAGTTTGAGTCAAAATTTAAACGGAAAACAGAGTAGGTAATGTTGGTACACCCTGAGCTGAAACTGAATCCTGCTTCTGACCACTCCTAATGGAAAACTATAGCCTATGTATGCCCAGCACTGGATGCCCTACAGCTGAGATGAGCTGAAACTACAATATAACTAGCTTCACGCTCCCGGCTTCGCCCGGGTGTGTTGTAGTAAATAAGTCTTTAACAAAAAAAAAACCAACCAAACCGTTTTCTAATGGATGCCATTGTCAGAACTGGGCCAAATTGAAATGGGACCACACAGGAAGCATCAGCTTTCAAAAGAATCATCAAAATCGTTTCACCCAATCGGAAGTTCTGAGGTAACAAACATAAAAAAAAAGAAAAATATAGTCGAATTGAGAACCTCCTCCTTTTTTGGAACCTTTCATCCGGGAAAAAAAATATAGATAAAAAATTTAACACCTAACAAGCAAGGAGCAATAAAGATTAAATAAATGTTTCAATGCCTAAGAAAAAAAGGGCACGAACGATGCACAAAGGGAAAAGCTAGTATACTCGTATTTTAAAGGGATAAAGTGGTCATCTCCGATTTTTATAATCGACAGTTAGCGAATAATGGTTATTATTACTAAATGTTAAGGTTCAAATAAGTCATGCAACGTTTACATTATTCATTAAAAAAATCCAGTGCACTTTTTTGCAGTGATTTTGTTTGAGACCCTGAATCTAGTGCCTATCCTTTATCAAAGCGTGCCCATTTCTTAGCTAAGTCGGAAAATAAACTCTATGATGCAGCCAAAACTAAAACTAGATTGAACCGAAAAAAAATGCAAAACTACTTTCTTAAATGCATGAATTGTAATTTTTTATGACATATTTTATTTATTTATTGGTAAAATGTGTGTAATACTTTTTATATTTTATTGTTAAAAACAAATATACGTTTGTTGACTATAAAATTCTTTTTATAACTATGTTATTTTGAATTTAAATATTTTTTTAAATGTAATTGTTAGAACAAATATTTACACTAGTTTTGAATTTTTCATAAGTAATTTTCTCATCATCACTATTAGTATAAAACAGTCGCTTCCCGTCTGTCTGTCCCTATGTATGCTTAGATCTTTAAAACTACCCAACGGATTTTGGAGCCGTTTTTTTTTAATAGATAGTGATTAAAGAGGAAGGTTTTAGTATATAATTTCAACGCGGGCGAAGTCGCGGGCACCAGCTATCTAGTTACTAAAAATAAAGATACAACCCCTGAAAATTTTATAACAGCAAAGATGTCAGGCGTTATATTGCTTTACACATTTAGTCAGGCGCTACACAACCCTTACTTTTAACATGGTCGAAGTCGCGCGCACCAGCTAGTAGTTTGATATAAATGCCATCATTAAAGGAAATTAAATTATTTCTCAGACGTTTGATTCTATGGAAATCGTTTTTATTCAATATTTAAATATTAAAATGTTTAATAACAGAGCGGAAGTTCTTTTTTCCTTGTTTACTCTATCCTATTCTAATATTTTTTGGCGGGCGCTTTTTTAAAATTTACTCTGGCTACACTAGCGCCACCAATTTAACGCCTTTAAATGGACACTTAATACAGAGATTGCGTTCCTTATCTCTAGTCTCCTTGGTAATTATGACATCGCCGAGGGCAGAGTACTATGAAGCATTTATTATCACTATTTGTCACTGTCAGTTGTCTGTACTGAAATGACAAGTCTTAAAAGTACCAAACTGATAATGATACTTGTTGATTAGCCAAAATCAACAAATCAATATTATACCAACACACATATTAATCTTAATCTCGTAAAAATAGTGTATAACGTGGACTTTATTACAAACTTCTCCTAACGGCACTAATATGTTAATAACAATAAATAATTTTGTGCCATATGTGTTCGTGATCTTCGTTGCGTTTTTATCAATTTTAAATGGTATTTGTGGAATAAGAGTAAGCTATAATACTTTTATTACATATTTAAAATTTATTGCCTTTTCATGTGTAATTTAGAAAGTGTTTATTAAATTTACAGTTCGCCGAAGAACAATATTATCCCGGTGGTTATTATGATAATCAGCAAGCACAATATGCCAAAATAAATGCGGCGCTGGACAAATTAGAACATGGTTCGTAAATTAGTTTTAAACATTATTAAAATTATTATTAGAACTTTTTAAGAAACAACAATAATAGTGATATTAATATTATGTTTCTCTTACTTGTTGACAAATTTTACTATGATTTAAAAGATTACATGTCTGATAATGTAGTAGATAGTATATTATTAAATACTAGCTGGTGCCCGCGACTTCGTCCGCGTTCTCTATAGCCTATAGCCTTCATCGATAAATGGACTATCCGATGCAAAGAATTTTTCAATTTGAACCAGTAGTTCCCGAGATTAGTGTGTGCAACCAAACAAACAAACAAACTCTTAAGCTTTATATATTGGTATAGATAATATTCCCAAAATATTTGTACACCCCATAGGATAGAAAATAGCTTTGCAACCATTGTAGCCTACAAAGGTTTCAAAGCTCAGCAACATATTCAGCAAATAAATTATCATCACTTACAGCCTATAGATGCTGGACCATAAACCGCCATTGGTAGGTTACATAGCTAGATCTATAAGCACTACTCACTGCCATTTCGTTATGTCCAATTTATGAGTAATATTGGTGATTTCAGTTGCCCATGAATTTCCTCATAAGGCATTTTTCCCTTTATAGCTCTTTCCATATTATACTAAGCAACCAACATTCAATTGATAACAGTCAAGGACCATGACCCTGTGCTATAAGTCGCTGATTGTAATTTTGTATCCACAGCACCAAAACTGGTCCCTAATTGGCCAGACCCATCCGTTGAAATGGGTCAAGTGTCAGCAGTAGCCCTCGACATGATTGGACGAGTGTTGGTTTTTCATAGAGGGTCACACACATGGGAGGTCAACACCTTCTCAGACAGAAATGTGTACCAGGCCATTGGCGAAAAACCAATACCACAATCCACTATACTCGTCTTCAATGAAACGGGAGAACTAGTTGACAAGTGGGGTCAGAATTTGTGAGTATGGATTTTTATTTTACCCAGAATTTGTAAGTATAGAGGCAATGGAGTATAGACCTGTGGTGTGCCAAATGTATTAGATGTTAGATAAAATGCTTGTGATTTCAATGTGTTCTATCCCTCATATAACATAGCCTCTTCAACTCTCACAGGGCTGACAGTGTATCTGCATCACTCTTGGTGTTCCACCTTTTGGTTCCCGTGATGTTGTTTGTCTCCGAAACACTACAGCACAATTTTTTTTTAATGTTAATGTCAGGACAAGCAGACGTTCCACTTGATGGTAGATGGTTACCATCACCTATAATACAAGCAACCCCACAGGTGCTGCAAGCGCGCTGCTGGTCATAATTGGATTAAGGATAAGAGATTACGAAGGAGATCTATAAGAGATTACGAGGGCAAAATGTTCTGGCATCCCTTACTTACTGAAACACTAGCACACATACTGTTATTTCACTGTGGTATTCGGTAAGTGGGTGATGACTGCTGACAGACGGAATGCCCAAATGATTCCGGAATGCAGTGGTGCCCTGCCACTACTTTCCACTTCCAGACCAGAGCCAACTGAAAAACTTCAATACCCAAAGTTGACCCTACTGGAAATTGAACCCAGGACACCTGAGACAGAGTGTTAAGGCAATCACCCTAACCACTCATCCAATGAGTTGTCAATGTTATTTGTCATAACTATTTTTTTCAAGACAGACCTCTTAATTTATAATAGTAGAGACTTTAAATAAATTGTACACCAGTAAACACACTTTCTTCTTTGCACCAACATAATAATGACATTGCCTTTCCCAGATTCCACATGCCACATGGCATCACAGTGGATAATAAAGGCAATGTGTGGACGACAGACGTTGCCATGCATCAGGTGTTCAAATTTACACCAGACAACAGACAGAAACCCGCAATGGTGTTAGGAGAGAAGTGAGTATTACTTTGTAAATTATAACCCTTTTATTAACTTAATACTATTTTAAGACATAACATATTATACATTTTAACTATCTGCACTACACTAATCACTCACTATTAATTTCATAAATGTTAACGTAATTCTGTCTATCTGTTACCTTTTCACGCCTTAACTACTTAACTCATCATGAAATTTTACGTACACGTTGTTAGGACATAGGGCACCTTTCATCTAAAAAAAGTACTGTTCCCTAGGGATCATCTAAAATTAAGAAAAGTAATAGCAAAAGTGTAATAGAAATAAACAGAAACCTCCATTCAACTGTAACATCATTATGTAAATGAATATTATAATAAATGCTTGCAGGTTTATACCGGGCGACGATGATTTCCACTTCTGCAAACCAAGCGCTGTGGCGGTCCTCAACGACGGAGATTTCTTCGTAGCAGACGGCTACTGCAACACAAGGATCATCAAGTTCTCGCCTGATGGCAGAATGATTTTGCAGTGGGGGAAACGTGAGTTTGATTGCCCGGCAGCACTTTGAGCGCGTTTAGCGTTGCTTGTTATAGGTGACGGTAGCCACTTACCATCGAGTGGACTGTCAGCCCGTCTGCCGACCTAAACATATAAAAAAAAGATGTACTTGCGAGCACAGGTGCTCCCTAATCCGCTTACGAATTGTCTCTTAGTCTCTGCACTTATGTTGTCCACCGTCCCTTTCTAAAGTGGAAAAGTACTCCACGATGTGAATGATGCGACCATCAATGTACTACAAGTATGGATTTCGCACGCCATTCAAAACACTAGGAACTTTATGGAACATTCAAAAAGTGACATAATTATGCGTAGAGCATGAACTCTGTCATCTGTCATTTAAAGAAAAATGTGACTTTACTGGGACTAAAAAAATGTGACTTTAAAATGAACGGTGGAACTTGGTCGTTACCACCTTTTACCATTGACGCGCGAAGGCAAGACTCCGCCATGATTTGGGTTTTGGGCGTACTTTTTATGTGCCGCTTTGTCACGCATAATCCAATACTTGTAGTACTTCGATGGATGCGACTTATATACGAGTATATTGGCTCACTTTTGGCATAATTATTTCATCAATCGCCTTGCTCACAGGTAGATTAGACACTATTACAATATAAGTATATTGTGACAGGGTACGGGGAATCCCCGTTCGCGCTGCGAGTGCCGCACGCGCTGACGCTGGCGGGCTCGCAGGAGTCGCAGGTGTGCGTCGCGGACCGCGAGCGAGGCCGCGTGGCCTGCTTCGCCTCCTCCAACGGCACCTTCGTCGCCTCCTACGCCAGCTGGCTCGTCGGCGGGAGGCTCTTCAGCGTCGCCTACGCGCCCCTTAACGGTATGTCACCGCACCAGACAGCTTAGACCTGGGATGGCGAACCAGTGGCACGCGACTCAATATTTTGGGCACGCCACGGATCTAAACTGTTTGCATTTTAATCATCGAAATACTACAATGGAATTTGCGTCACAAATGCCAAAGCGGCACATAAAAATAACGCCTTTGACAGAATCATGGCGGACTCTTGCCTTCACGCGTCAATGGTAAAAGGTAGTAACGATCAACTTCTACTATTTTATTTTAAACTCTAATGGGTTGACGTAAAGTCACATTTTCTTTAAATTACGTACTTATTATTATGTTTGCTTTGTTATAAATGACAGTTCATGCTCTACGCATATGTCACTTTTAAATGCTCCATAAAATTCGTAGTGTTTTGTATGGCGCGCGGGTTTCTTCAACTTCAAAAAAAAAAAACAAATTCCATTCTTTCAAATATCATTGTGAATATAGGTAACCAAAAAATACATCTGCAAATTTTCGAAATCATTTAATTTTATTAATTTATTACTATTTAATTTATACTAATTTATTTAATTTATTATTGTAAATTTTTCGTAGTAAATGTAGTATATAAAGATAAAGAGTTTGGAGTCGAAAGGTATTTAGTTTTATTATATTTTCCAAAAATTACAAAGTCAAAATTATTTGATGGCAACGGCACGTCTATGACCTCATTAAACATTTCTTTAGAGAAAATATGGCACGTTAATCCATAAAGGTTCGCCACCCCTGGCTTAGACAGTCGAGGCTATAAGCTCTTAATATGTATTTTGTGTGTTTTAAAATAATTCAGGCGGTAGATTGTACGTGGTGAACGGCCCCGGAGGCGGCGTAAGGGTACGGGGGTACGTGATAGACTTCACCAGCGGCCGACTGGTGCAGACGTTCGCCCCGGAGGACGACTTCCACAACCCGCACGACGTGGTCGTCAGCCCCGACGGCTCCAAAGTGTACGTGGCTGAGCTCAGTCCCTTCAGAGTTTACAAGTTTGTGGACGACTCGCTCAGGAACGAATCCAAAACGGTGCTCAACCTCACTCGCGTCAAACCCACAGCCACTGTCGGTAAGTAGGTTTGTATTATTTTTTTCTTATCATTTCTTATTGGGTTGTCACGGCGTAAATTTGACCCAAAATGGCATAGAACGCTTCGATACACTCACATGTAAAAGAGAATGCCAGGAAATATAATTGAACTCTGGCTATTGGAGGGGTCCAATAGCTATGTGTAAATGCCGTTGGATAGCTATTTTTGAGCTAAACAAAAGTTATTATGGGTCTATTTCTAAATGTTAGTCCGTTCAGAATTATGCTGTCTAGTATATTGTCAATTGTCAATAAGTATATTGTGTAGTAATTTTTCAAAAAAATAGGAAATCAATTTGTACTTATGTTACCGAGTTAAAAAAAAATGTCTGTATCTGCACGCTATTCTCAGAAACGGCTTAACCGATTTGAGTGCGGCTTTCATTTATGTATTGTGGCAAGCTTCCCGCAATATTTACTGTTTGTTTCATTTAAATAGGTTTACACAGCTTCATTGTTCATAATATGTGTAGAGGTGGCGAGTGAGGCGTCAGTGGGCGGAGGGGGGGAGAGCGGCGAGGGGTGGGAGTGGGGTCGCGGGGCGGCAGGGGGTGCTGCGGGGGCGCTGGGGGCGGCGCTTCTGCTGGTGGCGGCGCTAGCTCTGCGCAGCGCCCGCAACAGGGGTAAGGGAGCCGACACAGAACCGCTTGTGCACTAAGCACCGCTCGCATCTCAAACCACCTTTTGCATTTCACGAGAGCACGTTAAACTTGAGGAGTGAATGTATACCACAACCTGATATATGGTATATTATTATTCAATATGGTTTAATATATACATATAGTATATAGTATGTATAGTACAGGTAATAGAGGAGCCGTTACTCTTGTCCATAGTGCAGTAAATTACTACTCTTATTTTTTTTAAATACGTTCAGTATCATGTACTGACCCTAAATGAACAAAATCCTTACAAATTAGGCGGGCGGAAGTGCCGCCATTTTGACAGAAAACCGTTTCGGCCTATATCTTCGTAACCGTGCACTTGAGGCCAGAAATGGTAATAACCTTTACTGTAGATAAATAAATTTCCTATTTTTTTGTCCAATAATTTTTTTTCTATCACTTACCGTTTACGACTTATTCGACTATTACGATTTGTTTATTGACACAAATATGGCCATTATTAGACAAAAAGATAGGAAATTTATTTATCTACAATAAAGGTTATTACCAATTTTGGCGGTTACGGAGATATAAGCCGAAACGCCTTTTGTCAAAATGGCGGCACTTCCGCCCGCCTAATTTGTAAGGAATTTGTTCATTTAGGGTCAGTACGTGATACTGAACCTATTTAAAAAAAAATAAGAGTAGTAATTTAGTGCAGAAGAAAATTCTCTATTTACCTGTAATTAGTAAGCTCAAAGAAAATATAACATTTCTTTTCTAAATAAAAAGTTTGTTGATAATGATGCGCTTTCGTAAAATGCAAGACGTGAACACTTCTCTAGTCCAATTATATTGTCTCTTCGAATTATTTACTTGTTCATGATTGTGTAGATCTGATTCGAATTATTCCAGTGGTATTTGCATTTCTTTTTCTCATTTATAATCATAATGATATTTATTTATGAGATACTTTGTGATTATTTATTATTCCTTTTATATATACACATGCCATTTTCTTTAATTTGCAATGTTTCCTTTATTTTCTATAAATGTTATATATTAATATAAAATTAACTAAAATATACATTATATGAAATTATATAAGGGTAATTGCGTCTATTAAAGACTAGTTAGTGGAGAAAATCTAGTTTCAATCTTGTATCAATTTATTACTAACTATAGGTATTGTAATTTTTTTTTTTATATATAAAAATCATATTTGTAAGTACATATACACTCTGGGTTACTTAACTTTGGTTGTAAAGTAAGTAACCTAGAGTATTTAAGTTGGTATTAGGAATGTTTGTTTGACTGTAAATGGAAGAACAGGATTTTAAATCCAAATTAAAGTCAAAACTTATTTGTAACACTTGTAAAATATTTATCGTTACAGTATGCATTCTATGATTCTCTTTGAGAATATATTTTGTACTTATGTATATTGAAGCTAGAATAGAAACAGACGCAATTAGCCCATTAGCTAGAGTTACAGTTAATACTGTATTTATTGTGTAATCTTTAGTAAGTATAGGTGATTTAAAGTATAGAAACTGTTACTTATTTAATGAGTAAATCGCATTATAATATGTATTTTTATAATACATATGATGGATGATAGTCAAAGTTAGAGTTTTCTCAGAATACAGAACAAACCAGAAAGCTGCATAGTTGAGAAAAAAATAACTACTTTTGTTTGAAAAGTTTCACTAATTGCTTGTCAATAGTGAATACGCTGTGGTCAATACAAGACAAGACGGAACGAATTTTATTTAATACTACAGTCTGTGCACTGAAACGAACTAATATTGCGCTTTCTCTTTCACTCAATTCCATACAAAAGACAAGGACAGCAAATCTTGAGTGGGCGTACACAATAATAGATGAACGTTCATTCTACGCTACTTTTAACTGTAAATTACTATAATAAAATATTACGTACTTACCCACAACTCTACACTTTTTATTTTGTATAAACTATTCTAGCTATTAAGTTGTTAATTATTTATTAATTAAGATAATAGACATTTTGGCTCCTGATATAATCATAAAATGAAAAATATACTTTAGTTAATATACGTTAAACGTTAGTTAAATGAAATTCGAACCTTAAAATAACAATAATACGAATTAAAATTAAAAAACTCAATATAATAATGGTGAGAGCGTCTGAACAGTGAGAGTTCTACGAACAGACGAAAAAGTACATGTACTCTGTACACTCGCATTGTCTGTTATCTCCACCAATCACAACCGAACGCTTTATCACCCTATAAGTTCGTTTGAGCGAACAAGGATTAGCTGGTGCCCGCCACTTCGTCCGCGTTTTCTATAGCCTATAGCCTTCCTCTATAAATGGACTATCCAACACAAAGAGAATTTTTCAATTTGAACTACTGGTTCAAATTGAACTCCAGAGATTAGCGCGTACAACAAAACAAACAAACTCTTCAGCTTTATATAATTAGTATATAGATTTGACAATTTATGATATTTCGTAAATGTGAAAACACATTAAAAATATGAACAAATAAAATTTTCATCTAAGGGCTGTATTTGCATTCAGGAAAAAAAAAAACGTGACTTTCTTGACGGTGGAATATATAACAAGCGAATAGATGTCACACAGAAAACGTTACAAGAAGCGTCACGTGACCGTTACACTGTAGCGTCTCACAAAATTTGAAATTTTACTCTTATCGTATATTGGTATTAATTGTGGTTTAACATGCCTTCTAGGTTGTTAATGTATTCTGAGAGTGTAGTACTTATATAATTATAATATTATCGCAAAACAACGAAAACAGAGTTTTGTCTTCAATTTTTCTGATCTCTATTACTATTTTAAATTTATTTCTTATTAGGGCACTCTTGTGAGTAATTATTTTATGTTATAATTCTATTTAATGTAAAATTTATTTGGAATTCGAAAAATTAATTATAAACATTTGTAAAAGAAGACCAAGCAAACATTTTGAATTATTTGTCTTGGGTTGTTGGGAGATTTTCTCGTATGAAGATAGTTTTTTTTTTATATATTAAATATTTACATACAAAGCAAAATCAAAATAGTTTGTTGCGAATTACCGAGAATTTTCCTATGTATTTTAATAATATAAATGTAATCAAAATCGTCCACCCAAAGGAGCTGAATAGGTGGTTATACTGCCTTAATCAATTTCTTACCAACCAGTGCTTTTTTACTATTTACCAGACCTTTTTAACCATCTAATGGCATAGTCACTTGGTCTTCTTTCGTAAAACCTAGAATTTTATTATTGATTTTAATTTGAGCCATTAAATTTGAGCCAAAACTAAAACACTCGAAACCGTGCCAAAAAGACAATTTAATCATCACAAATTCCCAGTATTGTTATACATGTTTTTTATTATTATTTGCTTTTGTTGTAAGTAGTGTTATTTATTGAAATATATTTATTGGAAGCAGCTTTTTGTGTTTTTATTTTCACCGCACACCGCCATTATGCATGACTAGTGTTTGTCTTTAGCACCTTCTATGCTATCGTATTGCACCAATAAAGTTCTAATATATAAGGAAATATAATATTTTAGATAGCTCAGATTAGATAAGACATTTTTGAAAACAAAATCAATTTATATTATAGCTTTTACGCACATCTCCGTACGCGTAATTTTTATCATGTATATAAACTGTTTTACTATGAAGTTTCACTAAAATCAGCATTGTAGTTTTGCGTGAAAAAGTAGTAAACATCCATCCTCAAAAACCTTAATATTTTAAGTAAACATTTAACGAATTGTGTCTTTAAACTTGTAGAGAATTTAGTTGTTTTAAAAAAGAATTTTCACAACCTATTGAGAAACAAATATTTAATAGATAATTATGGAAGTTTTTATTCCGATTGGGAGCCATCGCTGAATGTTTTTCTTATATAAAGGTAGGTAGGCAGGCTATTACAAAATTACAATTGTATCATCGTGATATAGGCAATGTGATATGACCTTAGAAGTAGCAAACAGACTCTTGCAGGAGCTACAAAGAAAGTAGAAAAAAATTATCACTATTATTATGTATCTATCGCATTAGATTACATTAGGAGATACCTTAGGATTTCCACTACATTAGATTAGCAGAGGAGAAAATTATGGAGCAAATAAATATATCTGCATCCTCTCTAAGGTATAGGCTATAGGTGTGTTCTTGGCTTAACAGACATATGGGATCTCAATTTTTCATTTTTTGTTTGGATTTGAGTAAATTGTGTAACGAGTGTATCATTAATTACAAAAGGTCGTAAGTCGGTGACGCGGCGTCGCTGGGAATACGGCCACGGTGAGTTCAAGTTACGGCGGCTTTTAGAGCGGCGGAGGTTCACTCGGGTGCATTCGGACGACTCCGACGACGAGCCCGCGCCCATGTTGCCTCCGCAGCCGCCGGCCAACGCGTGATGCTACCATCTTCACATTTGAATTTCGAACGACCTTCTACTCGGTCACATTATCTGTGCCCCCCTCCCGCTACCCTCTTCACCCCCGCCAAATGATTTGTCAGTATCAGCTGAAGCCATCAAACTACTACATGGAACCCGCGTGTCATACAAAACACTACGAATTTTATGGAACATTTAAAAGTGACATATGCGTAGAGCATGAACTGTTATTTAAAACAAAACAAACAATAATAAGAACGTAATTTAAAGAAAATGTGACTTTACGTCAACCCATTAGAGTTTAAAATGAAATAGTAGAAGTTGATCGTTACTACCTTTTACCATTGACGCGTGAAGGCAATGATTCCGCCATGATTCTGTCAAAGGCGTTCTTTTTATGTGCCGCTTTGGCATTTGTGACACAAATTCCATTGTAGTATTTCGATTGCTGAAGCCGAAACAACGTCGGCCAGGTGTAGATAGTGACCAGAATGCCTAGTGCGGGTTTTACTCAATCAAACGCGTAAACGTCAATTTGTATGGGAATGAAGCAGCGCTATACGTCAGCCACTAGGTGGCACTGCTTTATTCCCATACAAATTGACATTTACGCGTTCGACACGTTTAATCGAGTAAAACTCGCACTAGGCCCTCTGGTTATACTACTAAGCAGATGAAACACACAATCAATTAAATTAATTGTGACACAGAGAATCAGTTAAAACGTTTTCTTTGCAATTTTATGACAATGCATCATTCGTTGCCAAACTTGGAAGCATTGTACTAAATAGACTTGTTTATATTAACATTATATTTCTTTATTGTGTTCAAATATAATGAGTCAGTTACGTGCAGTCCACTTGTAACTGTGTTGGCACTAATCAATTATTATCTTTGTTTCTGAGTGCTAATCACGGGCCAAGTTTGCCTGAGGCCACAAAAGCAGGCAATGAATACCGGTTTAGAGGTCAGCTTATATTTGCCAAGTATGCATGATGTCTTTGTTCTTGTGGAATGTTTGTTAAATAAGTTAAGACTAAACTTGTAAACATTTCGTTCCAAACATGCAGGAAAGAAAAAGAATGCGCATATAAAGAGTCTAAAAATAAGATACGATACACATGAAAAAACTGTTATACTTTGACCAGAACCGCTGTACCACTCCTATGTTAGGTATGTGGGCGGGGAGGCGGGGGTGCAGCTCTCCGCTCTGTTGTGCGTATCACGTGACATCAAAATGGCCGAATATTTCAAGAAATGTAAAGCAGATACATAAGAGAAGCTTTGATTATAAAAATTACACGAATATCGCCAGAATCGTTAAACATTTAAAAATTTTGTAAATCGATGTCATAAGATCTGTCTGACAGTATAGCTCTCATGTGTACTCATGCTCTTTCCTCCCGCCTCACCCCGCATACTTAGGTATGGGCCCTGCTTAGGCAGGGGTTATTTTTGTTGCGTCTGTTATTAATTAAAAAAACTGTTCTGATCCTCATGAAACAACCCATTGTTAAAGAGAATTTTTTTTAGAATTCATGTTATAAAATAGTTTCCTGTTTAATACATTTTGTCCATACCTAAACATTATCTACATAGGTACCTGATTAATCAGGCTAACTAAAACTAAAGTAAGATTTCACAAATTATTCTTCTTTTTTGTGTCTATTTATTCCTTTTTATCTAAGTAAGTCTTCGCAATGTGAATATTTTCATAGTAACGAATTTAGCATTGTAAGGTATTATATTGGCAATTGGTACTTATTATAAGGTATGAATTGTATTATAGCGTGCATCTAAGAGTTTTAAACATCAAATAAGAGATAATGAAAAAAATCGCTTGAAAACATCTTTTCCAGTCGTTACACCGATGGATATATGATTATTATAATACTAGCTGGCGCCCGCGACTTCGTCAGCGTTGCAAAAGAAAAAAAGTAGCCTATCCTGTGTCCTGTACGTCTAAATGTTTATGTACCAAGTTTCATGAAAATCAGTTTATTCGTTTAAGAGTTATGGAGGAACATACATACATAACAATACCTACACTTACAGATTTATTATTAGTATTGATAATTTTATTATTATAATGTTGAATGTGGCAACACATATTATTATTTTAATATTTTGTGTAAATTAGTATAGTTATTTCAGGTACTAACGTGATTAAGTCTTCCATTGTTTCAATGGAAATGAAGATACTAGTTTTACATAATTCATACTTAATAGGTAATTTTAAATTATTAGTTTTTAAAATGTATTTGTCTATGAGTGAGTGCAACAAGTATGTAAAATAATATTATTTCATTGTAAATAATGCCTTTATTTACCTATATATTATACATGTATTAATATCATTGTTTGTGTATGTAAGTATATACGAGTATGATGAGTATACTACATTATATATAGGTACACATAATATTTTCACAACCATTCAATAAAAATTTATCAAAATTAATTAAAATACGTATTTATAAAAATACACTTTATTTTTTCAGCAATAAATTTTACATTCTACTGGCAATAATAATATGGTTTCTCGGAGATATTTTCGGGTCGAATACTGGCTGAATATTGCACGAAAAACCTAAAAAAAAAAAACACAATTTATGTACATCTATCTCCCATCAATCATAATAATTAATTGTTAACAGCATCAAACTACTACAACATGGAACCGGCGTGCCATACAAAACACTATGAATTTTATGGAACATTTAAAAGTGACATATGCGTAGAGCATGAATTGTCATTTAAAACAAAACAAACATAATAATGAGTACGTAATTTAAAGAAAATGTGACTTTACGTCAACCCATTAGAGTTTAAAATGAAATAGTAGAAGTTGATCGTTACTACCTTTTACCATTGACGCGTGAAGGCAAGAGTCCGCCATGATTCTGTCAAAGGCGTTCTTTTTATGTGCCGCTTTGGCATTTGTGACGCAAATTCCATTGTAGTATTTCGATGGTTAACAGCCTCTAATACGTCAACGCTTCTTATAATATGAACACCAAAAAACATAATGCTCAATTTATATGAATTACATCAAAGAATTCACGTAAGACATAAAATAAAAAAAAAGCCTTTATTGCTGAAGTTATAGAAGCATCTATAATTTCAACAACTAGCAACTGTAACTAGAGAATAATATTAATTTTATTTTACAGTCAACAAAATTATTCTTGTTTTTATAAAAAACTAGCTGTTGCGTGCAGCTTCGTCCGCGTGACTTTTTAAAATATGGCCCATGTTACGATGATTCTCAACAGCTTCAACAGTGAAAGAATTTTTCAAATCGGTCCATCAGTTTCGGAGCCTATACAATGCAAACAAACAAACAATCAATCAAATCTTTCCTCTTTATAATATTAGTATAGATAAATCGAATTTGCGCTGCAAAATCCAAAAAATATTATATGAATTTTGCTACATATATTGAATTATTGAGGTTTGTATTTCAACACCTGTTATCTATACCAATATTAGCTGAACAGTTTGTTTGTTTGGTTTGGTCAGTCCATTTATCGAGGAAGGCTATAGGCTATAGAGAACGCGGACGAAGTCGCAGGCACCAGCTAGTAAGAAATAAAGGTAAGTCCCTCACTGAGCTCACACTTTGTATATAAGTTCTCACTAAGTCATCGTGCCAAATTAAATTAAGTAAAAATAAAACCAAATAAAATTATCAATATCAACTTTTATATTAAATAATTTCTTTAATTTTTTTTTTATCATTCCAAAAGTTCCTGAATGTGTGCTCTCAAAAAGCACGTATATGACATTACCAAAGTTATTGTAACTAGTCTACACAATCACTACAAGTCAACCGTAATTCGTGTAAAAATGTATTATGTGTAAATTTTAATTAGATGTTAATATATGTACTTATTTATTTTTGTCTCGTAATATTAAACTATATTTATGAAATGCTGAAATTATTTTTTATTTTAACATAGGAAAGGTTCAAGTATTACGTAACGCAATTTTTTCTTGTAAAACGTTACGATCCTTTACGTGGGTGGTAGGGGAATCTCTCCGGTGTATTGTACGTTATTTTTATTTTGTTTTCCCAAGTTGGCAACCCTTTTCGTTGGTAAAAATGGTCACTTGGTAAACTTGGTCCTAAACGTAACGTTTAGTGAGGGTGCAGAAAAACGTTCGGCGCGTTACATGGGGGTCAAAAATTACGTTACGTAATAGCTTTATCGAATTATTTGTTATTTTTACACACGTTCCACCTATCCCTACTAAGTACTCCCCACTTACTGTTAGGGATAAGTGGCAAAAAAGGGATAGGTTCAATTCTATCGTATTTTCTTTTATACAAACCTATTGCTTGTCTCTTAGGTATTCAATACTTTTTATTGGCGAACCTCCATAAATACTTTAATAAATTGCAGTCTGCACATAATATGAGCTAAACTAAGGGCCACTCAACACAAATTCGTTCCTGAGTAAGCTTAGCTTTATAGTAAAGTGAAGCCGAAGTTAGCTTAGTTAGCTTTCCATCAAAGTGTTGGTTTCATGTCACTCACCATGTTCAATGACATAGAGCAGTCTATCCAAAAGCAGCACAGTCTCGACGAGCGGCGCCAGAGCGAGACGGAGAGTGTACAAGATGACCACGTGGCGCCATCTAGCGACATCCCTCTCACCCCTGCGCCATATTTCCGGCGAAGATGGCAGCACTATACCGAGCTTGTCGACTGCTTGAGTGCAGTATCTGAAAACAAAAAACTAGTTGTTATGTGGAGTGAATTGATTTAAGTTTAGATCTACAACATACATACTCGTACATTATTTTTAAATAAATAAAATAAAAATAATTATTATCGTAAATTTCGTGCAGGTGACTTGAATGCATTTCAACAGTGACAGGCCACATACATTTAAATAGATTTAAGGTATAAAAAAGTTTAAAAATAATTTTAAAATACATTTTCGGTATGTTGTCTTGGCAGAGCCTTTAGATTTTTACTTTATAAATTATACTAGCTGGCGCCCGCGACTTAGTCCGCGTTGAAAAAGAAAAAAAGTAGCCTATCCTGTGTCCTGTATGTCTAAATGTTTATCTACCAGGTTTCATTAAAATCAGTGAATTAGTTTAAGCGTTATGGAGGAACATAATACATACATACAATACACACAGATTAGTTATTAGTATTGATTGATGATGATTAATTTATACTAATAATATTATAAAAGAGGTAAACTTTGTATGTAGGAGGTAATCTTCGAAATTTGATTTAAAAAAAAATCCTAATTATGTTTACACATCCCAACCCATTATCCTACTAAGGTAAACTTTTATGATGTCACCTTGTGTTTAGACGACGGTAGCCACCTGCCATCAAATGAAAAAAAAAAACAAATAATGCTACTTACAGTGAAATAAAATATAAGCAGACCAGAGGCAACTAAAACCCTTTTAAATGTTAAGGTGCTTTGCACCCTCCAACCAAATTATCTAAATATCTTAAGATTCTATAAAATACTAAACTTCCTTACTTATGAAAAGTCATTGTTTCTGAATGTTTGATGCTTCTAACTTGCGTGTGCTTTAATTTTGGATCAATTTCCACTAGCATTCTTTCAAGGGCTGCCCTGTAAGCATGAACCTGAAATCAATTGATATCGGATCTGTTTTTATTCATACAAAACTGCCATTCCAGTTTTTTATGGAGATTGGGCCATCAGTTTTTTATTGTTTTCGTGTTAACGGTTCAAACTTGCACAATTAGGTGAGAAGAAATTATAGATTTTATTTGGAAAAAATTGTGTAATTCGGTAATAGCTGTTTAAGTTTAAGTTTGAAAGTATTAAAAAAGTTTGAAATTTTCAAATTTTATCTCTATTTAAAAAATCTGAAATATTCATAGGAATGCAACCGATAGGTTCTTCTCTTGTCTCGTTTCCGTTTTAGTGGAGTTCAGGCATTATGCTAGGTTAGTTTGACATGACATTTACTTGAAGGTAGCTATACTTTGCTAGTTTCTCAAAGATGCAAGTTTCATCCCTTTACTGTTATAGTAAGTTATCTTATCATCATTCCGAAAGCCAAAGCTGAAAAAATAAAAAAAAAGTAGGATACCTAAGTGGTGGCTTTTACCTTTAAATTTTCATAATTTCTATTTGTCAATCTATCAATATAAACATCGATGGCATGACACGCAATCTCTTTACTGGCATAAGACAATGTATGATCCAAACTTCTCACAAATTGACTCATCGGATACCCATCGCTTGTCAGTTTCATGTAACAGCAGCCGACGATGCAGATGAATTTCACATCTTTACATTTAGCAAAGTGTTTCAACAACAAAGGTCCTAAATCACCACAGGGATGGAGACCTATCAGGCCATACTCTCCAATCTTAGAATTCAAACTGTCCAATTGATCATCTGAGGTCAATTTCAAGTTTATATGCTCAGGTCTTCGTAGTTGTGTCATCTCTTCTTTGGATAGATGTTTACTGGCAGTGTATTCAAGCTCGAAATCAAGTTTTCTGTAAAGGAAATTTTACATATTTTATGTTGAAGTAAATCAAATAAAAAAATTGGTACTCATGTTAACTATTACAATTATTAATAAATGTATTGATTATTATGATTACTATTAATAAACAGAAGGCTTTGGAAATGCTAATAACGCAGTAAAAGCTCATGGTTATATGTTTACATACACAGTAAATATTTTTTATTATAAAGATAACAAAAAGAATTTTATAATATTTACACACAAATATCTAGTGTATAAAAAAAGTATAAAGTTATTCTATGTACAGTATAAATAAATAAATAAGGGTAAAAAAATTAGTAGGTGTGGGGTATAGCGGCTCCAGTGTCAAATCCTAGCAATTTCGCTGCAGGCTTAAATATTAATTATTTATTATTAATTACTAGTGATCCACCTCAGGCTTCGCATGTAAGTAATTTTTTCCCTTCAAATTACATAGCATATAATCTTACTCAAATATTGAGCTATCAAATTCAAAATTTGAAGAAACAAAAGTTTAGTGAATTTTTTTTTTAAAAACTGAATTCTTTACCTACCAAAGGTACACACCTAGCATCCATTGTTAAAGAGGACTGACACTCAATTCCACATGCGTACATGTTATGTTTGTATGCTAATATGCGTACTAAGTGTCCCAAGCCCGAACCAAAGTCCACGACTGCATCACAATCAGATTTTTTAGCTGTACTTCTAACTATATGAGACATTAAACTGATTTCATGTCTCTTTTTTAACTTAACATGTTTAAGAAAGAGATTTTTTAGTTGTAGATTTTTGCTACTGGTGACAACCTCCTCATTTATCGTTTCAAAACTTTGCATTTTTCTTGGTACGCTTAAGACATGTATCGTTTTTAAAAAAGCAAGAAAAGACAGAGGAAAAACTTGATTTACTGGTTTCCCACTTAACATGTCTCCAATAATATCCGGTTCAGCATTTTCAAAACTTTCTCGCCACTTGTCAGGCAACTTTGACCAATGGTCATCCACAAAGAAATCCTATAACAGAAAGTATTATAGTTAAGGACTCAAGTATTTGTTTAATATCATAAAACACTAGCTTTTGCCTGTGACTTCGTCCGCGCTTTTTTTTCTTAGAAGTTAAAACATTTATTCAATCTTCCTTGAATTTTTACTCAAATATATGAAATTTTTGTATTCCTTTACATTTATATATGTCAGGCAATGAATATTTTATTTTAGGTAAATAGAAAAAAAAAACTAATTTTGTATTAATTTATACACAAAATAACAAAAAAAAATGTTTATCCGATCACTACTAAACTTCACATGAACTTCAGCAGGTGCTGGGCTAATTTCAAAATTGCCTGAAAATTTCACGAGTTGCTTAAATCTTTTTGGAGTCCATACAATATACAACTCTTTATAATACCTACAATAATCTATGCTATTATATAAAGCTGAAGAGTTTGCTTGGTTGTACGTGCTAATCTTAAGAACTACTGGTTTGAATTGAAAAATTATTTTTGTGTTGGATAGTCCACTTATCGAGGAAGGCTATAGGCTATATAACATTTTGAACGCGGACGAAGTCGCAGGCACCACCTAGTATTAAATTTAAAAAAAATTCATTGTGTTGTTACTTTTAAATTACTTGTAGCGCAAATGGAAACTAAAAATGAAATGATTTAACAAACACAATAAATGTACTTACCAAAACATATAAGTTTAAAAGCCATTCAAACATTTTTACAACTTTATATGCTAGCTTTATTGTTATTTCTAAATCAGCTTTTTGCGACCGGGACATTGTGAGATCCATTAAACCATTAATTGTGTATAGGATTACTGATAAAATGAAGTTGAATGAATGAGAAATATTTCAAATTTTCAATTCAAAACACACAAAAATCAAAATGTTATAATATTAAATTTTAATATTTTTGGTTACTTTTGGATAGTCAGTCATATAAATAAAGTGCTGTCAAGCTGTGACAGTGACATTGAGTGAGTATATAGTGATCTGTGGTTTTACTAGAAAACTATTTTCTCATTTTCATTATGCAGAAATAAATTTCCGAATTACTGTGGAAAACCACTCACAACAACCTTACAGAAAATTATTAAATTGTCTAGTCGATTAGTACATAACAGTTCCATGGAAATAATACTACTTTTCTATCTAATAAATATATCATTTACGAAAATGAATGGACAATTTACAATTTCCTAATTATTTAGATATAGCCTGGCAAAATAAATAATTAGAAAGCCATACTGTATGCATCGATGTATAGTAAAATTTTTAAATTAAGTAAGTAATTCTTATGAAAACATCACAAAATAAAACAACCGTATTTGATTAGAAAATCAGTTTATTTTTGTATAAAGGTACAAGCCAAATTGTGCCTAAACACATTTACAGTAGATATTTGGTTTCTATATGGCCAATGATTCAAAAACCAATGGGTTCATGTTAAAGCTATACCTTAACAAATTAAAGGTAGTAAAAGCATGTACATAAATAAAAAGAAAATTTACATTCCTTAGATATTACCTACATTAAAAAAAGAACCTAGTAATAACATTACAGGCAAATGCTTAATAAATAAATATAAAATGTCATTTAATTTGTTGTCCGATGATTAGGTACGTAAAACTTGTACTAAGTAGGTAAAATACATATAAATAAAAATGAGCCAGTAGGTATATTACTAAACACCAACTAAATTTAAAAGGATCTCAAATACAAATACAAAGTACAAATATCAATTCAGAAAAACTTATAACAAACATCACAAAAAATGAGCAAAAAAATTAAAACTATCTTAAATATAATTTAAAGCCAATAACAATTGTAAAAATAGTTTCTTATAATTAGTATTATTTTAGCAGATCTATTTTTAGAGTGCTTATATACCTATTAGATTTTTTTCTTACATATCACCACATTTATACATTATAATTCAGGCAAAAATTAACTATAAGTACTTATATAAATCTAGAACAAATAAAAATTTGGGACTTTGCACATATAGCTGGTACCTGATATAAAATCTGAAATATATGTTATCGTCTTGATTACCTACCTATGTTTATTTCCTTATTAATTCCAGTTTACAAAGAAAATTGAACATTAATAAAAATAAATACTTAATTTACTTTTTTGTAAATATTTATATTCTAAATGAATATATTTTCAACGTAAATATTAATACTGAGCTGAGTATATACTAAGTATAAAATAATATAATTCAATCTGAGTAAATATAATACTTGAAATTTTGTTATCATGTATAAATGATATTTTTAAAATCCATTAGTTAGTTCAACTTCCTTTATACACTAGTCATATTGAAATTTGAAAAAATCACAATACGGGATAGTTTTGTGAATTTCCAAATTGCTTTTCTATAGGTTTAGTTGCAGAAAACAAACACCAGAACATTTTAGCCATTTAAGACAATTGCTTAAATGTTCTAGGACAAACATTAGCACACTTGAATGTATTGAAAATGCATTAAAACTAATATTATATTGAGAATTTGTAATTACCTACCTACTTAAGAGTGACGGTGTTTTTAACTCTATAAATTCTGAGACAAAACTTTTGAAAATAGCACGAAATTCTCTGTATCAAACTAAGATCTAAAGCGTGAGATTCGTTTTTATGTGACGACGCATTCTCCATACAAAACTTGTCATGAGGCGTCGGAAACTTTGGTAAAGCTTCTGTACAAAAATGCGGGTAGTAAGAAAATTCTTCATATAAGCTTAAATAGTAATAATTTTTAGCCTCCTCCCGTAAATTTACATCTAAACTACAAGGGGAAACCAAATAAAACCTGTACGGTTTCTTATATCTCTTCGTAATAGATTCTGAATTTGTAATCAAATTGTCAATTGTCGCAAACAACTTTTTCGTAGGAATAGAACCGTATTTATGTAAGAACGTAGATCTCTCTAACATATATTTCTGACCAGTCTTTCTGTTTGTCCAAATTTTTGTTGTACTCTCCAATTGAAGTAGAAAAGTCGGTATACTGTAACTGTGTGTGGTCACCACATGAACGTTTACACCATAATTATTCTGTATTTCCCTATGAAGGTCTGACGTTAAGGGTACAATGCCCCCTTGGTGCACAAAACCATAGAACAAAGTTAATACCACATTTAATGCATACCAAGTGTATAGTGAAAACTTTTTAAACTTAACCACACTCGGTCCATCACTTTCATTTATATACAATTGATTACCAAAAAGGTAGACAAGAGGTATAAGAACTGGAATAATGAATCTAGCCTCCTGATGAGGGAACAGGGACAGTAGAGCCACTGGTATAATTATCGAGAGTAGCATTAATCCCGTAATGCTTTGTATTCTTGGTAGCTTGCTGTAGTGGCCACATATAAATCTGAAAAATAAAATAGAAATTTAGTGTTTAAAATATAATAAGAAGTTTTCTAAGGCAATGATCTTATTTTATTTTTTTAATGTTAGAAATTCTTATCTATCGTCTTTCTGATACCACAAAAATTAATAGAGTAGACATGCCGTAAAAAAATAAGAAACTAATAAAATATTTTCACATTCTATTATGAATCACATTTTTTTACGCTGAGTTAATTTTTTACATTTTATTTTATTTTATATACTAACTTTTGCCTATAACTTCACTTTTTTTAAGAAGTAGTTACATATCTTACAAGACTTAATCGGTGTATCATAGGTAATGGTAAATCTATGCAGTTGTTTAACTGCAAGAACTTCTTTTGCATTTATAATATTAGTGATTACTTGAATACATTACCTGTATGTGTTAACGCATATGGTGATAAAGGCGAACACAACCAGCACATTGAAAAGCAATGGCAAATTAACAGCAACGTGAAGCCATCGCGGATGCAGTCCGTGCTGAGTTAGATTCTTTGTATTTGAATTGTATCTGAGAAAGTTCAACGGAGTCACTACCCAATTGTCCCATGAAATCTTCAATGATTCTATTTCAGCCAACGTAATGTAGCCATAATAGAAAGAGTCCACCAATATTAGTAAGGTAACAGCAGGTATAGAACATAATATGAGAACAATGAATCTGTAATTGAAGTCTTTGAAACTTACAACGGTTGAACCTAATCCTCGATTTAACCAAAAGAATATAGGAGGTATGGCAAAGCCTACAAAAGTTGGCCTGTTAAATACACCCACAACTACTAAGGTAGCTATAACGAACACATGATTCAAGGAATGTTCAGGCAAAAGCAATTTTAGTTTAAACAATTTGACTTTTTCTACAGGCGTTGTTGCTTTACTGTATTTTTCTTTTATAAACTCATCATGATATATCACCCGATCGGATATAGACATACACTTAGATACTAGAAAAAGTAGAATAGAGAAAAATAACATCTCAAATGCATTAGAAAATGATCTACAACAGTAGACAAGGATGACATATGAGCTGGCAAATATTTTTAATCTGTTTCTGAAATTTTGTCCATATAAAAGACATATTTTGAACAGGCAATAGTCGTTTATGAAAGACAATAAACAAATAAAAAGTCTTGGTATAATGAGTAAAAAATATGGAGTTTTTAAATCAGTATTTAAATAATACTTTGCATAAGGGTTTGCAACGCGGATAAAGTGTAGAGGTGGACCTATTATCATTTTAGGTACAAATATGTTTCTGATGGGAAACTGTGGATTAAACTCCCAAGTTCTGGACACATCCACATTAAGGATATCACCTGAAACAAATAATTAGTAATTTAAATCTCACAGATATCAATTTTTATAGAGGACTACTGCTGCCTGCTACTTCACCTGCATAACTTTGTAAATTATATACTAAAACCTTCCTCGAGAACCACTCTATCCATTGATAAAAACAGCTAGAAAATCGGTGTAGTTTTTGAGTTTACCATGAACAGACAGATGCGACGGAGGGACTTTTTTTATAATATGTAGAGCTAATCTGACATACATCATTCTGGCAAAAACTGTTGTACTGTGGAAGCTATGTGTAATAAAGAAAATGGGTTTTTACGTTTATACAGGCAATTAGTCTATTATTTTTTTTCATGTGAACCTATTTCAACAAATATGCCTAAAAATAAAGCAGCCATATTCGTCCAGGTGTTCTCAAATTTAGCACTGATTAACACTTTTAGCGATTACTTTATTTTTATATAGTTCCGTCGTGCAAAAATTGGAACATTTTTAGATAACTAAATTGGTTTTGTAAAGAAAGGTAAATAAAATAGACTTGGTATGTACGACGTGCAATTTTGATTAAACGCTCTTAGAACAGAAAAATTTTAAGGAAAAAAGCTAAATAACTCAGTTACCTGCAACAATTTCAATGTTTTGAAAGAACTCATCTGGATGTATATAACCTCGTTGTGGTAAAACTGTTAATAAGAATCGCAAACCCACAAGCAACCAATACGAGAATGGTAACTTTATTTGGTTTTTGAATGAAATCGCCTTAAATATTTCACTTTTTAAAAACATTATCTTACCGCTTTTGCGGCTTTGATAAGGATTAACTAAATTTGATTGGCGGTGTACTGTTTATCAATCGGTTATCAACAATAACTCAGTGATGCCATATGCCATAATGCAGTGCACATTAGATAATTTTTACTTTATTTTAATATTTTCAATTAAAAATTCGATTTTTGCCGAAAGAAGGGACCGCAAACAAAAGTAACTTACTATAATTCGATGGAGTATGGTATGGAGTAATTTGACAGTTCCCAATGTCAAATTTTAAAATAATGTTACCAGCGTGTTTTCCGTAGTGCTGTACTAATATCGGTTTTACTTAATTATGATATTTTTTGATTTAATATTCGTATTATTGTTATTTTAAGGTTTGAATTTCTTTTAAAGCAGGATTACTAATGACGTTATACATTAGTCCACTAGGATCCTCTAAATGTCGATTTCAGTAGAGATACGTTGTAATTCTGTTGTTATGACCTTAATTTTGTGTTCTCAATTACGATTCCCGGAAAAATAAATAAAACAAAATATTGAGGTAAATGTATTATTTTACTAATATTAAATGATTTACAATGTTACAAGTTAATAATACAAATTGGCTATAAGTGTGTCAGTAAAATAAAATAATCTCATTAGGCTTTTTTCATTTCAAGGCTTTGTATATAAAACATCTGCTCATGAATGCGTGCATTTATGTGGAGCCAAACCGAGTGTTCTCACTAGTGCTGTAATGTAAGGTCTTTAAACATTTAATATAAATTTTCTAAACAGTAATTTTATAACAAGAATTTTTTAATGACTAAATAACTTCTGAACCTCTTAATTTAATAACAGACAGTTAATATTGTGACGATTTTTTTAAGCAAAAGTATTTTTAATTAGTGTAGTGTTTATTTTAGATTATAGGTAGTTTAAAATATGGCATTAGTAAATTTAATATCTGTAATTAATCTTAATTCTTTTAAATTTTATTATAAAAATTAAATGCAAAACACACATGAAAAGGCTTCGTTTGTAAAATAATACAATAAAAAATATAAAATAATAAATTCGTAAAATAACACATTCTATTCATCAGTCTCTCATTCTATTCACAATCGTAAATACTAACATAATAAAATGTAGTTGAAGTCAACGACTTCAAAAAATGTCCTACTAGATGTGGCTGTAACTATACAGCCCATTTTTTTTTCAAGGGGAAATATGGCAACCCTACGCGTTAAGCTTGATCAAACCAAATGTATGCCATGCCTCGAGTGTTTGTATTGAAAACCTACATAAAAAAAAATTGGTGAATAAACTAGGATTTACTTTTTTTAGCTAAATACAATGAAACTATATGATAAACTTCACATTGCACCAGAAGAATCTTATAGATTGGGACATATTGGGATCACACAATTCTTTAGTAGAAACAAAACCATGCACAAACATTGACTCCATGATGTCAATTGTTACGCCAAATGAAGACCTTTTACCTTTTATAAATGAACACACAAATGAGAAAACAATAAATAAATAATAATAATATTTATAATAATAATAATAGAAAATGTAGTGTAAAAGTAAATTAAAGTAAAATATTTAAAAAATACTTACTAGAAAAAAAAATCTATTGATGACTTGATGTGTGGTGGATAATATGATACTTTTCATACACTGTAGACTGCTTTTTGGATTTTCAAGGCAAATTAATAATTAATAATGACCAAAATTCTGTTTGATATTGTAACTACTTATTTTATTATACACAATAATATATTTATGTTTAAAATGAGTATAATTCGTAAAAGCAATGTTTCGTTGCCATCATAAAAACCAAAATTAATTAAAAATAGGAAATAACGAAAAAAAAATCGGCCAAGAAACTGCTGTGAAGTTTGGCAGATTTTGTACACTGAATTAAGTTTATAGAAATTAAAGTAAAAAATATATATAATAATAGTATATTTATAGAAACTAATAGATAAATAAAACAAACTTATTCTGTTATGGCAACGGTTGTAAAACCTGTTAATTTTAACAATTTGTTAATTTAAATCTAACAATTTGTTAATTTAAGTCTAAAAATTTGTTAATTTAAATCTAACAATTTGTTAATTTAAGTCTAAAAATTTGTTAATTTAAATATAACAATTTGTTAATTTAAATCTAACTATCTGTTTAGTGTTGCCAGACATGCGATTGTACCTCTACTTTTATATTATATAACATGTAAATATATACATATATATGAGTTAGGATTAGATTTTATTTGAAATAAGATTGATAAACTTCAAGTTAAAATTCTTAGTCCACTTACTTTACTTTCGTTTTTTTTTTTGTTTTAAATTTAGAAATTAAAAGAACAATGTTACATTTACTACAAGTACAAGTAGAAGCTCAATTAAAAAAAAATCAAACAAGAAAATTTCTTACCAGCTACTGATATAACATTTGATGTTATTATAATGAAGAAAATGTTAAATTTGAATTTAATATCGAACAATTGATTTTAATATAAATTACACTTGAGAGCCTTAATCTTAATACTGATTGATTTAATTCGTGATTTTTAAACTAATTGTTAATTTAGTAACCTAGCCGTTCTTAATTTTCCGATATAATATATAATTTTTTTCAATCTATTAGAAAATCGATTAATAATAATAAAGAAGTTAATTGAAAAAAAAATATATATCAGAAAAAAGTAGAACAGCTAAAAAATTAGATGCTCCTACTATAAAGACTTAATAATTAATAAAATATAATATGTACATCCGTCAAACTTATTTGTTTTAGTTTCTTAGTAAAGATATAATTTTATTGTCATTTTTTTAATCACATGATAAAATTAGACAACGGTTGGTCCATTTCGAGAGTATATTCATATTGTGTATCAATCTGTATGTTTGTTATTAACTCCGAAGTCATGTAAATGAAACTTTATTGGTCACAAATTTTTGACTGGCATCATATTATTTTCCTTATATATAGGTATAGACGAGATTTTTTTCAACGATATACTTGCTTTGGATGAATGTTAATTTTTTTATAAACATTTTTTTTAAATTATAAAGTTAGTAATTTTACATTTCTATACAAAGTAAGTTGTGTGTCATGTTTGTGACAATATAATATGGACTATCAAAACGGACCTCTTAGCATCAGTTCACACTAAAAGGCTACAGGGCGAGCTCGTTTTAAGGTAGCAATCCAATATAGAACTTATTTACTACACAAAAGGGTACACAGTTGAGTGATACCGCAACGCGACGTCGCAGAGGCTTAGGGTCAGCGCCGACGGACGGAGTGGCACTGAAGGGACTAATTTAGTAACAATTTAAATTCAACCTAAAGTGCTCCTGAATACGACTGTATTTGGTACAATGAAATAAAATGACGGCAAGCGACTCAAAGCGCGGTCGAGAGGCGCGCGGCGAATCGACTCAAGAGCCGGCGAGAGCAGTTTCGCGGTGACGCGCGCTCAGTGGGCTTTGCGACCTGTAACTGCTCTTCGCCGCCACTCCGTCCGTCGGCGCTGACCCTTAGCGTTCTCTCTCAACTGTAACCTGTGTAGTAAATTAGTTTTATATTGCTACCTTAAAATGTGCGCACATAGATAGCACCTAGGTGTGACCTTATGCCATAGACAATTAGCTAGTGAGTTAGGTCATGTGAAAAGTAGTGTTTGGATCCGAACGGTAACACCAAGGCATGTCCTCGCCGAATTTGCAGCGATGTGCGTTGTTCTTGGCGTCGTATAGGAGTGCGTTGTCGACGTACGCGTCGCATACGTTACACCACACGGAGAGGTCCAGTAGGGAAAGTGCTAGTGTGTGACAACTGGACGAGAAGTGTTGCTGCATGTGACCGTTTATACTGCGTCCGCATGCCGTCTGAATCAATATAAAAAAAAGTTCATTGAACATAACTGTTACGTTTCGTAACCGGTTACGAAACTAACCATCCCCTTACAGAAGACCACCGTGAAGCCACGGTAGCCACTTTTACCATCAAGGATAACCGTCTGCTCGTCTGAAGACCTTAACATAAAAAGAAACTTTCCCTTTGCATGTGTGGACAAAAATAAACACATTTAAAATTACACATCACAGTCGTTGCTACTCTGATAATTGTAACAATATTTATAGTATGATGTAAAATAAGTAATTCATTTATGTTACTTTATAAAATAAATGAAAGAAAAAACAACACTCACCACATGACAGTGAAGACACACCCAATTCTCAACAGTTTCATCGCAATCCACACACTTGGTCCCCTGTTCCAACTTCAATCCAGCCGGAATAGCGCTTAGCGAGTCCAGATGCGGACACCACGGCAACGGAACTATTGCAAACATATCGCCGTTCACCAACGCTTGCATTGACTCCGCCAAATAATCGACCAATGACGTTACTCTCTGCGAGTTCCCACTGCTCGGCCCGGGTTCAGAATTTGAAATGTTCCCTTCGCTTTTCGCGCCAGAATTTTTCGCGTCACTTTTAAATTTATCCACATTCGAACCCTCAGCTTCATCGTCCGTACCACAATGCACACCATCATCGCATTTGTTTTTATCTATGGTTAGATTTGCCATATCCGTTTCCAATGAGGTATTTTGACTCGACACGCTGGATTTTGTCGTGGACAATGACAGTTTGCCGAGATCTATTTCCTCTATGTCAGCGAGCGTCAGTCCTCTGCTGGGCGCTGGTTCTTCTAGAACATTCTCTATTGGCAGTGACACTTGAAATTTGAGACTCTTCCAGTACTTTTTGTGGGTGGTGATGACATCGTTTATGGACTCCACGGCTGACCAGTGGCAGGTCGCTTTCGGATCGTAATGATGTTCTATGGGATCCCCTAGGAGGGCTTTAGTGCATAAAGTCATGGCGTAAGAGATGCTAGTGACGTTGTAGCCCCCCTCTAGGCACAATATAACGCGACCTCCGGCCAACGAGCGCAGCATTTGTGTCATTCTGGCGAAGCATTCCGGAGTCACTTTGCAACCTGGAAATATAATCATAGATTACACATCCAGGTTTATTTTATTGTTTAGTTTTAATTTATAAATTAATAATTTAGGTTAATTAATTTTCCAACCGTGTCTGAGGTTTCTACTAAAAAAAAAAGCGAAAAATATAAGATAATGAGAAATTAAATTATTATAAAAAAAAGTGTTACTGACCACCAAGCGGGTCGCCGACACAGGCATCGAACCCGGCCGAGACAATGACGAGCTGTGGCCGGTACTCGGTGGCGATCGGAAGCACCACTTGCGTCATCGCAGCCATATACTCGGTGTCGCCAAATCCACGCTACCGACAATAAAGATAAATTAAAGTATTGGTCCTTTTTTATGTTAAGGTTCGCAGAAAGGCTTAAGGTCCACTTGATGGTAGGTGGCTGCAAGTGCGCAGTCAACCTACAGTAGGATTAAGAATCATAAAATATGTGAGAACCTTGATTTACTACTTCAACATGCCTTAGATTAAAAGGGAAAACTAAAGCAAGGCCAACGAGAGAACACAAAGAATCTAAACAAACTTTCAAGGTACTGTCAAAATGGCTTTCTATACAATAAAACAGATAGCGCCGGCGGCTTCGTGTGAGGGAAAAGAGGGTCGGGTTTGTTTACATTGTTTGCGTTGTTTCCTTGTCTTTACTATAAGTAGCATCGCATAGGAGACATACCTTGTTCCAAGGAATGTTGACGTTGAAGCCCTCGCCCGGGCCTTCGCCGACTGCGCTGTGGTCGCCGTCGGGCGAGCTCGGAAAGAAGGCGCCTCGATCGTAGCGATGCAGGGAGACGTAGAGCAGTCTCGGATCGCGGAAGGTGAGCGCCTGAGTGCCGTTGCCGTGGTGCACGTCCCAGTCGAGCAGCAGCACGCGGCTGAGGCTGTGCTCGAGGGCGTGCGTGGCCGCGGCCACCGCGTTGTTCAACAGACAGAAGCCGGCCGGCGTAGATTCGGCCGCGTGGTGTCCCGGCGGCCGCACCACGCACACCCCCGCCCCACACTCCCCACCTACCACCGCATCTACCGCCTGCAACAATGTTTTTAACGTATTTAACGTAATTAAAATAAAATATACATCTAATAAATCACTTATTTTTTTTGAAATCCATCAATGAATGGAATGACTGAGAAATAGATTAAGTTTTCGTATTTTAGCGCGGAACGAATCCCCTGTGACGTCATTTCACCTATCCGAGATCGTCGTACCAAAAATCGCTTATAAGTTTGTCGTCTAAGTAAAATGACGTCACTAGCTTGATCGCCGCGTGCAACGACGTTTATCTTTCAAGCGCAACTGTAAAGTCCAATAACTTTTTTATTTCTAGAGATATTTTCATAATTATTTTACAGTTTTGTTTCATTTTACATATTTTTTTTAATAATTAATCCATAAAAAAATGGAAACTTCTTCGTTACATCACACTCTCACATTTAAAGAAACCATACAATGTAGCAATGGTTTGCTAAATACAACCTTTTGTGATGTTTAGTGTACAAGTAGGCGCCATAATAACTTTTGTTCAGCTTATAACTACCAACGGTATACCATAATAACACATAGCTATTGGACTGGTACCAAAGTTCATACATTTCCTAGCATCCACCTTTGTATCAAAGATCACCAAGCCATATTTTGTGTGTCATGGAATCTATCTATAGTATTTAATCTCGGCAATGAAATAGATGTTTATCCTTACCTGTATCACACAACCGACAGCCATCGAAGCGCTCTCCAGCGAATCAGGGTGAAAGTACACGGAGTCGTATTCGTCCTTCTGATTATGAAGATTCCGCAATTTCGTAGTTGCCAATTCTTTTAGTCTGTAATTTAAAAAATATATATATGAGCATATCACGAAAAAACTTACATTTTACATGATAACTTTTCGATTTTTTATAATATGAATTCATATGAATAGAAAAGTTTTTTCTCATATTTCCGGTTTCATCTTCGAGAATTATTTTTGTTTAGAGATGGCATACATAATTAGAGCGATAGTCTCTACAATAAAAATTATATTATGTGTAAAAGGAGTGCCAAAAAAATGTACCTACTTTCTTGATAATTTTTAGACGTTTCTATAAATGTAGGCGTACAAATGTTTACTTGTGCTGTTCCATTTGCGAGTCTTAAGTACAAGTTATAAGTATAAAAGTGTGCGGTGAACGATATTACATAAAAATGTCCTAAAAAGTAGAAAACTGCTGGTAAAATAGTGATTAGAGCTGACTATACCTGTTAAAGTACTCCTGGGTGTGTACAGCAAGTATCTGCTGTTCAGTAGCTGTTTTGGGTCGCAGCAGATGCAAGCGGTCCAGTAGACCGAAATCACGATGGCGCTCGTGGATTCGCAGGAGTCGCTCGGGGCTCTCCACATGGTCTCTGACCACATACCAACGCACTGATTACACTTTTACAAAATGCATTCAGTAAAATAGTGGCCAATGTTTAAATTGTGGATAATGAAGATCCACCCCTCAGATAATTTTAATAAAAGTAGCGATTTTTTTTAAAGTACTCACTTTAAGTTACTTAAGTTTTTTAAGTGCTTACTTTTAATTACTTTTAATACTTACGGCTCCACTATGTTTCTGTGTTTTAACATGGCTTCATCGTAGACATAGCATACTTCATGCTTGGGCGTGCTCAAATCTGTCACTGAAAAAACATACAATTCATACACAAAGTTAATTTTAAGATGATCATAACCTATTAGAAGGGGAGGAAAATTCCACGGTGGTTTTCTATAATGAGCGAATGTGTTGAAAAGAAAAACCAACCTTTCTTCAAGTGATGAAGTCTATCCGCGATTCGTTTCTTAGTAGCGTTATCCTGTACAGGGTAGCAGTCCCTCGTGGCGAAAGTGTGCGGTCTCGTTTCATCTCCCTCCCACCGCACGGAGACCGTGTGTTTCTGTCTCTGTCCCTCGCACACGTTCGGCACCGACGTGTCCGTACTGTACGCCGGCTGGTAGTTGTAGCAGCGCCAGTATTTCTTGTGCGCGTATATGCAATTCAATATTGTGTCACGTATCCTGTCGTCAACAAACTCATTTCAAAAATGGCCTTCAAAGAAAGTGTCATAGATTACTTGTTTGCAAAGTAAGAATACTATAGAAGTATAGTATAGTAATAGAAGCATGACATTTGACATAAGTGTGAAACATTCAGGCATATTTCATAATTGAAATATTTAAATAATAATGAATATGTAGTTACAAAAGTATAAAAACAGTTAATTAATTTAACCCTCCCATAAACTTGTGTATTCGTCAGCAATTAGTAAAAGCCGACAAAAAGTAAAAGGATTTATATTTTTAAACTAGCGACCCGCTCCCGGCTTCGCCCGGGGTGCATTTTTTTTACGTAAAAACCTTCCCTGATTATCCCTCTATCCGTGAGTGAAGACAGAATTAAAATCGGTCCAGCCGTTCTCGAGTTTTGCGCTTAGCAACACATTTAGTGATTCATTTTTATTTATATAGATTAACCAACGTAATATCATTGGTTGATAATATTAGATGATTGACCACACATAACAAACAGACATAAAGCATAGTATGTTTCTTGAACTCTTGAAATGGATTGATTGTATTGATAGGCCACCTTGAAGTCTCATCTCTTTACCGCCAAAGAGATTGAAAATTATGTGGTATTGCTGTATAGAATTTCGAATTGTGTAGACATGTATGTAGTGTTAAAATTTGTTTAAAAGAAGTACAGATTATGAGAAAACAATAGAAATTTACTCACGAATCACTGGGTTCTGTGATGTCCTCGATGAAAGGCGGTGGATGGCCGAGCAGAGTGCGCAATGTGAGGGCAGCACCTTCTGCCAGCGAATCGAGGCAGTATCCACCTTCCAGCACAACGCACACAGATGGCGTCACGCACGTCAGCAGGTGCGTCAGAGTAGCGTAGCACGCCGGTGTCACTTCCATCTCACCCTTGAGGGTAACGTGATACAACAATAGATAAATACAAATATATTTTATTTACAATGAACAAACGAGTGGGTTGCCACCCATAAACAGCATGAAAGGCTATATAATAACCTCTGGGCCACGTAAACAACGCTCGAAGCGAATTCACAAAAAAGCATCACAAAAACAATGTAGAGGCCACAATACTCTGCAGCGCAAAGCGAATTCGCTTCGAGCGTTGTTTTCGTAGCTCAGGAGGAAGCGAATTCGCTTCGAGCGTTGTTTTCGTGGACCAGGGGTAAGCGAAGTCACTTCGGGCGTTGTATTCGTGACCCAGGGGTGAGCGAATTCGCTTAGAGCGTTGGTTTCGTGGTCCAGGCATAAGGCATGAAAAATTTGGCACATCTAAATTTGACATCCCATCGTGTGGAGCTAGTCTGCTTCAAGCTTCGGGAAAGTGTAACTGAGTAGTTACTGATAAAAAAATCCAAAATCAAATTCCTATATTGTCAATGTATGTGTTAGATTTAAGAGTTCATTTCGTTGAAAAGTTTTCAATTACACAAGACTAGTATTAACTAAAATTAACTAAACTAAAACTGAAATTTAAATCTAGGTCCATACTATACGAGCTTGTGTTTTCAAACGGCTAAAGTACATTATTATATATTCTTTCAGATAAAATCAGGCAGTAGGGGAAATGCCTTGTTTTTTAATATAGACAGGATTATTAAATGCATAATTTCATTTGCAATCGATTGGATAACCGATTTGTAGTGGCTGGATGAATGAAAATGAAATGTAGTAAGAAAAAAATTTATAAAAGACCTTTTCATCGCCTAAAGCAGCATCGTAACCGGCTGATATGATAATCAGTTCTGGCGAGAACTGTAAGAGAGACACATAGATAGAGTTGATAACAGATAGAGAAGTGCATTTACCTCTGGGCATCCAACGGCTGCGTCGTATCCGGCCGACACTATGACTAATTCTGGCTGGTACTATAGGTTGAAGAGAGAAAATATCATTTTATTACGCGCTCTACTTTTAGCAATTGTTAAAATTTAAGAAATCATACGAGCCACAACAACAGTGATTGTTCTGATGTTATTCCTAGCATTAAAATTGTTTTTTTTTTAAGCGTTAAAAACTGCTTTTTTTAGCTTGTACCTTTTTTAAACTTCATATTTAGCCTCTACTAAGCAGCTCTGATGTGTGGCTCTGATAGCGCTAAGTTTCAACATAATTGAGCAACAATCGTCATCAACAATATTAAATTAATATAATATGCACTGAAAATATATACACTTTAATCTTTCTCATTTATCGTTATTTCCATTGTGAAAATCTGGTGGGTAGTTTAGAAGAAGTTAGTAGAGAAAGATAGATATAGAAAAATACTTTGTATGTACTTTGCATTTTGAAAAAATTATTTAAAGGGACTTCACATTAATCCCCATTGAAAGCATCTAAATTGCTCCATATGTCTAGAACGTTCAACTAAAAGGGAGAATTTTGATGAACTTTCTAGATGTCAATTGATAAATCGAGTTTGCGTTTCATCAAATTTAAAATATTCTAATAGCAAATCACCTCCAAGGCCATTGGCAACAGCAACTGATGCCAAATGGCTAAGTAGTCCCCGTCTTTCATCCCGGTCTTGTTGAGTGGTACATTAAAATTGTAGCCCTTCCCTTGTCCACTGCCGATGTAGTGGAAATCCGACTGACGGAGGTTCGGCCAGAACGAACCGTGCTCGTAGCGGTGGATTGAGAAATATACCACTCTGGAAATTGCAACAAACATGTTTTATAATATTTTCATAACCGTTTTATTAACAAATAAAAAGGCCAATGTCTCACAAACTATGCAAACTATCTGCTTTTATTGTGCGTGTATATTTTAAGCATATTGGAGACGGGGAAAGATTCCAGTTGGAGATCCATGATGCACAAAGAACTATTGAAAATTTATATCCCGACGTTCACTCTTAGTAAAGTTGTCAATGTGAACGTGCTGCACGATCGAGCATCAGCTAAGCCCGCTCTCAACAGATGGCGTTAGCAGTATATTAGTACCTTCTGTCTAGCTAGTTTATATTTTAGTATTATACTAGCTGCTGTCCGCGACTTCGCCTGCGTAACTTTGTAAATTATATACTAAAACCTTCCTCGAGAACCACTCTAGCATGAAAATCGGTGCAGTAGTTTTTGAGTTTATCGCGAACAGACAGACAGACAGACGCGGCGGAGGACTTTATTTTATAATATCTAAGGATTGTACATATATTGAGATATGTACCTCGGGTCATCATAGAACATCTGCTGCGTTGCCTGACCGTGGTGAACGTCCCAGTCGACGATCAGTACCCTGCTGAGGCCCTTGCGGAGCGCGGCGGAAGCAGCCAACGCTACGTTGTTGTAGAAGCAGTAGCCGCAGGGCTCTGCACGCATCGCGTGGTGGCCCGGGGGCCGCACCAAGGCGGCCCCGTTCTGAACCTCCCCCGACACTATGCGCTCCACCAAGTCCACAGTGGAGCCGGCCGCCAGCAACGCAAGCTCGTGGGTACTCTGTTCATTAGGCGGTGCTTCATTAGGCGAAGTCTTTGAAGTATAGGGTAAATGCAGTATGATATCCCACTAAAGATCAATATCAAATTGAATTTGTTTGAAAATTGTTAGCATTTTATTTGCTAGGACCATTAGGTTAGGTATCTCTCACGATATTTTCTTCAGCATTAGAGTAATCTAAAAGATGTCTGACTAATATTCAGTGCTACTGTATCACATATAAGGCATTTTTAAGAAGCATTCTTCTAGTATGTATTTGTGTTACTTATTAAATGTTACAGAATAAAATGAAAACATTACATAGTAAACTCACAGGGTGTATATATATGGCATCAAATTTCGAGGACACATCTTCAAGATAGTCCAAGTTTTCGTTCTGGTGGGTGGATTCCAACAATTCGTAAACTGATGGCGAGTGTAAGGTGCACAGTTCCTCTTTGGTTGCCATTTTTGGTTCATATATTTTGCATTGGTCGATCAAATTTAACTCCTTGCACCTTAAAAATAAAGTTAAAATTTAAAATAATATTAGAACTGATGTGTGTAGTTATATCCTACGAAAAGATTATTATGTATTATATAAAAAGAATCACATGTGTTTATCCAGGACATGGACTGTTGTCATATAAACTACTGAACAAATAGTTAGGATTAAATATGTAGTATTAAAAGTACCCAAATTATTAATAAAATAACAAACCTTTCAATAACACTAATCAATCTCTCCGGACATTCAGGATAGTTATCATCCCATAAACATTTGTGTTCTGCCATACGGGGCTCCGTCACAAGTCCTGTGGCACCTTTCACCCTGTTCTTACAATCCATTGCCTGGAAACATTGACAGTATTTCTACAATAATTTGTAAAGTTCAATGTATACTGTAATTATGTGACAACGTGGTTAATAATATCTGAAAGGAGAAATTACTTAAATCATGAAAAAAAAAAAAAAAAAAACAAACCGCTTATATCTTATGGTTTAACACCATTTTTTTTATTAATAAAATTAAAATAATTTAAACAGAATTCACTATAGTGTTCTATAAGAAGGCACAAAGAAAACACAAAAACGTAAAAATGTGAAATTTCCTTAAAATAAAAAATATTGAGGATTAACAAACCTCAAATAAGTGGTAAATATGCTTAAATGTAAATAATTAATTTAAAATAGAAATAAGTTTAAAGTGGTGTAAAGATATACCTATTGTATTTATTCATAAGAACTGATTACAATTTTCACATGTAAAATATTTAAAAAGATTCAAGTAATTCTTAGGTGTAATCAAAAACTTACAATTTGATAATAGTCTCGAAGGCCAGAATCAAATGACTGTTTCTTCTTTTGGTGAGCCTTCTTTTTGGCAGCCACTACAGACGCTGATGGCTGAAACAATAGTTTATCTCAAAAATAAATAAACTTGCTCATATGTTTATTAATTTTATAAGTGTCTCGGGTACAGACTAAGTCGCTATAATAATTAACAACATTACAACGCAAGATAAGACTTAATCTTGAACACATTTCATTATCTCTTCAAAGGCCATTAAACCTACAATTAACTTTATTTAAACAGAAATATGATAAAGTGAGAAATTATACACATAAATTATATACAAAGTCCCCCACCGAGTTTGTCTGTATGTTAGGGATAATATCCCTAAAGAGGAGAAACGAAAAAGAGGAAGCCAGAATCGAAGATGGGAAGATGATATAAGGAAGGTAGAAGGAGCAACATGGATGAGAAAGGCACAGGACAGAAAACGATGGAAGGACTTAGAGGAGGCCTATGTCATGTGACAGGCGAGGAAGAATAAGAGATTTTTTATTTTTTTTATTTAAGTAATATAATGTAACATGTTATTTTTTCTGTATTAGGATTCTTTGCAATTAAAGGCTATCTTTATCTTTAAGTGTTATAATTTCTGTATCACTGTAATAAGGCAGGCAGGCAGGCACAGACCACTTTTTTTTTATTTTCCCATATATTTCCATGACATAAAAATTATTACAATATTGCATCAAATAACTTACATTATAATTGGGGGAATTAGACATTTACCCCTTGCTTAGGCAGAGACCTTGTTAAGCTACTTAAATATTCCCATTCATTATCTTATCTAACATTAGCATTGCAAATATTTACATTATTTAAAACCTTTATTTTTATAAATTATCCAGTTACTTTTTTTATTCAGCCCGATCAACACCATTGCCACTTTGTGGCAGAAGTCTAGAAATTTTTTTTTAACAACATATTTTTTTAGGATTTTGTGCAGATTATCTGCACTCAGATTTTATATCAGTCATTTTTCCAGCATTTTTGCTATACATATTTTAATATGTAAATTAAAAGTATCGCAGCTATTTCAAATATATGAGACTAGATGTGACTGTGATTAAAATGTAACGAAAAATCTAACCGTCCCTTGAAAGTACATTAAGTTCTTTAGATTTGTAAAAATTTAAAATTTGAGTAGCAACCTCATTATTATTTATATAATAAAAATTACATATATATTAGCAAATTTAACCATAATATTAGGTCTATATAAACATCGTTTGCAATTAGAAATCAACTTACTTTAACACCTGCAGACATGGCCCGAGTTTGGATCTTAGCTTTGCGAGCCCCATTTCTAGTTACAATGGTAGTTGTTGGTGGTGGTGTTACATTTTTCTTTGCGCCCTCTGCAGAACGACGAGGCTGTGGTGGTGGTGGTGAGGACTAAAACATTACGATTTTACAATATTAATGAGTGACTCAGTAATAAAAACCAATCAGAGAGAGCATTTATTTTTAAAGCCCGCCAATAACACGGAAATCATCTTTTATTAGCGTACCATTTTGTTTAGATATACGATTTCATTTACTTTTTAAGGATATATTTAATACTAACGACATAACAACTATTAAATTGTAATTTCTGTTTTAAAGAATGAAAATTGAAATTTGTAAACACAAGTTAACAGTAATATTAGTAATACAATTCCTCATTCCTGCCACCCGCCACCCACCACCCACAGAGTAACCAAACTCTAAAATTAAACTGTCAGTCATGTCAAAAACATGCGAATACAAAGTACAAACAGTGTCAACGTCATTGTCACTTGGGCATGTAATGGGTATTATCATTAGTCAGTGGTATATGGCTAGTCTGTGGCTGTGGCGACTGGCGGTGTCAGTTAATTAATCTGTGGTGAAAGCTGAGGAGAGCAAGAAAGAAACGATGTATGATATAAAATAATTATATTATCGAAAAAATACATATTTTTGAGAATATTATTTACTCCGGTGTTTTTTAATATTTGAATTGAAGATTGGTGTTGTTATAGATTCATACTTTTATTTCGTATTGTTTCATTTTTCAATAGCAACAGTTTTCATCATCCGTGAGTATCTTTTCTATATTTTACAAGATTTTACATAAGAAATTCATTCATTCCTCAGGTTCATTCTACTTGTCTTTTAAACTGAAGTTAAAAATTAATAACAGGTCAAAAGTTATATTAAATAAATGCAATCTACGAATTCTTTCCATTAAAAATTCAATTTAAAATTAAAATTAAAAAAATTTAAAATTTAAATTTAATTCCTTTTTAAAATATTCAATTTCAATTATTTAATACGAATAATAACAGTGTTTTCGCTATATAAATAAATTGGACATGTTTCTGTTCAACTTTGTTGTTTTTACTATACAAAATTTGAAAAATATAATTAATATTTTAAAAATATATAATTGATTTAATATACAGTTTAATATACACTTCGGGTATAAGAACTACGTTTATATCTAACTGTTTTTAACGACGAACAAGGTGAAATCATGTCCATGTAGTACGACTCCAGGTTAAGCAGCCAACTGCTTATAACAACCTATTCTATTTTAACAGAACATTGTCCTGGTAGAGTGACACTCAGTGTTTTGTTTCAGTTTTTGTTTACAATATCTACACACAAATATTACCTCATCGCTTCCTATCTATTTTGATTAATGTGCAAATCACCTTCAAGTGTTTTTGTGACCAGGTTGAGGTCTTGTTATTTGTGCTAAAATGAGTTCAGTGAAGCGAAAGTGTTTCTCAATTGAAGAAAAAAATGCTATATTGCACCGTTTAGAAGCTGGTGAATCAAATGTAGCCCTTGCAAAGGAATTCGGAGTGTCTCATTCCACAATATCCACGATAAAGAAAAATAAAGATAAGATAGAAAATCTGTTTAATGCTAACGTTTTAAAATGTAAACGTGTGAGGCCATCCACTCAAGCACAGGTTGATCGAGCACTATTACAGTGGGTAAAGCTTCAGAGTAACCAAGGAGTACACGTAAAAGGGCCTTTGCTTCAAGAAAAGGCTAACTTTTTTGCTCGACAGTTGAATATTCCTAACTTCAATTGCACAATGAGTTGGATAAGCCGTTTTAAAGTAAGACACAATATTGTCGCCACTAAGATTGCTGATAAGTCTTTGTCGGTTGAACAGAGCTACGTCAGCGAGAGTGATGTTGCCACATTGAAAGAACAGTCAGATGAAAGAGTTGTGCAGAATATCATCACCAGTGAAGATTCTAATAGCCAAGATGGTAAAGGTGATGAACCAGAGGAGTCTCATTCCACTATAAATGCATCTGAAGCTCTGAAGGCTGCAGAAACACTCGATGCATTTATTCAAATTAACTTTGATGACGATCTTATGAAAGATTTGATGTCACATGTTCACAATGCTGTACGAAGTTTTTATTATGGAACAAAAATGGGTCACAAAGAAACCAATATTACAAATTTTCCAAGTTGACTACCATGCATAGAATGTAGACCATACATACATACTATGTATGTAATGTGTAATGTTTAAATGGTATTTAAGTTAGGTTTTGCTAATTTTAATATTTTTTTATTAAAATAATAATTAATTTAACTATATAATGTAAATAAATCGAAAATCTTTGCAAGGTGTAAATATCTATAAATATTCCACATGAAATCTGAAAAAATACAAGCACCAGATAAAAACAAAACAAAAATACACTTGGTAAAGAGACATATTGTCAGACATTTGTTTCTAAGGCCCTTCAAACTAAAAGTTGGAACTTAATACCTAGTAGTTAAATATAAAATAATGTTTTTTTTTATTACAATAACGTACTGTATGACAAGTAGTTAGCAGTGGCGTTAATTTGGATTTAAAAGTGTCTTAGAAGTTACGGCAGGTTAAAAACATTCAAGAATTGGTTCATAAATGTAGCATAGTTAAATTTTGGTGTTAAGCTCTTCTATTAACTTTTAAAGATCTTGATTATAAATGTAAGTACTAATTTGTATTATTAGGGACAGAAATAAGGCAATAAAATGTATCAAAATAAACACATTTATTTTTAGTGTGGTTTGTGTGACTTATTGGTTAAGTAAATATACACACACTGTTAAATTATATATGTAATGTAAAAAAAACCTCACACTACAATCATCATTCATCACACATTGTGATGAATGATGATTGTAGTGTTCTTAATGTGTGAGACAAATATACACAGTGACAGTGACAACAATAGAAAATAGAGGTAGAAATAGTGTTATTATTATTATTTTGGGTGGCTGTGCTACACTTGTTTCTCATTGGTTCACAATTATGTGTACTTGACACGGTAGTCACTAGTTGTTAAGTGAATTTATTGTACATATATTATATGCTACTGTGTGCAAAATGCAATCATGTCCATTAAAGACTTTAATACAAGCACCTTGTGTTATGATTCCTCTCTTCAGTCTCCTACCAAATCCGCATACCAGCGAGCTGCTTCTTTAGCCAAAAGCGCTGCTCCACTGCATACACAGCCTGACTTTCCAACTATATGGGTGCATACGGGCCCATCTTACAATATTATCTAAGACTATTTTTAGCAGAAAAATTAGGAATTATTTTTTTAATAATTAAATTTACTGAAATTTATCAATGAATTTCTAACTTACTTAACATCTTATTAATCAACTTTATTATAACGCCTTATAGGTCACAAAAATGGTAAGTGTTTCCAGGCACGACAAATTTCAGTTACTGTAGGTAGGTATTTTAATTTACCTGCCTATTAGACACACCACTTTTTTTATAGTAATGTGAGGCACTTGTGTTTTTATGACATTTTGGATTTTCGAAAACAGTTATTTGTGAATCTATTACAATCTTGCACATTGAATAGTCGCTTATTTTCTAAAATTAAAATATTGTTAAAGGTATTGTGTAATCAATCTAGTATCATGAATAAAAGTAACATAGGCCTCATCTTCGCTTCACAGCTGGATGTTGGCCAAGAGCAAACCCATCGCTAATAAAAAAATATTAAAGTGCAGCTTCACTCACTACTAAACAAATAAGCTCCATGCAAGCAATATACATATAAGAATGTTCTCTTGGAATTACACATTATTAATAACATGTTCAATTATTTTAGGTGTACTTAGAAATGAAACTGTTAAAGCCTATGTGGGTTCTTCAACATGGAAAACGAAAAAGGCCTGGACGCTCAGTCACAACGTGGTCCCCATTGGCCACTGCATTCAATACAAGACCCAGCTCGCAACCTTTATTTGACTCGATCAGAGGAAGGACTGTAAGACCTAAAAAATATATTATATTTTTCTTAATGTTTTTTAGAACTTTTATGCACTGGTGTTTTTAAATTAGTAATTGACATTAATAGGGAAATGATAAATCATCTCTGCACGTAGTAAACAGAATTGCCCCTTGGACTCTGCTGGTACCTGTTTTAAACAACATGTTTACATGTGACCTGCAACTGACCTTAATAGACTCTATCTATCGATACTGTAATCTTTCCTACTAATAAAGCTCCTCTATACTAATAAAGTGATAATCCTCATAAAGCTGCTACAGTTTGTTCATTCTCACATTTGGGTACAAACACTGATCACTCTCATTTTTTGTTACAAAGTGGCGAATATCTAGCTAAAATATTTTCAGAAAAGGCCTATGTCCAAGGGATGATTGTTCGCTCTAGATTCTTGGCAATCAGTCTGTGCCATCCCCACACCTATGCTATTTTAATGTGGTCTGGTCCATTTCAAGTAATCAATTATGTTGAGTGTCTGCAGAGTTCTAAGGTGTATATCGAGAGTCCGAGGGTCATTGTTCTGTATGCTCGGAACAATATAGTAAGACCTACTTTTATATAGTATAGCTAAATTGATAACTATAGAATAAGCTATATACAAATTCAATTGTCAAAGTGCTCCTGAATCTGTTAAACCACTTTACTTTACTTCATTAAATTCGATGATAGTTTTGCTAAAAAATACCTTACATCTATCAAAATACTTAGAACTAAAATAAAGCAAAAGTAGGAAATGAACACTTAAATTTTTATTATTTTTGTATGTTATTATTTTTTGATATTTGCAGGGTCTCTTCAACAAGCCGGAGCTAACTAGCTTCGAAGGCTTCTACACTCTTAAAGAGCAAGCTATAGCGGCTACGGATCGACTCATAGAAGAGGCAACAACAAATCCCACTCGGCCGATGGTGGAGATTTTTGATGAGTTATCCGACACTCTATGCAAGGTGGCAGATTTAGCAGAGTTCGTTAGGATTGCCCACCCACAGTCACATTTCGCTAGTGCCGCTGAGGAAGCCTGCATAAGTGTTAGCGGTGTTGTTGAAAAGTAAGGGCTTCATAAGTTTTATTTAGAAATTTTGAAAGTTTTTTAAAGGCAACTACTTTGAATTTTAAAAGTTAGTAGAATTGGAATTTTTTTATTGTCAGTTTTTTTTTACATAAAGTATACATAATATTATATATACTTACTTTATTTTTATCTTTCTGAGCCTCATCTTAGATATTCCAAAATATGTAGATTTTTGCTTGTTATAAATGAATAAATTTCAATGCTCGCTCATTAGACCTATGGCAGCAATAATGATAACGTGATTATTTAACATAAATCACACTTAAATCCACATAGTATTATTATGTGTCATTTCCAGATTGAACACACACAAAGGCTTGTACGAAGCATTGAGAGATTCAGTGAAACGTGGCACATCAGGAGATCAGCATCTAGCTGAATTATTTCTGTTTGATTTTGAACAAAGTGGTATACAGTTGGACGATGAACCCAGAAAAACAGTAGTAGCTCTAAATGACCTCATACTGCAGACTGGACAGAGGTTTATGGCCGGTGCTGCAAAGCCCAGAAGAGTCCCCAGAGAAGTAGTTCCGCAGAATGTTAGACAATTGTAAGATTTATTTAAATTGAAGTTACAACATTTATCTGTCACATAATTGTTCCTATGATACTGCTTCATAAGGTTGCTTATTTGAATGCAACAATGTATAACCCAGAATTCGTCCCATCAGTATATTGGATTGTCTAATGACTATTTAAATATTTCAATGACTCAATTAAAGTTATATACTTTCTATAGTAATTTAGACATCAAGAGATTTCTCTATCTTCTGAATTAAAACCAATACTACATAATATATGGCAAATGAAAATTGACCATTAGTAAAAATCAATACAAATACAAATTACATAAACCTACATTACATTATTACAAGTTGTCCATTTATGAGGACACAATACCTACATATAATTTAATATTTAAATATAGTTATTTTGTCATTAAAATATTTTATGAGACTGTAAAAACACTTTAAACCATTGACTCATTAATTTTATGAAACTTAATTGAACCTGTGAAAGGTAGTTTCAGTGGTGAGTTTTGTTGTAGTTTCAGCACGGAAGGCGAAGACATAATAGTTAGCGGCGTATACGCGGAATGCGGTGAAGCGGCAGCCAGAGAGGCCGCTTACAGACTATACTTGACGCCGGACTCGCACCAGGACTCGCTGCTCGACACCACACTCCGCGCCCGCAGCGAGATGGCCTCTCTTTGCGGCTTCCGCAGCTATGCTGACAGGTATACTAACCCTCAGTCATGTGCCCTCGTGTGCCGAACGCCAGCGAGCCGAATTACCGTTGTATGCCGAAGGGTAAAGTCATAATCTCGAGTGTCACTTGAGATACATACAGTAGGCGCAACGCGGATCCGCGGTCCGGCACACGAGTGGTGCAACATTATTAACGCGGATCCACATTTCCGGCATATGAAGGGTTAAACATGGGCTAAGGACGCAGCCCACACCCTTTTTTATGTTAATCTTATCTTTACAGTTAAAAATCTGCCTTTTTGGTGTTCTGAACTTAGAAACTATTGGCAAAGAAATAATGAATGAAACTACATATTAAGAACATTAACAGAAAGCCTGACGGTCATCTTGATAGTAGGTGGATACCGTCGCCTATAACACGAGCAACGCCACAAGTGCTGCAAGTGCGCTGCCAACCATGATTCAGGATAAAGGGACCAGATCGAGGATAAGAGGATTGGAATTGGGAAATGGGCTCTGGCATCACTTACTCACTCAGCGAAACACAACAGCACACATACTGTTATTTCATGGCGGTCTCCTGTTAGGGGGTGGTTACCAACCCCTCTCTGACATCCCTTCACTTATCGTAAAACAACAGCTACATATATGTTGTCATTTCATGATGGTCTTCTGTATAAACCAGACCGGCTGCCCACAATTTATGAATAGTTAGAGAAAACTGTTTTAATTGCATTGTTTGTATAACAGGGCAATAAAGGCGAGCACAATGGAAACGTCCGCAAATGTTCGTCAATTCCTTGACATACTCTCTGATAACCTTTACGATCGCGCAAACATAGATTTCGACACAATGCTCAAAATGAAGAAGAAAGAGACCCCTTATTTGAACGAGCTGATGTGTTGGGACACCCCATACTTCACCCATAAAGCAAAAATGCAGCTACTTAACGTTGCCAACACAGACTTCAGCCCTTATTTTTCACTCGGTGGATGTATGGAAGGGCTCAATATGTTGTGTCAAGAGTTATATGGAATTAGTTTAAAGTCTGAAGAAATGTTGCCTGGTGAGTAAACAATGTTATTATGTCTTAAAGGGGGTGTTATGTATGTTATAAAACTTGTTAATTTAACTTCATTCAAGTGAACTCCTTACATCCAACTAATGTAGCAATTTTGTTTTTACTTTAAAGTAAAGTTATTTCGTTTTTCAGTAGCAAGGATGTCCTCATGGGACCCTTACTCACTCGCTGAAACACAAATAGCACACGTGCTTTTATTGCATGGTGGTCTTCCAAAAGGAGATGGCTACTGCCTCATGACTGGCTGCCGAAATGACTATTATATCATTACATTAAAAAAAGTTAAATAATATAAACGTTGTTGTTAAAAGGCGAATCGTGGTCGCCTGATGTGTACAAGCTGGCCGTGATCCACGAGTCTGAAGGCCTCCTGGGCCACATATACTGCGACCTGTACGAGAGGCCCGGAAAGCCCCATCAGGACTGCCACTTCACCATACAGGGCGGGAAGCTGTTGCCGGATGGCTCGTACCAGAACCCCATAGTGGTGATAATGCTTTCGCTGAGCGGCGGCCACCGGTCGGGTCCGGCGCTGCTCTCTCCGGGCGCCGTGGACAATCTGTTCCATGAGGCGGGTCACGCGTTGCATTCGATGCTCGGTCGCGCTCGACACCAGCACGTGGCCGGGACCCGCTGTGCGACAGATCTCGCCGAAGTGCCCTCAGTACTGATGGAGTGCTTCGCGGGCAGTCCCGAAGTGGTGCGCAAATTCGCGACTCACTTCCAGACGGGCGAGCCGATGCCCGACTCCATGCTTCAACGCCTTTGCGCGTCCAAGCATCTATTCGGCGCCAGCGAGATGCAGTTGCAGGTTATTGTTACTATAGTTTATTATAATATATTATGTTTGCTTGCTCTAGGATTGTTAATAATAATAAGGCCGGCGCAAATTGGAGGATTACACAGCAAAGAGTTTAAAAATTTTCATAGTAGAATATTAAGCTATTAAACTAACACACATCCATCCATCTTCACAAACTTTCGCATTTATAATATTTGTAGGATATTATATATTAATTCATCTTCTTGTGGTGCCTCTCCAACTAGTGAAGGTTAGCGATCAGCCTGAAACAGTCTTCTCTGTCTTTTGTTCATTGGAACAGCTTACTGCGTTAGTTATCCCGGTCCACTCCCTGATTTTCTTAAGCCATGATTTCTTCAATTTAATCCGTCATCACGCCTTTCAAAATTGACGAATATTGTAATTGAAATGCTTTCATACATACATACAATGGCCATAAAGAAATTAACGTACACTGACCTGTGCTATGAGAATCCGTGAGATTGACGTAAAAGAAACGTAAATTATTATTATTGCACTTTTACTTACTTCTATACCAATACACAAATAATGAAAATCAGAGTAATTCAAGGTGTCAAATTATCAATTATAATTTCTTTGGAACCATTAACGGATTTGGTAGTTGTTAAGCCAAAATATACCCTTATGTAAAAAACAAATCCTTATCGTTCAGGTGTTCTACTCCGCCCTCGACCAAGAGTATCACGGCCGCAACACAGCATTCGGCGGTCACACCACTGAAATCTTGAAACGAGTACAGAAACAATACTATGGGCTGCCCTACGTGGAGAACACTGTGAGTGTTTACAGTTTATCTATACATATAAAATCTTTTGTCCTGACTGACTATCAACGCACAGTCTAGAAGCTAAAATTATCCACAAAAACAAATATCTTCACATGCTTTTGTTGTTGACTGTTGTGCTATAAGTTGGTTGGTCATTGACAGGCGTGGCAGCACCGGTTCAGCCACCTGATCGGATACGGCGCAAAGTACTATTCGTACTTGATATCGCGCGCTGTCGCGTGGAGCGCTTGGAATAAGTACTTCCGCACACAACCTCTCTCGCGGACGGCCGGCGAGAGACTGCGACACGGGCTGCTGAGACACGGCGGCGCGTTACCCCCGCAGGTAACAATTCCATTAACACCTGGGTAATCCCCGCAGGTACCTAACAATTCCATTAACTCCTGGGTAACCCCCGCAGGTAACAATTCCATTAACACCTGGGTAATCCCCGCAGGTACCTAACAATTCCATTAACAATTGGGTAATCCCCGCAGGTAACGATTCTATTAACAACTGGGTAATCCCCGCAGGTACTAATTCCATTAACAATTGGGTAATCCCCGCAGGTAACGATTCTATTAACAACTGGGTAATCTCCGCAGGTAACAAGCTGGGTAATTCCACAGACTTCATAATAACAGAAAATGACACACCGCGTTTAACATCTTTAAAATGCACATTTTTTAGCCAAAATAGATATACTCTTCATACAGTCATGTGTTTTATATGTTTAATTTATTATTGCAGGTTTTGTTAAGAGACTACTTGGACACAGAAATAACGCCAAACACTCTAGCGATGGCGTTAGCGGAAGAGCTCGACTATCACCAGGATCACATCGACCGGGTCTTTAGGCTCATGGATAAGTGAACTTTATTGTTATACTTTTAAAAGCGAATTTTAATCGCATTTATTTGATGTCTGCGACAATGGATTATTGATCTTACTAGATACTTTTACTTGTACATATAGATTGATTGAAACTTATTGTTATTGTTACACGGAAGTTCATAGTTTAACAGAACCGTTTTCTACCCCGAAAGGAGGAAAACGAGTATTTCAGCTCTGTGCCGTCGGCTTGACCTTCCGGAGACCTGTTTTGGTATCTGCCGGCACTAGAATAGCGTACTGTGACCGGTATAATGAGGGTGCTGACACTGATTTGCAATAGTGTTTGAAAAAATTTCCTGTGCCCGCCAGTTTACTCTTTTTAACAAATCATCTAAAGGTAACCTGTACTCATAATTATAAGAGGCTACCGCCGATCTGATTGACCCTGGAGCTACCTCTAAGCCTAAACTAACAAATATTGGCTTTAGCCATCCAGCAATCACAGCTCTGGAGGCTGGCTTTACTTTTCCTCTGGTTGTTATGAATAGGTTTACCAGGTCCGGACATGCTTTACGCCTATCGGCAGACAAAACAGGTTTACCCATTCTACCCATTGGGTCCTGGTGTTTGAATATTAACCAACCCGATGGTCTCTGTTTCTGACAGTCTGTCTTTGATCCAAAAGCTGGCCAAAAGGTTATCGAATCATCGTTTATCAGGCAGTGTTTGCCATCTATTCTTAACAAAGTCAGGTCGTGTATCCTTCTCCCTGAAGCGAGGAGCAGCAACAAAGCACAATATCTAGACACTTGATAAATACTACCAATATCTGGCGAATCATACAGATCCTAGCCAATTAATCAAATCCTGAATGTTTCACACCTGGGGCCGGGGCTCTTAATATGTTTTTAACCACCGGATGAGAGTTAATGTTAAGTCTACCCTCAGGATCAGCAAATGTGGATATAAAAGATTTTTTAACCAAAATTGTACTAAACGCTGCTCTCTTGACCCTGAACAAATAACTGATGTAACTTGCCATTTGATGCGGCGTGGGGTTATTTGGTACAACGCGCTTGGACTTGCACCACTTTAGCCAGTTTTTCCATGCGGAGGCGTAAGTCGCCCATGTCGAGGGCCTCCAGGCTGACTTTAACAATTCTACGTCTTCTGTAGGCAGATCTTTTACTAATGCATTCCAGCCTGTACCCTCCAAACCTCCAAAGTCATCGACGTCACCTCCGACGGTGGACAATTTGTTGCTAGGTCTAAAAGATGCGCAGTCAGGTTCTTCAGTATTATCGGTGCGGCCGTTGCCTTGGATTTCAGATCTGCTCGCCAAAAAGCTCGTGTAGATCTGGGAATTACTACCAGGTATGTTCCCCGTGCATAATTCAGGTGCTGAATGACCTTACGTCTGCTGAGCGACAGGTGAAAAATATGAAAAATTTGTGCAATATCACACTAAATCGTAAATTTTTACGCAAACCACACTAGCTGGTGCCGGCGTTTTGTAAGGGAGGAACATAAAGTCGTTTTTTTTTTAAATATAATATATTTATTTAATCAAAGTATGTACCATTGCTATCTATGCACTTTTGCCATCTTATAGGTAGTTCATTGATCCCTTTACTAAAAAAACCATTCGGACGGGAATCAATAAAATCTTTGAAGGCGCTTTGGACTGCCCCATCGGAGTTGAATTTTTTCCCTTGCAAGAAGTTATCCAAATTTCAAAAAAAAAATGGTAATCTATTGAAGCAAGGTCCAGGTAGTACGGTGGATGTCTTAGACATTCCAATTGAAGCTCATCTAATTTGGTAGCCGTCAGTTGTGCAGTGTGTGGTCCTGAAGCAGCAGTGGGCCTAGAGCGATTGACCAGCCTCGGTTGTTTAGCAGCTAGCTTTTCCATCATGGTTTGCAATTGCTGACAATAGAATAGACAAAGCTGTAGTGAACGATACCAGCTCTAGTCCACCAAACGCTTACAAGTAATTTATTTTGAGTCAATTTTCGCTTGGGGCAGGATGTGGCTGGTTCGCCAGGGTTCAGCCATTGCGATGAGCGCTTCCGATTATCCTACAAGATCCACTTTTCATCACAGGCAATGATTCGATTTAAAATCCCTTCATTATTGTGCCGGTTGAGTAATGTAACGCAGCAATCGACGCGCGTTTGTAGGTTTGCTGTAGTCAATTCATGAGGTACCCACCTTTCAAGCTTTTTCATCTTCCCAATTTGCTTCAAGTGGATTTAAACGGTTTTATCATTAACACCGCAGCCTGCAGCTAACTCGGTCGGACGTGGTTTGCGATGGATCCGCTTCCACAATAGCCTCCAATTCTTCATTATCAATTGTAGCGGCTGATTGAGCAAAATTTCTTATTTTGAGTTCCTTGTCACAAAATTCGATGGCATTAGCAACACTCTTACTTAGTAATTGCGTAGCTAACTTGACTTTCATAATTTCATTACGAAAGTAAATGTGCCGGTGCGTTAATTTATTGGATAAGTGGAGATTGTTTTCTTCTTGCAAATTGTGTAAAGCCTCTATGTATTTCCATTTAATAACTGTGCCATCTAAATATCCCAATTCCTTTTTTGCTTCTAAATGGCTCCTAATTAATTTTACCATGTGGCACGCACCAAGAAGAACAGCAACATAGTATTCGTCACAAGGGTGTTTAAATACTGATTTAATATCAATGTGATTATCAAGATCGCATCCCAACGCCTTCATACAATTTCATCCATCACATGTGACTGACACTATTTTGACCCCGATATCATGACATTTTGGCAGTGCTATGGCAATTAAATTTGCTTTCATCTCTCCGGTCAAACTTTGAATAAAAAAGTATGCTATTGGTAAAGTCCAACCTTCCTGAAGTGAAACTATTAAGAATACAAAAGCTTGGCTGGCTTTCTCTTCAGTATCTTATGTCCACTAAGCCTTCATAGTTAGACCCTGTCCAAATTTTTTGTTGGCGGATGGACATTTTGTCTGCCAGTAATGAACATAATAGTGGTCCCGTCGATTTTTTGGACTTTTCTGCAGGTCTAGCGAAAGATTCTGCTGCAAAACCGGGTTGGGCCTGTACATTTTGATACCATCTGAAGAGTGTACTCGGATGTGGGAGACGTAGTGTAAGTGCAAATTACCGAATTACCGGAGGATACATAGAAAATGCCATTTTTTTCTTAGGTGACAATATTGCCATTACACTTCCATTAGTGCTTTCCATTTAAATGCACAGAGATTCATCAATCAAACGCTTCTTCTTTAAGTCCCTTATAAGATGTTTTAGGGAAATATTATTTTTACAGTCGTTTGTTGTTTCTTTAAATTTCTTATGTGCTTGTTTTTCAGAATAATCGTTCTATGGCATTTTGTTAATTCACCTTTGAGATATGAAGTTTTTGGCGAATTCAAAACTGAACTTATACCACATAAATTTGATGACAATGGTAATAATTAAATTGATTTATGTGAAGATTTTGATAAATTTGAGACTGAAATACATCCATTTGAGGCGGACGAAAATGAGACTTCATAGTCTTGATGTTCTATGTTCCGTGAATAAGTTTTACATATTACATCGATGTCCTGAAATTTAAGACTGTTATTTCAATTATCATACACAAAATCATGGATTGTAACTTCGAACTAATAAATTAATTTAATTTACCATGAATTTCATAAAATTATGAATCAGGATAGTACCTACCTTACCTTGAATTGCGCCTTGTTTTATTTTTATAGTCGTATGGCGGAAGATGATTTATTCAAATCTCGTGGTACAGAAGGTGCATTTAAAGTTGAATGCACTGCACCCTTCTGTACTGCTCCAGTTGAAGTTGGAACTCATATTGTAAACACAAATACGTATACAATATATTAAAAACAGCTTCACCGCTATTAATAAAAACGTTCAGAACCGACAAGACGGCCGTCATGCAAATGGCGGCACCGCTTTTTGACGTTACGGTGTCAGTTACTGCTCTCTAGGAAACCGCGCCATTTTGTTTACATAGACAACGTTCTAGTGACGTCATTCACCGCTGTATTACGGCCGCTATCCTAGGAAACCAAAGCTTACGGGGGAGGGAACCCTCTTATAAGCTATCTCGCTCTCGCTACATAGGTACATGGGCGTAGCGAGGTACGGGCAAGGGGGGGCAGCTGCCCCCCCCTAGAAGAGCGGTTGTTCTGTTAAACTGTAATTTTCACGAGCTTCATAGCTTGCGACGCTTCTTATAAGACCTAAGAAAAGAAACTAACAGGCTTGAAGGCTGGCTTGTGAAATCCAACAATACGGGATGTGATCTCCAAGTCTAGGCAAGAAGTGGGTTTTCTGCGAAAAATAGAAGTCTTCGAACAATATGAGCGATAGCTCATTCTACGCGGAATGCAATTCTGAGAAAGGCGCTTTTAGGATTTTTTCTGCCAATAAAAATTGCAATTGTTATTAACAAAAAACAAAAACGAAAAAGCCATTTAGATTTTTGATGATAAAAACTATAAACTATAGCGAAAATCGCATTTTTTAAAATCATAATTGACTAAACAATAGAATGACAGAATTTTTTTTCAAAAATATAAAACTAAGCTTAAAAAAATCTTACCATCTTACCTAAATAAAAAATCTTGTTTTTAAATACTATTAAAAACAACGATGAAAACAATATATGTAATCTAGGATTTTCTTTGTCTGCCCCCCCTTATATACAATCCTGGCTACGCCCATGCATAGGTACATTATACGTGCACATGAAAGGGGAACAATAGGATTATTTCCGGAAGGTCAAGCCGACGGCACAGAGCTGAAATAGGAAACTAGGCAGTATTATAGACCTGCCAACTTGTCATTATTCGAAACGTCTGAGAACCAGCTAATAAAAATTTGTAAGATCTAGTCCATTTTTTATTGAGGAGACATTTGCAACCCAAAAAGTAAACTATTGTTAGGTAATATATTACTGCGATATACCTATGACTATGAACTATTTATTTGTTGTATTCCTGTACATGTTTACATTATTTGGAATGACTGAAGTATGTAATTGTTCATAAATATAAATAAAACAACAATAGAAAATTATAAATAGACTTTTAATTAGCGAACCCTCCTGAAGCCTTCACATTTAAGTATTACATTATACATACATAATATATAAAGGAACACAAATATTTTTAATATCTTGCGTTTATTTTCAGTAGTTCCTTTCAAGGTACTAAGACGCGACTATCAGTTTTTAGTCCTAGGGTTTCGCTTTAAAATCGAGTCCCTAGGACTAAAAATAGAATTTTCAGGGTTTCGAAATATTGATTCGGACAGATCTACAACAGTATATCTGTCTCTTTTTGGCATATATGTAAAACTGTTGGCTAACCAATGTATTTAATTGGATTTTTCAACAGTTCACTTTAAACTTGTAAAGGAATTACATGTGAACAACGCCTTAACCTTTAGAACTCAAGCTAGAGAAACCAACTATTTAGTTAAGATTTCACAAAAATAAAAGATAAATATCCAGAAGGGTTTATTTGACGATTGTCTAATATCACACATTACCTAGGGTGTAATTATTTAATTAATCATTAGTTATATCGGTAGTTATCGTACGGGGAGGCTTCTTAGTCGTCATGTGATAAAACTTTTCATGTATGAACATATTCGGGGGAAAATGGATGAAAATTATCAATTTTAAAAAGTAGTTGGTAAAAAAAAATTGCGAAACGAAACAGAAAACAAGGGTGAGAACGTTTTCTTTTTTAGGCAAATGATATTTGAAAGGCTCCAATTCATCATCCTGTATCTATATGGATCTTGAAGCTCATAAAACTTCTCCAATCAAGTAATCATGAGCCATGTAGATTTCGTACGCCTTATTTTACAAGTATATATCTGAACTGTATGGCCTTGAATCTCTGAAATCTGTTTATGATAGCCGTAGACATTAGAGAATGCACTGAGCGTTCCCTGTCCACGTGTAAATTTAAATACGACCAGAAGTGTGAGAGAGACGAAGCGATCGTGCGGCCAATACTTGTCTTTACAGGAAACAGGAGACAGCTATTGGCCGCACGATAGCTCTCTCTCTCTCTCTCTTTCTTGAGAATAATAAATTTTATGCGGATGTTTCTCAGTCCATTCTCCGTGTCTATGCCCGTGGCCTACGTGTGCGAGTGAGAGGGGCGATTATGCGACGTAGTTGTACTGGCTAGTGTTGTTCTTCTCCCTCTCCATGTAGTCGCGGTCTATGAGCGACTCGATGCGCTTCTTGAGGTCGGCCGGCTTCACGGGGAACTTGAGTTGCTTGTACAGCTCCGATATGAGGAGGTTGTGCGAGAGCGCTTTGCGCATCTTCATGACCCGCACTATGGCCGCGTCAATTTGGTACTGGCGGTCCTGGTAGACGCGCTCCTCGGTGGCCTTCTGTTCCTCGCTGCTCTCCTTCATCTGGATCTGGTTGATCTTGATGCGGAACAGTTTGTTGGTGAAGTCCGCGTTGAACGCGAACTGATCGCCGTCGGCCACCTCGCGCCCTCTTGGCGCTTTGGTCACGACTCGCGCTTTTCCGCACGCCAGCGATTGTAATGTGCGTCGCAGCTCGCCTTCCTGCAATCGATTCAAGTGCATTCAATTATCTACTCAATTCCCAAGACAATAAAAGCACTTTTCAAATTCACCAAGAGAGGTTCCCCTTACTTTTTAAATTCAAAAACATTTTACAAATGTGTAAAATCAGATTGAGTTTCGTATTACCGCTAGGCTATCGAAGTATTTTGAATTAGGTGAAATTCCCTTATTCACGGTTCCGTTACTCGCGTTTTCACCATTCACAGGTTACTGGGTAGAATATTTGTAGGTCCACTTGATATACAATATAAAGTTACATGTTTAGTTTTTCCATTTCTATTTTTTTAGTTTATATAATTAAGTAAGTAATAGAAACTCACCTCTATGTTAGTGGAAGCCTTGATCTCTTCAAAGGTAAGATTGTCTCCATCGTTGAAGAGCAGAAGTACTAGCGCTTGAAACAACGACACTTGCAGCTCTTTTTTACCCTACAACACAATCAAATATATTATGTAATTTCAGTAATAAAATACAGTACACTGCAAGGCGCTACGATAGGCACTGCATAGGAAAATACAATTGAATTTTCCTCTATTAAGGCTGTAATAGGAAATTTTCTATTCAAGAACAACTATTTCCACTATTTCCGGATGAGCTACTCGTGAATACGTAATAGTGTTTGCCATTACAAAATTATTTTTTTCCATAAAAACAGCTCAAATTGTGTGTTGTCGTTTATTAAAGTGTGGTACGAGGCCAGCAGAAACATATTATTGTATGTATTAAGCCGTATCCTCACTAGGGCCGCACGTCCACATTAGGCCGGCCGCTCGGCCTGATGTGGCCGTGCGGCCCTAGTGAGGACGCGGCTTTAGAGATAAGGTACCTGTGCAAAATGCGCGCGGAGCACGCAGTGACCGAGGGTCGGCTGCCACTGCAGCTTGCGACCCGAGTGCTTTGCCAAGTAGAACTTGGAGAAGTGGTCTTGGTGGCGCGTCAGAGAGGCGGGCAGACGCACTTCGACCGGCGTGTACGTCGGCCAGAAGCCCTGCGTCAGCACGTGCACGGACAGCTCGAGGCCGGCCGCACCGGCCGTCTGCTTGTACGTCACGTTGATGTCCTTCGACAGCTCCATGTCCTTGAACATGCCCTCCAGCTTGCAAGTGAACCCGCCGCCGCACTCCTGCTTCAGCTTGCTCAGCATGGACTTCTCCGCGTCCACGGAGGCCGACTTGCCGACGAGCAGCCGCTTGGCCAAGTCCTTCTTGTAGAACGCCTCGAACACGTCCTTGCCGTGGATGTACCGGAACAACACCATTATCTTGTCCAGCAACCGCTCCAGCTCCTCCTCCGTCGCCTCCTTGTTGCCCGCGCGCAGCTTCACGTCGACAAATTTCGCTGTCAATGTAAGGGCCACACTATTAACATGTGAGTTTGCTCATTAGATAAGTTACTGTAGAAGAATACCAGTCGATAATGAATCAAATGTATCATTTCTAATTACAAAACACATGTTGACCCCTTCATCATTTACCATATAAATTAAGATACATACTGCGGAGACTCAACCTCTTTGAGTATCATGATGTGTAAAAAGGGGCTTACAGTTATATGAACAAATATTTGGAAATGCCAGGGCCCTATCTTATAATAGTTAAAACCTGTCTTTATCCTGGCCCTTTTTTCCATTATAGTAGATCACTGCTTCAAATCAAACCTCTTGATCATAAAGTCATAACAAAGTATTGTCATAATTTTTATTTTAAATTACCAAGAAACTCAATTTTACAATATTTTTTTAGTGATTTAAATAAAACGGCTGGTTTGAATTGAACAAATGTGTACAGATGGAAAAGTGGATAGCTACCTATAAGTTCCGCTGGTTTGTTTTGCCTCTGATTGATGAAATACTCGAAGGCCTCCCGCATGGAGTACAGGAATTTATTATTCCTCTGGAAGCAGGTGTTTACCACATTATCCAGCTGCTCCTTGAATTCCAGCAGATCTGCCACCATTGTTTTGTCTCGCTCTGGCTCTATTACTATTGTGCGACCTTTTTTCTGTAAAACAAATTACTTCAGTTACAATTATTCATTTCTTTCTTTATAGTAAAAGATTTGAAAGTTATCTGTTTGTTAGACTTAGCGCCTCTTTCACAAACGTCAAGTAGGCCAAACTGTCATTTAAAGTCACCGGTAACCGGGGATAATGGAGCTGATATACCTTTGTTTGTACGGTAAACGTCCCAAACATTAAATAGAAAATAATAAAAAAAAAGGCTATCGAATGATGCAGTAAACCGAGTGCATAATTCAATATAACAAAAAATTATTTCTAAAAGTAACTAATCAACACTTTACATGTAATTTGTGAATTTTTATTTGTGTAATTATTTTTTCATACTTTTTTTTTAAATTTCACAACTTGAATTTTTACATTTTTCAGAATTGCTTGTTTCTCTCCTTAATTATTTAACATTTTTTTGTAGATACAAACTTTTGTGGTCACATGTGGCACAACTTTATCAAATTAATAAAAATGTGATGAGTGAAAAAAAAAAAAAAGTAAAGTGCACCTTGATGTAGGCGTTGAAGTGCGTACAGAGCTCGTTGAGGCCGTCCTTGACGCGCGCGAAGAGGCTGTAGAGAAGCGTGAGGTCGGCCAGACGAGGCCCATCCATTAGAGCCTCTAAGCCTTTGCTCAGGATTCCCGTCAGGTGAGAGCTCAGCAGCTGCCGCTCCGTAGTGTGTATCAGATGCCATCTGACACACACACACACACACACACACACATTTCAAATAAATATTTATTTATCACATCATGACGAAATTAAGATAAAAATATACACAGAGAATTAACAAAATGCAGACTCACTTGGTAGACGGATCGAGATAGTGGATGAGACGTTCATTCTCCTCCTTGAGCCGTTTCTCGACGTGTGCGAGGTACTGAGGCACTGTCAACTCCTGCATCAACCGTTGACCTTCCTCCGCGTACAGTCTCTCAGTTGCTTGTAAAAATCTGAAATTATTATTTCCAAATTTATCACTTAGTAATATTATCCATAAAGTCTTAGGTCACTGTAGAGTGCCCACTGATGGACACTGATTTTACATTTAAACCACATGACATAGTTTCGACTATTCGATAGAGCACTTGCTGCTTGTGTTATAGGCTAGTAGTCACCTACCATCAAGTGGAAAGTCAGCCTGTCTGACAACTTTAACATACCTAATGAAAAAGCATTCTTGTATGTAAGATTGACAAATTGAAAATAAGAAATATGTATTTATTTATTTTATGCATCATTAAAAAAGTATAAGTATTATATGTGTAAGTATTATTAAAAATGATTTATATAAAAAACTGTATGGTCATAGAAAAATAAAAAATAATATCACTCACTTATGTTCAAACGCTTCTATGTATATCTGTAAATCTGAAAGCATCCGCAGCAAACTCTTTAACAGTGATATATCTACGGAGTCGCCTCCACGTTCCCTCTCTATCAACAACAACAGCCCGTCGACAGTACGAGTCTGTACTAATGTGTTCATTGCTATGTGATGACGAAATAAATCCAGTCCCATGTCCCTGGAAGCAAAAGCAATATACTAAAAATATAGCAAAAAATATATTAGTATATTAGGTTTGAAATACATTAGATTTTATCCTAAGATCACCATAGCAACCACCCACTGAAATAATATTGGAATAACGAAGTCATGAATGAACCAATTTTTCAAGCAAATTCAATTAATACAATGTTACACACAATGTCACCAAACGCTTACCATATAGAATGTATGCTAGGATTCTGTAGTACATATGTTCGGTCCAGATAAAGGAAAATACTTCTGATCATAATCATTTGTCTGCAGTGGGCACGCCAGCAGTCATCCATCTTTTTAAGAAAAACCTGCCGATCCATGCTCTCGGACAGGAACTGTTCTATATTCGCCTTCACATTCGCTTCCACTAAGTTTGTCAGATTCACATACAACTGTGACGCCATCTGTAAACCAATAAACAATACTATTACATATTATAAACTCTCTGTCTTTTTACACTTTAACTACTCAACTGATCATCAAGTTGTCGGAGATACAGAAAAGGACATAATATGACATAAATGCAACAACTGGAAAAATTATTCACTTGTTTTCCTGTGTACCCTTTAGCTGTTCCCTTGATGGTACAGTGGAAAATAAATTTTAACTGCTGTACCCTTGTCCGTAAAACCCAACAAAATTAAACGAACAGGTGCCATTTGCCTTGCAAATAAAGTATAAATAAATTATTGCTCAAGTATTTTGTCAGGTGTTATATTTTTTTAATCTTATAACGCAGATGAAATTGCAGGCAACAGTTAGTTTTAAATAAATGATAAATAATCAGGTTTCTCTTTTTATATGATTATAGTGTCATAATACTATTCTAACATTCTATGATGTTATATATAAACTTTTGTGTACTACTAGAATTTCCACCACCCCTGGCTTTGCACATATAATTTTTTTCTGCAAATTATATACATAAACCTTCGGAGTTTATCTCTCTTTCCATCAATAAAAACCATTATAAATTAGTCATCGTGAGATCATACAGAAGTTAGTAGAGATACAGACAGTGACTTAATTTTATAAATGTAGATAAAAAATATCAATAAAAAAAAACCTAAAACATTCCAATAGGATATAACATACATGACTTTGCAGTTTGGATTAGATATAGATATAAAATTTTAATTCTTTGTTTATTTAATAAAGTACACAGACAGAATACAATTATTTACATGAATTCAAAAGATATGTATATATGGTAATTTACTTATACAAGAATAAACTGAAATAATAGAATGTTTTTGTCTAAATTTAAAAATGTTTAAAAGAAAAATTTCGTAATAACTAACATTCATAACAACAACAGGTTTGTTTATCTGCTGTAAATTATTGTTTGTTTTGTTGTCATGTCCATAGTTCAGTTTAACTTTTTTTTACATATTATTGTTTCTATTTAGATATCAGCCCTATTCCGTATCATTTACTTTATGAATAATGCAACCGTTATGGAGACACATTAACCTTTAAAATCAAATATCTAAATAATGAAATATATACTAATATATAAAGCTGAAGAGTTTGTTTATTTGGTTATACACACTAATCTCGGGAACTACTGGTTCGAATTGAAAAATTCTTTTTGTGTTGGATAGTCCATTTATCGAGGAAGGCTATAGGCTGCGGAATTGGGCTGATTGTAACCTATCAATTATACTTCCAGTATAGCAAATGTTACTCTTATATTAATATTATAAGTCTGTAATGAGATATTTATTTATTTTAATGAAGCAATCATAATCAAAATTTGGTAATGTTTGCATATTTATAATAATAAGATTGTAAGGCTTTAGCTAAATGAAATAGTAAACAGATTAATTTTTTTTTGTGATATTCTTACTTTTTGAATGAGCAAGGAATGTTTTTGAGGCCGAGATGAACAAAAAAAAATTCATCGAATTCAAGTTAATCCCGAGTCTCAAGATATCATCAAAAACGCTGTTCCATACAAAATGTATGAAAAAATGTTGTGTTATTCGGGGCACAGATAAATCAATTATCATAAAAATTGATCCAGCCGTTTATGAGTACATGAGGGCTACTTTTTTTTTTATATATAGATAGACTAATTAATGTCAAAGTAAAATGTGTAAGTAAATAAAAAAAAAATACCTTGTGACTACACATGTTCTCCACAGCCTGATATAGCTCCTCTAAGGAATAAGCTATAGCCTTCGAAGTCTGTATAGCTATAACTGCTTCCTTTAGTTTGCTCCATGTTGTCTCCTGATAATTCTCTGGAAGATTCGGTTTACCTAAAACAAACCGCTCATTTTTAGCAAAATATCGTCGAGGTTATGAAACAAAAATTTCAGGTAAACATACTTTTAAAGTTTTTTATAACCAGTTTCTTTGTAGTCGCCCCGGGTTTCATGGGCGACGACACCATCTTAAGTGATCCGTTCGAATTTGTATTTAATAAGGAGAAATTCGACTTCTTCTCGTTGGCACTCATTTCTTCGGATTTTATTCTTTTACTGCACTGGTCGTCGATAGGTAATGAACGTTTTTTACACTGGTTTTTTCCACCCTCCTCGAGCAAAACCGTAGTTTTAGCTGTACCCGACATAAGCAAGCATGATATGGCCGCAGCCACTAAACTAATTAATATGATTAATGAGGTCTTACAATAAAATAATAACAAATAAGGAATTAATCAGTCAATCGTTTATAGAAACACCAACCAGAAATACCACCATATTACACACAGAGACTAGCTTGCTCCACAGATTACTCTATCTGGTTTGCCATATGCCAATGAAATAGGTCATATGTAGTACACTAAATATTAAGAATAGCATATTTTACTGAACGAAAATGTGCTTTAATTACAAAAATAAGTAATAAGCTATCAGATAGTATCGTTATGTAATTTGCTTAATTGTAATTTTATTTATTACAATGTGTACGATTTGCACACAGATTTTATTCAAAAAAGCACAGACTATTTAATGGAAATCAAACATATAAGTATGAACTACAGTCAATTATGAAAGTATCTATAGTATAGTATCTATGTCTAGATCTTGTCTAGATAATAAATAAACCTTTCCAGAACATTCCAAGTTAAATAAATACTAATTAAGATGGCGTTTTTGTAATTTGATATGACGTTCCGCGATGCTAGGTACCACAAATGATAAAAATATTTCAGTGGTGTGATTGAGTTAAAATAACTTTTGAATAGTGATTGAATTCGAATAGATATTTAATACTAAATCAAAAGTTACAGTTCAAAGATTGAAGTGAAAACACTGAAGTCGAACCGTCACTGTGAACACGTCCCGATTTTAATTGCATGAAATAACCGCCATCTACCCGAGTTGATGCGTACTTCTTTGTTCATAATAAGTTCAACTTCATTAATAGTTTGTTAAGATGTTAACAGATGGCGATAAAGTGTTTGAAAGTCTTAATTACTTCCGGCAGTTTGGAAGTATGTATAGGTTTCGTCAAATAAATGTAAGGTTGATTAGCTAAAAAATCTTTATTTTTGTAAAAAAGTATGTACATAAAAGAATGTTCAACAAATAAAAAGAAAATAATAAGAATAGTCTTAACTGGGATCAACAAATTGATTTTATTAGTAATCTACTAACTTACTAATTAGACGAATTAAATTATTGTAATTTCTTAAAGTAATAATTTGCACAATATAAGTATGGTACTATTCGTTTCTGTTATTTTATACATTAGCTACTTTTAAGATATCAAGGAGTATCCAAAGTAAGAAAGCAAGAATCATTTAGTTCTTCGCAATAATATTATGATTCACTCTACAGCTTCATCGCAAAATATTTTATTAAACATATTTGTCATCGTTATAATTCATCGATAGCTGCAGACCTAGCTAACAACCCCTAATGTCACACGCAAGTATACACGGTATAATCAGATAAATCAATAAAGATTTTTTTTTTTTTTTTTTCATTTTACCCTGGAGACAAATTTGTAATAAATATACGTATCTACCTACCCACGCCCAAGTTCTATTAATTATAGACTATCATCACAAACACATACTGTTGTAGTTAGTTGACTTTTCATAATTTGCTTTTCTCACTTTTGACCATATTCTTCAGTACACGTCTGAGGATTTTGCCGCTTGCATTCTTTGGTATTTCTTTAAAAAAACGCACTCCTCCACGTAAATGTTTTGGATTCGAGAGCTGAAAAAAATACATTAATATGGAGAGAAAAAGCACACTTTTTTACATAAAGGACCAAGTATACTAATTAAACATTAAGAAACAAAAAGAACATAATTATTATACAAAACAAAAGGAACATTGTTATTCGACACCTGTATGCTGTCACACTGGTGGGAACAGACCTCTTCTCTTTGTCAAAATAATAGGCCAATTCAATTTACATCTCCTGTCTTGATAATTTTAGAGAAGACCATCATAAAATTAACAGCATTTAATCTAAATTAACAATGGCTTAAGAGTTATTACAGTCCATTACCCAATCTCATCCCAATCCCTTGTCCTTTATTATAATAATAATAAGATTGGCAGCGCAACTTGCAGTACCTACCTTTATTTCTATTAATTCAAAACGAAATTATTTCATCAACTCACACTACCAATTCGATATTAAGTAAATTGCAGTATTTAACATTAAATTGTACATTTGATATGAAATAGATATCGTAATACATTATACGCTCAAATGTAGATTTGAATTGATAGTTGTGTCTCGATTTATAGAGTAGTTCTGTAACATTCGTAAGTCTTACCCTCTCAGCCACAAAATCTTTCAATTCTTGCTCTGTGACACTCTTTCCTGGCTGCAAGACAACACAAGCAACCGGTACTTCCCCGCTAGTTTTATGCTTTATTCCCACCACTCCAACGTCTCTTACGCTCTCATGCAACAAGAGAACCGCTTCTATCTCTGCCGGAGGTACCTGATTAGAAGGGAAAATGTTTAAAAGTTTAATCAAATGTCTGTTTGCACCATTTTCATTGATAATTGTTTTTTTTTTGTATGCCGCTTCTCTACAAACATCATTTTAATCTTGGAAGCTGCTGGTCGAAATAAGAGAGCGAGTGCTCATACCAACATTCTTAAATTCTTCAACCCCTGCCTCTGCTTCGTTATCTCTGTATTTTCCCTTGCACTACTAAGTAGTTGAAGAATACGGCAGGTATCTTTTGCCCCTCATTACGTGTACCAAATATTGCAGCTTCGCCTCCTTTATCGCTCTTAGCACTTCCATTCTCTTTCTTAATCGACGCGAAAATGGCTATCCTCTGTTTATTATTTATAAAATCATAAATGGGGCTTTATTTAACATTTCTTAAATTTGTTTAAATTTGGCTGCTTTTATTTGTTATGTCCACCTCTCCCAAACTCTACCTAGCTAGAGTCAATGTTTAATACAAACAATAATAATTGAATAAAACAAATTAGGTACCTGAAACCCTTTATATTTTATGAGTTCTTTCAGTCTATCAACTATGAAGAAGTATTTATCTTCATCGTAATAACCAATGTCTCCTGTTTGGAAGAAGCCTTCCTGATCGAAATCATCTTTTTTATCTTTACCGATGTAGCCTTTCATGACTATACCACCCTTTACACAAATTTCTCCGGGTTGATTAGGTCCTAAAGGTTTTCGAGATTCTATGTCAACAATCTGAAAAAAAAAATCCCAGCAATCTCACAACAGTAGGTATTAAGTACATAACATCGCAAAATAAAAATAAAAAACTTTTGCTTTAACTAGTTGTTTTAATTAATTGACTAGATCAAGGAAAATAATTCTAAAGGCACTGTTTTATTAAAAGACAGTTTACTAAAAGACTGAACTGACTGAATGGTATATTATTTTGCGTTATTAAATTTGTTTCTTAGGGCCTATACACACGATGTTTTTTAAACGAGCTGATTGATAAACGAGTTTTTGATCAGCCCGTTCTTAGCGCGTCGTCAGTGCGTTTAGCAAATTGTAAGTATGCGTTTGTATCGTTACAAACGTGCGCATGAATGGATACAAGTGCAAGCGAAACGCGTTTCAACAGCCGAAAGCGAGGAAAGGCATGTTGAAAAGGGGCGCGTATTTTCGCGTACAAACGCGATCCTTCCTTAATCCTTCTTATTCCTACTTTGGTATATAATTAGGTTACTGAGATACTAAGTGTTGTTTGTTACCTTTATAATTACTCCAGGAACAATAAATCCAACGCCTCCTGGCTTTGAAATATTGTCGTCACCCAGGTCTCTAGTGGCAGCTAGAGTTGTTTCTGTCATACCATATCCTTGGTACACATTAGCGTTTGGGAAACTGAAAATTTGGTTATTAGATCTCAACCATGGATTTAACCAACATATTGAACTTGAGTCAACATGTTGAATAAATTAGACTGAAATCATCTCACAAAATACCGTAGTGTCATTATATGTTGGGTTTCAGTGCACAAGACTTTTGTCCAATAATTGTCCAACCCCACCAAATAGTGAAAAAGTCAGGGTGACCGGCGAATAATGGAAACAAAAGTTCAGGTCTTTATAATCAATTCATGTTATTTTTATTTGTCAATTTTATTGTTATTTACAAGTAGGAATGTTTCATGAATACAAATGCTAAATATTTGTAATGTTTATCAGATGAACTTTATTGAAATAGTTCCAAGAGACGTGTCATTCATAACGTCAATGTTTGTATTGGAGATCCAATTTAATATTGTGTATCTATTACAGAAATTGGATCAATTCTAAATAAAATTGTAGATTCATTATTTTAAAATGTAATATGATGAATGTATGATATGATATGATGATATCATATCATATCATATTATGAATGTATGATATGAAAATGTAATGTAATGATTATGAAGAAATTTTCCTATACCTATATGTGCAACTGAAACGCCTGATACGGTGCAACCCTGATTTTCAGTCATAAACTGGGTAGTTCAATTGATGGCTGAAACCTTCTTACAGAAGACCGTCCCGCAATAATAGAGTGTGTACTGTAAGGTAGTGGAATATCTCCACCTTGTCCCATTCAAAGATGGCAGCGCTCGTTTCGCTGACAGCGTTTCGTCTTATTATTATAATACAACTTATTACTTTAGCCTTAAAGTTTAAAAATACTAAATTTGAAAACCAATCGGATCTACTTACACCCTCTTTACATCGCTTAAGGTATCTTTATGTAAAGGAGCTGCTCCGCTATTTAGTTCTGTAAGTGAATTTATGTTGTATTTGCTTTTGGATTTGCATAGAGCAATCAAAACTGGAGGCACTACTGAAGCAACCTTAATCTGAAAGTGAAATAATGAAACATTGATCCCATATGTTTAATCGTTAATGGTCCTGAAAAATTAAAAGCAGATAAGTATATCTAATTTACATTAGGGTTTCAAAGTATATCTAAGTATTTACAACTACAAAATCATAACTTATGATCATATTTATTTTTATGGTCAAATACTTTAGTAAACATCACATAGAATAGATGAATTTCATTATCTTTAGAAATAACTAAATCGAGGGTTACTTTAGCTTAAATACTAGGGAGCCTCTCCCGACTTCTGCTAAACTACCCACCAGATTTTGATACGGTTTTCACGAATGGAAAGAGCGAATAAAGAGGGATGTTTGTGTATATAGCATCCGCGCGAAGCCGGGGGTAGTTCGCTAGTACATTTTATAAGTAAGGAGATTTATTTTTTAAAATGAATGTTACCTGAAATTCTTCTATAGTTTTCAGATAAAGGTCCACTTCGAATTTGGGCAAATATACAAAAAACTTGCGTTTTAATAAACTTCCTAGTGACGTCATTAGACCCATGGTATGGAACCATGGAGTAATAGTTAATATTGGATTCTCAACATCCTCTGGTTGAGGGGTGAACCTGTATTATGTAAATTATTTTTTACTTTTTGCAACATTGACTGACACAACATTGCAAAGCAAAGCAATGTAATGTATAACATTAAATTTGGATGTTCCTTCTGGTTATTTCTCTATTCTGAGTTTAAGTTAACAAGCACAATAAAAAACATAATGAGTTTGCTTGAGTTTATACCTATATATAACAAAATAAATCTTACCTAATACACGCCAATATTACATTCAAATGTGTTAACATAACACCCTTCGCAAGCCCAGTGGTTCCCGAGGAATATAATACGAACAACACATCTTCTTGTCCGTTCACCTCGGCTACTTGGAATTCATCAATATTAATGTTTTCCTTCAAAAATTGGTTATTGTTATTCGGCACAACCAAATCGTTATAGAGTATCGTGTTGCTGAACCTCTCGTTGCCGAATATGATAACCTTTTTAACGAAATCGTGAGACCGCAAGTTTGTCTCGTGATTTTTATAGAATTGTGGTGAACAAATGACGTATTTCGGTTTCGATATGTTTAGAACGTGCTTTATTTCACCTGAAAATATAATATAAAATAGTGCTGAAAATATTGAAATACCACTCGATATGTAATTAGATTAGTAAAGGTATAAATATATGTCCATTAATGTTTATAATAGTCTAAAATAATTTTTGACTAGTCTAAAAAATATAAATAAATTTTAGTCGTTATTAATACTGCTTTAATAATAAAATTTCATTTATTTTATTCTAGTTATAACTTATAGACTTCGTAACTATCTACGCTTTATTCTGGTTGCTATGAACTGCAATCCCTAAAGGCCTATGCACATGATGTCTTTTAAACGAGCTGATGCGATACGGCAAGTAATGACCTTTGCACACGATCCTCGCGTTTGTATCGCTACAAACGCACAGATACGTCGACATGAACGCGATGTAAGAGCGCGTTTATAGCGATATCTCAACAACTCTTTCCTCTGCTTTCGGCTGTTTGAAACGCGTTCCACATCCACTTGCGTATGTATCGATACAAACACACGTTCTAAGTGCGTTTAATTTGCGATTGTAAATGCAATCTGCTTCTGCTGATACGCGGTGACGACGCGCAGAGGACACGCTAATTAAAATCGCTCGTTTGAAAGACGTCGTGTGCGTAGCGCCTAAAGCTGGAATTACGTCTACTTTAATCGCTCAAATTACACTTTGTGAATTTCTTGTAAAGTTTTGTAAAACTTTTGCAGGAGAACCGACAAGCTCAAAGCGAATTGCTAGTTCTCAACATTAAAATTAAGGTACCTTTAGCATAATTAGGATTCACCGTCGTTACAGTCGCACTAGTGCATACAGCTCCAAGAACAGCACCCCAGAATTCATTTCGATTCTCCGAACAGATAGCCACCGTTTGTCCCTTTCGCACGCCCAGGTGATAGAGAGAGACGGCTACGTTCACAGTCTGTTGTGCTAATTGCCTGTAGGTTATCCTCTCTTTTGTTACTCCATTTGTCTATAATTGGTAATGAAAAATAATGTTAAAATCACTTCAATCAATCAGCGATCCGCTCCCGGCTTCGTTCAGGAGAAAACTTAATTGGGTGTTGGTAATTATAATATAATTATAATAATATTATAATAATATAATGAAAATTTGTCTGAGTAACTGATGGTGAAAATCGCATCAATTTCCGTTGCGTGGTTTAGGAGGAGATGCGAAAAGCGACTTCAAATTATAGGTACTATGTAAAGAAGTTTGCACCTATCACGCAAGAATTTTTATACGAAAAAAAAAAAACCGCCGAAAAAACTGAAAAGCATAAAATAATCTTATTATTTTACCTAAGTAATTTTGAGTCGCCGCCGCGCATCACTCTACATAATTTTTGCTTGTTTGGCGCCGACTCAAAATTACTTAGGTAAAATAATAAGATTATTTTATGCTTTTCAGTTTTTTCGGCAGTTTTATTTTTTGTTAAAAAGTTTTATTCTATATTTTTTGTGGCTATAAACTAATATTTACTACATGCTTAATTTTTAATTTTCCCACCCTTAGGGTAGGATTTTTTTTCCAAAATTATACGAAACCAACGATTAAAAAAGAATTATCAAAATCGGACTACTCTGTAAAAAGTTATTCGTGGTTATAAGCTACAATCGGTGAGTGAACAATCAATATTCCCCTGTTTTCCTACCCTTAGGGATGGAATTTTTTTTCTAAATTAAAATGGGACCCCCTTGGGGGTGCACCCTTTCAAATAAAAGAAGAATTATCAAAATCGGACTACTCTGTAAAAAGTTATTCGTGGTTATAAGCTACAATCGGTGAGTGAACAATCAATATTCCCCTGTTTTCCTACCCTTAGGGTTGGAATTTTTTTCTAAATTAAAATGGGACCCCCTTGGGGGTGCACCCTTTCAAATAAAAGAAGAATTATCAAAATCGGACCACCCTGTCAAAAGTTATGCGTGATCATACATAAAAAAAATATACGCGTCGAATTGAGAACCTCCTCCGTTTTGTTTTTTCGTTTTCGTCGGTTGAAAAACACCCTACTTGGCGCTTTTTTTATTCAATTCTTTAGATCCAGAATAACCATTATTTGGTTTCAATGATAGTTTGTTGTGATGTCAGCTAGCAAAAAGAGTAGCTAAACCAATTTTTGGGGAAAAAAGATTAAAATAATCGGACAAGGTGAAACAAAAAGCGATTCTCCAAAGATAGTAAAGTAAAACAATATTATGTTTCATAACTAAGAAGAGTTCCCTTCAGAAACTTTTTGTTGCTTTGTGTTATATCTACCATCAAGTGGACTGTCTAACGCCCTTTACATAATATGTAATTCTTGGCTTTTTCAATCCTGATAGAATAAAGATCAGCGACATGGTAAATCGATCAGAGAATCTACTCTAGCATCTTTTACTTACTGAAACACAAACGGTTGTTTGTTTTTAAATTTCTCTCTTAAAATGCATTGTTTATTTTTTCTTCAGATAGGATATTATAATTTTCAAGGAGTTAATATTTTTAAATTTCCCTCTCAAAATGCATTGTTTGTTTATTTTTTCTTCAGATAGGATATTATAATTTTCAATGAGTTAATAGTGATTGGATTAACGATTGTTTTTATTATCCATTTGTTGTGTTTTAAATAACTACGTATGTATGTAACAAAAACTATTATAATTTTTTTTTATCAATTTTAAATAGTACGTTATCAAACTACTTATTAACTATTATCAAATCAATGGAACAATTATATCGTGGCAACAACAATTTAATATCTATTTTCCCTCTAATCATTATTTAAAAAACATTTAACATCCACTTTCTTTATCACAAAGATAAGTGAGATAAAAGGTCGTTTGACACAGGTAAACAAACATTATACTTACAAAAGCAACTTTGTCCTTTCCCTTTAAGATCTCTTCGAGTAAAAATTCCCCAAAATTCAAGTTTCCAGGCACATAAAACTGCTCTTCGCCGTAAACGTATTTTGGATTTCTAAGCATTTTATTCGTTTAAAGGTTATGTTATGTTATTGCAATTACGACGCGTATCTTTGCCGTCGCTTTCTATCAGACTGTTCTGCTTCTGTTGCTAGCTAGCTAGACCTGTTTTGTATGTATGTGTTTAATAATATTTGTTTTGTATCAACACATACTTACATCCACACGCGTATAAAATTTTATCAAATAATTCCAGTTTCGATAAGTTACTGTTGACGTCAAAGATTAATAAGTAAGATAAAAGTGCAAAAAACAGAAGAATATCTAAATAAGTACAAAATAATATAGGCATTTTTTTATTTGATATATGTATTATAAATTGTTCATAGCAATGATTAGTTTGTAGAATAGTAATTGCTATTGGAATTTCGTTAGGCGTTCAGTCAAAGACATTTGAAAACAGGCCATTCTCAATGATATAGGTAAACTCGACAAAAAAATAAATTTTCCTTTGAAAATTCAAAGTGACAATTATGTCAATCAGTAATCAATTCCTATTTCAAATCTAAGCCTTAGCGAATTTTGAAGTGAATGGGATTTGTTATCGAAACTGATAAAGCACTTTTCTGGTCGGTCATACATACTTACCGAGAATTTTTAAGACACAATTTAGAATGTTTCAGGTAATCCCAGATGTAGATTTAAAAAGTCTAATAAAATAAGTGGGACCCTACTACACAATTACTATATACCTACTCGTAATCGTGTATACAGTGCATACCTTAGTACATGGATTGAAGACCTAACAAGGGCCGCTGGCGTGTCGATGGATTCAGGACTGATCCTACAGAAAAATTATGGGCAGGCCTATTTTTCATTGAAACAGTTTAAATTAATTTAAACAGTAGGTATCTGATTAGATAGCATAATAGGTATTATCTATCTGTTTCTCCGCAACCTTCTTCCAAACCACCCAATGGATTGATGGAAACGAGGAAGGTTTTTGTATAAGTAATATAATTCACAGAAAAAAAATTCATCCGTGCGAAGCCGGGAGCACTGCGGGCTGCGGATCGCTTTTCTTTTATAGTAGGTATGTTACTGTGTTTTTTTTAATCCTAGAACCTCGTCTAGACCCAATATGTGCAGATGTACGTACAACAGCTACTATATTTTTATTATCGCATTACGCATATTATTAGATTACTGAGTTTTGCCAGCGACTTGCCAGCGTCCGTGTCCGATCGCTACCTACCAAGCTTCACAGGCTTACCCGCTGGACTACTTAATCTGAAGATTGTCTGAAAGTTTCATCAAAATTGGTTCAGCGGTTTTGGAGTCCATAGGGAACATACACACACACACACATTGCCTTTTATATATATAGATAGATAGAAGATAGAGATTAAGTGTAATAATTCGATTTTTTTTTATAGGATCTAAAAACTTTGTTACACCCTAATTAATAAGGCGACTTATGACCTACATTTTGTTAGCGATCAATTAGGGTCTGCATTTGAATTACTTCGAGCTTGCTGAAAACCTGTGGGCGAGGGTGTAACAAGTGTCATACATAGAAACATGTCCGAGGTGCCCTCCATCCGCCCATCCATTCCATTCACCCCCGTTCATTCACTTAGCTGCCTCCCCCGTCCGTTCCAATCCAACATTTCACTCCGGTACCGAACGCGATTACGTGCGGCCGTCTCGAGTGCCAGCACTTTGCCGCGTATTTCGAACGCGCGCAATTCGAATTTCAAACATAAAATGTCCATAGAATAGTTTATTTTTTAAATAATTAAAAATGGGCGAGCAAACGTTTAATATTTCGGACGAGAATTTGGAGCAACATATTATTACTTTGTTTGAGAAATTGGAGTGTTTACGTAAAGATGGCAGTGCTAGTGGTGATGTGGGACTCGCTGGTAGAGTGCCGGCTAGATTGGAATTGAGGACTTTGTCGTTGTGGAAGGCAGTGTTAGCGGAGTGTGCCGCGTCTTTTCTTTACGTGTTCATCGTGTGCGGAGCGGCGAGCGGAGCGGGCGTCGGTGCGTCCGCCTCAGCTGTTCTGCTATCAACAGCGCTTGCTTCTGGCTGTGCCATTGCGACGCTCACGCTGTGCTTCGCTCACATATCCGGTGAGTAATGGCTGACGGCAGTGCCTTTAGATGCCCTAAGCAATCCACGCCTGTGGATTGCCGGGAATATTAAGTAGAAAAAAATATGTTATGCAAGCCGAGATGATGACGATCCTAAGAAGAATCCCAAAAGAAATTTAGGATACTATTCCTTTTAGTCATCTTTAAAATAAAATAGATAATAAAGATGCAATTTTTGCAAATTATAAACCTTGTTCGATTATCACTCTTTTCATTTGTGAAAAACGTATCAAAATCCGATGCAAGCCGAGATGATGACGATCCTAAGAAGAATCCCAAAAGAAATTTAGGATACTATTCCTTTTAGTCATCTTTAAAATAAAATAGATAATAAAGATGCAATTTTTGCAAATTATAAACCTTGTTCGATTATCACTCTTTTTATTTGTGAAAAATGTATCAAAATCCGACATCCACTGTGTGGTCTAGATTAGAAGAAATTAGCGGCGAAAAAAATAAAAGAGGAAGAGGAGCAGTGTCTCCATATGTAAATCGAGAATTACCGTGTTGCAAGGGTAAAAATACGGTGTTTCTAGACAAAATTACGGTGAATCTGCTAAAAGTGTACCGTGTAAATTACCGTGTAATTTTTCAAAGGAAAAAACAACATTTTGAACAATTTCTTTGTTAAAAAATCGTGTACACATTTAAATCAGTTAATTTAAAAATCAAATATCAGTCTATCTCTCTCTCTTTGGCGTTGGAACAAGATAAATCAGCAACAGATTTGCAAATTTCACTCCGATATTTAGATAAGGACGAGAATAGATTACGTGAAGATAACTTTTAGATATTGGGGATTCTCCTGGAATTCTCGGCAACCAAGGAGTCCAGGAGCAGTGTTGCCATTAAAAAATTTGTTAAGTTGACTGATCGAGATTCGTTTTACGCAGTACATCTACCAAACATCTACCGTCAAGGTAATAATGTAAATGTAAAGGTAAAAAGGTAATAATGGATAAAAGCCAGATTACGGTGCATCTACGGTAATTACCGTGTATATGGAGACACTGAAGAGGAGTGATTTTATTTTACAGTTAACTAGCTGCTGCCCGCGACTTCGCCCGCGTAACTTTGTAAATTATATACTAAAAACCTTCCTCGAGAACCACTCTATCTATTGGTGAAAATAGCATTAAAATCGGTGCAGTAGTTTTGGAGTTTATCGCGAACAGACAGACAGAGAGACGCGGCGGAGGACTTTGTTTTATAAAATGTGTTATAGTAAGGATATATACTTAAGAGTAGGTATACTAGAAATTGATATTGGTAGGTAGATGGCAGTAAGTGCCTAACTTAAAAGATTAAATTAAATCATTTTAAAATAAATAAAACACTTCAGTTTTATTTATTTCTTTAGTTAATCACAATAGAATCTTTACAAACCACTTAACACCATTTAGATTAAGGCCATTTATTCATTATCACGACTGGAACACGAATTAAGAGGTCAACAAATAAAACGTTCAAAATAAACCCTGAGCTTTCGTTAAAATAAATAACAAGCTAAGTACGAGTATAATTAAAAATATAATATCCCATTTGGGACATTTTGGAAATTCTACAAATTTTTTTTTTCTGCTGAGGAGTTGGGCCCCGCAAACTACTCGATACTGTCAAGGTTACAATGTCATGAAAATACCACCGAAATAACAGTAACACCAAATTTCAAATTAATCGAACCTGTGGAAATTAGTAAGAGAGATCCCTCCGTCAACTAGGAATTGAGCTGATGATCTTCAAACGCATGAACAGATCTTCATAAATAAAAGATAATTTTCATTATAAGTTCAAATTTCAAACAAAACAAAAAAGGTGCTAATCGGTCTACGTTTGGGAGCTACAATACCACAGACAGACACACAGATCAAACTTATAACATCCCTCTTTTGCGTCGGGCATCGGTGGTGATAAATTGAGCTTCGGATAAGCGCCTAGTAATGAAAACTACTCGTAATTACACGGACACGTGACTTTTAATTGAAAAGATGTGACGCTCCAATAAATCGATGCTAAAGGTAGCGATAACTTATTGGTCCATCAACCACGGGGTATCGGGTAACCCCTTTGCGGCGGGAAATGGTCAAAGAAAAGTCAGTTTTCTAGTTCAGCCGGCGAGAACTGCAAAATTACCGGTTCCTTCTTGAAAATATGAAAGAAAAAGTATCAATATTATTTACAAAAGTAGAATATTGATTCATTAATGTCATTGATAATGAACAGAAATTTTATACACGTTTTTTTTTATAATTTTATAACTTTGGAAATGAGCTTTTCAAAGTTGGCTCTTGTCTGAATTTGGTCTATTTCTCCGCTAAATTAATCTAAGCCATCCTACAGATTTTGATAAGGTTTTCACTAAAGTTAAGCATAATAAACGAGGAAGGTTTTCGTATAAAATATTCATTAAAGAAATGCATTCGTGCGACGGCCTGATAACCTAAATGGCCTAAATGAACCTAATAATTTAACGTGTTAGTGTCTTAAGTGTGTACCTATGGTAGGTAATCAAAGCATACGTACACACAAGGTACACACATTTATAAGAAAATATATTTTTAAGAAATCGTTGTCTAGTGCAAGGTGCAAGTTGATCACACAAGTGTGATGTTTTTACCTGGCTGTGTGTTTCTGCATGTAGCTAGCCAATTAAATCGGTTGTAGAAGGCGGTTGGTCGCGTTCGGGTATAGTTAACTCGGCTCGTAACGTGCAGATGTTCACAATTATCCCTTTTTTTAACAAGGGTTAGCGGCACCGAGCAAAAGTCTGTCTTTTTTCAACGCGTCTACAATATACTCGCATTTTTTGTCGAGATACGAATTTTAAATCTGTCTCGTAACAGACATAACGTGTTTTTAGTACTTGAATTCGAAATTTTATACCGGGATTCAAAGATTTAAATCTTTGCCGGGATTATTTTTATTTATTTATTTATTTATTAGGAAGCCAACACAGTATACAACAATCTATACACTTATTCACATTTAAGCAAACTTTTATAATATTGTATACTCCCACTTATAGGCTAACTCAGCATGCATTAAATAAAAACGAACACAAGAGACATTTTCTGTTTTTTTTTTTTTTTTACAAAATAAAACTAATAAAAGGAGAACAAAAAGCCAAACTATACAAAACAAAAGAACAAAAGAAAATAATATAATAATAGTATACATACATAACTATAATAGTACCATATAGTTAACAAAACACCAAAACTCTAAAAACGACTATCAAGCAGTACCTGATGACAGAAACTTTCTGACTTCTCTTTTAAAGGATGCTGCGGAACATCGAAAAATGTCTATGCCAGTACTCCTAATCAATTTGTTATAGGCGACAACTATTCTGCGCAATGGAGCGGCTCCGCCTAGGTTAGTTCTAATGATTCTAGGTCTGAACGTTAGCGTTAGTTATTGTTTTAAAGATATTTTTAAAATAAATGTTAGAAACAGAGAACCGTCTGGCAGCGGTTACAACCTCCTTACAGAAGACTATACCGTGAAATAAAGCATGTGTGTTTCTATGAATGAGTAGGAAATGCCAGAGCCCATTTCCCTATCATCCCTAACCTTATTCCTAATAGTTATTATCAAGTACTTGCAGCACCTGTGGCGTTGCTTGTGTTATAGGCGATGACTGTCGACCTGTCTGTCGACCTTAACATAAACAAAAATTAAAACATCAGAACAATCTACTTATGACAGACCAACGTGAAATAACAATTAGAAAAAAATTGTGTTGTGTTTCGATGAGAATCCTAATAATCCTTATCGTAGGTACCTACTAAGCCACAGCTTGCAGCAACTATCGCGATACTTGGTAGGTGACCTTAATCAAAGGTGGTCTCTTATATGTATATATAAACAAATAAACAATACATATACAAACTTAACTGTAACTTTTTATAAATTAGTATTGATTCGTACTAATTTTTTAATTAGTCAATTAGCTGTCATAAAAAGGGCAAAATAATGAACTTATTTTAATGTTTAAAATGTCACATTTTTTTAGGAATTTTAATTTGGAACAGTTCATCCTATTTTTTTTTATAAGTAGCTTTGAGTTGCATTAATGATTTAAAAATGATACTCCTTAACCCTATTCTTTATTGCGTTTGCGCCACTATATAGTTTATAAATAATATTTAAATAAATATGACTCGACCCGATAAAAGAAAAAAAAACATGTCAGTCGTTGGACTGCACGTCAAAAGTGGAAACTAAGCTTCACAAAATTACCAGTGTCGCAAATTTTGAATTAATATCTGAAAATATACAGAGATTTCGGTAACGTTACATTACATTACACACATTACATGACAGTGTCGCGAGTTCAATGGTTTTATCCCATCTCAAAAATGGCCAACCCTACTAAGGAAGTTTGCACTTCAAATATGACTCGTATTGCACACGTTTTCAAGTAAATCAACGGCCGCGTCTACGACACAGCCACATCCCATTACTTTTTCTACTTCTTAGGAATTATTGACCGTTAATGACTTTTTAATAAAAGTAAATTTAGTTTTAGTTTAGGTTTAATGATCTTCCTAACATTAAGCTCTAAAACAAGTGTCATAAACCAGGAATATTATCCCCATATTCCCTTTGAATGCGACACGTGTTGCGCCCTTCACCCTTTGTCCCCTAGTTATAAATTTATAGCGGCTATCGCTTCCAACAATGACGTTTTAAATTATATCATATTACTTTGACGTCGGTGGTCCTTCGCTCAACAATCGTCGGCTAATTCTCAGCTCGATGTTAATGTTTGCGCGTTGGCCGTGATAAATTTTTAGAATATGTCTCGCCGCCCTAATTTACACTAATGGATGACCCTAAATTTTGGACTTAATGTGTTGTCTGCTCGATGCAAAGAAAAATCAACTAAGTATTTATAGTATGTTGATTGTGAAACATTATGGAGTTATTATAGAATATTAAAAAAAATATGGGGATATTATACGGTTTAGTTGTCATCTCGCACGATTTTATTTGGTACGAAATGTGCGAAATGCTTACTTACGTAAAAATAAAGCCTACGTCCATTTGAAATAATGTACCTTTTAAATAGGTAGTGTTTTTTTATAATGATTTTTTTTAATAAGTATGGGTTTTCGTAGGGCAACTAAAAAGCGTTTTTTCTATCGAGGCTTTATTTATACAGGGTATTTTGAAAAATAACTTTCTAAAATTGGTTTGTTAGTTTTAAGAATATGTTATAAATTTAATGAAGTTTACAGTACAGGCTTACCTTCAAACTTGTACATTACCTATTCTGTGCTTCAGATTAAGTTTCGCTGCTGCGTTCTGTTCAATCAAAAGTTTCGCGTTTAAACGAAATTAAAAACAAAACTTCGCGTCGTCCTCGAGTGTATGTAGATTGAAGATCTCTCCATACGTAAACTTTGTCATACATTTTAATCAAGCGCACTGTTTTTCCTTTCGAAATATCTCTTTTATTTCGGTTTGTTTTATCAGTGACAATTTTTCAATGTTCAGGGATGAATTTTTCACAGGAGAAGAGATAAGAGGATGGACTAATAAATCATTTCAAAAATAGAAGCTTAATATTGTTTGCCTATATAGAGTTCTAATAATAAATTATGCATAAATCGATGCATACCTAATTATGTAAGAAATGTAAATAAAGTCTTTAAAAATAAACTTTTACGAATAGGGGAATGGATTCTACCAATCTACCATCCTTTTCTCATGCACCAGAAGAAAAAACAATATTAACACAAAATTTTGAATAACGTCATTATTCTATATCGGAATCTGAATATTTAAATACATTAATATAAAAGACGGTTATGATAAAAACGGATTATAAAAATAGAACGATAAAAAAAATAAAGATTGAAAATAATATTTATTGGAAAACCTGCCTAAGGGAAAAATAAGACTATTTAATATACAATTTTCTCCGAAATTGCTGGTACGGAACATTAATATAAAAGAGATGAGTCTACATACACGTGTCGTAGAATAATAATTAACTTTGTAAAATATCAATTAAGTAATAATCAAAATTATTAACAAATTTATATAATATCTAGCTTACCAAACATGCCGTCTTATATAATACTAGTATATAAGTATAGATAGACTAGATATGCCCGAACTGCCCGCGCCTTTGTACGTGCTGTAGTTGGGTTTTTGAAAATCCCACAGGAACCTAAATTTTTTCAGAATAAAAAGGTCCTATAATATGTTAATCCAGGTAATAAAAAATATTATTAGACAAATAGTGCTACCCTTTGAAGTATATTTGGTTGGTCCTCTACAGTCAGAAATCCTTCATGCAAATTCGTTTTAGACATCTACATACTCGTATTATAAGGCGCTGGTTATAATACATAGGTATATATTTGTTGAATCGTCGTAGTATTTCATTCTGGTCACGATATCTACCTTCAAGTATCGAATCGAATACTGAAGTAGGTGGAATTTAATTCCAAACCGTTTGCAATTCGTATCACCTCTCACCTGGCCCTTCATTAACGTACCAGCTACCTGATTTTCTACAAAAAAGTCCGTTGACGTATTCGGAATTAAAGCCATTAACTAACTTCCTTTTCTTGTGGCCTCCTTTGACGTAGAGAGATTATTATTTTCTACTAATATTACAAATACGAGAGTGAGTTTGTTTGTTTGTTACGATTTCACGCCTTAACTACTCAACTAAAGGCTGAGTACAGTAACTCTTATTTAATCTGAGGCTGAGTGCTGAGTACTATAAACGGCAAAAACTCAGCGGTTTTGTATAACAGCTGCCTATATACTTATACAGATTTATATTGTATAGCTGTGCCTCGCGGCTTTGCCCTCCTTAATTTTTGACAGAACTAAGTGTTTTTACTGGGTTGTCAGTGTCACCTCTCGCTAGGTATTTTCAGGCGCTTGTGATACCTCTTAAAAACTATACCACCTAAAAATTAAATTTATGTAAGTTCTTGTAAATATATTGACCTTAATAACTGGATAATATTTTATGTGCAGGTGCTCATATAAATCCGACGGTTTCGGCAGCGCTCTGCGTTCGAAGGCAGGTGTCGCCGATGCGCGCCGCGTTGTACGTGGCCGCTCAATGCGGAGGAGCCATTGCTGGCGCAGCAGCTATTTACGGGTAAGTTATTAGAAACACATGAATTATTTAAAAAAATTATGTGACCTACGTTATTAGGAAACTGTGCCTCGCTTGGTGAGTCACCAACAATCAACAATCGACGCCCGCATCGTTTTTAAACGTTACAATAAAGAAGACTGTCAGCATGTCAATTTTGTCTGCAAAAAATTTAGCGATTTTCTTGATTATAAGGCAGGACAAATTTTCCCGAAGTTTCTACAACAAACTACTACATAACTATTTTTTCGGTATGTGTTTAATTTTTGTTTGCAAAATATATACCTACTCGTTACCTTAATAATACCTTAATAGTAAAAACCGTATCAAAATCCTTTGAATTCCTATAGTTGCGCTAGTAATAATTATAAAATTTTTGTTTTAAATCCTTGTTCTCATTAAATCTTGGACCTATTATATCGAAAAATATAAACTAAATTAATTTATACTGAAAAGAATACACTATTCAGGACTACTGCGATCATAATATGTAGTGCCTCAATAGTTTAAATTTATGAATATAAAGTTACTAAACAAACACATCCAATTTTATCTCTCTAAGCGCCTCTTTCACCAACGTCAAGTAGGCTAAACCATCACTTAAAGTCACTTGTCACCGGGAATAATTTTTGTTTGTACGGTAAGTCCCAAACATTGGAAAGAAAATAATAATAAAAATTCGCCTATCGAATTATACAGTAAACCGAGTGCATAATTCAATAAAACAGAAAATGATTTCTAAAAGTAACTAATCAACACTTTAGTTGGTGAAAGAGGCCCTAAATATTTTAAAGATAAATAAATAGTGGGCTTCGGTTGACTCTCATACTGTCTTGAGAAAACGCCGGAGGTCAAATGTATCTTGTCTATCTATCGCAAATAAAACACATTGTTGGTATTTGAACAAGGCTCGATATAGTTTCGATAAATTTATTTACACAGTCTCTGGTATAGTCAAGTTAAGGATGTATTAGATAATTGTATAAATAAAAAGATAATCATGTGAAAAACTTTCAAATAAAATTTCCCAGAGTGTTATCATCTATCAATATGTATTATTTAATTTAACTTTCTACATGTATATTTATATTTTACTAGCGTTATAATTTAAATTTAAATTTACGTTATAAAATAAACCTGTGTTCCAAATTTCAGCTTTCTATAAGTACTCAGTAATAGTCATGCAGTCAGAACAAACCATGATTATTTTAAAAATAATGTCGCTGTCCGCCTCTCTCTGTTTCTCCGCTGACTTCTTCTAAGCCCCCAACGGATTTGATACGGTTTTTCACTAAAGAGATAGAGAAACCATATAAAAATTTCATCAATGTGAAGCCGGGGCCAGTTCGCTATAATATCCCATAACAATCGTCAACATACGTTATATCGAATACGCTCTCAGACCGCCTGCCGCTCTTTGTAAAAACAAAAAATAAAAACGTATATCACTTTTTTTGCATTACAAAAATATCCTTTAAAGTATTTAATTTCGTGTGACGTCGTGCGTTGTGCAACGACAAAAGACATGTTTCACACAAAAGTGTCCCAAATTGTTCCACCCTCGCTTTTGAATACATTTTTATACCTGCGTCGATTATGTGAGTGATTATGTGCTGGTTCGTTGCTGTATCAATTTTCTCTAACGACTCTATGGTTTTGTTACATAACTATGTACCAGTTAGTGATGACAAATTTACTTGCTTTGTGGTACGAACCTACAGAACTGAGAGATCTCTCTGGTATTAAAACTGTTGAAAATTGCAAAACGTTTAAATCAGTTTCAGGAAACGGTCTTTCAGAACTTCGGAAAGTTGTTAGGGAACAAGTATCAGCAATTTGTTATTTAGTTTGTCGAGTTGAGATTTGTACTCTCTTTTGAACTTTAACTTCTGAATTTGCTTACTTAGGTACTTCTGCTTCACTTCTGCTTTCCGTGAAATCTTAATTGCTTGACACGGGAAAAAAGCTCGTAATGTTCGTATGTAAATTAAGCTCGATTAATTGTTCAATTACAACTCCATTAACTTTGTGGCTCGATTGTGGCTCGACTACCCGCCTTCGCTTTTCTGTCGCGTAGTTCTTAACTCCGGAGAGGGGAGGTGACTTAAAGTAAGTAATTAACCTTTTAAAAATAAAATAATGAACATTATAAATAGCGATAGACCTTTATTTATAAGAAACGCTACACTTTTTCCAATAAAATACTTATTACATTCAAAATATATTAGAAGCAACACAAATATGTTTTTTTGTTTCATTCATAATATATTCACAGTATTGATAATATTAGTTTTTGTTATGACTTTATGAGTTATTTTACTCGTAGTGTGTTTCATTAAGGGCCTCTTTCACAAACTACAAGTAATGTGTTGATTAGTTGATTAGTTTTAAAAATAATTTTCTGTTTTATTGAATTATGCACTCGGTTTACTGCATCATTCGATAGCCGATTTTTTACTATTATTTTCTATTTAATGTTTGGGACGTTTACCGTACAAACAAAGGTATATAAGCTCCCTTATCCCCGGTTACCGGTAACTTTAAATGACAGTTTCGCCTACTTGACGTTGGTGAAAGAGGCGCTGTTAAAAAATCGAAGATCGCGCTGTCTTTAGTATCTGTTCAAGAATGAGTTAAATAAAATAAACCCTACAACAGATACATGAAATAGTGGTAGGAACTTAACGAGGGTCTGTCTGCTTGACCATAATAATATTACAACAGTTAAGTAATTTAAAAAAGTTTTTCAGATTTTTGAGGGTGGTGCCTATAATTGTCCTGAATCCAGTCGGCCCCAAAAGTTTTCTTATATACGCTCACGATTCTCGCTCGCACTTTTGGGTGCTTTTGGAGCCTTTTGGATCTATAGTAGTGATGTGTGTAATTTGTGAACCCATCGACCTACCTGCTTTCTACCTGCGCGTGCGTTTCATTGACATCTGCCGCACAAATAAAATACGAGTAGTTGTTGCAAATATTTCCTTGCGTAATCATTTATGAGTTCAACTTTTGTCATCTGTAACCATCGATCTAATCTATAAACTATATAAGTCTTTGTCTCATCTCTTCGGGTCGACGTCAATCCTAAATATTGACGTACAGTTAAAATCAGAGAATGCTATACCATATACAAGCTATAACAATTACATATTTACTCGTAGTTATTTGTAATTTCTGGTATTTGATGCTAATTGAATTGACATGACGTTTTCAAAACATGGCTACTATAGCCACGTTTTTGAGAGCCACGTATAGAGATAAAAAGTTTCGCTACAGCCAAGGAACGTTATGGTGACTTATTTTTTTTCTAACACATAAGAATTTGATGGGCCTAAGGACGCAGTGCAGTGAACCTTTGTCATTGTCGACAGATGTTGCTTAGATGCACATTGCATCCTCCGCTACACGTGCAACGGGTGACGCACATCACGTGTTCAATTGATAACCTCTTTGTTATAAACATTTCAACCGTACGCCGTTGTTATAAAGATTAATTTCCAACGTAAGCATGTCAAGTGACAATAATTTTAAAGAAATACTTAATATGTCCGGAAGCGGTTGATTATTTTTAATTTTTGTCACTTTCTTCCACACAGAAGAAAAGGACTTAAAAGAGTTAGGGTGAAATTTTTTATGCAACTAATTTTTATTTTAAGTATACGCCTACTTTGTCAGGTTTTTCCTAATTCAATAATTATAGAGGTTTCAATAAAATATCAAAAACAAAGGTAGAGAAAATAAACTTATTTTCGATTTTCAGTCTTATAGAAAAACCTAAGACCAACTATAATTTTTTTAGATAGCACTAGATAGAAACAGGCATCTATTTTTTTTTTTCAGATTGTTCAGGAGTTATGATAATTTAGTTATTCCTTTTAATATATATTATAAAAGGAAAATAATAATTTATAGACTCGTTCTATAGACAATTTTAATTGTAATTAATCTTAAATTTATTTAAGATTAACTGTGGCTGTGGCCACTTAGCCACAGAAAACACTACTATAGCTTCTCGTTTGGAATTACATATTATAAAATAGTAACTGTGCGTCGCTGCTAATTCAATAGCATAGGAACCTTCTTCATCAAAAATAGATGTAATAACCATTGACTTACTATATTACCTACTTCGTAAGCACAAGGCTAACGTGGCAACGACTCATAATATTTACTTCTTTCCCATCTGTAAATTTTTTGAATGTCTCTGTAAATGTTACGATATTTGTCTTCGGTGTCAAAATCGGAAAGTGACACCAATGACTGCTTAGTCACCGAGACGAACACGTTGACGACGGGTGTTCATTTTGTGCGTAGAAAGATACGAAAATGCTTACTTGCATGCAAAAATGCAAGTGAAAAAATGCAAAAATTATCATGAGAAATGCACAAAAATGAAGGACGGAATATCTTACTTTCGGTACGTAATTCATTGCTATCATAAAAATTGAAGTGTGGCAAAACAACACATAATTTTTCTGTGGCAAAACAACAACAAGCCGTTTAAATACGTTTATACAATACAAAATCCATTGTTCATTATTCAATATTAACGGCCCATGTACGAAATGAGCTTGAAGCAAATGTTCGAATGGCCGTATCTATACTTTTAATTATCATTGATAATAACTATAGTTTTTACTCGTGTGTATAAATATTAACTTTTTTTGTTAAGTACTTAGTGGCAGGTAAAAGTAGCTACTGTCGTATACCAAATGAATATATAATATAGATAATAAATTGTATATAAAGTTATGTTATTTCAATGTATGCAAAGTGATAGAGAGCTCAAAATTTTAATAGAGGGGACGAACGGGGTAATGGAGGCAGTAAGTACATAGCAGTATACAGTACCTTCGCATTTTACAGAGCAGTGGGCGATCCCATTTGCGTACTAATATAACTTTGATAGCAAAAGTTATTACCCACGTTATATATAGTTGTGCAAATAATCTTTGCCTACGTATATCTATTACATATCAATACTAATAATAAATCTGTAAGGGTTGGTCATGGAGTAAGTTACTTTGTTTTCAGAGATATCGTGTTTATAGGCTCTATACATGATTACTCAAACTAAATAGACGATTTTTAGAATTTTTTCCTCCATAACTCTTAGCGCCTCTTTCACCAACTGTCAAGTAGGCTGACTGTCATTTAAAGTCACCGGTAACCGGGGATAATGGAGCTGATATACTTTTGTTTGTATGGTAAAAGTCCCAAACATTGAAAAGAAAATAATAATAAAAAATCGCCTATCGAATGATGCAGTGAACCGAGTGCATAATTCAATAAAACAGAAAATGATTTCTAAAAGTAACTAATCAACATTTTACTTGTAGTTGATGAAAGGGCCTCTTTCATCAACTACAAGTAAAATGAAAGAGGCCCTTAAACGAATTAACTAATTTTCATGAAACTTGACGGTAGACAAACATTTGACTCAGGATAGGCTACTTTTTTCTTTTTCAACGCAGGCGGCAGCTAGTTATAAAATAAAATCTCTTCTTCTCTAAATTCTTCTAAACCACCAAAAGGTTTAGTTTATGCTAGTGAAAGATCTCTAAAATTATTATAGAACTCGAGTATAGTATCAACTAATTCATTTTCAAATAGAAGTGTATTTTTAGTCAATTTTAGTCAATATGTATTTTTAGTCAATAGTCACAGCGGAATAGCGAAATTTTATTGTAATTTCTGGAATAATCTTCGATCATTCCACAGCCGCTAATGAAAGGGCGGTGAACCGTAGTGTGAATATCGAACAACGCTACAAATATACAGTAATAAGTGCATATCTACTCTTATTTGCACATTGGAAAAAAATATCAAAAATATTCGAGTACCTACTTTTATTATTATTCAAAGGAAACAAGAACACTGCGGTTTCAAATTGACTGATTCTCAAATCAAATCAAATATTAATTTATTTGTATGACCGATAAATAATTTTATTGATTCATAAATAACAATTAATTTATCAAAAGAATAAATGATAATCAATACTAATAATAAATCTGTAAGTGTAGGTATTGTATGTATGTATGTTCCTCCATAACTCTTAAACGAATCAACTGATTTTCATGAAACTTGGTACATAAACATTTAGACGTACAGGACACAGGATAGGCTACTTTTTTCTTTTTCAACGCGGACGAAGTCGCGGGCGGCAGCTAGTTGTAAAATAAAGTTGCTGTCCGCTTCTGTCCGTTTCTCACCAACTAAACTTGTTCAAAAATCATTCTATGGATTTTGATACGGTTTTCATTAATGGAAACAGCAATAAACAAGGAAGGTTTGTGTATTGTAATTAAAAAAACATTGCATCCGGTGCATTGCATTGCAAGGTTTGCAAATATAAAAATATAATATACTAAGTATATATATATATATATATACTTAGTATATTATATTTTTATATTTGCAAACCTTTTATATCATCGTATAATTTTGATTTTAAATCTGTGTGACGATTTATGTTAGGCAATTCAGCTCGTACTAAATATAGTGTTATATGGGGGGTGGGAAACTAGATCGATACGCGTCTACCCCTTTACGAGCATCAATTCAAATTTCAATCATTTACAATGCCTTTGTTTGCGTTTCATTGTACCACCTGCAAAGTCTATAGCCTTCGTTTCGCTAATTGCAATTTCGGATAGCTGCATTTCGATGGAGACTGTGGACGACAAAGAAAAAGCTATTTCATTAGCAATTTTTTTTCATCACTTCTCTATTTATGCAACAAAAATTCCTTTATAAAATTAACAGATATCTACTCCAATAGAAGTCCAATAGAATCTATTGTGGAGTTCCCATAAGAATTACAATAATATGTGAAATTTTCTAAAGATGTTTCTCAGGAATTTGCAAAGAAAAACTTGTACTAAGGTACCTATATTTGGTAATTTAATTTTTGTATGAACATAACTTTAAATCCTCTAGAAGAGTACTTCTAATAAATAATAAATAAATATCTTCACACATTCCACACAGCACCATCTAGTTTCAAAGTAAACAAATAATGCTTGTATTATTGATACATATCAGAAAGTTGATATACTACATAGATTACTTTTTTTATGTAAATACATACATACCTATTATAGATACAAACGTAAAATGTTATCACATAAACATTTGCCCCTAGCGGGATTCGAACCCGCGACCGTTTGGTTAACAGCCACTAGACCAAACGTGTTGTCAAAACTTTCCGTACCTACTTACTTACATTATTTATAACATCAGATATATTTTAACGTGATTCGCTTTGACTAAATCGAATATTAGGATTGGGAATGACCTAATTTGTTTTAATTCATTAACAAAATTGTTAAAGTATATTAATCTTTCTCTATAATCATTATATAATTAATGTCCGCATTTTTTTTATATAAACTGTTATAAGTATTGCATTTATATATTGTATTTAAACAGTTAAAATCTACAACATGTTATTCAAACTGAACTACAGAATGAAATTGCCATCATGACTGTTTATTTTGTCAGTTGGATTCATTCGTTTGTAAATGAAATTGGACGAAAACAGAAAAATAATAATAAAAAAATACACATAAATATGTATATTGACAGATTCCTCGCTTGACCATTTGAGCGTGGATATTATAAACTATACTAGCTAGTGCTCGCGACTTCATCCGCGTCATGGATAGATTTATTTATTAATTCTTTTTCTTGCTCATTCATTTTTTACTGATCCCTAGGAAACAGGAATTTTCCTCTGTTCATTTCTATAGCCCTGACAACATGTATGTAAAATTTCAGTAGCTACCTACTGCGTGAAAGCGTTAACAAACTCATTTTCCCGTTTATATTATACTCGTAACGTAGTAAGTTTTCCCTTTCATTATTAGAATATAATAATTTGTTTTCTTACTTCACTGTCTTAAAATGCCCAGTAACTAATCTCGCAAAAGTCAAAACGAGAAATGGTTACATATTTGAATTTGGAATATAATTTGGTATTCTGCTGGCTGGACAGAGATGAATCATTGATCTGAACTATAGATGCGGCGTAGCAAGCAGAAAGCCCCGAAATCTTTGGTAGTATTAAAATCCTACTCGCACTAGCGAGCGACAGTGCGAATTCGTCCACTTCTCTCTCTTTCTCTCTCGTGTGGACAATCTCGAGTGGACGAATTGTACTACTACCATTATTTACGGGCTACGCCGTGTCTATACTCCCAAATATACTTATAAAGTCTTTGAGATGAATAGTGTAATGAGCGTAGAGTAGACGAAGTCGTGTTGCTTTCATTTGCGTCCATTTTTAATTTTTTTATTTTACTTTTTTTTATGTTTTACATGTAAAAATTTAAGTTGCGAACCCGTGAAAAAAAATATATTTATGTTGGTAAACGTGTTAATGGTTAAAAAGCTGGCCGCACTGCAGTGCACGTTGTAGTAGTACCCGGTCGATTGGTTTATGCGAGCAACTCCTGCTACGTACTCAGTTCCCACGCTACACGGGAATGGTGAGCCCGAGTTAAACAAATATTCATAAACTCGCCCATTACTAAGTGTTTGTTTACATATACTACACAAATATACAGACAGACGCGACACCATAGAGTAGTAACATACTCGTCTCAGTCACAGATAAATTTATTTTGAACTAGCTGTTGCCCGCGACTTCGCCCGTGTAACTTTGTAAATTATATACTCAAACCTTCCTCGAGAACCACTCTATCCAGCATGAATCTATCTGTGAAAACAGCATGAAAATAAGTGCAGTAGTTTTTGAGTTTATCGCGAACAGACAGACAGAGACGCGACGGAGGACTTTGTTTTATTAAATATGTAAGGATATAAATGCGCGTGTAATTTTTTTCTTATTAATTTTTGCATTCGTGCGAAACAGGGGATAAGTGGCTAGTATTTTCTATTATTATTTCTTGTTCAAGTAAAAGTACCAGTAGGAAGATTATATTCTGTTTTAATTAAATCTGTTTCGTCTCAATTTACGTTTAAACCACGTCAAACGTTGCACGAGGATAGACGAAAAACACCCTTTTAATTAAGAAGGATTTTTTAAGAAGGGAAATGAAAGCGGATTTGTTATGTTGAAACTGGAATATAATATTTTTGGCAAGTGTGTTTCTGTATAACACAAAAATAAAAATCCTTAATTAATTATCCTTAATTGGCTGTTAGGTATGTTTTTGTTTGTGAATTTGTATGTTGAGAGCTGTAGATTTTGAGTAAATGTATAAATAAATAAATAAATAAATAAATAAATAAACAAAATACACACTATAAATATGGATACATGACCAAATTTTCCAGATTGTCGCCACATTTTCTTACCTCTTACCATGCTGGCTGTATTAGCATAGCAAGTCGTATAGCATAGCATACATCGAAGTATCGAAGTAGAACACCTGGCGGTGGGGCACAAGCTAGATACGATTTTGTAAATAATTTATTTAAAAATGTAACTTAAATTTTTAATTCAATATATCTTATTAATTTTATATGATTTAATTAATTATAAATTTAAATATTACAATTGTACATGAAATAAATAAATAAATAAATAATATACATGTTATATTATAATTATAAATGAACTCTATCAACCTCTTACAGAGTTAAGTAGTGTCATAAAATTATATACTTAGTCACACTGTCTATAAATTTTCTAAAACTCTAAGCCCCTAGCAGCGAAATTTGTGTAGGCTGAATTTGTTTTGTTCGGTGGCTGAACAACCGTGAGAAGAAGTACACACTGTCCACCCACGCGATTTCACGTGACCGAACACAAACTTGCGTAACCTTTTTTACCCGGTGACATGACTTAAACTGTCTTGTCTTTCTAATTCAAAGGCGCCTTAACTTCTAGAAGTGAATATTTTTTACTAAAAATGTAAAGTAAAAAGAATTCAAGCAAAGTTTTTTTTTTTCATCCTAAACTTGCTTTTGTGTATCTTCATATAACTTATATCCTAATATTGTATAAAAGGCGATGTGTGTGTGTATGTATGTGGACTATGGACTCCAAAACCGCTGAACCGCTAAACCGATCTTCAGCGGGTAATCCTGTGAAGTTTGGTAGCCAATGATTTTAAAGATTTCAACATTGACTTATACAGGGTGTCACGCGATAAAGTGCAACCCCAAAAGGGGGTGAATCTAGATCCAAAACATTTTTTTCTATTTTTTTTTTGTCGATAATTTTGGATCTAGTGTTTTGGGGTTGCACTTTATCGCGGGACACCCTGTATATTACGCTAGTAATATATAAGTCAATGTTGGTAGCGATCACTATCCTCCTGTGTAGGTGATAGTTTTCACTTAAATAAAGAGTAACGAAAAATAACTTAAATAACGAGGAAGATTTATGTATTGTAATTTGTAGAAAAAAATTGCATCCGTACAAAGCCGGGGCGGTTCTTTAGCGCCTAATTTTGAAACAATTTATTTCAAAATCTAATTTATTCTTCTATGCTCTTTTAATAAGCCTTACCAGTAAATATTACCTTACACAATAATACAACATGCTCCGAAGTAAGCTCGTGCCGTTTACATTAGTTTTCTCTTTATTGTATACAGTGCATTGCAGCAATATCTTTCAAACTGCATGTTTAGCTATTTCCTAAAACCCGGGAACGTATTTCTGTCAGCATATTTGATGTTCTATTTGCTTTGTTTGATACATTTGTGTATTTTGGGTATAAATTTTCAGGGACTCTGATGAGTATAATATGTATAGTGATTTTTAGGGAAAATTGTCCAATGTTTAATGACCAGTGTACCCCAATAAACGATTCTTTCAAAACGTTGTTCAGTATCAAGCGAGTAAGCAGAGTCTAAAGCAATTCCGCATCTTGACCACTTACAGAGAAAACTCTCAGTCTTTGCGAAAAGATTATCGAAGCCCAGTAAGCATATAGAGGCTTTACGGTCAATATAGGGCTCGTAGAGAACTTGTTACAGTCGTGGTAAACTTTATGTAAATTATGCATTTTTATAACCCATAATGACTCGAATAGCGTAGTGACGATCGGGACACTGAATTCATAATACATGCTGAATATAAATTCTTTTTACTTTTTTATATTTTACTACTTACATATTTTAAATTTCATTTTGATATGAAGCCATTAATGAATTTTTAGATAAAAAACTGTAGGCAGACTGTAGGCAAGTAATTAGCGCTATTAATTACGGTGGGGGCGTAAACGGTTTGATGAACTTTTGATACGAGTATTACGCGAGAACTGAAAGCAAGTTGCACCCCACATCCCTCGCCGTGTGTGTAGATTGAGTTTAACTTTAAAATTGGCGGTATTTAATTATAACATGCCCTGAAATTTTATTAGAAGTTTGTGTAACTTTTCATGTGCAAGTTTTTATAGTAGTCAGCAAGCTATATAAAAACAGCTTAGCCAATTTTAGTCTTTTTGTGGTTTAAAGAGATACTTACGTCCAAAATTTTGAGATAACTGAAGGCTCAAAGTCAAAATCGTGTCAAATTTTAAATTTTGTGATCGATCTTAAAACATCTCAACAATTGGACGACAAATGACAATCAGAAATAACTAAAACAAGATTTGGCTTGACTTCGTCAGAGTCGACTCATGGAAACGCCTTGAGAATCATTAAAAAATTATTAATGAAATACTTATAATGAAAAGTTCTGTATTTTATTTGAGCTTTATTCTATTTGATGTCCTTAGTCGAATTTGCTGTTTCCGAGAGACTCACACACTTCGTATTTAATTCAGGTTAAGTGGCTTGTGAGAAGTGAAGAGGAATTAAATCACATTAAATATTCATCGATAAACTTCAACATTAGGGAAGGCATTTTCGTTTTCTTTTTATTTGATATAGGTACCTTAACAAGTCTAAACGTAATATACATAGACAACACAAAAACTCTACTAGACTATCCTGGACTACTCACTTTATTTCATTACCTTCAAACCGCGACAGAACTAATAGCACACAGTTATCGTCAGATGGATGTTATTTACATTTATACTTATTTACATTCTTTACCACTCCAATAAACTATGGCCCACAGTGCACTTGACAGTAGGTTGCAAGTGCTCTACCGACCTTAGTAGTATCAAGGATAAGGGATTAGGAAGAGACAGGGAAATGGGCTCTAGTAAGTATCCCCCATTCTTATTTTTCTAAACTCGATCAACAGAACATAAGCCCTTAATATTTCACTGTGGTCTTCACTGTGGTCGGTTATGCCCAATTTTTGACTGCGACACACAGATCCAGATCCAATACAAAATAGTACAAAAATTGTTTCCTGCCAGTACAAAATATAGTTCTTTTTTCAGAAAATCTTTACCGTGAGTATATATATATCGAATTTTCTGTACTATTTAAAAATTTAATTCGGCATTCAACCTACGAGTACGAGTATATCTGTAGTTGAAAAAAAAATGGAATGAAAAATACGGATAACGATAATGTTCTGAACTATTTCGTAATTTGCAAATAACTTTACCTACTCACAGTGGAAAATAATCTTTTTGTAGACTCTAATATATTAACGCGCAGTTCACCAGCACAGCAAAAGCCATTAGAAGTGGTATCGGTTTGAAACACCTATTAAATTTTCCTTCCAAGCCGTAAATAAGGGTGCTATTAAAAAAGTTTGTGTTTGGAGAACCCATTTTATAATGTACAAGTTTGCCGGACTGGGAGCCGAGCTGGTTAATTATTTTTTCAGAGCACATGCATCGCACGTGGTGGATGGAACCCACGCATAAACTGTTATATAAAATTCATAACAAACCGGTAATGAGTGATCCCCTGTTAGCCAGATTTACACTAAAATTTAATTGGATAGAATACTTGCCTAAATTCTTTTGTGAATTCCCGCACAAAACTCTCGAAAAAAGAATTTATTATACTCTCATGAATTGAAAAAAAAAAAAAATACGAGGTCCTCTAAGTACTTGCTACAATATTTCATTCGAGGTCGCTGAATACAAAAGGTTATCGAAATATTGACTTTATCTGTCTAACGATATTACAGTTGGTTGCACAGGGACAATGTACGGTTAGAGAAGAAAACACGAGTCACATAAAAATGAATTTACAAACATATAATAATTGATTTACAGTGGAGTAATCACTAATATTATGTTTTAGTTGTATTTCTTTTTTTCTACATGATATTCGCATATAAAATAACAATGATCAGAGCCTTAGTCTCAAGAGGTCCTCGCTAACTGTTTCAAGAAATACAGAAGGCGATACTTCTTGACACGAAGTGTGTTGTCAGGAAATCGTCTGACGATACAGAAAATTAAACGCAATTTAAATTTTTTTAATCAATAAATCTAACTATGATATTTTATTCTCTATGAATAAATCTAATATAATAGAAATCTATTTCTATGTACTCCTGAATCTATTTTATGGGCAATTGCAATGACTACCGGCGAAGGATAAGTATCGTAAGGACTTGGGAAATCTGATGAACCAATCAACATGAGGAGCCCTTAGAAATGAAGAAAAAGGCCTTCTTCAAAGGTGACTGTGTAAGTAAATATTGTTCGCAACTTGACTCTCAACAATACCATTTAGTATCCGATGAAACACAATGTTTTGTTATTGTTAAAGGCCAATTGAGTTTCATATAGAGTTTATGTTATTATTTGATTAGTTGGCAGGCGAGCGGATGTTTCAATTAATTATAGTTGTAGCTAACGCAAGGTATGTACAGGCGAAAAGTTGTATAACTTTAAATCGAGATATAAACATACATAGCACACAGAATTACTTTTTAATTACCTTCAAAATAAAATCTAGCCTGTCTGACGGTCCACATGATGGTAAGTGGCTAACGTCACCTAACCTATCACATGAAACAACGCCACTGTTACAAGTGCGCTACTGAGCAGATAAGGGTTTTGGAAAGAACAGGGATCTGGTATCAATGATATTGTATTTAAAAATCACTGATTGCCAGACAATATCAGTGCTCAGTGTTTTAAAAATAATTGTCTGGTAATTAGGCTATAAACATTTCTATAACCTGATTACCTACGTTACAATGTTTTTGAAAACATTAATTCATAATATCATTCATAATACGTTCGTACGGAGATTGCAATGTTTCTATGTATACATATGCCTCCTCCACACAAAGTAACTGAAAGTGAGCCTGCAGGGCCTCAATGCCACAAAAGGATTTTCTGACAACAGCGGTCTAACTATGCGAGAAGTGGGCGATGTGAAGTAATAGCTGGGAGCAGAGGATCTGCAGTGAAACTGCAATTCGAAAATTCGTTAAACTTTTCCGGTAAAACTGTTAATAAAAAAATAGGTATTAGGAGTGTTCCGATAAGATTAAAAAAAACGATAAGTTGGAGATTGTATATTTTGTACTTTTTTTTGTATGCAGTTATTGAATTTATTACTTAAACTTAACTTAAACTGCTATAATTTAGATAGGGTATTTGGTGCAACAGATAACAGACAGCTGAATTTTTCTTTGTCTACTTACTAGTCTAAGACGAAGCAGAGAAACTACCTAATATCTTGAATACTATTAGGTAGTTTATGATTTAGTTTTAGTTTATTAGGTAGGCTTCTTCAACTATTGTGTATACGGATTTTCGAATACTGTTTTCGAAGAAAACCCTCACGCTATCTGTTTTGAAACTATGTTATAAAGGATAAGTTAAAATTGACAATTCGTTTATAACAGGAGTACTCTTGAAATATTGAGTTTCCATTCAAAATATCGGGATTATGTTGAGAAATTGGGTTTAGGTAATTCGATCACTGTAATTGCTTTAATACAGTGAAAATACACAATCACACATGCAATTACTGACACCTGTAGTAGTATATCCTAGTGCAGAGATTTATCATCATCTTTGTCATCTCAGCCGCAGGACGTCCACTGCTAGACATATAGGCCTCTCTATAATTTTCCAAATAGAGCAGAAGCAGCCTGGAGCCACCGTCGACCCGCCGCGCCGCCCTTATCAGATCATCTATTTTTTGTTTGGTCTGTTTACCTTTTGGGGGGCCTACGCTGCACCAGTCCGTAATCTTCTCTCGAGAACATTCCGGTACCACCGAGCCATCAGCTCTCTGTACTATGTGTACTTACTGATCCGCCAGCTCATGTTGGTAACTTTCGTACGTCTCGGATCTTCTCATTATTGAGCTATGAGCATAGCCCATAGCTTCTCCATAGCATCTCCATAGCTCATTGGGCGACATAGAGCTTTCTTACGAGGCCCATAGTTAGAGATCACGTTTCAGCGCCACAAGTCATCACTGGTAACACAGTGCATAGGGATAATCAAATATCAGATGAACATATTCTAAAGAATGGTATTATTAAACATGATTATTCATAGCAGTATCGATAACGAAGGCTGCATGAGCATGTGTGTGGAGATAATTATTATGAATCTCAAGCTGATAGAAACTAGCAAACTGTTCAAGATGTTATAACAGATGCACGAATGCACGTGTGCAAGTACCGCTCGATGGTAGCGCCGAATCGGAGTCCGACCGGTTCCGAGATATGGTTATAATGCTAATGGAATGTTTTACACCTGTCGCGCACAAAAATAGCCTGCAGCCTCATTTTATCTGTATTAATAAAATTTACTTAGAGGTAATTTCACTTTTTCTTGTGCCATGTCAAGGTTGGATCCTAAGATTCTACCTCGGCATCGCCTCGGGCTAGGAGTTGATTGAAAACAGAGTATTTTGTTTACCGCGAAACGGAATAAAATGAACGCTCTTAACTTTACATTAATTCACACAGCTTTGCAACTTTTATATATAATAGGAAATGGTCATGTATTATAGTCTAGTATCCCTCACCTGGATTTTTTTTTATTACTAACAGGCTGAACCTCCGTGGGTAGCTTCGGTTTGCCGAGACGTTCACCTTTTTCCTCTGCGAAAATTCTCGATAAAGGTAGCTAAAGGAGTTAGCAGCCGTAAACAAATTCCAAGCGTAGGACTGGGAAAACGTACCACTCAATTTGTAGGACTATGCGGCCATTGATCTGAACTATAGATGCGGCGTAGCAAGCAGAAAGCCCCGAAATCTTTGGTAGTATTAAAATCATACTCGCACTAGCGAGCGACAGTGCGAATTCGTCCACTTCTCTCTCTTTCTCTCTCGTGTGGACAATCTCGAGTGGACGAATTGTACTACTACCATTATTTACGGGCTACGCCGTGTCTATACTCCCAAATATACTTATAAAGTCTTTGTATGCGGCCATTTTATTATACAAATTCAGCTGGTTAGTAATCCCATCCCTCCCAAAAAACCACTCCCAATATATCAACATAACGAGGTCATAAAAATTATTACTAACCAGCTGATTTTTTGTCTGCAGCTTAGTAAACATTAGCAGCTTAGTAGTATTAGTAACGGCTGCTAACTCCTTTAGCTACCTCTATCGAGAATTTTCGCAGAGCAAAAAGGTGAACGTCTCGGCCAACCGAAGCTACTCACGGAGTTTCAGCCTGTTAGTAATCAAAAAAAAATTCAGGATACTGGACTATTAAGTCTGCACATTTTAATAAGATCGAAAATGCGCGGTGACAGTTCTTAAATTCGCAAATATAAATGATCTATATAAAATAAAGTCGCTGTCTGCTTCTGTCCGCTAACTTACTCTAACTAAACCATTTCTTTAGTATAATTATCAAATGCGTTTCAATCAACAAAAGACGTTTCATATAATTTAACTAAATTGTGATGAATTGTAAAGTCGTTTGGTCCAGTGAGAAACGCGTTCGTGACGACACAAAATTTCATTTTAAAAGCAGCCTTCTGTTTGGAGAAAGTATTCCGAGTCTTTATTGCAATATTGAAAATATCTTTATCTATCTATTACATAGTTACATAAATACCTACATAGTGTGCAATAGTGTAAATTTAAGTTGCTGTGTGCGTCTATCTGTAATTCTGTATATCCGCTAACTCCTCCTAAATAAAGCAACGGATTTTGATGCAGTTTTCACTAATGGAAAGATCGTTAAAAGAGAAGGGCTTTTATATATAATTTGAATTACTACTACCAGGAACGAGTTACTAGCGACTCGCCTCCGTCGTCGCACGGATGCAATTTTTTTCTGCAAATAATGTACCTACACAAATCAGAAAAGTCGACATAAAAAGCTATTAATGAAAAGAAACACGAATACTACCATCTCTGTATTGAGATTTTATAAACTCAGCACACTGGCAATTCAAAATTTTCACTAAAATGACACACTTAAAGCTAAGTGAAATTTTTCTGAGTGGTTAGACACCCTCAGTCTATTTCCTAGAAGTTTTGAACGCTTTCAATCATCTTTTCTGTTCTTTTTGTGTCAGATTTCAGTATCAAACGGTATTGACGATAAACTAATTTGGATCGTTCCCGCGATACTGCGCTATTTTGTGGGTCGGTTGGAGAAAATGGGATTATAGATTTGATTGCCGGATAAAAAGTAAACACGTATGTATACCTATTATACGCGCAGATTGTGTTTGTTTTTATATAAAGCGAATATGGCGAGTAATAAACCAAACCTTGTTATTTTATATTTTCTAATATTTTATCTTTATATATCATTTTATATCATCATTTCAGCCGTATATCAGTCCGCTGGACAATCTGGACATAATTTTTCATGGCCTCCCACATAATTTTTCAAAAGTGTTTGATAGTTACTCTATTATTAGAGATTAATTAATTAATAATAAATTAATAAACATGATTTGAAATGTAGGAAAACAAATCTGACATTTCTAATCATCTCGATTAGAAATGTCTGATTTATTTTCCTTCAATAATATTGTACACTTATTTCATAGAGCGTAGGAATCAATCATAAAAGACTTATCAAGACATATTGCTCAAAGTTTCCCTTTACAAATAAAATATTTTAGCCTTGGAGTCTTATAGTCTATTTCTCTTATTAGTGCCAAAGCTGTAATGCTATTAAGCTATTACCTTAACATATAAAAAGAAAAGTTTAAACAATGTTAGTTGCAAACATCGAATCGTGCAAAATGACAATTGCCCCAATTCGAACTCGAACCAAGTTGCATATTCAGTTATTAGATTTTCCAGTGCCCTACAACCTACAATTTACTTGAAACTGACTTGAAATGAAATCTGAAATGCTGAACTTGATTTCTATCCGTTTTTAACTAACACAATAAAGGAATTTATTTGCTTTCAATGTGTTTGAATATTTGTTGATAAACTTCCATTTTTACCTATTTGTATTGACCCTTTTCTATTACCTAATTCGTTTGCTCATAGCTTTCTTTCTTTTTTCTTTCCCTATATGTTAAATAGCCTATAATATTTATCTTAAATAGGCATCATTTTCAAGACTAGTTTCAGAAGTTCAAACAAAAAAAATGCAAACTCTTCCACTTTATTGTATTAGCATACATTAATTAAAAAATGCATTATGATAATATTAATGATTATAATGAGCTAGAACTTTGAACTTTCTGATAATTGTAATACGTGCGAAATTTAAAAGTATGTCAATACTTAAATAGGGAAGTAGGGTCAGTAGGGTGGGATGTACGCGCGCCCTGTATGGGGCGCAGCGTCCTTTCAAACTTCCGCTCCATTCACTCTATTTCTATACACTTGACACTTGGCATCACTTGGCATCCAACACTTTGAAGAAACATTTCGATCAATGAAAATTTGCATTTTAAGTACACTAAGTTTTAAGGAAGGCATAGTTTTAAGAGTACTTATTTGCAACAAGAAAATCATTTATATATAGGTATCTACTTACTTATTTATTACTAAAGCATGCAGCTACGAATCCTCACAAAGTAATTTATGTAAATATATGTATGTATTTATATTGTACTAATATTAAGCTGAATAATCTCAGGAACTACTGGTTCGTATTGAAAAATTCTTTTTGTGTTTTTTTTTGTGTTCTTTTTAATAGTCCATTTATCGAGAAAGGCTAAGCTATATAACAATTTGAACACGGACAAAGTCGCGGGCAACATCTAGTAATTTTATATATCTACGTTAACATTACATAGATTCGCTAAAACGAGTCACGAATGACTGTCATGATTTCAACCTAAGCTAAAAATCAACTAGTTCCACACTAAGCAACTAATGGTTGTAATATGGATACCAGACAGTTGATATACTCATAGATTACTTTTTTTGTGAATACATACATAATTTTGATACTCCGGTCATTTTGTGCAACTGGACATTTTGATACTCCGGTCATTTTATGCAACTGCACATTTTGAAACTTAGGTCATTTTCTAGAACTGGACATTTTGATACCCCAGTCATTTTGTGCAAGTGGACATTTTAATATTCCGGACATTTTGTGCAACTGGACATTTTGAAACTTAAGTCATTTTGTAGAACTGGACATTTTGATACTCCGGTCATTCTGATACATAGGACCTAATGGACCGAAAGGAATAATTTAGCTAAAAAAGACTTGTCAATGCTATGCGTTTTACAACACAATTTCACACCATATTTACAATCAATATCTATATGAATTCTATTGGGATCAGTCAGCAGGCTTACTGCGTTGCTCGTCGTTTATAGACTATGTAGCCACCTATCATCAAGGTAGACTATGTCACGTCGGTTTCTTACATAAAAAAAATGTTACCGCAGGTTTAAAATCTAAAATTAGTTTTAGAGGAATCTCAAAAAGGCATCAGCTGCTCGCTAACGGTTAAAAAAAAAACAAAAAGAAAGATGATCCGTTCGTACCCAATTAAGGCGAATGGGATTTTTTTCTTTTGACTTGGATCTATTAATACACATATCTTGGTCAATGTGTTTGTTACATTTAAAATATTAGGTGACAATTACATACTATATATTTTTAATTTTATTGGAATTAATTTAATTTTGTTGGAATTTATCGAAATTAGTGCTTGAAGTCTGAATGTGAGTATGCTCCATTGCTATGTAAAAAAAAATTAAAAAAAAGAATCCTTTCAAGACATACATAGAAAAAGGTTTTTTATTTGAATTTCCTAAGATGTGATAGTGACAACGAAGGTCTATCTTCGTGGCCTTCGAAATAGGTAAGTACTATATTAATTTTATTATAACAATGTAATGAATCACTATTATAAAATAATTATTATATTTTGACGGGTTTTGCACTGGCAGATAGCTAATCTTATGGGGGACGAAAAACACTATAGTATAGTATAGGTAAATAATGAGGCGGGGACAAAGTGGAATAATCCCTTATAAGCAGTTACTTAGGCTAATTTTATTTTAGTAAAATTTAAGCGCGAAGCATGACTAGGGTTCAGCTTGTACTAAATAAATTTGTGGCAGTCCTTCATCACTTTACTTCTCCTAAAGGAAGAGACGAGTGACTCGAGTTACTAAAATTATTCTTTTGCTAGCAAAACAAACATATAATTCTTATAGCAAATGTAATTTAAAAACTTTGCCTTCGCGAAACTAATTTGCTTCAGTAAATTTGGTTAATATTGAACGTGCTTACAATACAATTGCTTCAGTAAATTTGGTTAATAATGAACGTGCTTAAGCCTATAATTATTATTATAGTTTGCAGCGCAAACACAGGCGATAAGAAAGTTAAGCTGCAGCAAGCTGGTGGCCTAAATAATAGTTAACTATGTGGCTCTATAATTTAACTCCAAAACTAACTCCAAACTTTGTTTTCATGTAACGAAAGTTATCGTGCTTAATATGATTTCAACATGACTCGAGATTTCACACACATATGTGTGTGTGTGTGTGTGTGCACAAGTTTATATACAATGTACAGATTTGAAACTTTTACTTATCCTTATCTATACTTAATATCTAACTTAATATAGAGACAGAAGAAATAATGAATAAACTCAAAAACTACTGGGCAGATTTTAAAAATTCTTTCACCTAAAGAAAGCTATTTATCAGCCAGTAACATAGGCTAAAGTTACGCGTTTTTATATTATATTTTATAATCACATAATTTAATTAAACTAATTAAATAATCGATAATATTAATCTTTTTTTGTATCCTCTTTTGAACTTTTGCTTTTCTCGATACCATATAAAAAAACGAATAAATCTTGAAGTATATACAAATTTTTAAAAAATCTGCCCTTTATATTTTTACGATTTATCAACCCAAACACTCCAAGTACACTTTATGTACACTTTACAATTCATCCATCAATGTCACATTTTCATCATAATATAAAGAGTGAAATCCTGTGTAAGCATAAGAACGTTTTTTTTTAAATATTAAAATGATATCTACCTAGGGAACAGTAGGTATTTTTTTTATCAAGATAGGTGCACTATGTCTTTTCCTGCATCCCTGTCGGATAATTAGTTTAGGTTTAATAGCGTAGCAAACAAACTCACATTCGCATTTATTTAATACTAGCTGGTGCCCGCGACTTCGTCCACGTTCTCTATAACCTATAGCCTTCCTCAAAAAACGGACTATCCAACACAAAAATATTTTTTCAATTCGAACCAGTCGTTCCTGAGATTAGCGCGTACAACCAAACAAACAAACTCTTCAGCTTTATAATATTGGTAGAGCTAACTTTCAAATTTTAAAATCACCGTATATCCTTACATATTATAAAACAAAGTCCTCAGTCGCGTCTGTCTGTCTATTCGCGATAATCTCAAGAACTACTGCACCGATTTTCATGCTGTTTTCACCAATGGATAGAGTGGTTCTCGAGGAAAGTTTTAGTGTATAATTTACAAAGTTACGCGGGCGAAGTCGCGGGCAGCAGGTAGTAGCTAATAAAAATAAAATAAAAAAAATAACGAAGAATATCCCTGACAAGTATATAATATGTATAATGTACCTACAATAAATAGAATAATGCTTTTTTCGAAAATAGTTTCGTCAACCAGACAATAAACAACCGAACTGGAAAATATAGTAATCTAAGCAAAGTAATAAATATAGACGAAATGCCTTCACGTTTATTTCTCACGTACGCATTTTCCATTCGATTAGAAGCGAATTAAATTCCTTCTTCTTAGATGCTGGCAATAAATCTTTAATAACGACTTTATGGATTATAAAAAAATCACGAAAATCTCATGCATCAAGTCAATTAGTTCGTTTCTTCTTCGCGTACGTTTCAATCGGGTAAGAAACGAAGCAATTTTTGCTTTCTGCGAATAAACCCTTTTTTACATGCGTTACTTGGAAACAAGACGATTATTAACGTATAAATAACTTATTATAGCGACCGACTACGCACGGATGCAATTTTTTTCTCCAAATTATATACACAAACCTTCCTCGTTTGTCGCTTTTTCGATTAGTTAAAACCGTATCAAAATCATTTCGGTGGTTTGGGAATAGCGGAGAAGCAGACATAGGCGGACAGTGACTTATTTTTTTAATAATATGTATAGATTAGATATATGGACAAAGAAGCGACGTGCATGTTTCTTTCTTAAAAACCGCAATTCTCCAAAAGTACATTTTTTATACACGTTTTCAGGGATATGAAAAAGGATATAGGATACCTTTCATCCAGAAAAAAAGTACTGTGCCCGAGAGATCATTTAAAAACGAAAATAAAAATCAACTTTTCAAAAATATTATGGCAAAAGATCATCAAATTACTACAACATGGAACCCGCGTGCCATACAAAACACTATGAATTTTATGGAACATTTAAAAGTGACATTCATGCGTAGAGCATGAACTGTCATTTAAAACAAAACAAACATAATAATAAGTACGTAATTTAAAGAAAATGTGACTTTACGTAAACCCATTAGAGTTTAAAATGAAATAGTAGAAGTTGATCGTTACTACCTTTTACCATTGACGCGTCAAGGCAAGAGTCCGCCATGATTCTGTCAAAGGCGTTCTTTTTATGTGCCGATTTGGTATTTGTGACGCAAATTCCATTTATAGTATTTCGTATTCGTAGCAAATTGTAGTATTTCGATGCAAAAGATAGTAAGTTTTTGCCATATACATATACATATCCATATAGTTATACATTATACATATTGAGGTACATAACAAATAGATATTTAAAGATAATTAAAATACTACATTCATTTTTACCTGCCTATTTAATACGCCCCCAAATTCAAATCCAAACCACTCTGCAAAACACGACGACAGCCTCTTAATTTATTTTTTATTTAAATGGACTACTTTATAATATTTGTTGTCCCAATTCGAATGAAGCCCGCATGGGAATATACTTTGAAATGATCATAATTGATATTTCCCGTTCAAACGAATTATTATTAATTTAAATGATGATTTATTAATTTGCTTCACTGCCCCTTCAATTGATATGATTTGATTGTCAGTGTACATTATTCATAATTATACTCATTAATAATTACCGAATTTTAAACAGATTTACGTTCTTTTGTATTTAGGCTGTTATCATATAAATTACTTTTTATTTAATTGTTACGTATACCAAAAGAAAAACACATTTTTATATTCATATAGGATACTTGCTGGCGCTCGCGACTTCGTCCGCGTTGAAAAAGAAAAAAGTAGCCTATCCTGTGTCCCGTAGGTCTAAATGTTTATCTACCAAGATTCATGAAAATCAGTGAATTAGTTTAAGCGTTATGGAGGAACATCCATACATACATACATACATACATACATACATACAGAAAAAAATTCTAAAAATCGTCAATTTAGTTTCAGTATCATGTATAGAGCCTATAAACACGATATCTCTAAAAACAAAGTAATTTACTCCATGACCAACCCTTACAGATTTATTATTAGTATTGATATTGATTTATTTGTTCTAACTACCAAATAGTACGACTCTGTAATTAGATTTCAGGAGAGCTTGGAACTTATTCAATTTTTAACGAAATATATATCGAGTATAAATCGGAACCCTTATCATTGGTATTCATCTAGGTCGCGAACTATTTCTGATGTACCTACCCAATTTCGTATGCCCGAATTTCAGGAAACTTTGCCATTTTCAATTCAGTGTTTAGACCTAGGCTTATAAATTTTAATATGCAATTGTGGTTAGCAATGGATAGTATTAAATATTTACTGTAATTCAAAACTATTTAGATTGAAAGATATGTTATTATTTCATTTGCAGAATTTGTTTTGTGTATTATATTTATAATAATCATAATTTACAATTCACGCAACAACAAAGTAAACCTAATATATGGACAAACTTCATGATTTGTGAAGTTTCTGGAGGCCCTGGAATCCTTCGAGTACAGTCGGCCGCATAAGTCGATTAACACATTCAAAAGTGCAAAACAACGTAACACTCAACGCGCCACAAGTCGTTGTCATGACCAGAGAAGAAAATAAACCACATACAAACGTTGTAAAAAGCTTCAGTAAGTAAGTAATTAAGTAAGTAAGTTGAGTGTTCAGTTGTTTTGCACTTTTGAATGTGTTAATCGACTTATGCGGCCGACTGTAGATGTCCTGTGAAGCCACATTTGTCTCTTGGGGGTTTGTTGAGAAGGGGCTGCTCTTGCTACGCCATTTAGCCTCGGAAAACATTACTATAGCTTCTCATGGGGAAAATTACATAACTTAACTTATATTTAGGCTTTGTCTGTCTTTTAAATTTGATGGCATAAAAATATTATCCATGAATTACTCGCATTACGTGCTAAATTTCATGGTGATTGTTTAACCACCATATATTCTTATCTCTAATCTATATACAGGACGTCTAATATACAAACAGGACAAGAGAATTTTTTTCTTATTCTATTGAATAAAAATATATATATAAAAATACACTAATTGCTCAAATAAAATAACTAAATGTAAATCTATGGAAATGGTATTTTTTGCAAGGCAAATGAGTATCTAGTCCACGGACAGCTCTTCCCTAATGTTAGTTCAACAAAGTCGGTCAACAGGAATGGTCTCACTACTTATTTCAAATGAGCTCGTTTTTGTAGGAAATTTAAGAAAATAGACTTGTCAAGATAAAAGAAAATGAAAAAAAAGTAATAAACAATCGTGACTATTTGGTAGTATCTAATAAAAGTTATATTTTTTAGAAATTCTTATTTACTTCTGGTATTTCTGTCTCGCTGTAGCTAGTTATGTCTCTCTCGCTAACATTATACACATATCGCTGCTTAAAAACTAAAGGGCCACAAATCAAAATTACACTTTTTACAGGAGATCTAAAAAAATAGACAAAAATAATTATTTTTTTGTCTATTTTTTCGTATTAGATATATGTATATCAAATATATGCATATTATACATCGTTAGAAGCGTATATTTTTAAGTAGCGTTAAATGTTTTAAGTACTTTTATAATAAACTGAATACTAGAGGAGATAATATAAGCATATAAGTTACTTTTGTATATAAAAAAATATCAAAATATACTAAATATTGAATAAAACAACCATAAGTCTTTTTGCAACATACAATATGAAGGATTGTGATTGTACATTTGCAATAAAATCATTTTTGGATTTTTTGTTTTATGGCCCTTTAGTTTTTAAGTAGCGATATATTTTTTATATTCTTATTAAAAAATAACCTATAGCATAGTGGTGAGCTTTGATATATTGGTCTATTCCCAAAATGTCCCACAAGAATATTGGAAACTGTTAGTACATAATATACATAATATAACAGTTTTCAATATCAATATCAATCATCAATACTAATAATAAATCTGTATTGTATGTATGTATGTTCCTCCATAACTCTTAAACGAATTAACTGATTTCCATGAAACTTGGTAGATAAACATTTAGACGTACGGGACACAGGATAGGCTACTTTTTTCTTTTTCAACACGGACGAAGTCGCAGGCGCCAGCAAATTTTTTATATTTGTATATTTATTTTAAAAATGTAATTCTGACTCGAGTCGCACGTATGACCCTTCTCTATTGTTTGTCATTTGAGTGATGATACGGCACTAATTTCGATATCTCATACTTCATTGTGTCGAATGTGTGAGGACAATATTCATTCATAAAGGGTTAAATGGTCCAAATATTAACAGAAAATAAAATGTACATTTTTAGACAGAGGCTTGAGTTTTCTTTGTTATTAAACGAATTTTATTAGAAGAAAACTTAAAAATATAACATTTTTAGACAGAGGCTTGAGTTTTCTTTGTTATTAAACGAATTTTATTAGAAGAAAACTCAAAAATATAACATTTTTAGACAGAGGCTTGAGTTTTCTTTGTTATTATACGAATTTTATTTGAAGAAAACTTAAAAATATAACATTTTTAGACAGAGGCTTGAGTTTTCTTTGTTATTAAACGAATTTTATTAGAAGAAAACTTAAAAATATAACATTTTTAGACAGAGGCTTGAGTTTTCTTTGTTATTATACGAATTTTATTTGAAGAAAACTTAAAAATATAACATTTTTAGACAGAGGCTTGAGTTTTCTTTGTTATTAAACGAATTTTATTAGAAGAAAACTTAAAAATATAACATTTTTAGACAGAGGCTTGAGTTTTCTTTGTTATTAAACGAATTTTATTAGAAGAAAACTTAAAAATATAACATTTTTAGACAGAGGCTTGAGTTTTCTTTGTTATTAAACTAATTTTATTAGAAGAAAACTTAAAAATATAACATTTTTAGACAGAGGCTTGAGTTTTCTTTGTTATTAAACGAATTTTATTAGAAGAAAACTTAAAAATATAACATTTTTAGACAGAGGCTTGAGTTTTCTTTGTTATTAAACGAATTTTATTAGAAGAAAACTTAAAAATATAACATTTTTAGACAGAGGCTTGAGTTTTCTTTGTTATTAAACGAATTTTATTAGAAGAAAAATTAAAAATATACAAAAACAACAAACGCCACATGAAATTTTTATTTAAACACCTGTTGGAATCCAAAATCCTATTGACATTTTATTAATATAACTCTTTAAATCAATTCTTTCATATCTATACTAACATTATAAAGAGGAAAGATTGTTGGGAAGCTATATTATCAGCGAGTAACATAGGCTATCCTTACTAATAATATTATAAATGTGAATGTGTTTGTTTGTTACGCCTTCACGCAAAATCTACTGAACCGATCACCATGAAATTTTGCATACGTTGTCTTGGACACCAGAAAGGACATACCTTTCATCCAGAACGCGGACGAAGTCGCGGGCACCAGTCAGTATTTTATCATTTCGTTTGACTAACAGTTAAGCTAAAGGCTAGGTAGGTATATTTTTCGTAATATTAATAGCAACCTAAATTTAATAAATTATTGATTAAACGTTTAATATTAGAATTTGTAGTAACGACCTACCAATAAAGGTGAAGTCAATTTATTTTTAAGCAAGCTCAGTCCGGGGTCCGGGTGGAGCCAATTCCACGGAATACCTACGCGTGATCTTTACGGGCGTCCCTTTTTAGCAATAATGTACCTAATGTGTCTCAAAAAATGGCATTCATCGAAAACATTATGGAGTTGAATGTTCTTTTTAGATCACCTGACTAGGACTACACAACTTGAAGTCCTTGAAAAATTTGCTCATTTTTAATACTAAGGCTGGTTATACAGTGACGGTTTCGCCAGTGCGGTTGATAAGCGTCGCGGGCCATGAGCTTTGTGTCTCTTGGATCGTTACATAGTTTAACCAAAACTGCGCCTGTACGACTGTACGAGGTAGCAAACCGCGCGACTCTACTCGTCGAGCGGGTCATCCGCGCGGACGGTAAGCGTCACTGTATAACCAGCCTAACTGTTGGCCGCAGCTCCAACGATTACGGCTTTCTATATCAGAAAAAAACACAGGCGCACGGCCTGGTTCATACAAATGCGACAGGCTTTGTATTGTATGAACCGGCCTGGAATCTTACTCTAACACATTTAACCCCTATAATATGTATCTATACTCTTTTGTTTATGGGCAAATTTCGACCACCAGGCTACCTCTAGTACAGTTAAATTACTAAATTTATCAAAGAACTAGGTTTTGCCCGCGACTTCGTCCGCGTCCGATCGCTACCAAACTTCACAGGATCACCCGCTGGACTAATCGGAAGATTGTCTGAAAATTTCATCAAAATCGGTTTAGCGGTTTTGGAGTCCATAGGGAACGTACATACATACATACATACATACATACATACATACATACATACATACATACATACATACATACATACATACATACATACATACATACATACATACATACATACATACATACATACATACATACATACATACATACATACATACATACATACATACATACATACATACATACATACATACATACATACATACATACATACATACATACATACATACATACATACATACATACATACATACATACATACATACATACATACATACATACATACATACATACATACATACATACATACATACATACATACATACATACATACATACATACATACATACATACATACATACATACATACATACATACATACATACATACATACATACATACATACATACATACATACATACATACATACATACATACATACATACATACATACATACATACATACATACATACATACATACATACATACATACATACATACATACATACATACATACATACATACATACATACATACATACATACATACATACATACATACATACATACATACATACATACATACATACATACATACATACATACATACATACATACATACATACATACATACATACATACATACATACATACATACATACATACATACATACATACATACATACATACATACATACATACATACATACATACATACATACATACATACATACATACATACATACATACATACATACATACATACATACATACATACATACATACATACATACATACATACATACATACATACATACATACATACATACATACATACATACATACATACATACATACATACATACATACATACATACATACATACATACATACATACATACATACATACATACATACATACATACATACATACATACATACATACATACATACATACATACATACATACATACATACATACATACATACATACATACATACATACATACATACATACATACATACATACATACATACATACATACATACATACATACATACATACATACATACATACATACATACATACATACATACATACATACATACATACATACATACATACATACATACATACATACATACATACATACATACATACATACATACATACATACATACATACATACATACATACATACATACATACATACATACATACATACATACATACATACATACATACATACATACATACATACATACATACATACATACATACATACATACATACATACATACATACATACATACATACATACATACATACATACATACATACATACATACATACATACATACATACATACATACATACATACATACATACATACATACATACATACATACATACATACATACATACATACATACATACATACATACATACATACATACATACATACATACATACATACATACATACATACATACATACATACATACATACATACATACATACATACATACATACATACATACATACATACATACATACATACATACATACATACATACATACATACATACATACATACATACATACATACATACATACATACATACATACATACATACATACATACATACATACATACATACATACATACATACATACATACATACATACATACATACATACATACATACATACATACATACATACATACATACATACATACATACATACATACATACATACATACATACATACATACATACATACATACATACATACATACATACATACATACATACATACATACATACATACATACATACATACATACATACATACATACATACATACATACATACATACATACATACATACATACATACATACATACATACATACATACATACATACATACATACATACATACATACATACATACATACATACATACATACATACATACATACATACATACATACATACATACATACATACATACATACATACATACATACATACATACATACATACATACATACATACATACATACATACATACATACATACATACATACATACATACATACATACATACATACATACATACATACATACATACATACATACATACATACATACATACATACATACATACATACATACATACATACATACATACATACATACATACATACATACATACATACATACATACATACATACATACATACATACATACATACATACATACATACATACATACATACATACATACATACATACATACATACATACATACATACATACATACATACATACATACATACATACATACATACATACATACATACATACATACATACATACATACATACATACATACATACATACATACATACATACATACATACATACATACATACATACATACATACATACATACATACATACATACATACATACATACATACATACATACATACATACATACATACATACATACATACATACATACATACATACATACATACATACATACATACATACATACATACATACATACATACATACATACATACATACATACATACATACATACATACATACATACATACATACATACATACATACATACATACATACATACATACATACATACATACATACATACATACATACATACATACATACATACATACATACATACATACATACATACATACATACATACATACATACATACATACATACATACATACATACATACATACATACATACATACATACATACATACATACATACATACATACATACATACATACATACATACATACATACATACATACATACATACATACATACATACATACATACATACATACATACATACATACATACATACATACATACATACATACATACATACATACATACATACATACATACATACATACATACATACATACATACATACATACATACATACATACATACATACATACATACATACATACATACATACATACATACATACATACATACATACATACATACATACATACATACATACATACATACATACATACATACATACATACATACATACATACATACATACATACATACATACATACATACATACATACATACATACATACATACATACATACATACATACATACATACATACATACATACATACATACATACATACATACATACATACATACATACATACATACATACATACATACATACATACATACATACATACATACATACATACATACATACATACATACATACATACATACATACATACATACATACATACATACATACATACATACATACATACATACATACATACATACATACATACATACATACATACATACATACATACATACATACATACATACATACATACATACATACATACATACATACATACATACATACATACATACATACATACATACATACATACATACATACATACATACATACATACATACATACATACATACATACATACATACATACATACATACATACATACATACATACATACATACATACATACATACATACATACATACATACATACATACATACATACATACATACATACATACATACATACATACATACATACATACATACATACATACATACATACATACATACATACATACATACATACATACATACATACATACATACATACATACATACATACATACATACATACATACATACATACATACATACATACATACATACATACATACATACATACATACATACATACATACATACATACATACATACATACATACATACATACATACATACATACATACATACATACATACATACATACATACATACATACATACATACATACATACATACATACATACATACATACATACATACATACATACATACATACATACATACATACATACATACATACATACATACATACATACATACATACATACATACATACATACATACATACATACATACATACATACATACATACATACATACATACATACATACATACATACATACATACATACATACATACATACATACATACATACATACATACATACATACATACATACATACATACATACATACATACATACATACATACATACATACATACATACATACATACATACATACATACATACATACATACATACATACATACATACATACATACATACATACATACATACATACATACATACATACATACATACATACATACATACATACATACATACATACATACATACATACATACATACATACATACATACATACATACATACATACATACATACATACATACATACATACATACATACATACATACATACATACATACATACATACATACATACATACATACATACATACATACATACATACATACATACATACATACATACATACATACATACATACATACATACATACATACATACATACATACATACATACATACATACATACATACATACATACATACATACATACATACATACATACATACATACATACATACATACATACATACATACATACATACATACATACATACATACATACATACATACATACATACATACATACATACATACATACATACATACATACATACATACATACATACATACATACATACATACATACATACATACATACATACATACATACATACATACATACATACATACATACATACATACATACATACATACATACATACATACATACATACATACATACATACATACATACATACATACATACATACATACATACATACATACATACATACATACATACATACATACATACATACATACATACATACATACATACATACATACATACATACATACATACATACATACATACATACATACATACATACATACATACATACATACATACATACATACATACATACATACATACATACATACATACATACATACATACATACATACATACATACATACATACATACATACATACATACATACATACATACATACATACATACATACATACATACATACATACATACATACATACATACATACATACATACATACATACATACATACATACATACATACATACATACATACATACATACATACATACATACATACATACATACATACATACATACATACATACATACATACATACATACATACATACATACATACATACATACATACATACATACATACATACATACATACATACATACATACATACATACATACATACATACATACATACATACATACATACATACATACATACATACATACATACATACATACATACATACATACATACATACATACATACATACATACATACATACATACATACATACATACATACATACATACATACATACATACATACATACATACATACATACATACATACATACATACATACATACATACATACATACATACATACATACATACATACATACATACATACATACATACATACATACATACATACATACATACATACATACATACATACATACATACATACATACATACATACATACATACATACATACATACATACATACATACATACATACATACATACATACATACATACATACATACATACATACATACATACATACATACATACATACATACATACATACATACATACATACATACATACATACATACATACATACATACATACATACATACATACATACATACATACATACATACATACATACATACATACATACATACATACATACATACATACATACATACATACATACATACATACATACATACATACATACATACATACATACATACATACATACATACATACATACATACATACATACATACATACATACATACATACATACATACATACATACATACATACATACATACATACATACATACATACATACATACATACATACATACATACATACATACATACATACATACATACATACATACATACATACATACATACATACATACATACATACATACATACATACATACATACATACATACATACATACATACATACATACATACATACATACATACATACATACATACATACATACATACATACATACATACATACATACATACATACATACATACATACATACATACATACATACATACATACATACATACATACATACATACATACATACATACATACATACATACATACATACATACATACATACATACATACATACATACATACATACATACATACATACATACATACATACATACATACATACATACATACATACATACATACATACATACATACATACATACATACATACATACATACATACATACATACATACATACATACATACATACATACATACATACATACATACATACATACATACATACATACATACATACATACATACATACATACATACATACATACATACATACATACATACATACATACATACATACATACATACATACATACATACATACATACATACATACATACATACATACATACATACATACATACATACATACATACATACATACATACATACATACATACATACATACATACATACATACATACATACATACATACATACATACATACATACATACATACATACATACATACATACATACATACATACATACATACATACATACATACATACATACATACATACATACATACATACATACATACATACATACATACATACATACATACATACATACATACATACATACATACATACATACATACATACATACATACATACATACATACATACATACATACATACATACATACATACATACATACATACATACATACATACATACATACATACATACATACATACATACATACATACATACATACATACATACATACATACATACATACATACATACATACATACATACATACATACATACATACATACATACATACATACATACATACATACATACATACATACATACATACATACATACATACATACATACATACATACATACATACATACATACATACATACATACATACATACATACATACATACATACATACATACATACATACATACATACATACATACATACATACATACATACATACATACATACATACATACATACATACATACATACATACATACATACATACATACATACATACATACATACATACATACATACATACATACATACATACATACATACATACATACATACATACATACATACATACATACATACATACATACATACATACATACATACATACATACATACATACATACATACATACATACATACATACATACATACATACATACATACATACATACATACATACATACATACATACATACATACATACATACATACATACATACATACATACATACATACATACATACATACATACATACATACATACATACATACATACATACATACATACATACATACATACATACATACATACATACATACATACATACATACATACATACATACATACATACATACATACATACATACATACATACATACATACATACATACATACATACATACATACATACATACATACATACATACATACATACATACATACATACATACATACATACATACATACATACATACATACATACATACATACATACATACATACATACATACATACATACATACATACATACATACATACATACATACATACATACATACATACATACATACATACATACATACATACATACATACATACATACATACATACATACATACATACATACATACATACATACATACATACATACATACATACATACATACATACATACATACATACATACATACATACATACATACATACATACATACATACATACATACATACATACATACATACATACATACATACATACATACATACATACATACATACATACATACATACATACATACATACATACATACATACATACATACATACATACATACATACATACATACATACATACATACATACATACATACATACATACATACATACATACATACATACATACATACATACATACATACATACATACATACATACATACATACATACATACATACATACATACATACATACATACATACATACATACATACATACATACATACATACATACATACATACATACATACATACATACATACATACATACATACATACATACATACATACATACATACATACATACATACATACATACATACATACATACATACATACATACATACATACATACATACATACATACATACATACATACATACATACATACATACATACATACATACATACATACATACATACATACATACATACATACATACATACATACATACATACATACATACATACATACATACATAAATACTGTATTACTATCGAGCTTGAAACGTTGATAAAGATGAAATCTGCACTGTTTTCAACCTTTATCGTACCTGAATTACAATTACCAAACATAACTATATTCTCTACTCTGTGTAACCGGAGACAATAGTATTTAACCACAATGCCAACATAAGCGACTAGCAAGGTAACATTGCCAATGATTGGCCGTCCGCCCGGGAGTTCCAAGCATTTGGGGAATTAGTCTCGTCTCGTGTGTCCTTCCACCTCATTAGGTTCCATTTCCCCCCACTCCCCCTCACATACATCCGACCTCTTTGTGCAAATACGTGTCTATACGATTTAATTATAACTTAATTTCACCACTCACTCACTTTTCACTATTTATTTTATTTAATACTCGTAGTTCAGGTATCCTGTAGTGTTTTTTTTTAATTCCAATCGGTTTACAAACAAAACAAAAAATTTACGCAGTATTCCGGATACGCGTACGAAGTCGAGGGCATAGCTATAGTTATGATATTCTAATAGCCTAAAGGATATTTTTGTTACGGATTCCTTACTATATAAATAAAAAGAATTTCTAATTCAGTTTTCTTTAAAGTAGTGCAGGTCTAGGTAGGTATTATGGTCAAAGGGACAACTAACCATCAGTATAGACCTGATATTAATCGAAGACCTGATATTGATCAAAGGGATTAAAATATTTAGGGAAAACAGGTACTTGATTATTATCAACTACATATTTGTCTTTAAGCAGGTTAAGACCACTAACTAAAGGCATACGAATTACCCAGTAGAAATAACATTTTCTATCAGCTTTCACAACACGTAATAGAGCAAGTGTAATCTTGTGATAGAATCCGTTATAAATGGTTGAAGTTGGTACTGAATTATCACTATAGTTCCAAACTGTTCAGGTGAACAATTTCGTTTAACTTAAGTACGTTCTCACCATAATGCACTTTGTGCATTTATTTTAAAACTCCGCCTTTTTAGAAACTTGCATAATTAATCAAAATATATCTTGTTTAGTCTTATGATACGTAATGCTATCTTGCACATTTATTATTAACTAGGTTTTAGTTAGGTTAGGTATACTATGAAACATTTATTCAATATTTATTGCTCATATATTTACTTTTAAATGATCCCTTTGGGAACAGGACTCTTTCTGAACAAAAAGTACCTATACTACCCTATGTTCTTTTTTATAGCTACAACTTCTGTAATATACCAAGCGAGAGTAACGCGGACAAGAAAGTTACTCACAGTTGAACATTGAGACGTCAAAATAAATAGACTCAACGTTGATACGAGTATAGTAGGCGTATAATCCGCATCTCGTTCAAACCCACACGAATAAAATTGCATTGGCAAAACAACACCATATGTGGTACATCCTCGTCTAACAATCCGACTAATGCGCGCACAGATATTCGCAATAAAAACTAAACAATGGCCACAAAACGTACTCGAGTGTATTTCCATCTACGAAAATTATTGCGTATTGTGCCTTATGGCAGAGAAACGGAGCTGGGAGGATAAGCAGAGCTTCCCCAATTATTTTTGCGGTTCGCGGTTTCGCACTAGAGCGGGTGTGAGGACATGTGTCGTGAAGGGTTAACGACGGGTTAAAAACGCCGTTGTTTTCTTTATGGTTCCGCTAAACAAAGGGCAAAGGGCAACAAGTACGCGCCCGCTGCGACACAGTTGCCCTTTTTTGTCCAAAAAAGGATTAATGTCCTTAAACCGCTTGATGTCTTTATTCTCATCGGAAAATACGGATAATGTGTTAAGGGGAAGTATGAGATATAAAGACTATTTTATTTAATGAAATTGATAAATAAAACTGTACAACTGTTAAAGCTAATTCAATATAATTCAATTAAATATATGTATACACATAATATAAAATAAAATATCCGCCTATGCAACAGATTTTAATATTTTGATATGGAAGGTTTAAATTTTGCAATTTTTTCTTCAAATTACACACACAAACTTTCTTTGTTTATTGCTTTTTACACTATTTAGGTATTGAAACCGTATAATGAAAATCCGTTGGTGGTTTAGAAGACAGAGAGCAAACATCACTCGACTCTCGTCCAAACTAGACTCTATTTTTAAGTTTAGGCGTAAAATTAAGTTTATGTACATAATAAATATTGCAATTGAATATGTACATTACATTACAATAGGTAATAATATAAATTACATAATAACTCATTGATTTTGAATAGTTTATCAAATGGTAATATATCGCCCGCACTTGTACAGTTACACGCTCCGCCTCGATGATTACTCTTTACAATTTACATTGCCCATCTCAGTTTTAAATTGCTTTCCAAATAGTCCTAAATTCTATTGGTTTAAAGTTGAAATTCGTGCTGCACTTGGGCGAGTATCATCATAACACACTGTAACACAACAAGTGGCACTTCTGCACAATTGAATTTTTGATACCCTCTCAAATGTATTTTTTAACAAATGTCGCGGCGGATTTAGCGTAATACAAAAAAGATAGAGGTTTAATATTGTACCGCGGGGAGGGGTGGCCATATTGGTACACTTTAAAAAACGCATCCGTAAATTAAATGTAATTGTTCGCTTGTTAGCTGAACCAAGGGGGAAGATGTTAATGTATTTTTTCCAAATATAATTGGTGTTTATGGTAGAATTGATTAGCAAATATTATCTTTTTATTTAGTTTCAATTTAGTTTAATTTAATCAAGTTCACTTAATTTACCTAGGAGTAAATTAAGTACGAAAATTTTAAATGTGTGATTTTAAAAGTAACAAACATAAAAAAATCATGTATGGCCGACCAGAAAAGTGCTTTATCAGTTTCAATAACAAATTCCATTCATTTCAAAATTCGCCAAAGCTTAGATTTGAAATAGGTATTGATTACTGATTGACATAATTGTCACTTTGAATTTTCAAAGGAAAACAAACCTTATCATTCTACAAAATACAAAGAATTTTCAATGTTAGGGTGATAAAGCACTTTATTTGTCGAATTTACATCGAAGTTTTTATAATAAGAGTATTTGATATTTGACCTATAAACACTAGGTGATTTTGTGTAACTACTGTAAAAGTACACTAACAGTACATTTAAGTAAATATGTATTAATTACTTTATATTTACTTAACTAATCTTTGTTTTAAAAGTATGTGGAACCTAGTTTTAAAAGTAACCTCATTAAGGGAGAACAATACCTAGTCAAAATTCGATCGTAATAGGGAAAAAATACAAAACACAAATATTTTGGGTCGAAACAAGCTCGTGAATCATTACTAAACAAAAATCATCCATGCGAAGCAGGAGGCGGGTCGCTTGTATTATATAATCATTAGTTACCATAAAGACGACATATATTGCAAAAAAGTCCTCAAAAAGACTGCATATAGTACAAATAATAATGATAAAAAGATGCGTGCTAATACGTTTATTGTTCGACCCAGTGATAAGCAAATAAAGTGACAATGGACGGGATAAGCGTGTGAGGTCCAGTCATAGTGGCATAAGGTGTGAATGTTCGCCAATTTACTGGCCATTGAGAGACGCGCTTATAAAAAAATATCCCCATTTTTGTATCGCGTCCATTTAAGCACACTTGACCCGACCGCGTGCATAAATTATGCGTGATCATCTGCCGATGCCTAAATAGATTTTATTCGGACGAGGGTCTTCATACATTAAGTCGGTCTTTGTAATTACTTATTGTATACATTTTTTATGTAAGTGTATTATATCTGAATATTATATTTTGAGAACATTTTCGTCTGTTTCGTAACAATTTTTTTACGGTATCATACCAAGCGATGTATCTATCTACCTCTGATTTAATATTAAGAGATTAGACAAGCTTCGCGAAAAGCTGGTGCCCAAAGACTTCACGTTGAAAATGAAAAATAAACACCTAAATTCTATATTTGAAAAAGTTTTAAAAGTATTAACCAGACTTTAACATTATTATTAACAATCTCTAGCACTATTATAAATAGGTTATATACCATTTAACTACCAATACTACGGACTGTGTGATATATAATTATTTTATATAAATTTATAATTCATCATATATGTAATATTATGATGTCTATTTACTTAGCTTCATATCTGCTAAGCTACTTCAACACAATAAATTCTGTAAACATAAACTCACCCTCGTGATTAGGTACACAAAGCACTTTCTAACAACTCCGAACACACAAATCTCGTGTTTTGCCCAGAATTTATAAAACTCAGTGTATGTACACATTCCCTCTGTTTATCTTTATAAACTGTTTTGTAAAAAACATGATAAAAGCTAATTCATGCTTAGGGGTCCTTACCACAAAGAACGTTAGAAACGATGTTAGATATTTTGAATTTGTTTGTGAATGGACAAATTAGATCATATCGTGCACAGGTGCAGACATTTGCATGTGTTACAAACAAAAATATACATTAAATAGATCTAAATAATAGATATCTTGTTAGAAGTATCTCTTAGATGATCAAACGTATGTAATAAATTATAAGGGAAGAATTTAGTAATTAAATAATTATAAGTTACTTACTGTTTAGTGATTTTTTAGTTTCAATCAGACAATCCGATAAAATCTTGGATCAGACAATCCGATAAGACATAGTGAAAAATGGAATTTCAAAGTAAAAAGGAAATATGAAATTATTTACATACATTTGTACATTTAGAATAAGCGCTTTCAAAATGTGGCGCTGGGGGCGGATGTTAAGGGTTCTTAGGACGGCCAAACGCACAAATGCGTCCCTTTATTCTTTCTCATAAATCAATACTAATAATAAATCTGTAAGTGTAGTTATTGTGTGTACCTATGTATGTTCCTCCAAAGGTTTAAACGAATTAACTGATTTTCATGAAATCTGGTAGATAAACATTTAGACGTACAGGACACAGGATAGGCTACTTTTTCTTTTTCAACGCGGACGAAGTCGCGGGCGCCAGCTAGTCAATACTAATAATAAATCTGTAGGGGTCGGTCATGGAGTAATTTACTTTGTTTTCAGAAATATCGTGTATATAGGCTCTATACATGATACTGAAACTAAATTGACGATTTTTAGAATTTTTTTCTGTATGTATGTATGTAAGTATGTATGTTCCTCTATAACTCTTAAACGAATCAACTGATTTTCATGAAACTTGGTAGATAAACATTTAGACGTACAGGACACAGGATAGGCTATTTTTTTTTTCTTTTTCAACGCGGACGAAATCGCGGGCGCCAGCTAGTTCACAAATAAAAACACGGCTGCCTACTGTGTGCGTGTATATATTTGTGCAACGTATTCTTACGTATTTACGACACATTGTTAGAACAGGTAACAACAATCTGGAAAAGCTTAGCTTAGCAACATCTATACCAAAAGATTGCGAGATGGACGGATCAAGTTAACTAAGTATGACCTCTTCTGATACACAAAGTTAAGCATTACCCTGACCTGGGATTTCCTAATCGCGATCCTCAGTAATGAGAGACCGACCGGAAAGAGAGAGATATATTAGCTGTAGTCAGACTTTACTAAACTATTTCACTTCATTTAGCGTTTACTTACGTCAAATTAGGTTACAACCAAAGATTTGTTACAGCAGTGAAATGAACGTCAGTCATGTTTCTAAATTTATTTGGTATTCAAGCGATCTTCTCAACTATTTCCTTCAACTGAAATCCTATTAACATTTATAATACTCGTATCATCAATACTAATAATAAATCTGTAGGGGTCGGTCATGGAGTAATTTACTTTGTTTTCAGAAATATCGTGTATATAGGCTCTATACATGATACTGAAACTAAATTGACCATTTTAAAAAAAAAATTCTGTATGTATGTATGTATGTATGTATGTATGTATGTATGTATGTATGTATGTATGTATGTATGTATGTATGTATGTATGTATGTATGTATGTATGTATGTATGTATGTATGTATGTATGTATGTATGTATGTATGTATGTATGTATGTATGTATGTATGTATGTATGTATGTATGTATGTATGTATGTATGTATGTATGTATGTATGTATGTATGTATGTATGTATGTATGTATGTATGTATGTATGTATGTATGTATGTATGTATGTATGTATGTATGTATGTATGTATGTATGTATGTATGTATGTATGTATGTATGTATGTATGTATGTATGTATGTATGTATGTATGTATGTATGTATGTATGTATGTATGTATGTATGTATGTATGTATGTATGTATGTATGTATGTATGTATGTATGTATGTATGTATGTATGTATGTATGTATGTATGTATGTATGTATGTATGTATGTATGTATGTATGTATGTATGTATGTATGTATGTATGTATGTATGTATGTATGTATGTATGTATGTATGTATGTATGTATGTATGTATGTATGTATGTATGTATGTATGTATGTATGTATGTATGTATGTATGTATGTATGTATGTATGTATGTATGTATGTATGTATGTATGTATGTATGTATGTATGTATGTATGTATGTATGTATGTATGTATGTATGTATGTATGTATGTATGTATGTATGTATGTATGTATGTATGTATGTATGTATGTATGTATGTATGTTCCTCTATAACTCTTAAACGAATCAACCGATTTTCATGAAACTTGCTAGATAAACATTTAGACGTACGGGACACAGGATAGGCTACTTTTTTTTTCAACGCGGACGAAGTCGCGGACGCCAACTAGTACATTTATAAAAGACGAATGGCGTAACCTAACTCCGGATTCGCTTAAGCGGGGTATTACTTTATCTGAACTGTTATCCCGTGGAAACTTATTACCGGGATAAAACGATTCATTGTTTAAATCTATCGACCGGTCTATTTGTCTGTATGTTAAATTTATTTAAAATCTGTTCAGATGTTTACGTGGAGTTGAATAATTTTACAAAGTTTCGCTTCGTGTTAGTTTATTAGTAAGAATTATAATGCGTTCATATTATAGAAATAAGGTCATATTAGTGGTGTTAAATTAATTAGTTAATATTAAGGATTAATAAAGAAAAAAATCAGTTACATCTTCCAAATAATATAAAATAAATAAATATGTCATAATATACTCGTATGTTCAGCATGTGTTCTACAATCTCTATACAAAGTCATCTCATTTTGAAGATATAACCTTACCATCCAGAAAATTGAATATTAGGCAAGGGATCGATTTGACGCACAATGGAAAGGATCAAATAAGTAATTTTGTGAGCCTCATAAAACCCAAATGCTACTTACTTAACATAAAGTAAGAACAGTTCTATATTTGGAAAAAATCTTTTTTATATTATACTCGTATATTACTTTTTCGAAAGCTCGACTTTTCTATGATAAAAACAGTCAGGCAGGCTAACTGTTAGGTACATGTGAGACGAGGGGATATGGAACATGTAGGGTAGGTATGGGAAACGGTAAGGGATTTCGAAATATTACTGGAGTGAGATGAGAAACAGAAACTGTGATAGAAGTACATAAAAGAAATTTATGTAATTCTATCACAAACGGGAGTCAAACGAAATTTTAAAACTGCATGACATTAGTCGAATAATTGTGAACATACATGGTTATTGGAAAGTACAATGTAAGTACTATAAAGTCTATACAATATAAGTATGTATATGTGTTTGTAACAGAAAATAATATTACTATGTACAATTGTACAAGCTAACTGCAACATAGTTAAAGATTGGTTGCTATCTAATTTCAACATATTATTTGTTTAATAATGTAATCAAAGACAAAACGCTTAAAATCATGTTATATACACTCCATGATAATAATATATTCCCATCCCTTAAAAATTCAGGGTAATAATGGCGAATATTCCCATGGAAGAAGTTTAAGTATGTTTACGTTATGTTATGTTACGTCGGTAACGTTATGTTAATCGGCATGTATTTTATTAACCAATGGAGGTTATTTGGAATATATAATTCCTATTTTTATATTTCATCAAATTAACATGAAAATGATTTACAATTATTTTCAAAAAAGTGCTCATTTATTATCAGTCTTTTTGCTCCAAGAACATTCTTCTTTGCTTGTGATATTTGAATACCAAAAAGACACAACAAGCAAGATAGGACAAAATCTTTCATTTTGTACACTGCTAGGCTGCTCATGTTGCATCGCATATATTGTATACCAGTCTTTCATAAAGCAGAGCGACTCTAAGCATTAAAAAGTCTAAAAAGTCCGCCTCATTTCCTCATGGGCATTTCGTTTCATAACAACAAGGGCTCTGTCGCCATCCGCGTTCGTCTCGCGCCATTCATTAAATTCATCGGTAGAAAATTTAATTAAGGAACCGTAAATTGTGAACCGAATCACGTTCCATTCTTTTCTTTCCTCCCAACACCAACAATAACTGGTCTCTCACAATTTAACTAGCACTTTAACCTTTATTCGGCCTTTAACTTATTCATTGCCCGAACGAAGGCAAATGGGATACAATTTGAACGTTCAGCTTTTACAATTTAATCTCAATAGCGCCTGAAATAAATAGATAACAGACTTACTTTGTATACAAATTGTATTTTGGGATATAAATTCGTTAAACGATTTTAGTAATTACTTAGAGCTATGGGTTTCCGATTACACAGAGTGGAATTTAAGATTGGCCAACGAGCTTCATCATTAGAAGCATACTTGGACAATATCTATCTCTACGTATATCTTTCATATCTATATGCTTATAGCTCTTTTATTATCATACATAAACACAAACTTTATATTAGTGAAACCATGTGAAGTCAGCGGAGGAGAAACAAACTGAGGAGGAGGACAGTGATTTTATTTTATTGCATATTTTTCTGCAAATTATATTCCCTTCGGCTTTATCGCTCTTTACATTAGACAAAAGCGTATCAAAATCCTTTGAGTATTTTAGAAGTTAACGTAGAAATAAACAGAGGCGAACAGTGACTATATTTTAATGCATAATAATATATAACATAAATTTATACTGTAGTATAGAAGCCGTGCCGTCGTAGAACTCGTAGACTAGAAGTTGTGTTCGACAGACTAAACTAAAGTGAAGTGAAGCCGTTTTTGAACGCGAAATACCTTTACGAGAGCATGGCATACAGTAAAGAGCTCTACAACAATACAATACACCATTGAAACGTTATCAGTGGCACGTTGAATGGCTATTGTCACCAGCGCACAGCGGCGGCGGTTGGAGGCGGTCGAACCACTTCCAATTCTGAACTACTCGACATCGCTTAGATAGACGCATCGCTGGACCTACTGATAGCTAAAACTTAGTGCATAAAGGGTAACATACATTTTTTTATCTATTAACAGTTCTTGAGGTAAACGAGACTTATTTTTCTCGATGAAATAAATGGACCGCAAAGAACAAAGGGTCGGTTAGAAAAATCTTCAATATCTTGAAAAGTACCTGACCTAGCTTTATGAAATAAAAAGACTAAATTAAAGAATATTTTAATGTGATTAAGTAAAAACAAAATTTATTTAATTAAGTCTTTATTTCATAAAGCTAGGTCAGGTACTGTTGAAGATATTGAAGATTTTCTAACCGACCCTTTTTCTTTGCGGTCCAGTGTAGTTCTTTCGAGTGATTTCTAATGATTTTTACTTAACTGATGGTTTCCTGATGGTTAGTCCTCATAGCATGTTGTATTCCGAACTGGTAGTAAATGCAAAAGAATTACGCAAACCTTCCTTGTTTATCATTATTTCCAATAGTGAATACCGTTTAAAAATCATTAGGTGAATTAGAAGAAAATCGAATTGCATACGAGTATGTTTTGTTTCTGCCTAATTACATTTGATATTATTAATGCTTATTTTAATAATGTTACTTATTACAATTATTCATCTTATATAGGGAACAGTGACTAATGTTTGTTTAATGGGATTATGTATGTAGCATGCTTAATTAATGTCAATGCCACAGTTTGAGCAGATGTTGGTCTTGCGGGCTTGACCTCGCTTGACATCACCATCAGCATTAACAAGAACAGCTGATTGAAGTATAAGTTATATACCTACATAACATATAGTTTGGGATTAATAAGCACTGCTCAATAAACCAAATTAAATATTGTATGAAAAATATTGTTACTTGAGGTTAAAAATTGTAAATTTTGAATTTCTTTACAATACTTACTTAGGTATGTAATAGTTATATAATCTATCAATATGCCCCCGTCTTAGCACGGTTGCATTTTTTTTGGTGTCCGTTGGGTGGTTAGGAGGAGTACCTAAGTGACTTTATTTTATAAAATGTAATAATAAAAATAACAAAAGCTGAAGAGTATATTCTTCTTTTTTTTTGCAATTATTGCCACTAAGATTTGAAAAAAATATTTTTATATTTGATGGCTCAATTGTTGAAGAAAGTTATAGGCTATTTTAAAACCACCCTACAACCCTTAGGAGCCGAGTAAAAAGATAAAAATCAGAAAGAACACTAAACTGAAAGGAAGTAATAGTGAGGGCGGGCGTTGCGATGCGATGAGTAGGTGAACGAGAAAACCCGAGCATTAGGTACCCAGAGAGAGAAGAGGGAGATTTATTTATTTTTCAAACCAAGCGACAGACAAAATCGCGAGGCAAAACAAATCAAAATTGCATGACGTTTACCTACAGTGCTTCTCAAAATGTTATATCATTATAAAATGCCTAAAATAACTAATGAATTTAGGCACATTTATCAAGTTTTATTACGTACCTACTGTTCTGAATTACAAATAAGGAAGTTTTATGGACGTCGTTTCAGGAGAAAGGTCGCATATCTGCTGAATTTCGACGTTTCCCTTAGTCAGATCCTTACATAATGTGAAGCCGCACTGACTGGCTACTTACCTACCTACTACAAGTATGTCTTTCTTTGCATTGGAAACATTGCATATTACATTGGATAGGAACATTGGTTCATCATGCTGAAGTGAAGTGTTTCGTTCTATATAACCCCCTAATACCGCTGCTTAAAAACTAAAGGGCGATAAAACAAAAAAAAATCCAAAAATGTTTTTACTGAAAAATCACAAACCTTCATATTATATGTTGCAAAAAGACTTATTGGTTGTTTTATTCCATATTTAGTATATTTTGATCATTTTTTATATATTCAAAAGTAACTTATATGCTTATATCTCTTCTAGTATTCAGTTTATTATAAAAGTACTTAAAACATTTAATGCTACTTAAAAGTACGCTTCTAACGATGTATAATATGCATATATTTGATATATATCTAATAAGAAAAAATAGACAAAAAATAATTTAATTTTTTTCGATTAGCTCTCCTGTAAAAAGTGTAATTTTGATTTGTGTCCCTTTAATTTTTAAGCAGCGATATACTTAATAATTACTTTACTTAAAATCAAAAAAAGTCCCCTACATCACTATCACTACATACATAGTATAAAACAGTCTCGTCCCGTCTGTCTGGCCCTATGTATGCTTAGATCTAAAACTACGCAACGCGCATTTTTTTTAATAGATAGTGATTCTCGCAGGCGAAGTCGCGGACACCAGTTATTACTAAAAATAAAGACACAACCCCTGAAAATTTTATAACAGCAAAGATGTCAGGCGTTATATTGCTTTATACATTTAGTTAGGCGCGTTCACATCCCTTACTTTTAACGCGGGCGAAGTCGCGGGCACTATCTAGTAACTTTATAAAATATGGCCTACGATACTAGCTTTCTATGGGTGATAGAATTTTCGAAATTGGTCCAGTAGTTTTTGAGTTTATTCATTACAAACTTTATAATATTAGTATAGACATTGGACTCGTATGCTGCGGTGAACATGATTCATAACTACGAGTATCTCATGTACTTTGTGAGGTTGTATCGGAAATCGAGCTTAACATGAGATATATCGACGTACGTAATACCTTAAAAGTGAACACATCTATCCGCATCGAAATATTTCATGTTCGAAAATGTCCGAACGATTTAATCTTTTCGCATTGCAAAATATAAAATGAAAATTCTGAATTTCAACCGGTTAAAATTATAATAATGGCTTATACGAAGCTCCTACTGTAAAATATAATTTAAACTTGTTTTTGTGCGCGACTTTCCTTGCATGTTCAAAAAGGCATCTTTTTGAACATTGTTATATTATTTTGAGTTTCATGTTGTTTATTAAATGTTATTATTTGCTAGTTGGCAGGCGAGCGGAAGTTTCAATTAGTTATAGTTGCAGCTAACGTGCTTGTGCTTACAGAGGACAAGTTTTACCTATTTATTATAAAACAGTCCTCCGCCGCGTCTGCCTGTTCGCTATAAACTCAAAAACTACTGCACCAATTTTCATGCTGTTTTCACCAATGGATAGAGTGGTTCTCGAGGAAGGTTTTGGTATATAATTTGCATCCGTGCGAAGCCGGGAACAGGCCGCTAGTTATAAAATATAATAAAATCATTGTTTGCTCCTGTCTGCTTCTCTGCTAACTTTTTCTAAACCATCCAACGGATTTTGATGCGGTTTACTTCAATGGAAAGAGGGATAAACGTGAAAGGTTTGTATGTATATAGGTATAATATCCAGAAAAAATTGCATCCGTGCCAAGAAAGGAGATGGTCGTTATTACCACACAATATAACATTTTTGTTATTGTACGTAGTTCGTTCGTAGGTACTGCTAGTCCTTTTAAAGGTAAAGGTTCATAGGAATGTTATATGAATTGATATTGACATTTATCAAGCTAAATATAATATTGATAACGGTCAAGTGAGCCCTTTCCGTTGTGTCTAATAATGGATGGATTATAGGTTTAGTACAAGGACAACAGGGCTCAGCACGCATTTATATCTACAATATTATTCTAAAAACATATTTCCAACTCTAAATACAATTACTTTATTAAGACTTTGTGATAAGTTGGGTACCAGGTACCAACAGCAACGAGCGATGTTATATCGTTTACATAATATATTTCGCTTAATAAATCTTTAATTTAGCCATTGACTATTAAACCGTTAAATAATATGTATGTTTACGATAATTTTTTTGACAAAAAACTAGACTTTCATTGGAGCACCCTTTTCGTGCTGGAGGGGTGAAAATAATATTTTATCCAGCCCGACTGGCGACTGCACAAAATGACCTCGAAAATTAAAATCTGTTCAGTGTTTTAGCATTAACAGACAGAATAACTTTCTTTTATTTGACTAGTATGGCGCTTTCAGCCCATTCACGATATTCAAACGGGTTGATCAAGGAGAGTATGCATATTTAGTAACAAAGGGAGTTCAAGTATGCTTCAGGTGGAAGAGGAAATGGCTTGTCATTGTATTTATCTATAGTTTACAAGCGCACATTTTATTCAATTTTCATCAAATGAGAGAATTTTTTAAAAAATCTACAGGAAAAGTTGCAAATTTGGATGGCATTTTTATATGAAATTGACAAGGACGACCTGAGACCACCGTCGGCGTCGCCTATAACACAAAGCTATGCCATAGGTGCTCCAAGTTCACTACCGGGTCTACCAGTAGGTTTAAGTATAGGGATTAAGAAGGCATAGGGAAATGGGCTCTGGAACAACAGCACGGTCTTCTGTAATCTTTCACGACGGGCTGTCCAAATGACTGCAAATGCTGCGTGCCCTGCTTGGCAGCAGGCTGTTATTATTGCTTACATCAATAATAATCCGGTTTTTTGTTACAGTGTGGCCGTGCCCGGATACACAGGCAGCTTATCGTCGGCGTTGCCAGTGGGTGGGGGAGCAGCGTGGGAGAGGCTCGGCTCAGAGCTGGTGCTGTCTGGACTCGTAGCCGCTGCATACTTCGCCGCCATGGACAGGAGATGGACAGGGGCCGCCCCCGCATTACTGGGAGCCGCTTACTGTGCGGCCAGCTTTGTTTCGGTTAGTATTGAATGCTTCATTTTTAACGCGCAACGCTAGTGTTATAAATTTGACTTTTGTGTCTATCTGTGGCGTCGTAGCTACCAGATAGATTTACCGATTTTGATCCAGTTTCCTTTCAAACAAGATATGAACTATCTTGTTTGAAAGCTGACAGCTTTCAAAGTAATTTATGAAGATATATTCAGGCGTTTAAAGATCATCAGCCCATTTCCTAAGTCGATGAAGGGATTTCACTAACTTCCACGGGTTCGATTGATGTCTAATTTGGTATACTGTTACTTCTCTGGTATTTCCATAACTGTAGCAGCATCAAGTAGAAATGAATAAAAAACAATGACAGGAAAATAGTGTATAAAAACTCCAAATACGCCTTGTTATTTATTTAACTCGAGTCGTAGTTTGTTAATATAAAAGATTACATTAGGATGTAGTGTGTGTCTAGCAATGAATACTACTATTAAGATAAATATTATACATGGAATAAAACATCGATCTCAGAGTGTAAGAAAAAGAAAAAATAATGCGTGGGACAAAAACGCTTCAAAAATAGTCGTTGAATGCAGTAGAGAATTGTAAATCTACAAACATCTTCTGAATGATCGTCCGGAGGTCCTGTCTTTGTCCTCATTCACACACACGTAATATACGTATATACACAATATGTTCCATAGACACTGAGGTACGTACGCTACCTGCCTTTTGTGTGATGAGTCCTCATCCGACAGCCAGCTGCCGCTTTTTATATCCATCTGTCAAAAAGAACAAAAGTGATCCCAAAAGTATAAGAGAGTGTATAATAAGAATTTATTAGTTTCTTTCAATACAATGTTAAAACCTTACTGGAATGTTGCGTGTTTCCTTCGATTTATTGAAATTACAAATAGTTGGCAATATTTTTTTTCTTTTAAACTGCATAATATTACCGGTATTACGTAGTGTTTTTTTTTTTTTAATATTGTATGCAAATATTTACAGATCTTCAGAGAATTGAGTAATACTTTCATTAAAGATATATCTATATCAGATCTATTTATATTTATATATAAGAGATCTATCCATATCTTCTATCTATATCAATAGGTATTCTTCAATAACTTCTAAACCACCCATCGGACTGATACATTTTTCACTAATGGAAAGAACGCTAAACGAAAAAGGAAATATGTGCATCATTTCCAAAAAAACAATCATTACAATTATATATACCTAGTAGCATGACATTATGTAATAATTATACCTAAGAAATAAAGGCTATCTTTATCTTTACCTATATTAAACGTGGTGAACATAGATAAAGTTAGAACCATAGAACACCATGCCGCATATTGAAAATTTAAAAACACACAATAGTAGGTAGACAAAACGTGTAAAAAATGAACACAGTAGCTTGAAAGCAGTGCATATTTAAAATAATTCTCGCAAATGGTGTTATTACAAACTGTGTGTTATTACTATGTACCATTGTCGGGAAAATATTGCGGTTTTTGAACTAATTACTGCGGGACTAATACTACTTGTTGGAATTATACCTTTATGAATACAAGCCTTTTACTCTACAAGCGATTTCGACTATTGGTGCACAGTGTCGGTTTACGATGGAGCGATTAGGACCTTAAAAGATTGTAATTTGTAGTACGAGTAGAATGCGTTTTGCAGTCATTTAGGCAGCCTGTCTGGCAGTGTTCGATACGGGTTCCGTAATGGTTCCCTTTTCTGTAAGGGGGTTCCGCCTGCCCAAAATGACTGCGAGACGCAGTGTGCCTTGCGACTACTTGCCACATCAAAACCAGAGTCTGACGGGATCTCCTGAGACTTAGCGCAAAAAAAAGGCAAGGCAAGCATTTTAGCCATTGATTTTTTATAAAAATACACCATTTAAATTAGCGTTTTTATTCTTTTTACATTTAGATACCGTGTTACAGAGCACTGTACTCTATATTCTTTTAGCTAACTCATTGGATGGAATTTTTACAATATCCTTTTATATTCGCTCTCAAATAAAAATATTCCGAGCGATCTACAAATAACTGTCGCAGGCTCGATTCACTAACACCATAGTTATTTTTTCAACGTTCCACAAACTATCCCCGGCCATGTTAAAATATTTATACAATTTTACTGAAAGGCCAATGCAATGGCGCAACTGCGATAAGAGTTTCAAATTGGTGAGATTTTTAATTCACTAGAGCATTGGTGTGATATAAATATAATTTATGCCTATCTAATGATGTAGGATATGTAGGTAATGCCGTAATCTTTATGTAAAAATCCTTACATATTATAAAACCCTCCGCCGCCTTCCTCCACCGCGTCTCGGTTATCGGGAGACCAAATAAACTTAATAAAATATTGTTCTGATCCACAGTGGGTCAGACGGGCACTTAAAAGTGGGTCCAACCAACGGGCACTTTTATTCAGCGGGTCAAAACTTACGGGTCCAAAGGGTCCGAAGCCAGACCTTTTAATATTGTAGATTAGGTGGTATATATTTTTATATACCGGCGACCCCGCCCCGGGTTCGCACGAAAGCATTTTTTTTTTCTGCAAATTATTTACACAAACCTTCACCGTTTATCGCTCTTTCCATTAGTGAAAAGAATTTTCTTAAAGTTTAATAAAGTCTTAATAAAATAAGTTATAAAACAGACAGAAGTTAATAGTTAATTTTCACAATATTAAGTTTTCATAAAAGTTGGAGTTCTTATTAGGTTAGGAAAGGTCAGAATTAAGATATTGTAATTTCGTTAATCGTTAATTGCAATATTTTTGTTATAAATATTTCAAAAGACCGACTTTGATAACACTAATGTTGAAGAAAATACTTATGTCCGGAAGCTATAGATTATTTTGAGACAATTTTTTATAGATTTAGGGTGAAAATAATAACGAAACTTACCTACATTACAAATTGAATGTGGCGTGTAATTACCAAAATTATTTTTCGTATTGATTTGAAAACATTTAAGAAGGAAATAAATAAGTAGGCAATACGGCATTCTTTATTCTTATTACCTGCTTTACATACCTTGAAACAATGTAATCATAAAATCAAGAGAATATCTACTGAGGGTGCAAGGGGGTTACCAGAAGGTATACGCCTCATACGAATTGTAACAAAAAACCGTAGACAGATTCCCCCCCAAAGTCGCGATAAACGTATCTCAAACAAATTAACTTTTTGCACTTGTCTCTACGGGATTGTTTTTGTTGTGACAAGGGGCTCGCTGGTAAAGATATAATGTAATCTCAACAAATATAAATAACAACTTTCAGTGAATTTTCAGATAAAAAATATTGTATTAACTGGCGCGTGTCGGTTACAATGCAATTATTATGACGATCTTAAGTCGGCCAGGTACTACCTGTTTATATTTAAAAAATGATAAATATTTTCAGATGCCATCTCTGAATCCAGCCCGGTCGCTCGGACCTTCGTTCGTCCTCTCAAAATGGGACAGCCATTGGGTGTGTTGGGTCGGCGGTATCGGCGGAGGCATAGCGAGCGCACTCCTCCACGAGTGGGGCACGAGACGGCCTCGTGCAAACTCCAACTCCAGAGCCTCGTCGCCAAGGGATCTCGACGAGCTGGACAAGCCGACCTTCCCGTCGCACCACCACTACAGGCACGCGCCGACTTACTGCGCAGCCTCAGCGCCAAAACCAGAAAACTCGGAACCCTTGTACTCTGGTACCAAGTCGATGTACTGCAGATCACCACCTCCGACGAGGCACACGTTGCATAGGTAGCTCTCTTTTTTTTTGAGTCATTAATTATTGCATAGGTACCTAAAGCTTTGTCTTGTATGTCTCTGTTTGTCTCCGGGGTATACAAGCCCAAATGTCAGATTGTCCGTAATCATAATATCCAGGACACTAAGTACTTGTTATAATGTCCAGGATCTGATAATATACAGATTTTAAAAAGACAAAACATTTAAGCTCTAATTCTGTATACTTATTCTGGATCCAAAGGAAAAAAATATGACATAATAACAATTAACTTTTAAATATCTTTGAACTTTTGATCACGACTGTATAATTTTGTCATAATTATGTCACAGTGTCAATTATTATCACACTTTCCATTCCACACATGACAAAGACAATAAAGTAAGAAGACATAATATGAACGTAATTTTTCAGGTCCCAGTCAGTGTACAGCAAGGGTAGTTCGGCGACAGGGGTGGGTGGTGCTAGCACTGTGTCAGGTGGGGGTGCCGGGGCGCTGGTGTCCGCTCAGTCGCTGCTGCTGAGGCCACCGACACACACGCACACTCACACGCTCACACACAATCAGAACACACACAACGCTCAGCGGGAACCCACTTACGGAACCGCCAACGGCATCAGACCTGGACCAGCTGGTAATTTTTTTTTTGATTCCTCATTATCTGTCCTTTGTTTATAATTGATTTTGACTAAGGAATCTCTTGATTTTGATGTTACGAAGGAAGAAACGGTTAGAAAACATATCGAAACTTATTGGAAACTATTAATTGATTTTATAGGCAGGTAATGTTAAAATAAAAAAGGTAAATGTAAGATGGACTGTCGACTAAATAAGGACAGCGGATCGACGCTGAATCCAGGCTGCTTCTCATCGGCCCTATTGAAAAGTTATCGGGCAGGCCTATGTCCAGTAGTGGATTTCCTACGACAGATGATTATGATTTAAATATTCGGTAGTACCTATGGTGATTCAATGTTGGGAAATTATATAAGATTAAATGAAATAAAAATATTTTTATTAAATTCATCAACGAAATACGACTTTCCGAGACACTTGTACTGCCATGGCGCTTCTACAAGTACTATCTAATTTGAAGGTGCCCTTCCGAGAATAAAACAATAATCTAAAAGTTTTTTGAACTTTTTTATGTGCGTCTTTGCTGAAGAGTGAACTTAAGTGAACCGACATGCTCGGATCGGTGACGCACTTCTTCTTCTAAAAGGCGATGTGTGTATGTACTCGTATGTTCCCTATGGACTCCGAAACCGCTATACCGATTTTGCTGTACCGAAATTTTCAGACAACCTTCAGATTAGTCCAGCGGGTAATCCTGGTAGTTGGTAGCGAAGTTTGGTAGCGATAGGACGCTGCAGAAGTCGCGAGCAAAACCTAGCCTTGTATAAATTATAAGTACTTATAGAAAATTTGAAGTTTTCACTTCTATCGTCTGGTCGTAACCGTACTTTTTTTCAGTGTGTTTTTTATTTGACTATTTTGTATACTGAGTGAACTTCTAAAGTTTTCCGTCCTTTAAAGGTGCTGCGATGACGGAGAGACGCGAGTCGGTGTACAGCGCGGGCGCTCGACGAGGACCTCTCTCGTCGGAGGACAGCGCGTACGGCAGCTACACGCGCACCTATCGGCCGCCACACCCGCACACCTCTCACCCTCTCACCCACCACGCGACTCCCCCCGACCACTACTAGCGACGACCCTCGCAGCACAACATCGCGCTGCTCTTTGACGTTTAACTCGTCCACCGTGCCAGTACAGTGACATTCCACTCTGCACACAGTGACATTATAGAAAACCTGCTCTTAGACACTTAACTCGGATTTGTGACAATACAGTGATAAATCAAATTTCGCAAGAAGATACACTGCACATAGTGACATTATAACATACAAAACTTGTGTATAACAGTATTTAATCACGTATGAACCCCTCAAGCCTCCTAGTTCCCATAAAATCATAGTTTTAATTTTTGTTAAGATTTTTAAGATAAAGGTGTTTGTATAGGCAGTTCACTTTAGTTATCGGTGGGAATGGGAGACTCTGAAAAAGACCTTGTTACGATAAAATTAAATACAAAGATTACTTATGCTTTAGTAAATCTTGACAAATTCAAGTTCAGATGACCACAATTTTGCGAACACCTATCTAAATATCTATCTTACCTATCTGACTGTTGTAATACTTGTAATACACTATAATATATTAATATGTATAATAATGTATTACAGAAATATAAATTATAATAAATAAATAATCGTAAGTAGATAAGCCGTTGAAACCATTCGGATTGAAAATTACATGGCAATTTTATGGCCCACTAAACCCGAATAGTTCAAAATTGTATTTTAATTTAAAATATTTAAGTAAAAATAAATAATCACACGGTTGTATAATAAATTTTCAAAAAATATTACTTAAATCTTCAATGTAAAAATGTACCCTTTAGTATTCGTATGGAAGGACCAAAAACTTAAATGATTCAGTTATTGTTAGATCTCATACGAATTATGTCGTTATGTATATTTGTTACAATTCCAAATAAATCATTTACAGCTTGGGAAAAAAGTTAAAATATTAAAAAGTGGCAATACTGTAGTGTCATCTCGTTGTAACCATTATGTTGATAAGAAATAGACGACACTGAAGTATTTTATTGCCACTTTTTATTTTCTTAACTATTTTGCCAAGCTGTAATAAATGTAAATGCTCAATTTTCATGCTTTAATGTTATTATTATTTTTAAAATAGGTAGAAAATTTAACAAATGTCTACATTGTGCCATATGTAATCAACACTTCCAGTAAAAACCTTTTGAACGCATATATAGGTAAATAATGTTATATCTTATAGGTTTTATTTTAAGATATTATAGATAATTAGTAGTACACGACATCTTTAGTTAAAAAAATTAATGCAACATTACACAATTGTTGAAAAATAACAATCTATGTAATAATTTTTTTAGTGTGGCAACCCTCGTATTACCATGTAAATAAAAAGTAAGTATGTACTCTGGGTTTCCTTTGGGAATTGTGTTCAAAGACTAATTAATCAAATAAGTTACAAATAAGAATAAATTGTAACCAAAATTATGTACTATTATTGAATTCCATATGCTATTGTAACTTCAGCAATTTAATATGTTGAGGATGTTACTTATATTCACTTAAGATTTAAATTTAAAAAATAATTTATTATAAGATTTAGCAGAACACTAATGTAATGTGTATCGTACATCATTGTAGAATTTCTTGGAACTTGTATAATTATCTTGAAAGTCTAGATCATATAAGTAGGTAGGGTAGATTCCACTGTCTGGATTTTGTTTTCCAAAGAACTGATTGTAATAGTTTCATACTGCTGACTGTATACAAACTATTAAACTATAGCTAATAACTTATAATAATTACTATAAGAAATATCAGTATTAGATAATTGAATATATGTAAATAAACATTATTACAATATTAAAATTATATAATAAAATGACAACGAATCAAAAGAAATTGTTAAAAAACTTATTTAGAATGAAAAGTAAGGTGCGTCACACCTTCGCAAATTTCATGTATAACTATTATACTTACGTAAGCGTTTATACTTAAAATATTTTAAACAAATTTTTCAACTGTTAAATTCCTACAAATACCTAAAATTAGATTTTAATACCATTTTGTAAATAGTTTTAAAATAAACTGTATTAACTCTACATGTGTTACTTTTTTTTACATGTCTCAGCACCGCTGCTGTAACCCATTCAGTTGCATGACGTTAGAACTGCAGTAATGAAATAGCCAGCAAAAGCCACACTTATTTATATATGAATACAATTGAGCTTATATTCACTTATAGCTCTTATAAAGGATAACTCAAATAATCGTTTACAAACTCTTCAACCATATTCAAAAACCTTGCAGTAGGTAAAAGATGCCATCTAATAAGTGTTAGGTGAACAGAGGTTCGTTTAATGATAAGTTTATCTACATGTTTTACTAGTGGCAGACACACTGCGGTTCGAGGTCATTTGGGCAGCCCCTTTGGTGGAAGTAACCAGCCCCGTATAAAGCAAACAAAATTTCTAATTTCACCCGCCTGGTCCCTTGGACATGATTGTAACACAAAATAAGTAGAATTACGCACAACATGCGACGGAAGATAGCGCATCTCGCGGAATAAAAATGTTAAAAGTGCCAAAAGTATTGAATATTAATTATTCGCAAACTATAATTTCAAATGAAAAAAATAATCTGATACAGCATTAGATAATCTGTGAAGTGAGATTACTGATACCTACCACTTTTAGCTTTATAATGTGTGTCATTTTGAAAATAAAACTAAAAACTATAGAAATTAGAATTAACTTGGTAATTTTTTTCTATCAAGAAAATTTCATTATATTATGATTTCTGTCAGTCTTCACTTTTATTTATAATGTATTTATCTATTTTTTGTTTTAATTGAACTTTGTTTACTTAGATAAAATTCAAATCTAGGATTGGCTATTTCTCTTTATACCCGCTCTTAATTAAGACCACTGGAAATAATAGAGAGTGAGTATGGGACGCTAGAGCCCATTTCAATATCCTCCTTCCTAATCCCTTATCCTACTATGATTTTGGCAGCTTGTGTTATAGGTCCTTAACATAAATTTAAAAACTTTTCTATATTGCACTTACTTTAAATATTTAATTTAAGTATTAAAACAAGTAAGAAATAAACACCTTTTATGTAGATAAAACGCTTTTATTGGAATTTTATGCTGAGTCGACATTACAAAAATTGCATCACCGATGTTAAGCTAAAGCTTGCGAAAAATATTACAAAACTTTACAATGTCAATTCCGATATAATTATTCATCAACCAAACTGACTTCACTGTATATTCTTGAAGTTAAGTCTTACAAATAATGTATAAAATTAATTTTAAAAAACTATTGAACTGGAAATTTAAGGTGTACTATTCTGTGGTTAAACAGTCAATTTTTATTAAAATTTAACAAAATACTAAATAATAATTAATAAAATAGTATTTTAGCCATACTGCTTTCAAACGGTTAGGATTACATATTATAACAATTTCAGTTGATTTGCGTAGGTACATTTCAAAAATACCTAATCATAAAAGTTTATGCAAATTTAAAAAATACACTTTTTTATAATCATAAATAATTTAAAAGCTTTTCTTACATTAATAAGTTGACGTTTGACTAAGTAGGTATCACCTATTTCAAGTCTCGAAGGACAAAAATCAAAAGTAGGCGTTGTAGAAATTCTGACAAGAGGAATCAATAATAAAACTAATTTCTGCTGTTGTGTATGTAAACTTTAAAGTAATTATTCATACACAATAATATTTCTCCATTAAAATACAGTTCTTGTTTCGCATATAAAATGTAACATAAGTACATACACACATACTTAATTAACTAATGTATATTTAGGCTATTTTTCTTATGAAAAGGCTGATTTTAACAGATTGCTTGTTTATTATTGCTTGAGATCGCATTGAAAAGCACTAATTTGGCGACTGTAAAGGTAATTATTTTCAATACCGTGCAAAAGCAAGAAAACATTTGACCATGCTTGTTGAAATTCATTGTATGAGATTAGTTATAGGAAACTGTTGCATCTAATCAAATATGTAATAGTAAAAATTATAAAATATTTGTGCGTTGACTGTTAAGGGCCACCTCCGCCGTGCGAGTGTATCGTGGCAATACGACAAGGCTTTTAAACGAACGAAATGTCAAATTTTCTGCGTTTTGCGTTGTACTCGCTAGTCTTCTGACATACCCGCTTCACCGCTGAACGTACGTCCCTCGGCGAGTGAGGTACTCGCCTCGCCTCGCGACTTACTAGCTTCGCTTCTGGACGCACTACGGCTTCTGTTCTGACGTAATTGCCTCGCCACTTAACGAACACGACTCGCCTCCTGAAGTACTCGCCTCGTCCCCTCACCTCATAATGTAGTACGTCACGAGGGTGTTGGTGTTACGGCTTGCTACTTCTTACCCTGTATTTAAATCCTTTACATTTTAACTAAGATTCTCCGACGATATGATCCTCGGATCGTCGCAGTGATGCACTCGCTCGTGAAAATGGCACCTTAGAGATAAGTACTATACTATATAATCAGAGATATATCTATTGTATTAAGTATTACAGAAGTTTTTTGACATACTGTTTAACATACTAAAAAAATTATTAAAAAAAGACCACTTCTGTAAATTCATACTTTATAAAGCATCATATTTTATAATATAAAAAAATTAATGCATAAAAACCATACCGAGTCATAACATTATTTAATCATAATTATGTTTGCAGATCGCAATTGCAAATGCAAATCACGTTGGCCAATTAATTTCGAAATGCGTTAAAAATAACAGACAGAAAACTTTTCCTAGGCTTTATAACGTAAATACACATATTTCACTTTAAAAAAAAACCTCAGGAGAAAGCATTCACATTTTTATATGCTACGTATATATTTTTAATACATCATTAGTCGACTCTTCAATTAGATTTTTTTTTTGTAATAATAAAATAAACACATTAGTTAGTTAGATCCTCGGAACCCCTTTTCTTAACCTGGGTCCCCTTAAGAGCAAACGACTGAGCATCGGCTGAGATAACGACTTATTCACAAAGACTATATAAGTATATTTGGTAGTATAGACACGGCGTAGCCCACAAAATATGGTAGTAATACAATTCGTCCACTCGAGATGAAGTGGACGAATTCGCACTTAGTCGCTCGCTAGCGCTGTAGCCGTTTGGTTGCTGTTTATTTGTGTTAAAAATTGACAAAACGCCATCGTGTTGTGTGAAATTATGTAAAAATAGACCTCAAAAAGGACAAACAGAAAAAGTATCATACGTATTTCATATAAATAGACTTAATTACAATATTTTTAACAAAATATTTAATTAATTAGCTAAACCTTTACATATTTCAAAAGAAAGCATTTGAACCTTATAGCTGTCTCATTCTTACTTATTGTGTAGTATAAGATAGTCCTTTCGTAGAAAGAGATACATATAGATTTCAAATATACTTATAATTTCAATATGTTTGATGGTTGATCCAGGGCCGCACTTGTAATATTTTTAAATAAAAATAATAATTTTGTTTGTTTTGTACTACATTTTAATGCTTGTGTTTAAATTGGTGCGTGATTACTTCGATTGATATTCAGTAATAATATGTTTTTAATAGATTTCCTATTAACCCAATAAGAAGAGAAAAACGGACAATTTTATTACGTACTCAAAGGGGCGATGAATATTGGAATCCAACAAATTCAAGTGTTATTTATGTTCTACGCATTTCCATCATGATGACTTTTACACGAATCTTAAGGGATATCGGAAAATAGTAAATACAGCAGTACCTTCCATAAATTATGACACAGATCAACACAACAACTCACAAAGCGGCAAAAGTTCAATAAGCTTATTTTATTTGTGGGACAATAAGAGATCATAATAGTATGTATATAATTACATAAAAAATAATAAGTTTTGAAGTAACTATAATTAAACATATGGTTATTTTTCACTAATTTGTTAAGAACACTATGTTTCTTGCGGTTTCTTCTTAACAGCTGTAATCGAACCGCGGATTATTATTAAATATTCATTTAATCACGTACTATTTGTTGTTTCATTTCTATATCAAACATCCAATTAAATTATATTACGTATTTTTAAATTACACGCTTCCAAATGCGGCCCTGTGAAACATAACACGTGTTGTATTACACCCAGATGTACCATCGGCTAGCGGTTTGTTGCTTGTAAGCTAGTCAATATCGTTGTGCAGTATACATTGATGCGTTAGTACAGAACACTTTTAACTAGTTTCTTTTTATAAAAGCAATATACATTTGGAATTGCGTGTCAATCTCTCAATAAATTCGTAAGTATGATTTTAATACTACCAAAGATTTCGGGGCTTTCTGCTTGCTACGCCGCATCTATAGTTCAGATCAATGCTTATTCAGCGTTTAGACTCAATAACTTCTTTTTTAGTACCTACATGAAAAAGCACAGTTATAACCATTGCCTAGTGAAAGAAATACATTTTTCTACTTATTATTTTATTAAGAATTTTCCTAAAAAACTCTTTATTGTAAGATGATCTATAAAGGTATATTGTTAAATTATAATAATATATCTGGCATGACTACTCGTAAATGACTAACAACGGTTTTTAAGAATCCGACTTTTGCCTATAAAAAAAATCAATACGTATCTAATTTCAATTCTAAGTACTGAATAAATAATTAATATAGTTATTATATTATATACTATTATATTTAAAGTAGAACTCTAACATTATTAGTCCATCATTTTTTGAATCACGTAAGTAAAAGATTAAAAATTCTTTATTTTTGTTGGCAGTGTATGCTATTGTACGATCAACCACAGAATTTAAAAAAGAAAATAATTTAAAAAAAATACAATTACAAAATGTTTTGTTTTTAGACGACAAAAGGGAAGAAAGCTCTAAAGATTTCTTTATGCATTATAACAAGTATAATTCGATTAGATAGCACTATATTTAATTACATAGATAATAAAAAAACTGAATTCAAAAGTTTGGCTTCATTTATTTTCACATTTTTACAACAAAATGTCGCCTGAAGTCATAAATTTTAAAAGTATTTATGAATTACGTATTACTTCATATTTCATAAAAATTCATAAATACTATTTACTCTATGCTTATACATACTTAGTTCACATAAAGTACACGATATTATAAAACAAATATTGTGAAGTTACACTTATAAAATTATAATATACAGATAATTCTATTTTAAAGTAAACAAAATAGACTTGGCAAATTATTCAAAAACTAAACCGCGTGTATTTTCAGCATTTAATATACCTAAATATTTTTCATTTAGTCCTATGTAATGAATACGTTTCAAATACTGTTTGATTAGTACATATTATCATTGTTAATGAAAAGCGAATTGCTTCTAGTTATAAGTTCAGTTCAACTATTATATATCCAATGAGGCGTAAGTCTTGTCTACATTTCCCCAAAACTTCGAAACTTCCGTCGAAATTGTTGGCTCCCTTTTAAAAAAAACGTATAAAACATTTCGCTACGTACGTAAGCATCCGTGTGCGTGAGTGTACCGGAGCGGGAAGTGATGGGGTGCGGGGATCGCGGACTGAGGAGGAGTGGGGGGGAGGTGGAAAGTTCAGCACACGCAACCGCTTTCGTTGCCCTCTTGCTCCGAACCCATTGGTGACTGAGTCTGCAGGTCCACAGCTGGATGAAGGTTAGAGTTAAGGCTTATTGTCAATGATATACATCCTTACATATTATACGAGTAAAACGAAGTCCGCCACGTCTGTCTGTCTGTTCGCGATAAACTCAAAAACTACTGCACCGATTTTCATGCTGTTTTCATCAATTGATACGAGTGGTTCTCGAGGAAGGTTTTAATATATAATTTACAAAGTTACGCGGGCCAAGTCGCGGACAGCAGCTAGTAGTCAATACGTGTATGGACGTGCTTCACAACGCAGATTAAAAAAAACATTACTATGCTGTTACACTGTCAGCTATGCAAGATATCTGACCTTTGTCAGAGGAACCCTTGCTGGTAGGACAAAAAAAAGATATACACAGTAAATGTCCTATAAAATCTATGAAGACAGCCATGATTTGCATCATAATTGCCCAATCAACTGGGCTCCACTTTGGCTACTCCGAGGCTCAAACAGGAAGCGAAGTCCTCGAGAGAAAAGGTTGGCACCTCGACCTACTGTGTGTTGACTCGATATTATGTACTAAGTTCATAAAATCGAGTGATAAATCTAAATTTTCTGGAAGAGGTTTTACATTCGAAAGTCACATTTATGTAACCAGTGATTTATTAAATGAAACAAAAAGTAGCTTTAGAAATTTTATTTAAAACGTTATCAGCGTGACGTAAGAATATTTACAAAATACACGAATACGAAAATCTTCTGTATATTACACATAATTGTCTCAACATGTTTCTTACCACTAAGGAGCGCGTTTTAATATGGCTTCGGAGACAACTCATCATTAATAATATAGAGAAGTGTATAACGTGTTTAATTCATTGAGAAAGCTGTCGTGTGGAAACGTTCACTAATAAACATGAAAGCGGACTGACACTTGCAATTCTTTTTTTTTACAGTTAGTGATTCCATAATTAATTATTAATATAAAAAAAACCTTTCACGACAGCTTCACTAACAGCAAGTTTTGTTTTTAAACATACAGTCTCGGCAATAGGTACGTCACAAATGATAATCGCCGCAAAATTGTTAATGCGCAAAAACCTAGTGCGTGTTTTACTCGATCATACGCGTCGAACGCGTAAACGTCAATTTGTATGGGAATGAAGCAGACGTACATGTTACCCGTCACTGACATGCGTGCAAACATTCTTACATTGTACGAATGTTTGCACGCATGTGAAGGACCGTCAGACATTCATTCGTAAACTCAGCGAGTAGGCAAATGGGTTTACATACTCATATGCGAACCCATTTGCGCTTTCCTCCTACACTTGTTTACGAATGCCTCAGTCTTGCTTAGGATCCCATATAGTTGGTTCGTTCTGTAAAAGTTCTATGAACTCGAACACGTTAGTGTTTTTCCAATCCATGATCAAATTCAATTTACGCCACTCAGTAGATGCCACGACCTCTGAAAATGGCAAACGAAACGTCCGTTACCTAATACCTACGTAATCGTACGCGCAACTGGGCCCCTAGCCATGAGCAACCAGTGCAAACGGGAGCGTTGTGTATTTACGTAACGATAGAAAATAAAGCCCGGTGATTGGTTGTTGTAACGCCCACATAAAATTTTGACCAATCACTGGGCTCTATTTTCTATCGTTTCGTAAATACACAACGCTCCCGTTTGCACTGGTTGCTCTTGGCTAGGGCCCCTGGTCGCAGTCGCACGAATGTGTGGGAGACTACAAAGGTTTGAGGTGACTACAAAACCGACCCTGCATGGAAATTCATGAATGTAGCAAAAACTTTGCATAGTCATTTGCAAATGACATCCTACACTTGTTGGTTCGCATATTCGCGCGAATGTGAGTGACCAGCTATAGCCACTAGATGGCGCTGCTTCATTCCTGTACAAATTAACATCTCGCACTAGGCCCTCTTGTCACACGTGATGTCATCCTCGTCGGCCAGTTTTGCTGACGGTACCAAATGTATCACGAGATTACGTCACCAAAATGGTTGCATTAGCAATTTGCGAGACCAAATACCAAACCACATATTTATAAATAGGCAATTTAATTGGAATTTTGATTAATTTTTCTTTTTCAATAAAAAATTTACATAACATACAAAAATATACAAGCGTACAATTATTAATTTTAATTATATAACGTGGCCAAAGTGTTATTGAAGCCAGTTGGAATGAAAGAATAAATGTTTTTAATGTTGTCTGTAAATGTCAACAGTGAAAAATAATCACCAGTTAAAATATAACTAAACATTACATCATTAAAATATGTCATAAGAGTTTATACTTAGGCGCTAAATAAATAAATAATACTAATCTACAGGAATTGCGACGCCCGCGTTCTTTTATCAAATCCTGAAGTTACTTCGGAGACCCTCAACTATTGGAGGCATCTTCTTGTAGGTACGAGAATATGACTGAACGCTTTATTGCAAATTACTGAAACTACCCTCAACCGCCAGTGAGCTTTAGAAAAAAAAATCCGAGTCGATACATCAACTAGTGTACAAATGTAAACTAAACTAACTAGCTATATATTTTATATTGAAATATTTTATGGAACAAATATAAATATGCAATAAAAAAGTGAAAAATTATGAAGTGATCTGTTGATATTATAAGATAGAAATAAAAAATTAAAAAAAAACTAAGCTATCCCTTCTTGTATTCTGTTATGAAACTGGTCAATTATGAGCTATTGAAATGGGCGTCGCATCCACGTGCTATATACAATTTATTACAGTCTCACTACAAACTTCGCTACATCTCTGCCCTTTGCGTAAACGAGGACTTATATAAGATATATTATGAGATCATATTTCGAATATTTTTACTATTATTGAAAACAAACAAAAAATTGAAATAATTAAAATCTGTTCGTCTTTAAATAAATTACAATAAAATCTCGTCATGAAACACAACAGCATTATTCTACATTATAATCGTACTAATTTTATAAATGCGAATGTTTTATAAAATAATGAGGATGGATGTTTGATATACTCCTTTACGCAAAAATTACTGTGAACGAATTTCGATGAAATTTTACAGTAATTTTTAAATATTCGTTGGGAATCTAAGGAGGGTTCTTATTAAGAGACCATTGGAAAGTTGCCTGGATTTTTTTTTTTGCTTCAATTAAGTACACTTTAGCTGACATAGTTCTATAACATTTGACAGAACGACATCTATCGGGTCAGCTAGTATTATATAGATTTGTGTAATTGGAAAATTTTATCTTTAATTTATCTCAATGGTATGGTGTAGAGTAGACTAATAAAAAATGCTGTATTTATCCAAAATTTGTGGATCAATATAGCATATAATATGTCATTACTAAAGTTTATAATTGAGGGTATTCAATAGATTACCGATTAAGCAACATAAGCTTGTATTCATGTATTAGTCGGGTTTAAATATTAAATGCAAACTAAAGGGATTTGATAAACTGTTCTCGTTCGCACAAAGGGCTCAATCGTTCCGAAACTCAGTAATAAAACAGGCAAATAAAGAATAATAAAATAAAATGTAAAAACACATGCCCTTGCGCAAAATGAATCAGTGAACTCTGAAACTCTCTTCACAGTGAGACAAGAGATTTTTTTTTTTCAGTTAAATGTATACATTAACATTATTTTAGTAAGTATTACAAATTGTTATCAATTAAGTATATTTTATCGTTCAAAAATGCCAGTGCTAGCAAATATGCGTACTCTAACCTCCATTTTTATACTACATTACCTAATATCACTGTAAAGACACAAAAGCACATAAGATAAGTCGTTGTACTCTGTCATCTTCCTTAGTAGTCTTGAGAGTGTAGTAAGTTATCCTTATTCTATTCTATGAGGACAGTTGAGAATCAACGTATCTCAAGGTGTAGAAGACAAAGTACATCGACAGCGGCTGGGAGCAGACACTTCTCAACAATAGAAGACGTGACACATAAAAATGACAGTTTAGACAGTTAAAGCAGTCAGACAGGCTGATGGTTCGCTCGATGGACCGTCAGCTTTGCATATTACTTTGCTCACTCGATTTAAATACGCGTCAAAGACGAGAGTGGCGTGTCATTTTTTTGAGTTCAATTAAAAATAAGATATTCTAGCGACATTTCAATCATAATTAAAGACATTTATCTTATATACAGGGGCGTAGCTACCGTCATATTAGCCGTATCCACTATATGGGGGCAATTTTCTTAAAATTTTACTCAAGTCGAGTTTAGTATAGCCTACGAGTTTAACTTTTAAGTGTTTGGGAGTCTAAATGCATTGCATATAAAAGGGGAGATTTTTTTGTTTCTTTTGTAATAAAATCTTTATGGAGGGCCATTTGGGCTTCGCCACAGACCCTTCGGCATTTTTTTTTAAATGATGAGTCTGGTCTTGGCCAGCAGCAAGACAGTCTCATGGTCTTTTCTCATGGATGCCATTGTCAGAACTGTACCAATGGAGACCACACAGGAAGCATCAGTTTTCAAATAAAAAAAATAATCATCAATATCGATTCACCCAATCGAAAGTTATGAGGTAACATAAAAAAAAAACAGTCGAATTGAGAACCTCCTCCTTTTTTGAGTCGGTTGAAAATGAGGCCTATATATTAGAGCGAGCTTACCGAGAAGATGCCTATTCACACCAACTTTGAAAAGATTTAGGTCATATGTTACATTTTTGATACGAGGCCCATCTAGGACAAGCTACGCCACTGCTTATAATGTTATGCTTATACTTTTTTTTTTATTTTGACATACATTATGTCCTCTAGTGACGAGAAATATCATCATTGTGAGTTGTCCAAAGTTCGTTTCTCCTCAAAGATTTGCTATTAAAAACAAACAGCTTTTAAGACTTATATGTAGTCTTTGATAAAGGATACATTAGATTCAGGGTCTCCAACAAAATCACTGCGAAAAACTGGATTTTTTTATACATGCTATCACTATCTCTCGTTAATTTCTGATAAAAAGATGAATAATGTAAATGTTGCATGACTGATTTAAATCTTAACATTTAGTAATAATGGTTCAAGTCGTAACACGTGTTCACCTTAAGGACAACTTTGTACAATTAATTTGAAATATCACCCCAAGCTGTGAGTGCGGTGATACATATCTACTATGCCACTTTTAGGGAACCAACCTAAAAAATCTAGTGTATCCTTTATCAAAGCTTATAGCCGTAACACACGTTCGGATTTGGTACGCTCCGAACCAAATCCGACCTACACACCACCGGACTACTCTACAGACGGTCGGACTTGGTTCGGAGTGTACCAAATCCGCCGGTCTGGTCGAACCAAATCCGAATGTGTGTTACGGTTCTTATAGTGCATTAATGCCACGAAACTCCATGATATGATAGGTGACTTTTTTTAAATAGTTTTTTGTGTGCGTAACAGTCAGTTTCTCACCGTCTTCATGTTTCGTCTTTTATTGTGTGTCTGTGGGCGCAGATGTTCAAATAGTGTTGAAGAAGAGTGGCACTAACAGGCGCAACCTCCGTCCGGCTCCTTGCTGTCTCCGGGCGCCTGTCGCAATATTACCTCTTGCACTGGACACACACCACATTAAGGAAAATAAAAAAATAAAATAAAAATCCCCCCAAACACACAATTTCACCAACGACATGACGTTGAAGGCTTATATCTCGTAGTTAGTTAAAAACTTACGACTTATTATGACCAAATCTTAAATATTTGTGGGCCCTTAAACTTAGTTGACATCACGTGAAAGCAAGTTAAAAATATTAAAAAAAAATTAAAAGTAACTCCCAAATTATTTTATCCCGTGGAATAGATTGCCCATGGAATAATAAATTTGTTTAAAAAAAATATTTTATTAAATTATAACAAAATATTTATAACAATAAAGATTTGGTTAAAATAAGTTAAAGTTGTAAGTACTTAATAATTTCTTTATTAAGTACTTTAAAAAAAATAAGCTTCATACATCCACTAAAAAATTCTAATATATATTTTGATTTTTGGTAAAAAATAGTAAAAATTTTAATAAAATAAAACTGTTTTTATTTATCTGCATTTCCTAATTATCAAAGCCCCATAATTAGTTAATCTATAATGAACACATCCAACACAATAAAATAATATAAAGCGATATTATATGATGCAAAACAGTAAATATAATGTAAACAAGCAAATAGAAGTGATATTAAAACGATAAAGCAATTCTGCTAAAAATATAGTTTTTAAGGACAATTAAAAAATTTCATTTATAATTTAATGGTAATTATTTTTGTACAAGGCTAAAAAAGTCTGTACCATGTGACCTGTATATACAGGGTTACTATGGACATTATAAAGAAATCTAGTACACCAATATAAGTTAAAAAACTATTATAATTTTTTAAAGCAAGAGATAACTTTGATCTATCTACCTCTCTCTTGCACTATAATTTGGAAAATGTTAACTTTAATTACGTCCTGTTATTCAGCTCACACAATATTCAGCTATTATTAACTGCACTTATTCAGCTCCATTCGTGTTTCGCTAGACGATTTTGGTTACACTTATTCAGTTCCGCTTCTATCGGCCGCGTGCAGTTTTAAAGCGTGGGAGATGCTATCGACCAATCCACACACTTCGCGACTTTTTCTAGTACCAATACTGGTCGCTAGCTGGCGCTATGTTAGCGTGCGCTGCTTGCCATCTTAGGCTGCGTTTCCACCAGAGATGTTCGAGGATGCGTAACGAGGGATGTGCTTTTCAAGAACCAATAGAACCGCTTCAATTACCTTGCCTCGCTCAGCACAGCTCTGGTGGAAACGGCTTAGCGGAGCGAGGTTTTTGTACGTACAAAACAAGCGAGAGATGTATGTGCAAGGAATGTGTTGCGAGGTTTTCACAGTTTTCACAGCTTCGCAACGCATCCTCGCACGGCTCGCACCGCACATTGCGCATTTTCACAGCTCCTCTACACATCCTCGTACGACACATTTTCCTCGCACAGCTTTGGTGGAAACCCCCACACATCTTCACAGCACAGCTAGACATCCTCGCACGACACATTTCCCTCTCACTTCTCTGGTGGAAACGCAGCCTTACGCGAGTACGCATTGTATTATGAACCTTATAATCGAAGATCGAAGATATTCCTGACTCTTTTTTGCCTTATAAATAAACTATGTTTTTGGCAGAATTACATCTCAACGGTTGACAAATAATAACACATAAAATTAGTAATGGTTATGTTTACTTACAACACAGATGTTAGATGTAAACCATCACCGACACAAACACACCCGCGTCACATCACTAGTCTGAACGGGAGCGACACGACGACAAGTGCGAAATTAGCTACTATTGCCAACAGCAATAAGACTCACTTTTGAACTACTCACAGATTTTATAATTTTGGAAACTAACTTTTTCATTGTTGGAATTTAAACCTCTGTATATAATTACAGAAAGTGTTTTAATAAAGTAAAAGCATCTATAATTTTTATTTTAAAAAACTCCATTATGTACTTTAGTATTATCACCCAAATCACAACTTTTATGTAGTTCTTTTTTTTGTAGCTAATTTCACACTTTAAAAAAATAATAACGTTCCGATAACGCGCTTACGTTAATATTAATTCCGTTATACCGCCAAATTATTATTCATAAACCGACATATGCATTATTCTAGCAACACGCCACATTTTTAAAAATTCCATTACTTATATAATATTTGTGTGAATAACAGTGCGTGTATGAACCGAGCGTGAGTTTTTTTGTGTATGACGTAAAAATTTGTTTAAATGTTAAATATTTAATTGTCAATTTGCGTATTTGATGTAAAAAAAAAAGGATACTGTCTTCGGGAGGCTTGCTCTCGGCCGAGTCCATGCCCGGTAGCGCCGCTGCCACCCGTCGGAATAACTGAAAACCATTTTATATAAATTTGAGCAACCAAAACCAACTTTCTATTAGCTAGCTGCTTCATCATTTCAGCCAAAGAATGTCTATTGCTGGACATAGACATCTATATGCCTCTAATTTTCTAAAAAAAAAAACGGTCAGAAACAGCCTGATTCCAGCATAGACTCGTAGTGGCCTTTATATGTACGTCTGCTACAGCTAGTAGAATTTTGAAAACTGAGCTGTGTGTGATCAAGTGCAACGCCGCATTGAAACGACGTATAAATTTAAACCTTCCCGTGGACAACACTACTGTAGGTGAGAGATCAGAACAGGTTATTTTTACTATGTTAAGGTCTACAGACAGACTGAGGGTCCACTTGGTGACTACCGTCGCCTATAACACAAGGCAACGTCAATGGTTCTGCAAGTGCGCTGTCGATATCATAGTATTATTAATTATGGGATAGTAGGGAAAATTGGGATTCTACGAGGAAACTTCGGTGTCGTAGAAGCACATACCTGTTTAACATTATATCCTGCTTTAGCACTAGTTTCAATGAACATAACGTTGAGCTCCTTCGCCTTGCGATCGCCTTCCTCGGTGGACACCTGCCTCTTGTCGGACAAGTCGGTTTTGTTGCCGACCAGCATGATGATGACGTCGGAGCCGCGCTCTGTGCGAACATCGTCGATCCACTTCGACGTTTGATGGAATGAGTTTGCATCTGGAATTGAAAAAAAAAATCCAAATTAATATATGTTATTCCACATATATTAATTTGTTTATTTATTAAATTAATGTTAAATTAATATATTTATTAAACGAAACAATTTCCACAATTGATTACATTCGAAAAAATTTATAAATGAAAAAAAATATATGTATTTATGTAGTTAAGAGGTAACATAGTAGTCGAAATACTCGTATTTCAAGAACTAGGAGATGCGTTGTCGCGCTACTCATCTGATTGAAAGGGACAACTACACCTTAGAATACTCATTCAGGTAGAAATTATTTTAAAAAACTATTTTAACTGACTAAAATTTAGTTTAATGCAATAAAAAATATTTTATTTCATTAAGACAGTGGTAAAATTGGCCGCTTTAAGATTACCACGCAATTGCAGGCAGATAACAATCTCGTCATAGGTACAACATAGTCCTGTAAAAACAACATCTAATCGTGTTAAAAGTATGCATGAAATGGTAATTACTAAATCCATTCTATTGACCTACAAAATAATTAATAATGGTAATAAATAAAGCGCTTTTATATTTAAGTTTTCAATTCATTTGCTTATTTTGAATACATCTTCCGATCCACAATAATGTAGACATATACGCAGAAGTATACCAAAAATTTTCGCATTCCGTACACAGAGAGTTAGCCTTTTTTTATCGATTTACAATTTTGTTTACGACGATGTTAATAATCCGCTTTTATCGCGTTATCTTTTATCTGCAATAAGAATTATTGCCATTGTTAAAGTATAATTGCAATTATTTCTTCATATTATTTTTGAATAATAAAAACCTAATCGAAATCGGAGATTGGATTGTGAGAAAAATATTTCGATTTTCTTTGGCTCCTTCGTGTAGGTATTTTTCCCTTCTATCGAATCAATAGATTAATGTCATCGAGTGACCTACGGCAAAGGTAGAGCCACTGACGTCAAGTGAACCGCCAGTCTGCCTACCGATTTTTACATAGAAAATATTTTGAATTCAATAGAGAGAGTGGATTTTTTAAGTTTGTTTATTGACCAGCGAGAACTCATAATTTGTATACAGGTTATATCTTATTCATTTAGCATTCAAATGTATCATGTGCTTATCACAACTAAATACAACGCGAGTATATAAACATGATCTATTTTTACTTTCCATAAATCACAGTCATACGAAATTATTTTATGTAATATTGTCAGGCAGACTGACGGTCCACTTGATAGTAGGTTGATAACACAAGCAACTCAACAGTTGCGGCAAGTGTAAGGTCGAGCTTATAATAAGTGTAAGGATTAAGCAAGCCCTTACTCACCGAAACACAACAGCTGTTATGCTGTTATTTCACGATGGGAGTCATTCAAAATATTTTTTTGAGCGAAAATAAATGAAGCCGAATTTCTAAAATGTGTTTCAATGTTTAACAACGAGGAAGGTTTCAAACTGACATAGTGGTGGTCGGTGGTTTGCGCAGAGCATCAAATATTTGCCAAACGTCGGGACATCGAAGGCCATGCAATATATAGTGTATCCAATGTACATGAACAATCCACGTTCGATTTTAACACTTCTGACGCAAGACATACGACCTATTTTCTTTTAAAAAACACAAAACAATCAAGTAAATTTAATTAAACATTTGTAGAACAGATTTCTTTGCACGTATGCTTGACACGAAATGATATTAACTAACCAACTTGAAATGATTATCAAGCGTTTCAATTTATTCTATTTTTAAGCATTTGAAGCAATTCCTACATAGGCACGAATTTAAGTCAACAAGTAGGTATGAATGCGACGAAGTCGATGACCTAATTCCGGCTGTTTTCAAGAGTCATTTCATGCAGTTATGCTGTAATCATTTCGAATTACTTTCCCGATCTACGTGAATAATTTCTATTCATTGGCTGATGTAATAAGAAACGCAAAAACAGGTCTAGTCTAGACACTGTTACAATATTGGCAAGCTATTCGGGGTTTGGATTCAAATTGTGATTTATATGTATAGGCAGAAAAAAATCTGTAAAATTTGTATTCTACGATTTAACTAGAAAATTGATTATTATAATGATAAATAAGGCACGTCATATGAGTCAAAAGTCGTTGAAAATGGGGATAATTCTTGTATAACAGAAGGATGAACAACAACCGAACAGACATTGTTGGTGTATCTGTAACTATACATAAAACATAATTATATAATTTATGTTAACGGGGCGGGGCGATAGTAATTTTTATAACAATAAATAACAACAACTAATAAAAAAAATAGTATCAATTTTGGAACTCATCAGTCTTACCTAATTGAAAATAATCTCTTGGTTTTTTTGAGGTTATTTAAAATTTGAGCAAGATTAGAAAATATGTATTTTTTTCCATTATTGTATTATTATTCCATTATCCATTATGTATTACGTTCAAAACACGAAACGTAATCAGTTTCAGTACGTCACTGAATAATTTGCTAGATCGTTAAACTTTTATGACAGGTCTAGGGTGAATATCGTTTAAAATTATTCTAATGCAGATGTCTCCATCTATACGAAAACGTTGCGAATCGTTCATGTCTACCCATACCAATAATACAAAACAAATATAAAAACTCCCTGCAAAATTATGCACACCAGAAAACGGTCGGACTGTTGACCTATTTAAAAGTGCTGTGAAAAGAACACACCTAAAAACAACCTAGAATAAAAACACCTGGAATGGGTTTTGTTTACGCTCGGTTTTATTGGAAGCCATATTTCGTACAACGGCTAAGCGGAATGTAACCTAAAAAGGAGGAATCGAGATTCATTTCGCAAAACATGGCTCCAAGGTACAGCCCCGCCTAGCATATATCTCGCATCTCATATTAGGGGGGTCATGAATAAAACCGAGCACTACCGAGACCCGCCAAAATGTACAGGCCTATGTCAATTTATAATATAAAAGCACGGCTGAAACCGAGGGGCACATTTAGTCCTTAATAAGCCTCATATATATAACCAACGAATTTCTCATTTTAATTATTACTTTAAAGTACAATAAACAAACGTAGTACAATAACTGTGTCGTTCATTGTAAAAGTGGTGTAACTCCCTATTTTTAAAAACATCTTTTCTTGCCTAATGATATCACATTTAGTCATATATTTCAATAAAAAAGTGAAGTAACTCCAATAGTTGCATTAAAATCCCATAGATGAAAACAATGAATGAATGCCTTCACTATAGTTCGCAAAAAGCTCGTTATTCTAAAATTCAGTTACAAGGAGATAATTCACTTTTACAATGAACGACACAACTATGTATACTCATATGTTAACGATACAAATGAGAGTTTGTACCTAAATTTCCTATAATTTTGTTTCATTTAACTTTTGGACAGTTTGTACAATAATATTATACAGTATCGTATATTGTTTCAGGGCAGATCGGATTTCTGAAAACGATTCGCGGTTGTCCAATGACTCACTATAAATGTTTGATTGGTCACACACAACTGTGTAACGAGAACATCATATTTATGGACAACAATTATTTATTATCATCACCTATATACAAGTGCTCCAAAGAGCACTACTAAGCGAGCACGAAAAAGTAAAGGCTACCGGATAAAATATTAAAAAAACCGTATCTTTTATTTAAGTTATAATAATTTAAGCGAGTATGAAATTTGACATCCTAGCCTACTCAACAAACTCATATTCGTGTTAAATAGTGCGCTAAAGAGAATGCGCCACCTAAAATAACTTTTTTAGAGTATTAAATATAAATTAATATAAATTTAATTATATTGACCTGAAACAATCTCTGAAACCTGAAACCTGAAAGATCTGTATCTCCGTTATTTATTTTTATATCAGAAACCTAAGAAGCTACTGTTCAAAATTTATTTCCAAATAAAACGATAATAGGTATTTATAGTTTCATACAAAAATAAAATTAGGTTCACGTTTTTCTTACAATTTTAGCAAATTTTAACTCGCAACAAACTTTCACGCGTCAAGAGGCGTAGGGCAATCGAAGCACTGGTTCCCTAGGGAGACAACAATAATAAGTTATTATTATTAATAACTATACAGCATTACTAGTATTTTTAAACACACGAACAATGACTTCTATATAGGACAAGGCTAACGTTCCTAGTACGTGGCACCGATGCGCCGGTGTCAAAATCGGAAATTGGCACCAATGACGGGTGTTCATTCTGTGCGTAGAAAGATACGAAAATGCCTACTTACCAGTGATATGTCCAACCAACCAATGAGAACACTTTACAATTACAGAATACGCCAATAAGAAATAAAAAAGTATTAAGATGGCAATGAAAACAAATTATTTTTAGTAACTAGATGTGCAAATTAGAGGACCATTTTTTTGTCACTAGTAGTATGGTAAGGGCGCATCCTCTTGTTTAACATATCACTGCACACGAAAGCCTATTTCGTCACACCTAACTGTGCTAAAATCAAACGTATTTTTTTGCCACTTGTTGTACCCCAAGTTCAGTGACCCGTGTGAAACCGGTTAATAATAAATTGTATTAGGCATTGACTCAGCATACCGTTACGTTCATGTAACGCAAATAACAGTGATTAACTTATTTTTCATTTACTTTTAATTTCAACAATGAAATACGAAACAAAAATTACGAGTTATAATATTTTAATCATTAGGTACATATTATTTAAATACATGTCTACAAAATAAGTTTTAGCGAGTATCAACGATATTAATAACAATAACACAAGACTTGGACAATTAGTTAAGCAACGCTTCCCGCGCTCTTAAGCGGCGGAAAACCGGACGCGACGTTACTGAAGCACTTGCTTACAAAGTACAGTCATTGTTGTTAAATTGTTATGATTGCTATGACGACTCTCAGTACGTTGAGATAAAGGATTTATATGGTTTTTGACATAATTTACTCATGACTTTTATAAGGAGATGGGCGCGCTAGATCTTTCAGATATGTTTGATTAAATGTTATCTTAAAAACATATTGGTTGTATTTTTTCATATTTCTTTAACTTTAATTTTTAATTAAAATCGAGAAAAACCTAATAAAATAATTTTTGGATTACTTAATATAATATGAATAAAACGCCTGCACTGTGTAGTTATTGAAGTAACATTCCTAAATAGTTATTCCTTGTAGCTCGCGCGCAGAAAGTTCCCGCCATATTAATAGATTACATTACCCGCATGGTAAAAAAATGCAATATTTTTTAAATGATTTACATTAGATTGAATAAAAATTATTCAGTTCGAGTTAACATTATTTTCATTAAAATAACTGTACAAATGTTTATCTAGTACAAAACAGATGTTTTGTCGTTGTAGACATTGGACAATATTCCAATAGCGATTAGCTACTGATGTCACTACAACCAATAATAACACGAGTTAATGAAGTAACACACCACTCAAATAAAACATGCTTGGAAATGGGAGAAGTTGTAGGCTAATGCTAGTATTATATATTTACAGTTTGCTGATTAAAAACTAAAGGGCCATAAAACAAAAAATCCAAAAATGATTTTCTTGCAAAAATACAATCACAATCCTTCATATTGTATGTTGCAAAAAAACTTATGGTTGTTTTATTCCATATTTAGTATATTTTGATCATTTTCTATGTATTCAAAAGTAACTTATATGCTTATATCTCTTCTAGTATTCAGTTTATTATAAAAGTACATAAAACATTTAATGCTACTTTAAAATACGCTTCTAATGATGTATAATATGCATATATTTGATATTTATATCTAATAAGAAAAAAATAGACAAAGAATAATTTAATTTTTTTCGGTTAGCTCTCCTGTAAAAAGTGTAATTTTGATTTGTGGCCCTTTAGTTTTTAAGCAGCGAGTTGTACATTACAAATAAAAAAAAAAGTTGTATACTTACTAGTAATGTCATAAACGACCACTGCAACTGTGGAGTCCCTGATGTAAGAAGGTATGAGTGAACGGAACCTCTCTTGGCCAGCTGTGTCCCACAGCTGCAGCCTCACAGTACGGTCTTCAAGATACATTGTCTTCGATAGGAAATCTATACCGATTGTAGCCTGAATCACATAAAACACATTATCTATATCTGTACTAATATTATAAAGAGGAAAGATTTGTTTGTTTGTTTTTGTTTGCATTGAATAGGCTCCGAAACTACTGAGCCGATTTTAAAAATTCTTTCACCTATAAAAAGCTACATTATCAGGGAGTATAACATAGGCTATATTTTATAACGTTACGCAGACAAAGTCGCGTGCAATAGCTACTTATGTCTATTAAAGAAATGAAGCAGTAACTTAAGGCACTATTTTTGAGTCTATCCAAATATTATTACATTTTTTTTAAATACACTGATGAGCCTATTGGACGAGTGGTCCAGGGTTCAATTCCTAGCAGATCTGGAACTAAAGTAGTAGCAGGGCTCACTGTTTTTTTTCAATTTTTTGGGTAGGCTGTCTGGTGGTAGCAACTTTTCTATATTTATGTACAGGTCAACTATAGTTTTATCATTTTTATAAGGTAATTAAAAATGTCAACTATATGACATTAACTGGTAGCCTTTTCAAACAAATCATGTCAGTTCTGAAATAATCATTACATAAGATTTACTTAACTCAAATTTTAATTACCTTTGTTCGTAACAATAAAATTATGAATAAATTTAAATTATGTTACTCATTACATAAAAATTACAAAGTAGACCGTTTCAGATGAGGTCATATAAGTATCATATAAGTAAGTTATAAAAATGTAGTAAAGAATACTGATATTTTGTAATAAGTATTCATACCAATATTATGAATATAAAATTATGTGGTGGAGAATGGCTGCTACCTTTCTTTTGGGAATGCATTTTCATTTAGCTTTTTTACTTGCACACAACTTACACATAACAATGTGAGCTGAGAAATTGAATTTTGATTTGTGTTTCCTTTTAGCATAGTTGCTTTATGAAGGCTTTTATCTGTTCCATGTTTGATTGGAGGTATTTGCTTACCATCAGACAAACAGACCAAACTACCAAGTATTAAAAAACACAAAATAAAGCTACTAAATATAGGAGTAAATTATGAAAAATATATTTCTCTGATTTTTGTTTTTGTATATGCACTGCCAACCATAGTAAGAATAAATATAAGGAATTAGGGAGGGATGGGCTCTTGCATTCCTTATTTATCCAGACCAGAGCCAATTATGAAAAGTTAAGTTCCAAAGTTGGCTCTGCCTACATTCTTAGAGGTGTTGACAAATATTCAAATCAATTAACTTCTAAAATGTCAAGCATCTGTCGTCATACAATTCGTAAATGACTCATACACTTTAGTAAACTTATTTAGAATTGACAATATAAATTTTCAAAATTTTAAAGCTCATGAACAAACTCTCACCTGATAAGTGTTGTCAAAGCTATCATACATGAACCTAGTAATGAGCGACGTCTTCCCAACTGAAAATAGAGAAATTCCTTTTCAATATATTACTTAGTAATGGGCAATTAGATGCACTGATAGTATATTATAATGAAAACACCGTGACAGATAACGGAATACGGGTATCAAACTGCGTGAGAACACTATGAAACGGTTCAGCGCTCTCATTGTACTTCAAGAGAGCGTAACCTACATCTGGTACAATACACTTCGGGTCCCTTTCAGGTCAGATAATTTCTGCGACTCTTAAAGTAAAAGCCGCTATTGATTGTCAATAAAACTACATTTTATAGCTCTCTAAGCCCTATGTAGGTCACTAATTCGATAAAGTCTAGACGAGCCTACACTTACGTGTCGTAAAACGAAATACTATATTAAAAATGTACAGAGAACGGAAAATTGTCGGAACTCACCGCTCTGTTCTCCCAGGAAAACAAGCTTAAACTTGCGTAAAGGATTGCCAAATTCACCCGACGCGGACATCGTGAATGTGTAAATTAATTCGCTAAACTATAATTTCTTTCACAGTAATTCTTATCACAGAAAACTAGAACTACACGAACACTTAACATGAACAAATTGAACAATGATGAAAGTCTGACAGTCAAATGAATGACAGTTCAAGTTTGAGCCACTCCTGCCACAGGAGAAAAAAATCCGCAATGTCGAAATAATCTGCATCGAACTTTCAAAAATTCTATACATACAAAAAAAAATTAAACGGCCAACTGTTTTTCCACCAACTAGCACGCTTATCTCTCCTTTGTGCCTTTGCTTGCCACGTTAATGGATAGATATTCAAATCAGATTCAAATAGTGTTGTGTCTTGCATCATAAGCGCATAATGACGTGCGGTCATCACAGATATTACGTGTCGTACATAGAGCAAAAAACCTATTTGTAGTGTCCTCGGATTAACCAAATATCTTGGTACGAGGTAGTATGTATAGTGCAAGGATAAATACTTTGCAACAGCGGATTTTAGCACTCGCTAAAAATAAGACGTTGATGAAGGCGTAAGTTGCAGTGGTTACCTGTTACCTCATTGGTAAGTTTCATGTGCTTTTTTTTTTAAACATCGGTCCGAGAGAGCCGCTAATAGAGGAAATAATGTACTTTACCATCTTTCGCTTTAGACGCTCCTAGACCATGCAGAAGTGACCTGAGTGCCATGGTGCCATGCACACTCGAGACTTTCGGAACATCCAGTCGCTTTAGATTAGATAGACAGACACCATTGTATGCGAACTAGTACTATTGTTTGTACAATGTACATCTCTTAGCAGAAATTGCTAAGGAATGTAAGAAACTTTTCCCTTTGGAATATGTAAAAAATAATGCAACAAATAAAACTGCAAGACAAAAAAAATAGATTTGACCTATTTATTAATAATTCACAATTTACATTGCAAAATAGAACTTATTTACAATTTCATTTTCAAATAACTTTGTTAACATAATACATTATCAGATTTTGGTATTTGATCAAACAATTTATTGGGCCATATTTTATAAACGCAGAGGATGTAAAACTGGGATACTTTTTATTCCCGTGCAATTTCCCGCGTGAGATAGTTCAAATTTAATTCTGAATCTAATTCACAGATGGCGCGAGTATAGCTACGACGACGTGGTAAATAGCTATTAGAAACTTATCTCGTACAAGCCGCTAGCCATTGTCCTAATGTCGATAACCGAAGAAGTTCCGCAAGAGATATCGTTCGCTATTAGTACCGTGGAAATGACACGTGATGGACTTATTGGCTTAACGTGTTGCTGGAGAATGGCCGTAAACTTAAATCCCACGCATCAACTTATCAGATAGAAAAGGAATATGCCACCGAGACTAAAAATAGTTTGATCCTAAACTAATTAAACAGATGGAGGGAGCAACAATTAGTATGTTCAAATTCTTGTTTAACAAATAATATTTGTTTAACATTCTTTAATAAATATAATTAAATAAAAAAAAACTGGGACCTTACTTAATATAATTGTTGACTCCTGACTTAGAAGAAACCACAGCAATTTTGTCGGTTTTTTTATTTAATTTGATAAAATTCAAGTACCCTCGACACTTGTTTTTAGATGTTAAATCCTACAAAAACAAGTAGTGTACAAATAAATAAAAACAATATTTAAAAAACAAAGGCTATTCATAACTTCTTCGATTCAAAACCCTTATAAAATTTCCGACACTGAATTAAATATCGTCGATGTCCTTAAATACTGAATACATAATTATGACAACAAATCACGAAAAAAAATACTAACTTATTTTTTTAAATTAAAGATTCACAAGTATCTATCTACTACATATATGAAACTTTAAACAGTTTAATTTTAACATACTTAACTTTATCATAGGTAGTTTCTTTTTAATAACATCTAACAATAAGGTTATCAATGTAATATCACTTTTATTATTCACAATAAAGACAATTTCCATAAATATTGCACATTCCTTTAACCAAAGTTTGAACTGCAATATTAAAAGAGATGGCATTTGTAATGGTCAAATTACAAAAATTTATTTGGTTAAAAAAATCATTGTCTTTTTAATTTTAAAAAATTCCAACTGGCCTCTATTGCTTTTTAGCAATCACACAGCTCTAAGAATGTGTGATTTACTTTTAAGGCGCGTGCCTTCTCGGTGGATACATATTTTCTTCCACGACAATAACACTGCACAGTAAGTCATAGCCGGTTCGGTTATGACGGAACACAAATAATACAACGCACAAGGGAAAGAGTAAGGAAATCAAGAAATTTTTCATCATTGATCGGACTAAAGCTACAAAGAAGGATAACGGCTTCCCAGGGTAGAGGAGGACAGTTTCCCGTGGCCTTCCTTCCACGGGGATGACAGCTGATGCTGTGACCACTCGCAGACCTAGTATAGCTTTACCAGGTGTCGCTCCTCCCGTACGACCAATATTGTTGCAAAGACAACAAGCCTGAAAAATAATATTCTTACATCACAATCTAGGTAATTATAGGCCTAGGCTCACCACCACGCACTGTCCTTTGTGCTTAACATTCAGCTGTGATGCCGTTCAGGTTGTATGTCCACGTGGCCGCAAGGCTTCCAGTGGTGGGTTTTCCCATCTTGGGATAGTTAAGGAATAGAATGGATTTAATAAAATAAAAAAAATATATCTACATTTTTTTAAATAGTAGTAAATAAGTTACCAAGGTCAGCGGCACTGTTGCAATCACTATAGTGTATTGTTCCACCTACCATCTAGCTAGTGGAATGTCAACCTGCCTGCCACCTACCATCAAAGGCAATAAAAAACACAGAAAAATAATATTGAATCCTTCCATCTGTCTGTCTGTATATCCAATAACTCATCCTAAACCATGCAAAGGATTTTGATGCGATTTTCCCCAGAAGTTAAACATAATTATTTATGGACTGTTTATGTAATATAATAAAACCTAATTGCATCTATGGGGGTGTTCAAGTATATCACATAACGCAATTTTTGACAATCAAATTGCGTTACGTAATACTTGAAGGAACCAGAGGTGTGAAACCAGAGCTGGGCCACTAGTACTATATAAGTAAGGTGTAATTACCTCATATATGCACACGAGAATTCTGTACACAATTTCTAAGATAAGTATCTCAGACGTCAGCTCCATTGCATATTTATAATCATCATAATGTTCACTGAATTTGTATAGATCGAACTTCTCTAGATCTCTGTAATATAAAGAAAATAAAGAGCTTATTTCGTTTTGGTGTCTTAGAATTTCAGCACTTATATAAAAAATTTAAACTATAATAACTTACATAATTTCAAACATATCCACAGCTATGAATGTTACAATAAGTTTAACTATGAAAAGAAGCATGAAGTCAATGAACTCTGCAGTCAAACGTTTATATAAGGGTGGTATTACATATTCGTATCCTCCATGTCTGGCAATAACTAAAATCAATTTATTATTATTATTATTATATGCTAGTGGCTGTCTGCTAGAGAACCAGTATTACTTCATCCATTGCTGAAATATTGTGATCGCCACGTAAACTAAAGCTCTCTACCTATACCTACCACGTTGAGAAACTGTAGTACATTTTTGATAGAGGCATTCTTCACATCTTCACAAGCCATTGTGTGGCTTCCTAGGATGTGACTGCGCTTGTGCATTAAGGGGCCACACTCGCACAGGATATGCATTGGTGTTTCTTCTGCCTCATGGCAGAAGCAACACTCTCCTGTACCAGTGAGACCCATTACTTTAAGGTGCCTATTGAGGCGGCAGAACTAAAATCAATAGTCAATATTAAAATTATCTATTAAAATATATTTTAAAATAATGTGAATCCACAGACATATTTAAAATTTATTTTATCTCTTAAGTTTTATTAAGTTAAAGTCTACAGACAGGCTGACTGTAACTATGTGGCAACAAGTTCTTATTTTTTTGAACTTTTCAAAGTTGACTCTGGTCTGGGTTGGGAAAGTAGTGGCAGGGCATTGCATTGTGTTTCACTGTCATTCTGGGTGGCCATCTGGTGTGATTATTTTTATTATTTAAAAAAGTTAAGAAAACTACCTTCAGCAGGCGTCATGGAATCCTGTTGTGCTGGATTATCCTGTGCCTGTGCATTACGAGGTGGATTTGGCACCTGAAATGGCAACTGTGGTCCTTGAAATTGGTAGTTATTATTCAGTAAAGGTACATTCGTCGGATTATTCTGTAGCCCTTGAAATGTCATCATATAATAGGGAAAACAAGTCGATAGGTTCTGATACATTTGAGCCTGCTGAATCCACAACCGCAGTGCATGAAAATAGGCTTCCCTTTCAGAAACTTGAGGAGGGACACTTCTTTCTCTGCTAGCATTATTGCTAGTTTCTGAATCTCCTGCATTATCTAATAATGGTTCGGTTGCCATATTTACAATAAATTAATTTGAAATAGCAACTTAAAATGAGATAATCTTTGTAAGCAAAATATTTTGCATAATCAATTTATCTTTACCACACACACTACAATTAGTATCGAATATTAAATATTTGTTTAACACCACTTTAACGCTATTTACACTAATGTTTTTGATTCTCTATAGGTATGGAGGGTAGACTGTAGGGGTATGTGGTATGTATCTAATTATATCAAATTATTTATTTAATTGATTGTGATTGTTATGAAAAAATATATGAATATGACTATATGTATGACAGTTTGACAGTAAAGAACACGTCAGTTTGTTTTGTTGGGGGGTATGGACTACGTTTAAGGTATAATTATATTCTGTGATCTGACTAATAGTGATAACCTCATGATCAAGGTGTTTGTGATTACGATATCATATACCCACAATGTGTTTATTTATATAATATATAGTTAAAGAAAGATCTTATTCATTGATAATTTCAATTCCATTATCGTTGTGGTAATTTTCTTTTCATGGAAAAAATACACTTTCATTCCATATTCAAGAACTTATTAAAAAGTTAAATATGTTACCAGCTTCCAAATTTTATCTTATATGCTGCAAAAAAATTTGTTTAAGTACATAGTGGCACGGCAAACTTGTGTTACGCGGTCATTTATCCGTCTGCCGAGAGTAACCGCCCCCTTACAGAAGACCACCGTGAAATAACAGCATGTGTGCTGTTGTGTTTTGGTGAATGAGTAAGGGATGTCAGAACCAAAATTATATCAGTAATTTTATTAAAGTAGATACCAATTTCAGCACATCGTTATGTGTAACTATATTTTTATTGTGCTAAGCGGAAATAAAACAATAGATTTATAACTATATAGTAGGATTATTCGGTTTTACAGAATCGAATTTTAAAAAAAAACGACTAATCAATGTGTAACTCGGGAGAATTACAAAGCTCTACACACCAAAGCCGCCGGCACCCGGAGGGTAAAATAGTACAAATAATAATAAAAAAATAGACAAAGTAAAGTCTTTAATATATGGCAACATTTGAGTTGTCAGAAGGAAGTGTCATGAAAACGACAAGAACCAGACACGAACTGACTGTGCCGGATGGATGCGCAATAATGGTGGTGTGGAGTTGTGAATTAGGGTGGAATGAGATGATAGAATAGTTTTTAAAGTTGACTTATTTGTGACTTTATCACTTGTTTTTTTGGCGTGCCATTAATTAGTTTTTATATTCTTATATTGTATCGTGGAATTACTTACTTGTTGCTAATGTTACGTTTTAGTTTGTCGCAGTAAATCACATTTACTGCACGGTTGTTTTAATGGTGGACTTTCAGTGGTAAATAAACGGGTTACTGCGGAGACTCTACACGGTACCTGTTAATAAACGTAAGTAAAAAAAAATTCCCGCCTACTATATGTAACGAAAACAATATTAAAAAATTTTGTATCTGCTACTATCTGATCTATTTTTGTAGTTTTTTTCTCCAAGTAGTAAACAAAAAGGCGGTTTAGTTTAGCCTCACCTTTTATAAATTAACGAGTTTAGCTATCTTCCTTGTTACTTTTGGTAAAATGCCAAATTTTATTTTTATAGTTTCAAATATCAAGACAATTTTATTGTGGCTGAATAAGAAAATTATGGGTGCAAAAATATTTGATATCAAAACTTTAATAAAATTTGAATTGGTACATACCTAGCATGGTTATCGTTTTCCTATCAACTTTTACTTACTACATATATGCTAGGTATTAATTAAAAATATCTACTATAAGAATACACATTTTAAATATTACAATGTACCTCCAAGTATGAAAAGAAATTATTTTTTTACTTGGAAGTAAATAAAAGTAAGTAAGCATAAGCAGTTCTTTCTTAATGTTTAAGGTGAAAAAATATTGTAGAATGGTAACAACTAAGCGTAGGCATTAATTGGAAGAACTCATCAGAGTACACACCCAGTTACAGGCATTGAAAAGGCACATTTAAGAAATGTAGTTCCTAACTTTTAACTGGTGTTTATTTTTTATTTATTTATTAACCCCTCGTGTGTCGAACGCCAGTGAGCCACGCCACTGTGAGAACACCAGTGTGTGTAACGTTGTATGCTGGAGTGTAAATTCTCACTTGTCATCAACTATTTTTCAATAATTTCTTCCAAGAAAAACAATAAAAAGTAGTGTGTGCCAAAACATGGCTCATTCATTCCAATCAGAATCTTTCATTCAACTGCTATAATTTTGAACCGAAATTACATCTTATACTTAAGGAGTTACATGAAAAAACGTAAAATATCGCGTGAAGTAGGTACAACGCGGATCTGCATTCCAGCACACGAGTGGTTGCAAAATTATTCTGTTCCAGCATACGAAAGGTTAACCTTATTTGGGTTCTTGAGGCTATGGCTTAACACTAAGTGTAATCTGGTCACTAGAACTGTTTTTTGAACAGATGAAAGAAGGAGCGTTTTCTTTGAGTTTTTTTTTTTAATGTAATTATACTGATAACAATGAGGCTTTTATGCTTTCAGTGTTATCATTAATATTTCATTTTATCAGTGTACTGTTAGTGGATAATTTGTTTGCTCGTTTATAAAATCGTAATATCTAAGATTTCATTGATAAAACATTGTTTAATATACCTAGTTAGTAAAGTAGGCAAGTAAAACAAAAAATAGGGGGAAATTGCTTACTTGTAAATTGCTAACTTTTTTTATTTTTACTATTTATGTTAAGGTAGATAGACAGGCTGACAGTCCACTTGATGGTAGGTGGCTACTGTCGCCTATAACACAAGCAAGGATAAGGGATAAGGAAGGGGGCAATAGGCTCTGCCATCCGTTACTCACTTTTGGATACTCAACAGCACAGTGTTATTTCATGGTGGTCTTCTGTAAGGGGGTGGTTACTGCCTTGCCACTACTTAAACTAAAGAGAGTTGATTTTAATTCAGGCATTTTTTTTCTTTTAAATGAATAAAATAATGTTTCAATTGACGGTTAACTATGAAACTTTGGAAAATTTGTTTTAAACTCTTTAGAACCTACTTTTATGACATTCATATTAAGATATAGGAGAATCAAAATCTATAATTTGGAGATTTGAAATTTAATGCTACACAAATATAAACATTCAACATAGTTATAATAATATACCTACATTCCATAAATTAATTTATATTTGTTCCACGATGGTTTGGCGCCGTCTACATATTTATTGAGCCTAATTAATATTTTTGCGCACACACATCAATCATCTATGGTTGTCAACATAATTTAACAGTAATAAACTTATTTGCCTTCATAATAGAACTCAATTTAGAGTGTAGAGAAGGTATGCGCGTGCTTTGAATAGATACTTTGAAGGGTTAAAATACTATCCATAAGGATTGTGTCATTAATTGACTAACTACGTTTTTTTTTTCATTATAAAAAAAACAGTTACACTGTGATATTTTTTTTATCATGCAATGAATGTTTCTTTTTATTAAGATTTTTCTCAAATTACATTTCATAACACTAATATTCCTTTACTTAATTTCCTTCTGTAAATATCGCTTCCTGTCCTCGCACATCTTTCCGCGCCGAACGCTGCGCCCTCAGTTCGTGTATATGTCACTCACAAAAACTTTAAAAAGATATAATATATTCCACAAAGAAAAGCCAGCTTCAATAATGACATTTAGCAACTTGTGCAACAAAATTATCGATACTAAGGGCCTCTTTCACCATCTCTGAGTAAAGTGTCAAGTAGGCTAACCGCCATTTAAAGTCACCGGTAAGAGAGCGTACAAGTTTCACCATCTTCGAGTAGTTAGCATTACTCTAGTGTAATTTCAATGAATTTGACACAAAACACTCGTAACATTTACACGCCAATTTGCTTTACTTGAAAAGTAACCAATCAACACTTGTAGTTATTAACCGTACTAATATTATAAATGCGAAAGTTTGTATGGATGTTTGTTATACTCTTTCACGCTAAAACTATTGAATGGATTTCAATGAAATTTTACAATAATATAGCTTATAGTTACATCAGAATAAGACATATATAAGACATAAAAAAGATTTAAAAAAAATGTTACGCGGGCGAAGTCGCGGGCAGCAGCTTTTAATATTATAGAGAGAAGATTTGAATTTTTGAATTTTTGATTGTAATGAATAAAGTAAAAAACTACTTGACCGATTTTAAAAAAAATTTCACCTTTAGAAAACTATATTATCAGCGAGTGACATAGGCTACATTTTATCGCGTGCAACACCTAGTATATCATAAAGAGGAAGGATTTGTGTTTTTGGTTTGTAATGAATAAACTAAAACTAAACTTTTTTCTAAAAAGAAACTAGTTATTTAGAAAAAATCACCCTACATTATCAGCGAGTAGTTAATAAATTTTACAAAGTTGCTTGCAACAGCTCAACATCTCAAAGATAAATGCATCAAAATTTCTTATGGGGTGCTTCTGTCTTAAGTAGCAAAAATAGGCTTACGAGTGGATGATCTGATCGAAGAACCGTTTGATAATTGCGTCCTCCGCTGTCAAGTGCTCTGACATTCCAACCGCGTGATTCATACACGCATTTATAGTCATGGGATGGGGGGCTTTGCATTTGTAATGATATTCTTGAGACATCGTAAGGAAGGACATACCTAGTTTCTTCTAATGTTAACTATATGAAAAAAAAAATGTAAATCTATATTAATATTATATAGAGGTAAAGTTTGTACGTTTGTTATGTATGTAATCTTCAAAAATAATCATCCGGTTTAAAAAATCCTTCACCGATAGTTAGATTAGAATTTCAGGGTGAGCATATTAGGCTTTAGGTAATATTCCACGCCCTCGGAGCCGCGGGTACCAGCTATCTAAAAATAAAAATTTAACTCTTGGTAAAAATATAATTTCAGGCGTTATTATTATTGCTTTATTCTCGTACATTTTGTCAGGCGTTATATCCTTTACCATTCAACAAGACAACAATATAAAGTGTTAATTTTGTGTGTGGAATATCGTATCTCTTTGGAAACAATTTTAGATTATACGGTCATCGGCCCGTTACAAATTTAGCCCGACGTTAATTACTTTTACTAGTTTGAGTTGAAACATCAAAGAGTGATTAAAGATTTAGTGTGATTCATAACAACCAGGTATATCTGATTATTTGTGACTCACATATATATCTTTCATAGTAAATTCATTAGTCAGAATTGTTTGCAGAATCGAAATTAACAGTAGACTGTTTATAGGATGTAGTTAATGTTTTATGATTAAGTAATCGTGAGGGCTAAGCCAGCTTGAAACCGTTTATAAAAAGTAGGTTTTTTTTTATTACTGATAGGTGATCATTATGGTGTCGGACCCTTTGGACCCACACATTCTGACCTACGAAAAAGTGCCTGTTGAACCCGCTAGTCTTTTGTATGTTCGGCAGGCTTATTATCTAAATACGTCTGCTGAGCGACAGGCGAAAAATGCGAAAAATTTGTGCAATATCACACTAAATCGTATCACGTAGCTCATAACACTAGTGTGGTTTACGTAAAAATTAAAGATTTATTGTGATATTGCACAAATTTTTCGCATTTTTCGCCTGTCGCTCAGCAGACGTATTTAGATAATAAGCCTGCCGTATTTCAACCGCAACACGTCCACTGCTGGACCATAGGCCATATATTTACTCGTCAAATATTCAATTTCCAATGCAAGTTTCAGTACTTTCAGTACTGAATGGCCAATGTGATAACCGGTCAAAGTGATAAAATAGCTTCTAATTTCTTCCAACCTGATTGGTCGGGGGCGTCGCTTGGTCGTCCAGCGACTCACTATTTACTACGGGGAATAGAGACTAGGTATCTGCCTCTTTCTTTTAGCATTATGGTTTACATTTTACATCCTCAATTTTTAAAATTTACACTGGCAATATTCCACAAGGGATATTATATAGTTTTTTCGTTTTACCATTGGCCTGCCACTGGCCACAATTTCTTAAACCTTTGATAAATTAACATGAAAAGTGACCATTCATACAAGTACCGTGTTTTTCATATCTATTTGCTGTTGTGAATCGAATTCAAAAAAATTAATAATAATTGTTACAAAATTCACAATTAGTTAATGCGCGTTTAAGTTTTATTAAATTTATTTATAGGCACTTACATTAGGGTATTGCATAACAAATTATAACACAAAAAGAATCGAACAGTGACGACGCAAAATATATCAATTCAATCCCTATATAATTTTCTTACTATTAATAGTTAAAGCTTTCTCGCGGATACGAAAGCAAGTAAAAGCTTAGGTATAATATAATATTTATTACTTAAAGAGCTTCCCATTAACTAATAACGGATTTAATTGCGTATTAATTTCAAATACAGCCCCATTTTACGTAATTACCTACCTATTGTATATTAAAGATCTTGAGAGAATTTGCAATTCTGTTTAAACTGAGGACTTTGTTACTATTTTTGAGCACTGAGCAGTTTCAATTTGCTTTTAGTTGTGCTCAGCTTTTACTTTTCATTTTTATCGATGACTAGCTTTATCGATGACTAGCTGGTGCCCGCGACTTCGTCCGCGTTGAACGATGAAAGGTACCCTATGTCCTTTCTGGTGTCCCAGACAACGTGTATGCAAAATTTCACGGTGATCGGTTCAGTAGTTTTTTGCGTGAAAGCGTAACAAACAAACAAACTCACATTCACATTTATAATATTAATAAGGACTAGACTAGACTAATAGTAATTCAATCCGAGCGAAGCCAGGCCGCGTCGCCTAGTAATTACTTAAAGGAGATCTATCTAACGACCCGCCGACCTTCGGACTTAAGCTTTTTCGACGTAGTATGCCATTTATGTTCCTCATCTCCTAATAAGCGAGTATTTCCTTTGATCTAACTTTACAATCTACCTGCCTTCAACGTACCTACATATATGGATTCAAATAATGCAACGTTTTCTTTTTACCTTTTTTTGCTTTGCCATGTGATGCCAGAATTCGCCAGGTGATCAATACGGCACGGCAAAGGCTGTCGGCATTTTGTATTTTGCGCCATTTTCCATTGTCAGGGTGAATCAAGCAAAAGAAATTTTGCAGAATGTAAGCTTCTTTTAAACTCAGTTAAAGGTCGTCACAGCGGTAAAGATGTCAGGCATACCACTACATATTATATCATTCGCGCGTCTGTCTGTCTGTTCGCGATAAACTCAAAAACTACTGCACCGATTTTCATGCTGTTTTCACCAATGGATAGAGTGGTTCTCGAGGAAGATTTTAGTATATAATTTACAAAGTTACGCGGGCGAAGTCGTAGGCAGGAGCTAGTTACATAATATTATTTTCTGTTTCTACGTTGTTCTATAATCTTTCTAAAAAAATTGGGTTATTAAATGCAAATAAGATTTTTTTAAATCCGCCTGGTAACTAGTTCCAGTGTTTAACGCATTCAACCATGTTTGGTTGATAATATAATAATATATAATGAACTAATATAATAAAGTAAGTATAGATTATTATTATACTTAACACTTGAACACCAAAGATCCTATTATAGTTGATTTTTTGCGAGTAAAATTTTTTACGAAATCTTAATGTAAACTCAAATTTAATTCTACGTAAAAGAATCTATTTGTGGTTGAAATACACGAATCAAATTTAAAGGGAGTCTTAAAGGTTCTCCGAAATGATGCAGACTTGTTACCATTTTAGTACGTAGGAGGAGTCAACAATGCATCCAACATAACATATCGCGAGCAAAATCTCACGGTATATTAAGACTTACGAGGGCAATGCAACAGCTGTGGACTGTTGAATGAATCATTGTGGATTATCTATCTGTAAAGGCATGAGAAATCATTTTGATGTTTGCGTTGTTCGATATTTAATAAAACGCAGTGGCTCGCGCGCGTTGACCTTTAATTCTGTTAGTTATTCTTATTCCACATGTGGATACGTATAATTGAAACTTGTTGTGGTCAAGCTAGCGCCATTTCGCCTCTGGTATCATAATTATTTTTAGCAAAAACACATTTTAATGCAAAAATAAAACGATAGCAGGTAAACGTTTCGCGCGGTTTGCTGTGTGCTTCAGGCACTGCGGGCGCCTCGACTCGTGTAATTATTATTTTGTTTCATACTATTTCAAAACTATTACATATGGCTTAAAGGCATGTTTTAGCTTTTGCATATATTTGATTTATTAATTACTGAAATAAAAATAGACGTTTCATTTAAAACTCAACAATGCTAGATAGCTATAGAAGATGTACAAACACAGAATGAGGCGATGTGGTTTTTTCTTTGAAAAAAGAACCCATTTTTGAGTTACGGGTTTCACTAATTAGTTAGACTAATAGGAATTAAGTGTAGGTGGATGTAAAGCCGGGTCTTAATTTCAATGTTATACTGATTGTTATTATTATAAGTTTTGGAATTTAATTTGTTGAATATCTTAACAGGTTTGTATCTACTGTATTAATACAATAAAGAGAGAATATTTGTAATGAGTTGTTTTTTGTTGTAATGAGTAATATCAAAAACTACTGTTTAAAAAATTTAAAAAAAATATTTCACCTATAGAAAGCTACAGCGATTAACAGAGGCTCTATTTTATAAAGTTACGCGGGCGAAGTCGAGTGCAACAGTTAGCTGTTGATATAATTTTATTTTAGACTTTACACGCGATTGCTAAATTACTTATTAAATAATTAATATCTTCTTTAGATAAGATATTCATTGAAGATATTTTTTTATATTTGAAATTAAGATTTTTTTCTGAAGTCAATTCATTGGCACTGTGAAAATTTTGATTTTTCTCAAAATCCACAAACACATTTCTTCACACACACCCAACTGCTTAGAATTCGGAAGGGTTATAATTAATGTTTGCACGATGAGACATGTGACGGTGTCGGTGGAGACCTTTCTGCACCCTAACGCCCTTAAAGTATGCATTAGGATCGGTATACCCCATCGATTAATCGTGCGTAGTTACGTTAGGTATGGCAATCATATTGTTGTTGCTAACTGACCAAATTGGTTTTGATTAATTATTTGTTTTTTCCTTTTTAAATACGCAAATAAATGGCTTAATTATTTTGTAACTTCCTCATATGCATAGGAAATCCATTCATCAACAATTACATCTAATAACACATAATAATAATAATAAAACATTACATATAACTAATGAATGATTTGAATTTGAATTGATTTGTTAAATTAAAAATACAGTTCGTGTTTTTATGTTATTTTATTGCCTAGTTTTGTAGGTATATATATCCTAACGTGACTGTGTATTCTCAGATTTTCAAAAGGTCAGTTTTTCAAATCGTCAGAATTACAAATGGTCAGATTTGGTACAATCTCTACTAAAATTACAAGTGTAATTGATTGATAACATAGGTACATACTCTGTTCTGAAAGGATAATTCCTAATCCCCTATCCTTAATCCTAGTATAGTCGGCAGTGCACTGGCAGCACCTATTTTGTTGCTTGTGTTTTAGCCGACGGTAGCCACCTACCATCAATCAAGTGGACGGTCAGCCACCCTAACGACCTTAACATAAAAAAGTAAATGAGTCTGTTTGTTACGCTTTCACGCTTTAATCACTCTACGAATCATCATGAAAATTTGCAACACGTTGTTAGGTGTAGGTAGAAAGGGCATTCAGACATTCTGACTTTTATTCAGAAATAAACTATTGTTCCCGAGGGTCGCGAATCAAGTCGTGGGTAAAGCTAGTTTATTTATATTTACTGTAATGTTTGTCTACTGAAACAACATAAGAAGAAAAATTGGGTCACACAACTCAAGAAAACTTTCACGTGTAGCCAATAAGTTTTTGATAAATTTTCTTTTCCTGTTTGACTCCACACGATAAAGCCCAGCACAGACGTGGCTTTAATATATTTATTGCTGCGTTTGTTGTCACTCAAACTATATTATAGAAAATATATAATTATATGCGTTGTTATAATATATATACATATTATACAGTTACGTCTGTGCTGAGCTTAAAGCTATATGCATATATATGTACATCTATGTACGTATAATGTATAGAATGTAGAGGAGTGTGTGAAGAATGCGCTATCAACTGAAAACAGATAAACGTCCCGACCCATCTACACATGTGATGTGACGTCAATGGCCCCACTACGATTACATTACACATTATTCAAGAGGCACAAAGGCCAAACATTTGCCGCGTGATCAAGTTTTGCATTAACTAAATCATTAAACACACCGTGCGATATCCAACAGTCAGTTTGGACTAACGTTATCTACGTTTACACTAAGATAGAATACATATCTCACGGTTTATTCTACACAACTGGGTAGCATTTATTAAAAAAGGTACGATTTATAGTTTGCATTCAATGTAACAATAAGTACGTGTTGGGGCATTGCACGCACTTGTATCCCCCTTGGCGTTGCAAGTGGAGCGTCGGGGTCTACCTGTCGTCTTTTATTTAAAAAAAAATCACCAGTGATATACGCAATAATAACAAAATTATCAATTAAGAATATTATTAACTGAGATATTTATTAAAAAGCCACAAAAGATAAAACAATTGAAATGAGCTAACTACTAAAGTCTTTTTAGGACACTGTAATGAAATCGCTCCGCTATTCAATCTTTCCAATGTAAACAGTTACGAGAGATAAACGTAAACGTGAAGAAGTATTTGTGGAAATTGATTGATAGAATTTGGGAATGAAATTCGAAATGGACGAGACCCTGTTTAAACTTTGAATCATTTTCTCTTTAGGTCACCTACAAGTAAATACTCCACAGTCAGTCAGTGACTCATTACCTACTAGAGTTTAATGTATGAAGAATATAGGAGCCTATGGATTTTAGATCTGTCGAACCGTTACTGCCTGATTACAGTTAATGAGGACGCGATACGACATGCACAACGATTTGGTCCAATTTGAACGCATGTGTGGAGACAGCGCTGTGTGACAGTATTTTTCAATTACCTTGCCTTGTTGAACTTTCATTTCTAACTACCTGCATGCTCATTTTCTAAAATTATTTCGCAACTTGTTTTTTCTTCGAAATATTATTGTGAATATTAGATTTAAGCTATTCCTTACCCATAAGTATAGTTTTGGTTACTTAAAAAGCATGCCAAGTCAATGGTCGTGCGTCATTATGTTCGTCGCTTGATTTCCAATCCGTACTTGGATGAAATATAAAATGAATAAAACATAAATATTCAAATGCTTGTACGAGTAGGTTGCGTATGCTTTGACAGGTAGTAACGCTGTATGTAGCTTAGATATTACTAATAAATAAGAAAATATTAATGTTATACAAAAAGTTATTAACATTCATTGGCTTATTTTTATAATACGATTGGGTTACTTTCTTTTTATATAAAAAAATAATAATCTTTATTTGCCCAAACACGTTTTATAGACCAGGGTCGATATTTTTGAAACCAAAAAAAATAATAGTAGGATGAAACCCATTGGAAAAGGAAGATAATATAACAAAAATGAAAGGAAAAATAATTTACGGGCGATCTGAGGTCGGGAAGAGGAAGGGGGTGAGTTTTTAAGGGTAAAAAACGGTTTATCTCGATATCAGGCAAAACTACAAGTCCCATGGCAAAGTTGTAGGTAATAAAAAGATCTAAAACTTTTGTATTTACACTTTTTTCACATAACCTCAAAATTTATGTGAAAAATTCAAATAACCAAGTTTTTGGTTTTTTTTACGAAAAAAAATTTGTTTCACGAAATCTGGTGAAAACTTACCTTTTTATGTCCCACACCACACACACAGTAATTTTTTTGATTTAAAATATTTATTTTTTCACCTTCTTTTGACTTATAATCGAAAAAGCACATGTTCTAAAAAAGTAGTATCCAAATATAAGTTAACTAGCAGGTGCCCGCGACTTCGTCCGCGTTGAACTATGAAAGGTACCCTATGTCCTTTCTGGTGTCCTAGACAACGTGTATGCAAAATTTCATGGTGATCGGTTCAGTAGTTTTTGCGTGAAAGAGTAACAAACATCCATACATCCATACAAACTTTCGCATTTATAATAATAGTACAGATAACTAAGTACGGATTCGTTTAAAAGTGTAGTTGTAACATTTTCTCGGCCTCAACAAATGTTTATTCTCAACAAATAGTTTGAAGGCACCTAAAAAACATTTCCACGAAAGGAATTGAGAATCGCGTTTCTTGGGAAATCACGTTATCATAGGGAAACCATTCTAGGAATAAAATGGAAAAAATGTGTAAATTCTCAATAGGTGAATACTGAATAAATTCACGAAGACTCATGCCCCAACGCTGATGTGAACAAACTAGAGAACTTCAACGATAACGTGTAGTTTGAAGTGATTTCCTACGTAACGCATTGCAATTGTTGCTATGTAGGTAAATGTATGACGACTAGATCCATTACACGTTCCCGATGTTATCTATCGGGCTTTTAAAGGTTGCGGTTGGGCGTGTGCTGTGCACGTCATTGCCACTCGTGACTAGCCATGCTTGATAAATATAACATGAATACGAATGTAGAGTGCTTTTTAAAAGCGTGCCTCTTGTATTGAAAATTATGCTTGAGTTTCATCCATCTTTCTATACGAAAGTTGAAAGAAATTTCAACTGTTCTTTTTATAGTTTTCACTTAGGAACGATCAATTCATTTTTAGTAGTAAAATCGTTATTGTACCAAGCCCTTTCGAGCATCTTTTCGGATACAGTATTGTTTTCTTTCACATTAGTACGAACGATAAAGGATTTATTCCAAAGTTTGTCATGCCAATTGTTAACCTTGTCTTCATTCTTATTATGTTTCAGAACTCTTCGAAAATGTCTTTATTTATCTTGATCCGATACTTATCGTCTCATAAGTGTTGACCAACAGACCGCGAGAATCTGAACATATTACTTATGCCATCGCTCTCAGGCTCACATATTATTATTATGAAATATTCTTGTGAAAACGTCTCGGTTTCCCCAGAAGTTCAAAATTTAGGTCACACATCTGTTTTCTAGTTATTTAAGTTAGTTTTGTGAAAATTATGTATCTAGAATAGTTAAGAGTTTTATCAAAATAAATCACACATACACTTTTCGTGTGATAGTTTTGTCGTTGTGTAAATGTGAAAGATGCCATAGAGAGAATCCGTTTTCTGGTACATTTAATTTTGTTACCGCTTCATGAATTTTAATGTGTGTGACGCTACAGAGCGGAAGAATCTTTTGACGTCTCGTCAATGTCGTTTTTCACATTTCCTCACCTCCAGGCCCCAGGCAATATCATTGTACATACTCTCTGTTAGATGATAATACGACAAATCCGTATAAAATTCGTGAACATATCTTGGAAATATATTCGTATTTTGTTTAATATTCTTTTACTTACTCCTATACTGAACTTATTAAATAAGTATAATATCATGTACTCAACTTATTTAAAATATAATTTAGTTTATCCATTAACTAAATAAATAAGTGATATCTTAGAAATATATTTTTATTGATTACCGTATTCAATGCATTTTTCTTATTGATCGGGATAATTTACGAGGTCATTCTTATTTTTCGTGCGACACATTTCAGTTGTTCTCGAAATAGCTCAGGCCTTTTGTCAACAAAAATATTATTTATGTACTACAATGTTATGCCCTCAAAAAAAATGTATATGTCGTAATAAAATTTAGAAGCATGTACGCACCAATTATTCTTTATTCAGAAAAACATTATGGTATGCGAAGCTTCACATCGTGAATAACTCCAAATTTATTATTCATGAATTCACGATCAATTCATTTCAATACACACGGATCTTTAAAGCGTATTGCAAATTTTACACCCCTCCCATCGTGGGGTAATCGTAATCAGATGAAATAAAAATGACAACATTAAAACCTTTTCGTTATTTGATTTGACGCTTTTCCTTTTTTGTTAATTGATTTGATTTAACGGTATTTGATTAAAAATCGTTAACGCTTTTCATATTCCTCATTCCACGAATCTCTCAGCACTCAAATAATAATTAGTTTTATCCTTCATTAACGTTATACATTTCTTAATTAAAGCTGTTGTAATCAATTTCACAGTTCTCATTTGTTTTGAGAAACATTCTGTTGTTAAATCGAACCCACTTATTTTGTACCTTATTATCCAATTGTTTTCACTTAAGTGAGGTCAAACAAAGAGGAAGTATTTTAAATATTTTCCAATTAAATCATTTCAATATAAGTACGTATTCCACGGTTTAGAAGTATTTGCAGAATTCTAAGAGCTGTTCGTTTGTGTTCCGTATCAACCTGATGGACGGACTGTTGCGCAGATTGGCTTCGTTTCCTGGATCAAATTGGCTCCACTCGTTCGGTTCACTGAACCCCATTTCCTACCTTAACAAATAAATAATAACCCTCCAACGAAAGTACACCAGTTTCCTTCCACGCCGACATTGTGAGAGTCTTTTAATGGATCGAATATAAGTGTTTCGCTGAGATTTTGTCGTGTTTTATATTAACGACAAATTTGTAAATTAGATTTCGCAGAGGAGAATAATGTCAAATGTATCTTTAAAAATGTCTTCCTGTCCTGGTAGTAACATAAACATGTGCTTAATTTTATACTTTACAATTTCGTGTAAATGCGCAATTTTTTTTTCACTTTTCATATAAGAATTGTTTCGTATGTTTTTTAATTAAAATATTTTTTATGAGTTAAATTACGCTGTCAACTTAACAGGATAGAGGATGAAAGACACTGTGGGGATGGGGGAATGGGATCTGCCATCCCCTACTTACACACTGAAACAAACTTAAAGAGCCCTTTTTACTAATAGTAGGTATACTTGATGCACTCTATATATGTATGTTAAACTAGTATGTTTATAGAGTATGTTTAAACTTTAGTGTTGGTTTATATAATCAATATTATTTTATGATATAGCTACGTTGGAAGGGGATAACTCTTGTTATTATGAACAGTTTACTGTTTCGGATCAAATATACGGGTCATTTATGGAGTAGTTTGAATGAAACCGCTGTTGTTTGTTTATTGGCTATCAACGAGTAAACTCGCGTTTTCTAGGAATAAATAGGTTTATTATACAATAGGTCACTTTTGTTTAAAAATAATAATTTGATAAATCTATAGTTAGTCATTTTGCTCTTCCGAAATTTTTCTCTTGCAGTAGGTATCTATTGTTTGCGTATATTGTTTACTAGCTGGTGCCCACGACTTCGTCCGCGTTCTCTATAGCCTTCCTCGATAAATGGACTATCCAACACAAAAAGAGCGTTACAACGCGCACAACCAAACAAACAAACTCTTCAGCTTTATATATTACTAGCTGGTGCCCGCGACTTCGTCCGCGTTCTGGATGAAAGGTACCCTTCTGATGTCCCAGACAACGTGTATGCAAAATTTCATGGTGATCGGTTCAGTAGTTTTTGCGCGAAAGCGTAACAAACAAACAAACTCATATTCACATTTATATTAGTAAGGATTAGTATAGATGTAAAAATTGTGAAATGAAATATTTATATTTCTCAGTATTTTTTTGATTAAAACGTAATTTTAAAAAAAGTCGTTATCGCTGACTTCAAAGACACAAACAGAAATTGTTAGTTAGCGTAATAATTTTAATTTGAGAATGCAAAAATTTAATTGCAGGCCATTTTTAGCACCTTATTAATACAAGAAGAATAGTTTTATAAATGGCAGCTCTTTATAAGGAACCAAAATTGAAATTGACTGCTCGTAATAGCTGAGTAATTATCACATGCCGTTAACAACATTGTCCGTAAATGGGAAGACCTTGACACGGGTGCTGCGCAGGCGCACCTGCCGCACGTTCGCGAACGAGCGACATCTGCCGCATTCGAATGTGTTCAAGCAAAAGGTGGCCACAAAGCTCCCAAGTCTATTTTATTTTATTTATTTATTTTAGGGAAACATACAATAACTCGATACACATTATACACATAAATACATGAAAAACATAAATAAGTCCATAGTCAACTCCCAGCTATTTCATTTTTACTATTAGCCGTGGTGAAGGTCTATTTGATTGCAAGTGGCTACCGTCGTCCATACCAGGGGACAAGGTGGCTGACGGTCTGATAAGGAATAATGTATCTATAGTGGAATGGGCTCATAATTAAAATTAAATACTATGCGCCGTTCTGCGGCGTTGCTTGTGTTGTAAGTGACGGTAACTTAGTCCAATCCCTATTGAATATCGAAGGTGGTATGGTATATAGTTTGTAAGTAGAAACTTTTTCGATTCTACGCCTTCACTCACAACCAAAGCCATAACCAAATTATGATGAAACCTCGGTTCAGAGTTAAAATTTTTTAGACAGTATAGTTTTCATAATAATGTTCTCCGTACTCCGTACGTGTATACTATTGATAGCATTGTCAATGGTAATAATAATATTAAATGGTTTTATTTTATACTGAAAAGTGGTTGAGAAAAAGAGGCTTAGAATGCATCAAATTTTTAGGTAAGATTTTTCAAAATATGTAAGTATTAATTGAATTTGCTAATCGAATACACAAACATAGTCTTTGTTTGTCAGTCGTACATCAAATATATCATCAACGTATGCGATAAGAGATATGAATATGCGCGTTGTTATGAGGGTGACGGACGACTATGTAACGAGGGGGGGCCTCTCAACACTTGGCATTTTTCTCATATACATACGTTACGTCGAGGAAACAGGCGACTGCTGTCACAATCAATTTGCATTAGTTTCTGTGATTATTTTCCTCGTCTAAAAGATGACGCGATTCTTAAAAGAAATTGTTTATTGGTATACTAGCTGGCGCCCGCTACTTCGTCCGCGTTGAAAAAGAAAAAAGTAGCCTATTCTGTGTCTTGTACGTCTAAATGTTTATCCACCAAGTTTCATGAAAATCAGTTAATTGGTTTAAGAGTTATGGAGTAACATACATACATACATACATGCAATACCTCTACACTTACAGATTTATTATTAGTATTGATTAATTTATTTAAACTCAACTATATAAATAAAAGCTCAAAACTTTATAACGGTCATCATCATCCGAAAAATTAATACATCCATCTTGACAAACTTTCGCATTTATAATATTAGTAGGATTAGGTTAGGATATCTAATAGTTCTTTAAGTTTTTAATAGGCTTATTTATTACATTCGAGCATTTTGAAATTAGCCTTACTCGAGGTTTCTTTGGGGTTTTCAAAAATGCACAAATTTTTCTTTAAAATTTTAGATTTGTGGTAATGAAGATTATAAATTATTCTCCAATAGTAAAACTTTTGTCCGCATGTAACTTATAACTTGTGTAGAGTATTCAACAGAAGAAACTCGTAGATTTATCGAAAGTTTGCCCTCCCAATTATTTGTTGTAAGAAAGTGTGAATTTTCGGTAGACGTGTTAACTTTTCTTTTGAACTCATAACGCTTTCTCACTAAAGTTCCAACAACTTTTAAACATTATCACAAATCTTAGATATTGCTTCAACTTGTCTTCAATCTCATTGGCAAGGGTCAACTTGATCTGTCTTTTTATATCTGTATCTATACCTACATTATAAACTCGTAAACGAGCTTGTCTGTACATTAAATATTTTTCAAAAAACAATTTGTACCTATTAAGATTAAGATTTAAAGATTTTTTGTCTGTTTGTCGGTGCGTTTGTGTATGCTGATCTCTACCATTTAATTAAAACATTGTTAAGCCACAAATATTACTATTATTTTTTACTGTGTATTTATTACTATGTATTTATTACTACATAGTTGGCCCTGCCTGAAATTAAAATCAGCACCCCTGAGACAGAGCAATCAAGCACCTTAAACACTCGTCCAATGGGTAGGCAAATAATAATTCCGATTTAGTGTTCCCATCTCAACAGCGACTACTCAAACCCATTACAGACCTCATAAAAACTTAATTTTCTTCGTCTTATCACCATAATTGACGTCGCTTACTCTTAAATGCTGTTAGGTCAAGGCCGATGTAAATATTTCCCTTGGCAACGATCTTTTAAGTCTATTTACTGCGTAAACTGTCACAACGCAACGCCCCGAGTGGAGTAGGCATCAAGTTGTAATTTTTTATTCAATGATAAATTTATGTGATTAAATACAGTTACAGTATCATAACTAGCTAAATCTGGCCACGCTTCGCTGTAGCTCAATCTAATATTATAAAATAGACATAAAAAACACTCTTCTGTTTAATTGCAATATTGTGTAAAAATTTCAAGTATAATCTTGGCTTGTTTTCGAAATTACTGATGCTGATTTTTATATATAACTAGCTGCTGCCCGCGACTTCGCCCCCGTAACTTTGTAAATTATGAAACTAAAACCTTCCTCGAGAACCACTCTATCCATTGGTGAAAACAGCATGAAAATCGGTGCAGTAGTTTTTGAGTTAATCGCGAACAGACACACAGACGCGGCGGAGGACTTAGTTTTATAATACTCGTATGTAAGGATTTGCAGTAGCTAATATCTAAAAAAAAAAACAAGTAATTTTAACAAAAAAAACCTACTTCAAACCGTTTTCTCATGGATGCCACTGTTAGAACTGGACCAAATTGAAATGGGTCACACGGGAAGCACTAGCTTTCAAATAAAAAAAGAATTATAGAAATCGTTTCACCCAGTCGAAAGTTCTGAGGTAACACTCATAAAAAAAAACGAATTGCGAACCTCCTCCTTTTTTTGAAGTCGGTTGAAAAAAGAGAAAATCAGTTTAACATAATGAACTTTTTTGTATTTATTTACACCTAATCTTTTATTTTTACTTTATATGTTAATGTTATTATTTATGAGCAATGCGATTTTATAAAATAAACGAAAATGTTACATTTTTAAATGAAGAATTATATTTTTGCGATAATAATTATGTCGTTGCCACGAAAACTATAATTTTTAATGTTCCCTCTTTGTTTTAACTCGTAACTGTTTTTAAATGTTAACGCACTCGTGTCTATGATTGTTTCTGTATGCTTCGTTTTGCATTTGTAACAGGAAAATATTTTAAAAAGTATCTTACATTTACACATAATAGACAAATTCTGTTTACAGGTTATGTAGAGGTTTATTAAGTATCTTGTTTGATTGTTCCTTTGTTAGAAGACGTAGTGTTTCTGAAAAACAAATTTATCTATAAATTTTTCTTAAGACTTTTTATAATATAGGATTTAAAAGCCATTGTATTGTTAGAGATGCCTATGTTTCATTCAATAGGTAGGTAAGGTACGACTGGTTGATTTTAATGTTCACGGAAATTTTGTCATTTGAATGTTAAACATTGTAGTATCCGATTCTCATAACAAAGTTTGTTCGTCAGTTTCGAATAAATTATACCTTGTTTTGAATCGTTCGTTGTTTAAACACGTCAATCGTATAATCTGATTCGTTCAACCAAAAATTTTTATTGCTTTGACAAGTTTTATGAATTTTTCGTTAAATTTTTTTTGGTGTAAAAACCTGCAAATACTACCAGTATTTGCAGCCTTCCTTAAAAACTGAACTGCTATCTGAACTTGTAAGAACAAGATCTTTATTACAAAATTTATTTTATTATTATTTAATTTAATGAAATATTAAACATTACATTAAATTAAATAATTTAAATCTATATAAAGCTGAAGAGTTTGTTTGTTTGTTTGGTTGTACGCGCTAATCTCAGGAACTACTGGTTCGAATTAAAAAAATATTTTTGTGTTGGATAGTCCATTTATCGAGGAAGGCCATAGGCTATAGAGAACGCGGACGAAGTCGCGGGCACCAGCTAATATTAAATATATTTAATATTTCATGATGGTCTTTTGTATGGACGTGGTTAATTAAGCTCAGAAATAAGACAATTCGCCCTGCCGTAAATACACTGAAAATAAAGGTGTACATGACGTCCATGCTTAGTTAGGCGACTTTTCTCAACAGCGCTACTAGGAACTGCGAATCTCAGTAGTAACAGTGTCTAATACTTTGCTAAAGATAGACGGACTGCACATTTTTGACCATAAAAACAGTGTGCCCTGCCACTACTAAATGCTTACGTACAACTATTAAGCTAAATAACAACATAAGATAACTTAAGTGTTTAGAAAGATGAAAATTTTAAAGAACAGTTTGTAGTGTTTTACCAGCAAAATATTGAGAAGTCCTCATATACTTGTATTGAGTTATATTGATTAAACATGTAACGGCGCCGAAGACGTTGCAAATACTGGATATATAGCAGACAAGTTCGGTGGTTAGGTCGAAAGTGACACAAGGCTTGAAAACTGAATGGGTCCGCTTTACAAGAGTGATGAGGGCATATTTTACACCTACACACAGTCGCTTACGTCTCATTGCAGTTAACAAAGAGATAAATAAATAATTCATAACAGTGTGACCAGCGACGCGCTAGTCTGAATCTTAACATGTAGCATAAATTTACATTAAGCGAGTTTATACTTGCCGGCTTTGGATTGTAAAAATGTGTCAGACTCGGCACAGCATGAACAATATTATTCAAAGTCTAGAAAGCATATCACACACAGTACAATGCATATATAACTTTATTTGTTAAGAAAGTGTGATAGATGACAGTTAACCTAGCTATGCTCCTCGGGTTTGTCCGTTTTAAATTTGAGTTCTCACCGCGTGTCCGCCTTGAAACTAGTAGTAGTTAGGAAATTAGGCACTGATGTGCATACAAGTGCAATGAGTTCAGCAATCGTAAATTGGGCAGCCCGTCTCTTACAGAAAACTGCAGTGAAATAACATCACTTATTTTGTTGTGTTTCGCTGCGTGAGTAATATCCGCATTTAATCTCCTACCCCTTATCCTCTATTAAGAATTCAGTGTTACTTAAAATGCTTAAATTTTGGCTGCATACTGGTGTAAATTCAGATTTTATTTTAGTTTTTCTAATATAAGTTTTTCTAATCTATATTTATTATTTAGTCACGTCTATTCTTTTAGTTTACTGTTAGTTTATCATAGACTTCGAGTACTTACCTATTTTCAAAGTTTTATAACTGACATGCACACTAACCTAGATTTAAGATTCAAAAAGTTGTATAGTAATTTTTATACAACTTAATGGTGACATTTCGTTGGTGTACCTATTAATATATCTACGGCCTGAAACCCACTCGCATTAGCCCTGGTAGTGCAGGTGTCAGTGGGCGTCTGAACCCACGCCTAAGGAAGCCGTAGGGACACCTTGGTTGTCTATCCGATAGTCCCACGTAGCTCAGCCGTAGCAACGTTAACAGTTAGAAAATAAAAAATATACTAAAAAAGACGTAAACAATATTGACACAACGTATCCTAAACAATATTAACAGAGGAAGAAGCTTTGATAAACAATCTATGTCCTTTCCGTTCGATCATGGTCGTGTTACTGCAAACTAGAAAACAAACAACTAATTAAATCAGTTGTCAGTTCTTATCAGTGGTACGAGTATTGTGTGATAAAAAGATCTTCACTCATCTAATGGGGGCTTTCAAGTCGTCATCATTTCACCTTGAGAGATTGAGGTGACGCGGGCTCGCCTTGACCTGTCAAATTCGCATTTAACATATATGTAGGGGATATCATATAGAAATAAAAGGATGTCGTCAATGACCTTTGATTTTGTTTAAAACAAAGGTTTTCTACCAATGTATGTTGTAGGTGATGGCATAAAATGGCGATAAAACGATGATTTTATACACCTCGTAAGAGCTTGGAGACGGCTATGCACGGGGTTATTCTGCGATATCAAATAAAGATTCGTGAACAAACGAAAGTCAGCAACATAGCCCGGCGGTTAGTGCCTAAGTTAAAGTTGCAATATGGACGACACTCAGTACGGAAGTTGACTGCCGTTAGGGCCGGAAGGTTATCGACCCACAAGATGTACTGATGACTTAAAGGGTCGACGCTGGATTTAGACTGCTTCTGACCGTCCTATTGGAAAGTTATGTGGTAGGCCTATGTCCAGCAGTGGACCTGATATAGCAGATCATAATGATGATGATCTTCATCGTCAATGACTGAATCTAAGCATACTAAGCATAGTAAGTGTTGATACTAGGAACATTTGCGAGAAAAGCTGTGTATTTATGTACAATTCGGCAAACAGGTTAACTGTGATCCACTTTAAAGTGGATCCTGTATTAAAGGCAACGTCAAAAGAGATGCGATCAAAGAAATGCGCTACTAGAATAGAGTGAAAGACATGGTGGGGATTAGGGAACGGGAAAACACAACGACATAAAGTGCTTTTATTGTGCGGTAGTCATAAATGTGCTATTTTTTGTTACCGCGCTGCCAAGTTTATTACTTTTTAATGTATTATGTCCTGCGACTACTAATACCGCGCTTATATTTATTTTTAATAATAAAATAACTCATTTTTTATTAAAAAAAAAACAACAGCTTAAGTAATAACCGAAATCAAACTTTTCCAGTTTCCTTGGAAATTTGTAATCCGATAGGCTTTAAAGATTTTCGTTCCAAGCATTTCGGCCTTACAAACATTATGTATATATTTTATATAACTAAAATATTGAGCCACCTTTAAATCTCTGAAATATTTAAATTGGATATTTTGAGATATTTACTAGATGGTCATTTTGATGTTTAGTTGTAGACTGTATAATATTTATAGTTTATAATTGTATATAAAATTCTCGTGTCACAGTGTTAGTTACCATACTCCTCCGAAACGGCTTAGCCGATTTATGTGCACTTGGTAGGTCTGAGAACAGGTTTTTATCTATTTTTTATACGCGGCAGCAGCTAGTAGTTGTATAAGTACAACAAATTCACGTAGAACTCTTATGTTAATTAATTAACTACTTCACTTTCAACATTAACTTTAAGTCACATAACAATAGTTATTATCTAAAGTCAATAATTACAGAAGTAGTTGCTATCGTAAAACAAATATTATATCTGTTAATTATATATTTGTACAAGATTTAATCTTGGCACGTGAATATCTTTTACAGCACAATTTTATACATTTTACAGCACGGATGCAATTTTTTTTTGCAAACTATATACACAATCCTTCCTAGTTTATCGCTCTTTCTATTGGTGAAAACTGTATGAAAATCCTTTTGATGTTTTAGAAGAAGTTGACGGAGAAACAGGCAGAAGCGGACAGCGAGAACGCTATTCTTAGATACAGTTCCATGTATCTTAAGAATAGATTTCAGTGACCTTTTTCCGGTGTCTGTAATGGATAACTTAGTTCGTGTTTCGTCTACCTATTTGCCCTATCAAATGTCTTTTTGTCTTTTTGCGGCGAGTAGTTAGTTTAAATTCGTCAGATATTGGGTCAAATTTTTACATGACAATGTGTTCTTAATTATTCTCATTTCTTTTTGATGACAACTTTCAAAAAGTTAGGAATGTTTATATACGTGAATTTGTTTTTTTTTTTTTTCGCTTTTGGCTACGGCTCTTTATCCTTATTTCTAGTAACGCGTTTGAATAAATTGATCAGTTATTTTTTTTTCTGACCGTTTTTGCACATAGGAATCAATTTTTCATAATCTTCGCATATTCACACCAGCTCGATTAAAAAGTTATTATTTTCCCTCTGAACATCACTGTTGGCCTTTGATTATGAAGTTGTAGCCATGGTGAATAATGCAATGTTCAGTTCGACTTGTACAATCGTTATACATATATTATCATAATATATTATTATGTACGTGTCTTTACTGTTTGTTATTAACGATATTTTTATGATAGTGTATACTTAACTCATAGTAACGTAAGTACTACCAGATTAGCGTTATATTTAGTTTATTTTGTTTAATTTAAAGGCGTTTCTTAACTTATCAGTCGATCAAAATGAAATTATCTTAGCATTTTAGCATCTTATGTCGGAAGGCAATTGAACCAACAAACGCACATTATAATCTAGTTCGCCCCGCTCCCTTCGAATTACAAACAGAATTAAATAAAACATTGCGCGGATTATCTTTATAGCCCATTTTCATAAAACCTTACATTCAACTAAAGATTTAAATCGAGAGATGCGGCATTACTAGCAAAAGTGTGTTACAAAATACAACATATATATTATACTAAAGACAAAAGTATAAAATACATATACCTTTGTCTAAACACACTTTTAAACACAGACAACACATTCCTTACTTCAAACGTGACTGTGACGATAGCGACGCTCTCAACAAGCGACCGTCACGCACTGTAGCTGGCGTGCAACTGAGTTGGGTTGAGCGCCTGCGCCCAACCCATTGTTAAGAATTTTCAATGTGTTTTTAGTATGGCGCGAGGAGATTACGCCGCATCTTTCGATTTAAATCTTTGCATTCAACCTGCCTTTCGCCCTTTTCGATAAAAAATGCTTTTTTGTGAATTCCTATAGTAAAGCAAACTTAAATGTTTAAGTCCTGGGTTATCTGAATAATTACGTCTGTTATATTCATAAGTAATCAGTTTAAGGGCCTATTTTAGCAAAGTGTTGATTAGTTACTTTTTAAAGAACGCTAATTGGCAAATAAAGGTCGCGAGTATCTTCTGTCAATTGCACAAACGAAATCAAAGCTTCGAATAACAACTTACGTGAATTTCGTAGCTAATTGGGCCTTCATTCGTAAAGTATTATGTCAAATGTCACGTGTCAAACTCAAACGTATCCCAGAATTGCAGTTGTCTTGTAAATTTCGTATTATTTATTCAAACCTACGTGTTGCGATGATTCCGAATATCATAAATGACAATGGATAAAGTTAAAAGGGAAAGAAGTGTAAACTTTGTCTTGCATAAGAGGGATTTAAAAAAGGTTAGGTTTTTCGGTATACAGACTGGCTGAAATTGAGATCTTGCAATATACTCCCAACAGTAAATGACAGGTATATTGGATGTGTGTGAACGTATAAATTTATTTATTCTCGTCGCAAATTGTTGAATAGTCCTCGCGCATCGCAAATCGCACAATGCAGCGCTCACTGTAAAACCCGCTCGTAGGGATTTGCGTCATTGAAGCAAGGCCGTTCTAATGCATCCGATGCGCGTGTGCTAGGACCTATTTATAATATTAGAGCAGTTGCTAAGGACGGTTCTTTGCACTCCTTATTCCCCTATGGCAGCGGCGTGGTGTTTTATTTTTGTCATGGCAACAACATTTTTCAATAATTCAAAATAAGAAGGAAGAAGCCGTAAAGAAAAAAAGAAAAGGCTTAGATCTATTTACCTAGTTAGAACAATTTTATTAATGTTCCTTCTTCTTGTTACTGCATCCGTCACACTGTGGTCCAAATACGTTTCCATATCTTCCTAAATCATACGAAGGGGTTAAGACCTTAGTAGGTTGCAATTGCTAACCTTAGTTGGTTTAAGCTTGCTAATAGGCGACGGTAGCTACGTACGATCAAGTGGATCATATGCGTTTCTGGTGACCTTTACATTAACAAAATAAGATTGATTGGAGTATATTGAACAAATTGAACAATAAATATACGTATTGTTGGGAGGTATTTCTCCGCCTTATAAGCGAAAGTTGTAGTAGGTTTATATATTGGTTATTGGTTTTTCTACGCTGAGATTTCCAAGCTTCCTTTATGTTGGGATAACCTTGTTACTGCCCTGGAAGGCAAATGCGGTACTGGCGTGTAATGTCTATATTGCCACTGTAACATATTCTATCGTGAATGGAGTTTCGTAGAATTTCATTTGTTCGTCCTCTACCTTTATTTTATCGTTAACTATTATATGTTAGACAAAGTTTGTTATAGAAGTCAAAAGTTTGTATTAATTATGTTTACTTTTTATTGCCTTAAAACTTATCATTATGTTTGTACAGGTTGGAAATTTTTAACACCACCTGGAGAGAAAGTTCTCTAAATACTGAAGATAGGAAAAATTACCCATAGTAAACATTCCTTTACTTTTAAAAAGAAATTCAAATATTCCTTGAAAATACGCTTGCCACACCCAAGAATCGAACAAACTAAAATGCAAAAAATAATCTGTAATTGTCAATCATGAAGATCAAATCTCTCTAACAAACATTTAATTAATGGAAAAGGGACATAGAATAATAGCTAATCGGATTAATTAGCTCGTCTTATTAATAGGCAAATTTGATGCAACGTCGATGTTACAAAATGAATTTACATAAATTGTGATCTCTCTTCGAATATGAAATCATATTGCCGACATCTGGCCGACATAGCAAATTTCATTTGAATCCTATGTCAACAATACCTACTCGTATTAAGCGATTGTGTTGCGGTCGGGCGGAGTGATTGGATTCATTTGTTAAAGCTCCTAGAACTTCTGTAAGCTCTTGTTCGTTTATTAGATTATTATTAGATTTCATATCATAATTTTTATATGATACAAATATAGAAAATATATATACAAAAAGAATTTCGAACGTCATACAAGGCGTAATTGACCTAAATGATTGATAAATAGAACCTTTACAGGAACATTCGCTGATGCATATATTCTTTATATACTTCTATGTATTATATGGTTAGATTCTTAAGCAAATATCAGACAAAAGAATCATTCAAAATGTTATTTATGTAGATTATGAGTTAAAATAACATAAATTTCCTGGCTTTCATAAATTTACTTATATGTATAGTGAAAATACAGTTAGAGTATTTTAGTTTCTGAACAACTACTTTTATTATTCTTGGTGAATTTGCTTTTGCTAGGGGTTTATTTGACTCGATCCAATACCGAGATGTCAAAGTTCAAAGCTTAAACGTAAACTAGTGACATATTTTCAACGGAATCGTACATTATACCATTTATAACAAACGTGTCATGTGATTACCACTAACTCGCGTGCTTTCGTTTTTTCAGGTTAATGCAAGGTGTTCATTAAAGATTGCGGATTAAGCTCTGTCATCTAGCCGCCTTTGAATACGTAAGTCTCACTAATTATATTGTATACTTAGGGCCTATTTCACAAACTACATGTAAAGTGTTGATTAGTTACTTTTAGAAATCATTTTCTGTTATATTGAATTATGCACTCGGTTTACTGCATCGTTCGATAGCCGATTTTTTATTATTATTTTCTATTTAATGCTTGGGACGTTTACCGTACAAACAAAGGTATATCAGCTCCATTATCCCCGGTTTCCGGTGACTTTAGATGACAGTTTAGCCTACTTGACGTTTGTGAAAGAGGCGCCTTAGTCTATAATAATTTTCTTATTCAGACTGTTATGATTTCGTCGTTGTTTTTTTTTTAAGATTTTGTCGATTAGTATTGATGTGTGCTTTTTGTGTAATTATGTGTATGTTATATTTTTTTATTCTATATTCTATTTTGTTATACTGACTATTGACATTTGCAATAGTAGAAGTCTAGTAGAATTGCATAACCATGTATTCCACAGCATTAAGACGTTAATTTTGGAAAATATTATGGGGAAAATAATATTCTTTGTCTAGAAGATAATTTTTTTTATGAAATATACTCTATGTATGGTTCATAAAAAATAAAAACATTATAACTTCATTGACATATTCCCTCCGTCCGCGTACGTAACTAAGTTTTGTAACTAGCTACGAACTGGGATTTTTTTTTCTAGGTTTGTAACCAGGTTACGAATGAATAAATCAAATTATTGGCACAACTTTTTCTCTGAAAGCACGAGGTGATTTAAACTTGCAACGTACGTTCAACATGCAACACACAATTGTTGTATCGATTAGTTTTCTAGTACGGACGTGTTCAATTTAAATCGAAAGCTGTATCAGAAAAATAAAGAGGTTTCTTCCTGCACTTTCTTTATGTCAAAGACGACAGACAGACTGACGGCCCATTTGATAGTAAATGACTACAGTCGCCTATAACACAAGCAGCGCCACAGGATTAGAAAGGAATAGAGAAGCATTCTGTTACTCATGCTATTGTTTCACGATGTTCTTATACATTTTGTAATTATATTATAATTATCAACTTGTCAACTGTTGCTGTTCAAGTTCGGTGTATTGTACAAATAACATTCATGTTACACCTAGTTGCCGTCGGGAAAACTACTTTCAAAGTTATTGATGAATACACAGAGGTCAGCTCGTACTGTACCTAAACTCAACTTCGAGAAAGAGGTCAACAGAAGAGTCGTAACATGGCGGCAGCGTTCCATATATGTATTTCTCATCTAAAATGCCTCAATAATCTCTATAAAACATGTACTCGAAATTACTCGTTGAAAAAGTTATCTTTATTGTTTCTTTTACATGCAATTAATAAATAATAATTAAGGGCATTTGGTAACGACTTAACGACTAACGGACGACAAGTGGCCAGCGTAGAATCTTGGCCGTCGCGACCTTGCCACCTTTGCGCATGTACGCCTAATGTTGACTTACATGATAAACGTAAATAAATTCAATTTTGCAATTTTCTCGTTGCCTTTTCGCATTTATACAAAATCGCTGCGGTATAAAAAGTTTACCGTGAAGGGAAGCGGTAGCGGAACTGAAAGTTTGAAGGTTCTCTCGCGTTTTCACGAAACAACGGACATTTTTGTTGTTAATCCCTCAGACGTTGGAAAGTTTGAACACACCTGGAGCTTTAACAATCGATAGAGTGTAGGTGAATGTTATCTTTCGAAAGTGTAGTAAGAATCATTTGCCTCAAGTTAGATAATAAAAATAAAAGTAGGCTAATATCGAATGTACATTCCCTCACCTGCATGCTAGATGTTTGCACTGAAACCCATAGACCGGTAATATTAAACAGTCGTTTATGGCGCTCTCTATGACTGCCTAGTAGAAATACTCTCACTTTTCAGTGAAAACGCTAAAAACTGGTATCTGGTAGTACGCTGAAAACTATTAGAAAAAAATGCGTGTTATATCTAGTGTTTATGACTAAGCATCACAATAGTCAGTCAGTAGTATCAGTAGCAGTAATAGCACTGAAAAGCACCGCAAGGACATAAATAATTAATTATTTATTTATGAAAATTGAAGTAGAGAAATTATAGAAGTCACATCAATAATAATGATTTTTGTGACAAATTGTTAAAGTTTTACAATTACAATTTTATTAGTCTGTATAAATTTAACCAGCTTAACAATGTAGTACATAGCTTGATTGGTCCCCGGACATCTTATTACGACAAAGGGCAAAAATTTTTAGGTCAGCCTGGACGAACATTAACACAATATGAAATATTTTTACGATGTAAGAGAACATAATACAAAAATTCCGTACCTTTTGTGTAAATTCCACTATATATTCTAAATGAAGAAACACTGACTCGTAGGGTCGTTCGACCTTTGCAATGAAACAATAACAATGTGAATATTGAATCCCTACAAAAAACAACCCCTTTTGTCAATACTTCTGAAAAAAACTAGCAGTGATTGTGTATAGAATAATGCTAGCGATGCGTATAAGTATACTTGTTATAATAAATGAATTTGTTTGTTATTTTTCCTCTGTTTATTGTGTTATTTTGCATTGATTCTTTCGTAGCACCGTGAAGCTACGCCGTAGGCCCGCCCTTAGGCTGGTTTTACAGTGACGCTTTCGCCAGCGCGGTTGGTAAGCGTCGCGGGCCAGGAGCTTTGCGTCTCTTGGATCGTTACATAGTTTAACCAACACGCGCGGATGGGCCGCGCTGACGACTGTACGAGCTAGCAAACTGCGCGCGTCTAAACTCGTCGAGTCGAGCGCTTACGGACCGCGCTTACCACCCGCGCTGGCGGTAAGCGTGAATGTAAAACCACAGCCACACTCACAAATACCAACACAGTATAATGCATCTATTACCTTATCCGCATGATACGGTATATCTATTGAAGCAATTTAAAAAATGAAAATGTAGTCCTAGTCTGCATGTGTCCATTTGTCCGCTTATTTGTTACTTACTAGCTGTCGCACGCGACTTCGTCCGCGTAACTTTATAGAATATAACCTATGTTACTCGCTGATAATATTACTTTCCCAGCAGCGAAAGAATCTCTCAAATCGGTCCCGTAGTTTCGGAGCCTATTCAATGTGAACAAACTAAACAAATGTTTCCTCTTTATAATATTAGTATAGATAAACTAAGCAACTAACTCCAATGACGTTTCCATTAATACAATAATTTCTCCTGAAACATTTGTTGAGTATAAAATCAGTGGATTTATACTTCACTGATTTTTACTTTATAATTTATACTTTTATGCTTTTCATCTTACTAAGGCGTGTGTTAATGGCGTCTCTTTTCTTTATAAATTTATCTTTAACTCGTGAAAGCTATAAGAATGTTCCATAATTTGTAAATCGTAATTTTATTTACTACGTAAATACCACGTATTTACCAATAATTTTGATTTACTACGTAAACTTATCAGTCACTTCATTAATGAATAATGGAAAAAATAATTATTCTCTAAACATACTCCGTTTTCGAAATGCAATGAATTTAAATGAAATAAAATTGCTGCAGTTTCATTGTTGTCTACAGAAATTCCGTTCATATAATATTGCAATTAAATTGAAAATTTTCTAACGATCGATTGTCAGATTGATCTGTTATTGACAGATTTGCGCATAGGGTGATTACACACAGATTATAATTGTACCTACTAATAGCAAATTTGTGTTATTTTACAAGAAAAAGCTATTAAATTTACTCTGTAACTATATTATTTTGATACGAATCGCTCGTTTGAGCCATTTCAATACGATTTTTTAAATATGTTTTGTCAAGTTTGGTTGAATTTGTCAACCAACCGTTTAAATAAAAATCTATTTATGCATGTATGTTCCCTATGGAATCCAAAACAGCTCAACCGATTTTGATTTTGTAGACTACCCACTTTTTGGATTATGTGCTGTATTTATTGTCTTGTAGGTGTTAAGCGTTTTCTTACTTTTGTTGTTTTGTCTACTATGTTGCTTGCAATGTGAATTATGTTTGTTTGTAACTAAGTTTTAATTTAAGTTCTCACGTAAGTGAATTTGTACCTAATTCTTAGTGAGAATAAAAATATATTTCTAAACCTAAACCTAAACCTTTTTCCTCGTGGAAAGACCATCAAACAAGGAAGGTTTGTGTATATAATTTGCAGAAAAAATTTGCATCCGTACGCAGCTGGGAGAACGTCGCTAGTATAATATAATTTAACAATTTCATTTAATACATTTAATCTGGGCCATTTTTAGGTGCCTGAAATATTTTTCATTTTTTATTTATTCTTTAATGTATTCTTAAGGTTACCTCCCCAATTATATCAACTTTTTTTTTAATATAATAAGAGATTGTGAAATACATACCAATGTTAGAAGCTGACGCCCCGGGGGTAGACATGACAACGCAAGTAAATGGAATGAGAGAGATGTCGTGTTGTTCTACTTCGCCAGACATAAATTACATTTGATTTTTGCTCAAAAGCTTTCCTTGCGAACGTACTCCTTTTGAATCGTTCTCAAGCTGAGCACTCGCTATGAGACATTGATCCTGGAAATAATTGTAATTACACTTCTATCTTAAATTTTGATATCGTAAATAGTCGAAATTTTAAATTTAATTCAACCTAATTAAAGGGAGTTTTGTTGATAATACCGGATTTAGACAAAAAACATACCTGAAGATATGGCATATGAAGAACTAACCTACACATTTAAATTGGATAACCAACAACCTAATAGCTGTAAATTGTTGATTCGACATACGAGTTAACAACACTAAATGCGGGCACTTTAATAGAGACTACGTATATGGACTAGAAGTAAAGGAACCAAATTATCTACACATTTTTAAATTCACATTTATCCATAGTAGGTATAGTGAGCATTAAAAAAAAATTGCTAGTTTAATTAAAACTGAATGTTAGTTTAAAACTATATGTAAGAAAGCTAGGTACACAGAAGAACGATCAGCCTGTCTGCCACTTTTTTAATTTAAAAAAACATACACTCAGTTATGTATTCGTGTAACCCCCGTGGCGTCAAGCAAACTGTTTAACATTCAGTTGTATGGAAACCGGCCAAGAAGCGAAAATAAACAAAAGAAGGAAAGCATAAAAAACACGAGACGCACATAAATCACATTTTGTGTAAGTAATTGTCCTCGAGTTTTTATAGCCTTTGCAATTTGTATAACTATTGGGTATGTCCGGTGCTGTCATCTGAATTTCGTAAATTATACATTCAGAATTTTTTTTTTTTTATAATTAACTAGCTGACCCGGCGAACTTCGTACCGCCTAGAGCTTTGGTCTCTTGATCGAAACGCACAACTCTGCGGTGAGCGCTATGCTGTGGACGCAAAGATGCTCTTGTGTTTGAGAGTGGACTTCAGTCCAGGTCGCTGGACCGGGGATCGAGGAATTTCCTGGGGTGCGCTAAGCCACCCTCTATACGAATGTGACACACGATGCGCTTTTCAGAAAAACACCATAAATTTGTATGGAGGGAGGCGAAGGGGGGAGGTGGGGGGAGGGAAACGGTCCCAAGGGGTGGACCTCTGGGAGAAACTGCCACCCCCCGAAGACTCCGTCCCTCTATCTCCGGTGGTTTAGGAGGTGTTCCATTTGGATGAGTCCAAAAAAGTTGTATGGAGTGTAAAAAAATGTATGAAAGGGGTGGGGAGGACTTGTTCTGTGGCAACTACCGATCATCCTCTATGACATGCCGCAAACGCCACCTTTATATCCTTTATAGTTTCCGAGGATCTCTCACCATCTTTGTACCAGGCCGGTGGACCGAAGATCGAGGAATTCCCTGGGGTGCTCTAGGCCACCTCTATACGATGGATTGAGACCGCTTTAGAAAATCTTCTTCCGGTTGAAATAAATCGCTTTTAACGCTGCTCGATTCAAATCAGCACTTGATAAATATCTTGTTCTGCGTCGCAAATTATCTATTTGTTGACCTCTGTTGTTCGCTCGACGATTCTGCATTGCCAACCGAGCTGTTTCACGGGCTGCTTCACTTTGCTCTCGTGATTGAGAAGCACGAAGTCGAGCCATACTATCGCGGCGCTGTTCACGTGCAATTTCTTGTTCTTCTTCAGTCCTTTCATTTGCAGTATTTCGTATTCTTCTTGCATCACGGCTTTGTCGGGAAAGATTCGATCGTCTTGGTCGCGGCATTATTAATTAAACTTCACTTCACCTAAAAACTTAAATTTTCAACCATACCGAGTTTTATAGTTCACTTCACTGTTTATACGAATGGGCAATTGGGCAATAATGTTAATTATTTATTTAATAGAAATAGTTTTATTATTGATTTCTTACAAATATCAAATTGTCATCCATACGTCATTACATAGCTGTCATTATACGTCAATTTTGTTATTCCAAGTCTGATTCTTTTTTGTTATACCACGTTTTATAGTGACTGACGTTACATGTCAAGTCACACGGGAATGATGTCGAACGGGATAAAAAGTATCCTATGTCCTTCTCCTGGCTCTAAACTACCTCCCTGCCAATTTTCAGCTAAATCGGTTCAGCCGTTCTTGAGTTATAAGTGAAGTAACTAACACGACTTTCTTTTATATATATAGATAAATTATTTTGATCATTTTCTTAATTTGAATGATTCCCCATAGGAAATAATTATATAAGCATCACTTGCGCGCAGTGATGCTAAATTATTAATACTATTAATGCTAAATTACTAATTATTAATGCCAATATATTAATACAAAATATTAATTTTCCTTGTGACTTTATAATATCAAAGCTTTTACAATAAACCTGCGACAGCAATACCTTTCAGAGACTCAACCAAATACTACCTCTCTCAGCTATGTTCGCCTTTTGTTGTTATTTTTTGTCTTTTTTATCATATGTGCGTGCAAATTTTTAAACAATAATAAACTCACAATAGCTCGCTTTTTATATTGTATGGGAATACATTTTTAACATGTTTGCGAAAACATGTGTTTAAAATAAACAAACACTACGAGATCTTTTTGTATACATATATCAATAACAACCTATGTTTGTATATACGAATTGCTATACCATTGTTTACAACATGTTAGCAAGGTCATCGTTGTATATATTGATTTTTTGAACAAGTATTTTAAAAGGTCACAGACGTTAATGAGACAATGCCTATTTTGTGTAAAATAAACAATTACAAATGAACAGTTTATGTATTTTTCTTAATGTTAAATTATTATAAGTAGTTGTTGAAAACTTAACATTAGTTTTATATTTTTATCATCTTTGATGATTATTATCGAACGTAAAAAGATACCTTTGTCATTATTCAGTCAATCCTTTCCACTCACGATTTTGACGTTTTTGACGTTTCGCTAGAGAATTCACAGCTTTTGCCCGTGACTTCATCCGCGCCTCTTTTTCTTAGGTGTTGAAACATTTGTTCAATTTTTGTTGCTCCTAAATTTTTGTCAGACGTTGAAATTTTTAGCTTTACATTAGTGGTCCCCTGTGAATATTTTTTTTTTCTGCATGAAAGTTATGTACATTTACCCCACAACATACCCTGTAAACCTGACATCGTGTATGGAGTGATTTATCGTTACGATTATTATTAAATTTGCTTTGTAATTAAATCGTTCAAAACCGCATTAAAAATGAAATGGTACTAAAATTATCAGAATACCACCAAAGCAAGGTTTTTTGATTAAGTACCACCACGTACAGGTTGTCTACTTATACATAAGTTGGCCACAGTTACGTGTCACAAGAACACTTTGATCTATAATCTATCTTTGATACTATAATAAATGTTTTTTTCCAATTATTTCTAAATCCTCGTTTCCGAGAGTATATTTATTTATGGCCACTGATCTAAACAACCAATATACTTATATAGTCTTTGTTTGTGGCTTCACTGAAATATTTTGAATTTCACGTTTCAATAAACGCGAGTAAATGTGCGACCTCGGATTACAGAGAAAAAAAGGTTCTGTAATTTAATCTGGCGACGATCTAACTGTTGTCCATTCCAAACGTGGCTCGATTTAATACACGGGGATATTTGGAAAAAATTACGAAATAGAATTGATTTCGATTAAAGCGGCTGTGTGGCTAACAATCTGGAAAAAAAATGTTAATTTCACCTTACAAGGCACAGAAAGCAAGTAGCAAATTAACTGCTTGTAACGAAATCATAAGTAAAACTGAAAATTAAATCTTATTACTTTGCTCAGCTTTTAAACCTTGTTATAAACTATTAGGTAATATTTATATTAATTTCTCAATATAGCAAGAGAAGATTCTCAAAACTTTTAGCGCAATGTAAATTAGTATACCTAATACTTTTGTCGACTTTTTTTTATATCTAGATTGTTTTATACAGCAAGTCACATCCAGAGACTTAAAATTAGAAATTTCGTTTTCCCGCATAACTTAAGGATGTGTTACTTAGAGGAAATCTTCAAGAATTCAACTAACTTATTTTTTGTCATATTAGTTACCGGTTTCATAACAGTCAAAACACATACGGATATGCACACACATAGAGAGAGAGAGAGACATGTTTGTAATACGTTATACACGTATTACGAAGTATTACGCAAAGATTTAAATCGAGAGATGCGGCATTACTAGCGAAAGTGTGTTACAAAATACAACATACATTATACTAAAGACAAAAGTATAAAATACATAAAATACATACTAACATTTGTCTAAACACACTTTTAAATACAGACAACACATTCCTTACTTCAAACGTAACTGTGACGATAGCGACGCTCTCAACAAGCGACCGTCACTCACTGTTGCTGGCGTGCAACTGTAGTTGGGTTGAGCGCCTGCGCCCAACCCATTGTTAAGAATTTTCGCTGTGTTTTTAGTATGGCGCGAGGAGATTACGCCGCATCTTTCGATTTAAATCTTTGGTATTACGTATACAATACACGTAGTTTCAATGGAATACGGAAAATAGTGTAGATACTATACAACCGCTGACCGGAAAATGATATATTTTTGTTGATTTAAATTTTTAATGAGCGTTTTTCAACTGACACACACGCGAGGCCGTTTCTCATAAAATATTTACGCAAATATCCGTCAGTAAACAGGTTCATAGTATTGGCGAATGGCGATATACGAACACGACAAATCAATAGTTAAACTTTACCTTTAGTTACGTATACAAACTTAGTAAACGATATACAAGTATCTACAAGGACACGAAATTAATTATTTTATTATTATTTACTATAAATTTAATTAAAACACTTTTAAAAATAAAATAAAAAGAACTATACATATGTCATACACTAGTAGTATTTTTATAATATCTCAATTTTTTTTTACCAATAAGACTTACCAACCTGTTCCATTCGTGATTTTTATTATCATGGATTTTTATAGTTTTTTATGCGCTTTTAACAACAAACTCCTTGAAAATACAATATTACCTCTTACCCGGCAAGTGTGACTTTAACGATGTTACTAAAACATTACATAATATGCCCCAATGTATAATTACACAGTGCATGAAGTTATCAATTACATTATGTATACACAAACCTCCATTTTTATATAATATAAAAAATATATATCGATAAGTATCCAAGCAAACTTTGAAATAATTGTTAAATTTGAATGTGCTGATAGATATATCCATTATAAATAATTGAAAATAATTTATAATGACATAGGCCTTTTTATGAGCTTTAATGAGGGTCAGCACACCCGGTCCACCGCCCTTTTTATTTATCCTCTGCCATCTCTCTTGAGGTCATTGGTTCAGGGAGCAAGTTACGTTTCGTCCGTTCTCTTCACTCCAAGGCTAGTACACCCCATCATCCATACTTCCATGCATCCATCCATGCCCAACTTTTAACTGATGAATTCTTTGAGCTAAGTATTGGTGATCTTCCGTATTTTGTATCGTGTCCCTTAGAAGCCAAGCAGTCAAGCAATCGGACTCTATTTTGTGGACGATACATTTCTTATTCATCTTGCCAAAACTCCGAGCTTCCTTCAACGTACATCTGATGTATATTTTTTAATATATGCGCCGCCAAATTGATTATATTATTTCCACCTCGCTGAAAGTATTTCTGGCGTCATCAATCAGATTTAATGTGGGGAGAAATAATGTACGATTTGATATTAAATTTAAAAAATGTTTCATACTGTAAGAGTAATTGAAAATTGATATATTTTTACTTATACATATAGTAAGAATTCATTTTGTTGCTGGTTATGCTAATTACAATAATATATACAAAACAAGCAATATATTCTGTAATGATATAATACTAAACGAGGAATTCTTGTATGCCACGACGATCTCGCTAGCGGCTCTAATGATTTGATGAAAATCTAGGGTTAGGGGTTTTTTAGGTCTAGAAATCGATCTGTCCCTCTTATCTTCGAGAAAAATCGTTTTAGGTTGTTTTTTTAATGGAACGGTTACAAAAGTAATACCGCTTGCTCGTTTTATAATATTTTCAATTATTAATTACTAGCTGGCGCCCGCGACTTCGTCCGCGTTGAAAAAGAAAAAAGTAGCCATTCCTGTGTCCTAGTACGTCTACAATCTATTCTTTTTCTATTGATCAAAAACGTAAACAAATAACTATAGCGTCGCCATGGTCACTGGACTGTTTTAAAGATGGGATTTGTACATTAGGCATTTTCTAAGAGAGTTGACTCAGTGAGTAATTCATTTAGAATTTGTTCGTATTGTTTGTTTAATTTTTGATCAATGAAAAAAGAATGGATCTTAAATGTTTATCTACCAAGTTTCATGAAAATCAGTTAATTCGTTTAAGTTATGGAGGAACATACATACATACATACAATACCTACACTTACAAATTTATTATTAGTATTAATTAATTCAAGTATTCTTGTTTTTTTTTTTCTATAATGTTTCATAGACTTTCTTTCTCTTACATGTAAAAAACTTTAAACCTTTTATGGTCACCCAGGTACTATTAATAATATATGAAAAATAAAAACATAGTATTATTTTGTACTGCACAAATAAAGTAATTATTAGAGCCATGTGCGTTTGTTAATTATTGTGAATTATCTTTATTAACAACATCAACTGTTAGTGGTGCTTGAAATATTGGAAATTAAAAAATTTAGTATTTACTTAACATAATTTACCAAGAAATTTTTATCCTAACATTAATTTTACTGTCAAGTAACATTATTATTGCTAAGGCGCTATTGTATCGTGTTTCTTTATAATTTTTACAATGCAACTTGTGGAAGATCGAGTGAGAAGAACCAACTACAAATAAAAGAGAAAAATATTTTTAAATAGCATAGACCCTTTTTATTCAGTATATAACAGTCGGTGTCAACAGACGAGCGTACATATTAATGTACCTATTATATTAATATTAATATATATCATAAATATCAATTGGTCCGTCAGCCTGCCTACCGCCCTTTCTTGCTAAAAATAGACGTCTCATTAAAAATCAACACACCAACTAACTCGAAATAGGGGAGATCTAAGTGTCCCCTGCGGGATTTATTTATATGCGATGAAAGCATGTAAGTAAATATCGTATATTCAATCCTAATAAAATGAAAAAAATATTTAGAATGCCATCTTAAAACGAATATTTGTCCTGATTCGTCCAAGTTCCAACCAGCTAATCAAAAAATACGTGTCTAAGGGTTCTATTATTGTAGGAAGATGTTTTATCTTTATCGACAAATGGTTTGGCGTCCACCTTCCGTTGCGATGTTTATGAAAAGGACGCTTCACAATAGCCCACAGTCCCATTGTCCCGGATTGTCCGGCTCATGACTAATTTCGCTGTCCGGTATTGTTACCGACTCGCAAGCTTCAGATGTTCATCGATGAAATTTCCAAGTTTTTTGTTTATTTAAATGTATCCTCTTGATTAAAACTATAAAAAAATAATGGCCATAAAGTTGAAAGTAATATTATATGAAACGAATGAACGTCTAAAGGTATAAAGTGAGGAGATTGATGAAGATTCCGGACGGCGTGGTTCTTAAAGCCCGATAATCGAAGTACCACGCAGCTTTTATTACATTACTTTAAGAAACTGTTATTATATTAACGTTCTGTTCCATTCCACGTGTATTGAATATACTTTTTTTTTGACATTGTATCAATCTCTATATAGTATGTTCGCCTGAAGACAAATGAATGAAAAAAATCTCCGCTTATACATAAATAAAGTATGAAATAGATGAAGACCCAAAAAAATAATATGGGAGACGACGTTAAGTTTTTTTAAGGAGAGAGTTCTGAATTGTTTATTAATTTCATATGCATAAATATTTATTCATGAAAGGTACCAGAAAAAAATAAAGTTTGCGATACGCCGCTGTAATTTAACCTTTTTTATGGATATTAGACTCTTTAAATAACATGATTTTCTACGCACTAATAAAAGTTTGTGCGTAACACTAAAGAAAAAATAAAGTGTTATCTTTGACGTCTTATCTATAATGATTAGAATGCACGAGAAGGCAATATGGTGTTTGTGACAACATGTTTTTCCTTTATAATTGTTATGAAAATAACTCGCATGATACCCTTGTAGGCAAGGGGTCGTAAGCAGCTCGCTAATTGGCAAAGCTTTCAAACGGATTATTTACGTACCTTCTGCTTTATTTCACATTATTACATACTATCTTTAGCCCGCGACTTTTTCGTATTTTTTTTTATAAATTATGTGTTACTTTGACGGTAAATTTTCATAAAAATCCAATCAGTAGTGTTTGTGTGAAAGATTTCTCTTCTTCTTCTTTAAATGGAATTAAAAACGTGAAGATGTTTCATTTATATTTCTTCTTGTACTTCGCAAATCGAAACTGCTCCACGTTTTTAATTCACAAATTTTTGCATTTATAATATTAATAGAATGGTAAAAATTCTATTCAGTAGGTTCTACACGTTTTTTAATTATTTATTCACATTTTTATTAATTCATAAAAGAACATATTGTATCCGTGTATGAGCTTTATAGCTGCTAGCAAGCTTCACACCTTACCTACATTCCTCTTATCTTTATGCATCACTGATTTGCTTGCACATTCTCTGATCTTTATACTAGTTAGTTATGCAATGATATTATGATATACTAATGACCTACCGATTGTCATACCAACACAGTACTTTTCGTACGGTCAACACTTATTACAGACTCTCGCGCCACAACGCGATCACGTCGAGACGGAATTTTTTTTTATAGAAACTCTTAACCATTGTCTGCTATAGTTATATTAAAAAAAAAACATAGGTGACTTAATCGTAACATTCGCACAGCCTTTAATTATTCTGTAGTTATATATGTGAAATATAAATAGAGGCAGCCCTCATACATCTCACAACTGTATAACTGATTGAAGTTACACACCCTCGGCTATAGACTTCAAACTGTGGCTCCTGGCAGTTTACTTTGAGCTTATAAGGGAGGGGACGAAAAAAACACCCTGTCAAGTAGTATGGAGAGAATTTCATATAGGTACTACTGGCTTTTACTCCTGAAAATATTTATGCAATATTTCATGATGATCGGTTGAGTTTTTAAGGCGCGAAAGCATAACAATTGAAAAGAATCACTTTTGCATAATTTATAATATTAGTTAGGATCATAGAAATAATAATCTACTGTTCTCCAAGAAGTTATTTGAACACATGGTGAACTCACTGTTTATCGATATAGGTAATAGTATCGGTTTCCTAAAGACGAATACGATATATTCGTATAAGCAGTATTAGGTACCAAGAAACTTGGCAATTGGTTTGGGAAACTATTTCACTTATAGTTGTTGTTAATATTCTTGAGCGGAAGTGTGGAACTTGTGAGCCGATTACTCGCCTAACTCCAATATAACCGCCCCCAATAGTTTCTTATGTCTAAATCATGAGACATGTTTAAATTGTTTTATTTGTTTAAATAAAAATATTAAACCACGTATTTCATTCATTCAAGGTAGGCATAAATATTTTTGAAATTTGACTTTTTAAAGGTCTCGAGCATGTCTTTCTGTACGAGTAGGTAGGTTTGATAGGAGGAGTAGGTTTATTTGTATAGATAGTGAGCAGAGCTATAAACCATGGTTTCATGGCGTACATAAACGAAATTACAAGGACTCGTTATATTAATAATATTTCGTGAACGCTGCTGGGACACTGGAACAAGAATAATTCTCATTTCCGAATTAATAGTGGACATAAACGAAGCCGACGGCACGCGCCGAGGGACACTACGAATATTATTATATTATATATGGTATCACCGCTAGAATTTATTACTTTATATATGTATAGAGGGTGAATGTATTGAAATTTTGATAAATTAAAAATCTATGCGTAAGTTTCTTTAGAACACTCAGCTGTTGAAGCCTTGAAAGACAAAATTGTCCCCATAGTCTAGTATTTTGGTAAAAACAAGAGCCATTTTGGTAAAAACCTTGTAGAGGTCACCGAAAATTATGGTTGACGGCTCATGCGATTCGGAATGACATCTAGAAACTTTTTGAGAAATTTGAAGTGGGGCCGATAAAAATTACAGAAGATAAACTGTAATTTTTATCGGTTGAAATTGAAAAATGCCCATAAAATAATGAAAATAAATTGTTAATAACAAAGTGGAAAATCAAAATTGTTAAATTTTTTTAAAGGGGATCTTTTCTAAAGCCTTTCAACAATACCTCCAAGATGTGAAAAAAAATTGAGGTTTTTAGTTTAACAATTATTTGAATTTTTATGTCAATTGAAAACTTGTAAAAATTAGTTAATTAACAAAAGCATATCTAATAAAAAAATTAGGGGAAAAATTTTTTCGCAATGGAATATTTTTTATTCAGGTGTCTAAAAGGTATGTAAATTTTTTTATTTCTAAATATTCATATTTAATAGGTTAAAATAATTTTTATTTTTCATGTGTCCGTATCGGTCGGCGCGCGCGGAACTCACATCACCCGCTTTTAGCGCTATTTTCACCTCTAAATTGAAATTATAAAGATTGGTGGTAGAGTTTCGGAAGGTAGGACTTTTTTTAGGAAATTTCCTGCTTTTTAAGTATCTTCTTTTTACATTTCGGATATCTTTATAGTTTTCGAGATATTTGCAAAAACCAAACCCCATCTTTGTTTGTTGCTAAATTGTTTATAACTTTTGTAATTTTTATCGGCCCCATTTCAAATTTCTCAAAAAGTTTCTAGATGTCATTCCGAATCGAATGAGCCCTCAACCATTAATCTGCGGTGACCTCTATGAGGTTTCCACCAAAATGGCTCTTGTTTACTAGACTACCAAGGCATCGACTTTCGTACATACGAGTACATATGTACTCGTACCTGAGACGAAGGAGCGTGACCAAGACTCTTCGAGTGGCTAAATTGCACATGTTTAATTAGTATGTAACCACAACGTATCCACACAAATTTTTAATCTGTTGGTGCTAATACGAGTAAATAAGTACATAAGAGTAAAATAAAAATACTATTTTTTTTTACATAATATTCTTTAAGTGAAGCCTAAAAATATACCTATAGTGAAATACGTAACTATACTCCCTTTAGGCAAGATTAGGCGTTTTCAAACATAAATTCGAAAAATGAGCGATGTTTGTCATGCTCTAAGTATATTTAATTTCTATTCGAATCGAAAATAATACTGTTTTCTTGAAGTGTCTTGCAGAACTAATCTTAGATTTCTCAATTTTAACACTTCTACAGCTCTTCCAAACAAATCAGGTCAAGTCGTCAAATTGATCAGTAAAATTTATAGTTCTGGGTGCTTGGCCATTAACTTTTATCGTTCGATGCATTTTATCTTTAGACTGATCGTTCAACAACGCCATTAAAGTAGAATTGTCTCGCATCACTGTGCTCCAGTTACCCAAGCTAAGTTTATTTATTAGTGCCCAGGCAGGGCACACTGCAAGTTTATTTATTAGTGCCCAGGCAGGGCACACTGCGTCTTGCAGTCACGAATTGGGCTGCCCATTGTACCACCTTACAGAATTGGCAGGTTTTCGCTGCCAGACTGTTTCGGTGAGTAACGAATGCCAGGGCCCATTTCCCTATCCTCTCCTATCTTATCCTATCTCTCTATCCTTTATTCTGGTAAAAATTTTCAGCGCACTTATGTCTATGGTTGTGTTACCTGGATCGTCAACTTGCCTGCCGAACCCTTACATAAAAAAGTGTGAAAATTAGTTACTTCACGGATTAAGTGCGTCACTTCAAAAATAAACTGTTACGGAAAACGATTCCGGTTTGAAATTGGAACAAGTCATTAGTTGAGCTTAGTGACAATTCCAGATGTTTTTCCATGTGATGCGCTCGTAAACGTTTTCGTAACGATGTGGTCAAGTCACGTGGGACACCTCGTGACCTCAAGTCCTACTCCACATTGTAGTGCACTCGAGTCCCACTTGCGCTTCACAATAGCGGGCAGCGATGAAAATGATGTAAGGTAACTTCTGTCCACATTTTTATCAAAAAGTTGAAAATAATCTGCTTTATGCGAAATATTCGGTTCAAATAGCCTAAAAAGAATTACGAATTTCATACTGGTTAACATGAAATTTCGCTTTGCAATTTGCCGAAAATACGCTGAGGGAGTTATTATGAAAAAATAAATAACCTCGCCTCTGCAATAATGATTACTTGCGGCTTAATCCCAAAGGAGTGGGCCGAGTTGGCCGGGGTCGCAGGTCGAAGCCCAACGAATGGTCAAGGTCGTCGTCAAAATTGAAATTAACACCTGATCATACAAAAGGATGGACTTTTTGTTATTTTACAATAATTCCAAATCGAAACGATACTGGGAAGAAGAGTGGAAATAATTCAATGAACCACTAGAAAATCAATCTATCAATCATGTAATATTGTATAAAGTGATAAATTCAATATCAATTTATTTCCCGCTTTATAGGGAAGGTAATAAGAAAAGGGTTTGGGATGTGGGATGGGATGAGATGGGATGGGGTGTGGGGTCAGGAGTTCTCTCAGCGCGTCTGTATCGAATATTGACGTAATTACAGCCCAATGAAGTCCCGATGAGGCTTTGTGTGCGCCCGCGGAAGGAGACGAAGTGTTGTTTATTGAAAACACCCCCTCGCCCGACTCACCTTCGCCTACACCTCGACACGAAATGAAGAATTAATAGCGGCTAATTTGCCTCTATTTCGCAGCAGTTCTCATTTTGGAATGCTCGCACCTATAGTGAGTTCTTGTTTTAGCAATAAAATAAGGATGTGTATTGTGAAATCAAACTGAAATCAACTTAAAAAAATGTAGCACTATCATAATTATGTCATATGTCATGCGGTATGTCCCCGGCTTCGCACAGAATCAATTTTCCGGTATTTTTTCAAATTTTTTATTGCTCATTTTTCATACAATCCCACCGCCATGGGAGAGCTCAAACGTGCCTTAATTTAAGAATGAAATAATATAGAACGTTATGGGTGTACTACCTGAAAACCTTTAAGTTTTCTTTCGTCTTAATACAGAAGCAAAGAACTCTTCTATATTTTCTTTAAATCTACGAATTATGGGTTACATCATTTCGTGTGTGAGATAATGGACGACAATAGACAAAACTTTTAAAAGAAAACGTGTTTCTTTTTTTACAAGAACTGTAATTACTGTTGTAGCTTTGTACGAGATTTATACAGACCATATTTTTTATTTTATCGATTCTCAGAAAGCGTATTGCAAATGTTCAGACCGTTACCGACCGTTTATTGCGTTGTAGTCTAAATTTATAATCACAACTGGCATTACTCGACTTTTAAATACACAAAAACGTTTAGGAGACTGGAAAAAGTTGTTATTCACATTAATTCGATAGTTAACGAAAAGCAGAATTATAAAAATAATAAATAGCAATAGTATATTGATAGCGCATTACAGTTGAGAATTCGCACAAATGCTACTGAACCCTTAAGGCTTAAAGACTGCTGTGCTGATGATGTTAACTTTTACTAGAGGATGCGGTAGAGCAAACAATGTATCAGTATCCATTTCTTTTTCTTTTTTTACTTTTTTCCATGATGGATTCCTCTTGAGGAATCCTCTCCGGTCTGTCCTCAGGAGGACTCCCGCCCCGAGATGGAAGTGAGGTAGACTTACCGACCACCTCTTGGCGGATTTTGATGTAACTTTAGAGTAATATAGCTTATATATCAGAATAGCACAAGTCGCGAGCGAAAGTTCAGTATACTTATATCCTAATATAGCCTCGATCATAGATCGTCAACGAAACAAACAAACTCATTTTCGCATTAGAATTCTTTTTCTCATAAGTCCAAAGATAATAATATCTATGAAAGCCAAGACGGTAAAATCGACTCTCTCATATATAAGACAAATATTCGTAATAATAAATGTGAGTATAGGAAAATAAACAACAAATAAGAAAAAGTATCCCCCTCAATGAAGGGAGGTCCAAAATTGAAGGTATCGCGTGCTATCGCTCAATCTCGGGATCCTCTCCCGTTCCATATAAATGGGAAAGTAAATACGACATGAAGTCGGTCAATCTCGTTCCGAGGAGTAGGGCGACAACGTCTCCATAGTATAAATTGTTTTCGTGTAATTTTTATGCGACATTAAGTCCTATGTCTTGACACGGTAGATTTAAGATAGTCAGTAATGAATTATCTAGGATAAGCAACTGTCAAAGTAATGTTTAGTCAATATACTTTTCGCCAGTTCAACACGGCACTCAGGCATATTAGTGACCAGTGTCTACAGGAATTTCAAGATACATAATTTACCCTCATTTATGTTAAAGGATGGAAGGAATGCTGATGGTTCATTTGACTTTTCATTTCATCTGACGATACGTGGCCATCACCGTCGCCAATTAAGACAAGCAGCCATAGGGGTTGCAAGCTCGTCTCAGGGGTTAGGGGAACGTGTTATGGCTTCTTTTGCTCATTCATCGAAACGCAACAAGTGGTGTTATGTCACGGTGGTCTTCTGTAAGGGAATGTAGTCCTGTCACTTATGCACTTACATTTTCCACCCTCTCTTTTTTTATTATATTTTTGAAAAGAAACTACTTTGCGCGCAATGAGAGCAAAATTTCAAGATCGAGTATTGTGTGAGACGCTTTCAGATCTATCACGTGATGCATCTTGTACAACGTTTTTGCATGACATCTATTGCTTACAAGTCAAAACGAATTTTTATATAGTTCCTTTCCCTCGTGTAAGAAGAAAAGTAAATATTTCATAAGTTCAATATTAATGTGGTGACCCTTGACCGCTGGAGATTGTCTACAATCGGATTTTACTGTCCCCTGTCATCGGCTGACACCGTTATGCTTGGCGTCGCTCAAATCCCGGCTATCGGAGTTCCATACTGCGCGTTAAAATCAACGTAATATCATATAACCTAGGTTCATACTAACATATCTATGTCTATTAGAATACATGCTGTTTTGTAGGTATATAATGTCCGGCAATTATAGTTACAGCTGTTGTAGGTTGCTTCATTTGCATTTGACTTCATTCATTCGATCAGCTTTTGGAAAATTATGAATGCTTTTGAAAAATGGTAAATAATAAACATGATATGGGATATTATAAAAGAACGCTAAAAATAAATGTTCCCATTATAAAATTAACTTTAAAGTAATAGTAACATATATGTACATATTAGGACAACACATAATAGGCGACGGCAACCGTCACCTTCCATCACGTCAACCGGTCAGACGACCTTTAAAATACTGTCAGAAAAAAATAATACTGATATTTTCCTAAAAGGCAATATGGATTGTCAACAGAAAAAATAAAACAGTTTATCGCTTAATTACGTTTCATTGTAATGAAATCGTGAAATCTCCGAAAAGTTCTTTCATTCTTTTTCCTAAGAGGGTCCTTTTTAAATGAATGATTATTACAAGTATCCATCAACTGCCCGAGACCTTTTATTATTAAATATTTGTGCCTTGTGTTAATTTCATTATGTCTTTTTTTTAGTAGTTACTAGCGACCCGCTACCGGCTTCGTCCGCGTCCGATCGCTACCAAACTTCAAAGGATTACCCGCTGGACTAATCTGACTAAGATTGTCTGAAAGTTTTCATGAAAATCGGTTCAGCTGTTTTGGAGTCCATAGGGAACATACACACACACACACACATATATATCGCCTTTTATATATTAAGACTATCTGGTGCCCCAACTTCGCCCGCGTAACTTTGTAAATTATATACTAAAACCTTCCTCGAGAACCACTCTATCCATTGGTGAAAACAGCATGAAAATCGGTGCAGTAGTTTTTGAGTTTATCGCGAACAGACAGACAGACACACACGGCGGAGGACTTTTGTTTTATAATATGTAGTGATATAGACGCCAAAACTTTTCATTTGTCATTGCTCTACGTCTACACATCGTTTTAAGACTACAAAGAAGTTGTGTAAGTTAAAAGTTGAATCAATGAATTGCATTACTTAGTGCTTTTAGTATTGTGAAACCTAAAAGGTTAGCCTAGTTCAGGAAAGTCGGCTAATTAGTTTCCTTATTGTAAATGCTGTTACAGAGTAGGTCAGACGGTGCGCCAACCCCGAGTCGATAATAATAATCCAAACAATCCAAACATTTTGGATTTTGTAATAATCCAAACATTTTCGATATAAAGACCGCGCATATATTTATTCATATTTATTTAGAAAAAATTCTTATGAAATAATAAAATAATTATATTACGTTGATATCGCATGACTAGGGAAGTGGCATTATTATATTCTATTTTATTGACAACGATATCACAGCAAGGAATAAATTATTACCATTCTCGTAGCAATCGATCACATCACTAAACAATTCTACTCATATGACATTATACACGCATAACACTGCATTTTTTTTAATTAATTTATTTAATTTACTACAGTTATATAACTACAGTTTAATGCAAGCCAAAAACATCGACCAAAAATTTGTCAACGTGTTAATATATTTGAATCCTCTGCAATAAAATTTCTTTTTCGACTCACTTTAATTGTTGAAATGCAAATTGTGTCCACACGTGACTGTTGTCTGATTAGAAAGCTCAAGTTTGTGCAATGTTGTTTGGAAAGAGCTTTATGCTTTTAGTTTTCGTGTGAGACAGAGCCCGTAATGGGGGAATTCGTAGATTAACTAAATTATTCAACATAGCTCAAAAATATAGCATGATGAATCCGTCATATATCTGTATCTCTTATCAGGTCATATATCTTTTAGAATCGATAACCAATCTGGAAGAAAGGTTCTCAAATAGAAACATGAGAAGCTTCCCTTGTTGGCTTCTAGTAGTTGATCCACGTCTTATTGAAAGTTTTGGGAAAACAGTGGACGCGAGCCGCGACTAAGTAACAAACACGCTTAGGCGGCCTATGGGGGAGGCCTATGTCCAGCACTGGACGTCTGTACGTTGTTTATGATGAGCGATAATACACTACGCGTTATTTAGCGGTTAATAGCCTCGCCAGAGCAGAGTGAAATCAATACATATTACAAGATAGTTTTTCAAACCAGACCGCAACTACATATAGGCATTGCATAATTTTATCTAAACCACCTATTGTACATTTAATTTTGTTTGAATTTCATATTTGGTATGTTACATATAAATTTACGTTTACCAAAATATAAATCAAAAATTTAGCTTTTATTTTTATTTAACAAATTCAAAAGAACACACCAATTATGTATGTATTATAATCACGGAAGTACGCACCAAATGGGTCGGCGTGTGTGCATGTGCAACATGATGAAGTGCAATTTCGTGCCGAATAAAGTGAGTAATGGGCGGTATGTGTGGCCCATCAGCATTTGACAGAGCATTACTTAATTAATCTAGTGTTTACTTTCTAACTATTTAACACATCAATATAGGTCGCAATGCACATTCTATGAGGAAGACTATTCAAACATAAATCTTAACGGTGACTTATTATATTTTCTCATGGTGAAAGGTGGATGAGGTCATTTTGAAAATATAATTTTTTAAGATTTTGTTATTAGTGTCCGGTAAGAGATAATTACTGCTGCTTTCCTGGACTCGTTTTTCATAATTTCATACTCGTTATGTGTTTGTGCGTACATATCAAATACCGAGTTGCCCCAAGCAATGTCTGGAGCGTGCATTCGCGTCGATAAAATTAACATGTTCAACCGAATCAATTAGACGCAGCGAGTAACTCGTTAGAGCGCTGTTTTTAATTAAACTTGTTATTCATGTTAGGGTTTATAAAGCTTTATAATTATTAAAATTGTGAGATTTTTTTTTGTAATCTAGCGGAATTTTCTATATTGAATAAACGTATGTTAGCTTACTTTACTTCTTTCGTTCTTTTCTTCAAAAATAGTCTACGATATTGTCGCTCGGTTGTTATTAGGTACTTCAGTATAAATTTCATATGTCTAGAAGAGCACTAGTCTCATAAAAAAATCGTAATATTTTTGTTAATAGACCATTATTATTTATTGTTGGCATACCATTATTATAATATTTATTGTGCTTTTAGTAGTCTATATTTTATTAGTTTACTTTCAATTACTTTTGAAATGGAAAAGACTCAGAAATGCAAGTCCGATCCGTCATCCTAGCTAGACTGTACTGTAGCGTTCCACGGTGGTGTTAGTGAGTGTTCAATATTTAATTTTGATTTATTAAATTCCTAAGTTTTTATATAATAGTATAATAATTGTGAAGTTAAAGTTATGTTTAAATATATTGATCAGAGTATCTTTATCTCGGGAACTATACAGTTAAAAACACAGATTCTATACAGTTAAAATTATGTATCTACTGTGGGGTTTATTCGTGATGGATGTTGTTCGTGTGAACGACAATCCTTGACGTCCAGTTGACGCGACAAAACGTTGATACCTAATTGCGGTGTCACTTCAACTGTTCAAGTTTGGAGTACACGTGAATTTGTTTATTTTACTCGCTGAATCAAAATTTATATATTACTAGCTGGTGAATGCGACTTCGTCTGCGTCCCTGACAAAATATGTAAAGCAATTTAACGCTTGATATATATTCACGTCTGTCTGTCATTATACTTTTGCCATATAGTTCACGTTGGATCGTTAATTTTATATAGCTCGTACCCGCGGATTCGCCCGCATGTATTATTGCACATTGCGGTTTGAACTTGCAGTTTTCAATGAAGAAATTCATAGCTATAATCTGAGTTTAAGTCCGAGAAAACTTAGTATTATTCGAAGACATATGAACTCCTACCATTTCGCTATAAGCACATTCAAAGTTCGCTGGCTATAAGCCTAAATCTTTCTCACATGGAGAAGAGGAGGCCTGTGGTACTGGTAATCGATTTAATGTAGTAGTTCTTAAACCGATTAGAAATGTGATTTTGTTTTTTGGCCCGAAAAGGTCTTTCGTTTGCTTGTACCGACATTTTCAACGAACGTGCCACTTCATTTTCAATGAAGTTAAACAAAAGGTGTTTGAAAACGCCTCTCTGTATTCAACTCGGTGACAACGGATAGAATGAAGAGCACGTATATTGACAGACAAAGTAAATTGGGTCTATTTCGATTCCAAGGGTATTTCGATCCTATTCGATCTATTTCGATCCTGCTAGGATTAAAACCCGTGCCTTGCAATATAATAGGTCATAATTAGTAACCTGATAGTCGCAATAGTCATAGTTGAATAAATTAAAAAAAATTATTTCTTTTTCAGGGCGGCTGCGGATGAGTGGCGTGTAGGTTAGCGCGCACCCTGGAGCCCCACAAAGGTTCATGTAAGTACTTATTAATTCAACTGGAACTACTAATTTCATCTTTAGAACTGATGAGTGAAACTTTTGACAATACTGTTAGGTACTGTTATTTTACGAAACCCGATATAAAATTAGTTTTAAAAGCTAGTCTTCTATAAGGGGGGCCATATTTATATTTATTGCTATCAAATACACTTTCGACTGTGGAACATGCTTTACAAAAACCGTTATGTGGATTATTTTAAATGTGATTTAATAAAAATACTTGGGAATTTATCAAACATTTGAAGTTTGGAGGTTAGCAAAACGATGTGCATAGTAGGGAAATGAACATGTGTGTGATATCATCCCTATTGAAATGATTCCAGTGGTGCGGAGGGCGCGGCGGCACGATGGACGACGCCGGCAGCAACAAGCAGCGGCAAGCGACGCGAGTCTTCAAAAAGAGCTCACCCAATGGAAAGGTAAATCCACTATATACCTCTAATTACAATATTTGAACTTTACTATTTGGACCCCTCACGGCCCAATTGTACCATGTTTTAGAACTCGTTATGGCCTATCTAGCCACTGACAAAAATGAATCCAGTAAATACAATAGAATTGAATTAAAATAGCTTTTTTATACTAATCGGGCTTCACATAAATAATTAATAGGTATTGATATTGTTGGCCGTTCTGAAATCTTTGATGTCTAAAATATGAATGAAATACATAATAAAAATATCCTTACTAATATTATAAATGCGAATGTGTTTGTTTGTTACGTTATCACGCAAAAAGTACTAAACCGTTCACCATGAAATTTTGTATACACGTTGTCTGGCACACCAGAAAGGACATAGGGTACCTTTCATCGTTCAACGCGGACGAAGTCGCGGGCACCAGCTAGTACTAAATAAAAATATCTTGTCGAGTTTTAATATCCGCTTTGAACGATAATAGCTATATTTTGAAAGCCAAGGTTTCCATGGTTGGTTTTCCATTATAATATTATAACATAAATAAGAAAACACTAAGACATGAAGAGACAGATTACGAAATCAAATGTAATATTATTGTTAATATTTTTATTATTTTAACAGTATTTATGATCAGACTAAGTAGACATATTGATAAGTAGATAACTACTTTGACAAGAAGCTTGAGTCTGTGTTATTGGTTCCTTCAATAGGTAATGCCTTGACAAATTTTGTTAGTGCTCCGTCGGCGCTCCCTATCAGCTCCCCTCACGGGATGCACGTGCTATTTAAATTGTTCAGCTCACCAACCGAACCCCATTAATTGTCGATAACTACATTGCCGGTGTTCAGAGGCTGTGGTTTAATGTATACACGGTGGAAACACTTTGAACCTTATCTGCCTCAGCCTGATGTAATTTCTAAGAGTAGACTATTCGATTTCCTCTTGAGAGCCCTTAAAAGTTTTCTTAAGTGATTTCATTACGTTTATTTCAGATCACAGTATACTTAGGGAAGAGAGACTTCGTAGACCATATCACACATGTAGACCCGATTGGTACGTATTTATTCAATTATAGAAGAAAAAGCACATTTCAAACGTTGTAACAATCAATATAGTTTATCGTCATTGTTTATCATTCATGAGTAGTAAAAATAAGTAATGCACTAACCTTTCAAAACCTAAATGAGAAGTAGGTCAATAAAACAATACAAACGTCACTAATCTATTTTATACGTTTATTATCTTTATTATTATTATTTTATACATTAAAAGCGCTTATAGTTTTAACATTAGCATTAGCACTGATAATACTATTTTTTTTTTGCAGACGGAGTAGTACTGATCGACCCGGAATATGTAAAAGACAGGAAGGTGTTTGGGCATGTGCTCGCCGCGTTCAGGTACGGACGCGAGGACCTCGACGTCCTCGGGTTGACCTTCAGGAAGGACCTCTATCTGGCCGCTGAACAGGTAACGAAACAAACGGTAATGCGCTCTCTCTATCTTCACTGCTTCCTTTCATTTCATTTTTGCACTTATCACACAAGCATGTGAACTTTGATGAATTCCTTTAGACGCACGTTATGTTTGTAAATCATTAGATTTGTATTTTCATTCTATTTTTTTTTTCATTATCACTAAAAAAATCCATCTATACCATCGTAGTAGTTGAAGAATCACCAGTTGGTTTTGAAAAATTATTTTTGTATTTGATAGCCAAACTCTTGTAGAAGTTTATGACTGCTTATAATCTTACAAAAAGAAAAAAAAGGCAGAAATAACTAAGCGAAAAAGAATTATTAATTCTCTCATGGCAAGGCATGATCATCCCATCGATGTTGGTCGTCTTTTTCTTTCCAAAATCTGGGTCACAGCTAGTAATTATTGCACCGAAGCCTGCTTTGTATGTGCTTTCGTATCAATCATTTGAGAATAATGATCAATTTGAGTGAGTAAAGTTGTCCCCGAACAGATATTCCCGCCGACGAGCGCGCCGAAGCGTCCCCTGACCAGACTGCAAGAGCGGTTGGTGCGCAAGTTGGGCCCGTCGGCGCATCCGTTCTACTTCGAGCTGCCTCCGCACTGCCCCGCTTCGGTCACCTTGCAGCCCGCGCCCGGCGACACGGGCAAGCCCTGCGGCGTCGATTACGAGCTCAAGGCGTTCGTAGCGGACACGCAGGACGACAAGCCTCACAAAAGGTGACATTGTTTTTTTATGTAAACAGGCAGGAAACAGTCGGTTAACTAGATGGTAGTTTTATGTGGACAACAGGTAGGAAACAGTCGCTCAACTCGATGGTAGATGCACAGGTGTAGCAAGTGCGGTGCCGATCTTAGTAGGAAATGGAAAATGGACTCTGACATCCCTTACTCATTTCCTAGGAAATGGAAAATGGACTCCGACTCTGAAATACAACTGTATACATACTATTATTGCAAGGTCTGTAATAGGGAGTGGTTACTAAAATTATTAAAATTTTATGTCTGCAAAACGAATTGTGACCTGCCAATCAATCATATAATTTTGCAATTGCGTGTATACTCATAAGAATTTTCTTAAATTAATACTGGAAAATTAAACAAGAAAGATAATATGTAGGTACTTACATACATCATACGTATCATCAGTACAAAATAACACCGAACAGTATATACATAGTTATTATGCAATGAATTCCTAAGATGTTAAGTTTCCTTCTTATTCTTTTTCAGGAATTCCGTACGATTAGCAATCAGAAAGATAATGTACGCGCCCAGCAAACAAGGCGAGCAGCCCTCCGTAGAAGTGTCAAAGGAATTCATGATGAGCCCCAACAAATTATATTTGGAAGCTTCCCTTGATAAGGTCTGGTTTATTTTAATAATTATTTACTTTTTCACTCATTTTACGATAGCTGTTATGTAAGAAATAAACTTTAATTGAAGTTAAATGATTACATGCGAATCTTTATATTCTCACATTAAAGTAAGTGTCTTGTTTTATTTTTACGGACAACTGACAAAAAATGGACTGTTCAGTTCAATAGCTGTTTTCATAAAATTCATTAAAAAAATACATAAAATGTTCCTTAAGCAAGCCTTATCCAATTGTTTCTTAAGCCACAGGAAAAAGCAATCACAACATATTTAGACTTTTCTTAACGTAAAACGAGCTAGGATTAAGAAGATGAAACACTTGTATGTCCATTATTGCAGGAGCTGTACCACCACGGCGAGAACATAGCCGTGAACGTGCACATAGCGAACAACTCGAACCGGTCAGTGAAGCGCATCAAGGTGTCGGTGAGGCAGTTCGCGGACATTTGCCTCTTCTCCACTGCGCAGTACAAGTGCACGGTCGCCGAGGCGGAGAGCGAGTCAGTATTCAACTCTTTCAAAAGTACTCTACATACTCGTACTTCTCCCTACCTACAAACGATATAGTCCCGTTATTGCGGACGAACAACATAGATAAAAATTGAAACACTTATCAATATGAGCATAAGAAGAGAAGCCTTTATTTTGAAAGTACATACATTCAAAATTATTCAGCTTCTAAGGGTATCAAATGCAAAAAGAATTTAAAAAATTCGACTGGTAATTCGAATTCGACAGTGTAACGCATTCAACCAAAAAGCTGAAAGAATTCTTCAGCTTTATTATACTAAAGATATAAGTACATATAGTCTATATCCATAGTATAGTGTATAGTATAGTAGCTTAAGCCAGAGTGCAATAACGAGTTGACATTAACATATTTTGTATACTTAAAAGCATTTAAAGAAGCGATTACTTGGACTTTCATTTACATTTCTTATTCAGGGAACCAAAATCGAACGACAAGGCAAAAATCAGTTTACCATTTTTTGGAATTTTAAATAAGAAATTAAAATCACAGCTTCTGTAAGTAAGTGTTTGAGTGTGGTTAAGTGCATGTGCGGAAAATGGTTGGATTTCTCTATTATCCTTTTTTTTTAAAGAAAGGTGAAATTTTATATAATATACATCTTGTATTTAACAAAAACAAAAATTGGCTTCCAATTTTAAATGTGTGAAAAAAAAAGTTGCCAGATATAAAGGAATAATGAAATTGATTGTTTTGAGCGCAAAGAATGCTTTATAAAAATAATGACAATGCATTTTATTTGAATGTTTGATTTGTATGTCAATTAATAACATATTTATTTTTCGTTTCGATCGATATTATTATACTTCCGATTTTCGAGAATATCGAGATTAAACGGACATCACTATAATAAAATTTTAATTTGAAACTTTGACTTAACTTAACTTGAACTTAACTTTGAAATTTTAAATCAATTACTTGATTTAAAAATTGAAATACAATGAGTTTTGCATTGATTATAAATCTTACATGCAGGAAATTGTATATTGCTACAAATATCATTTTAGAGGCTTACCGCTTGCAAAGGAAAGTATGCGCGCATGAACGGCCAAATTTCCAAAAATGTATTTTCAATTATGTATTGTACATTATGTAAAACTGTATTTATTTTTGAAATAAATAAATATTGAAGCTATCTTTAATTAAAACTTAATATAAAGTATATTTTAATATTTTTAATATATTAATTTTGTGTCATGACCTAGGTACATTGACTTGGTACTTTATGTAGGTTTGTTTATATCTATACCACAGGGCTGTCTGTAAAGATATAACAGCTGTTGGGTTTAACAGTAAATGGCACAAAAAGTGTAATAATAATTAATGTATTTCGTTTTATAATATTACAGAGAGGGTTGTCCTGTGGGCCCTGGATTCACGCTTAGCAAAGTGTTCACGTTGACGCCTCTCCTTGCGAACAACAAGGACAAGTGGGGGCTCGCACTCGACGGACAACTGAAGCACGAAGACACAAATCTAGCTTCAAGCACACTGTAAGATTGTTGTTTTCTATAAGAAAGGACAGCAGACACACGGTGACGGTTCACTTGATGGCAGGTGGTTACCGTCGCCTATAAACAAAAGCTACTCAACAATACCAGGCATATTCTATATAATTATTATGGAGTAATTACACTACTATTTAGCTCCTATTGCATTGCGCTGGACCTTTAAAGATATCATAAAAGGTTGGCCTAGAAAAGTCATTAATTAAATTATAAGTTCTTAAAAAATGCTTATTGTTTTAATTTCAGAATTCCTGATCCATCTCAACGAGAGAATTTAGGCATAATAGTTCAATATAAAGTAAAAGTGAAATTATGTCTCGGACCATTGGGAGGGTAAGTTTAAAATACTATTACTATAATTAATTATCTTTTTTTAATCACGATTTAGCAATAAAACATTTGCTTTTTCGTTTCACTAAACTGTTTTTCCATTGACATAGGGAATTCCATGGTGCCAACGTGCCTAAAGAAGTTTTCATTTACAAAAAAAAAAACGAAATGTGTGCATTGTAGGGACCTGAGCGCTGAGCTGCCGTTCATTCTGATGCATCCGAAGCCGGAGGAAGAGCCTCCTCGTGCCGTTCAAGCGGAGCCAGCTCCTCGCCACGACCAGGACCTCATACAGCTCGATCCACCACCGTAAGACTTCTTCTCTCTCTCACACTCCCTCCCTTCCTTCTCTTTCTCTCTCTCACACACACACAAGTTTCGTAAAGTTAAATTATCTTTTTATATTTTGGGGCTTTCACCTTACTAAGCATGTCAGCCCAATCATCTCTCGAACTAATTAATATATGACAAATCTTAAAAGCTTCATTGAAGCATAAACATAAATATCACATAAGTCATTTGCCCAATCACTGTGCGTCTCCGCTAGCACAGCATGTGCTATGTTTTGTCTATATAATATGTTATATGTTATATCGTCTGCGTTGAAAAAAAAGTAGCCTATCCTGTGTCCCGTACATCTAAATGTTTATCTACCAAGTTTCATGAAAATCAGTTGATTCGTTTAAGTTACACACATACATACATACAGAAAAAAATTCTAAAATTCGTCAATTTAGTTTCAGTATGATGTATAGAGCCTATAAACACGATATTTCTGAAAACAAAGTAAATTACTCCATGACCGACCCTTACAGATTTATTATTAGTATTGATGAAGCTCATTCCTCTTTGTATCTGGCGCACTCAATAAGTAAGTGATGGACTTGTGGTATTGCAATCATTGAATGCTTGTTTGGATGCATTTCAGCGATGAGAACGGCCAAGAGCAGGACGACGATATCATATTTGAGGACTTTGCGCGTCTCCGGCTGAAGGGCGCCGACACCGACGCCTGAATGCGCACTTATTCCGGCTCCGCAACACCTTTATACCTTATTCATTTCAAAAATAAACGTGTCAATCAATGTAGACGGCGTTCACCGCTTAAGCGAAAATTGTATGGTTGAAAAATTATTTATTTAGACATTTTTCACAAACAACCAATATGTATGAGATTGAAATAGTGAACCTATTATAAAATTTCTTCCACAATGGAGTAACCTTGAAATGACTACTTTTACTTCGCATAAATTGGTATAAAGATTTCCTAATGCATTATATATTTTAGTCGCTACGTATAATAAGCGTTTATTGCAAAAACTTTTTTGCCTTGATGGAGCCGCGAAAAAAATCTGTCCGTGAAATTACTAAAGAACAATTCCATGTACAGTGTAATAATATGTGTTGAGAGGATTTGACTAATGGATATATTTTTAGTGTTTTATAAACATATTCGATGTATAAATATTATGTGGAGTAAATATTACTTTAATAGTTGTCTACGGATCAAGATATAGAGTACAAGTTTTCTTTTTAATTTTCATCGAATCATTGGCCATTATACGTTTTAGTAGCATGTACAGTACAATAATGTCTTATCACTAGCATTTATTAGTATAAATATTAGTCTCCGCTACAAGGGTGTTGTCACATCAAAAGCTAAGCTTTATAGTAGGTTACATAAAAAAAATCTCTGTCTCTTTTATTACTCTTATAAAACCTATTTATAACGCTTTTTAAGAAACATCACTATTTATAAACACCATCGCTGTAATATATTTTTTTAAAAATATATATTTCTACTATAGATTTCACTTTCTTATGACATTAACAATTTATGTTATAAGAAATTTATTTTTCACACCTATAGTTGAGTTTATCTAGTTACCATAAATAGCCATAAACCATAAATGCTTAGCACGGATGTAATTTTCCCTTTTTTATCTCTTTTTTTCCACTAGTGAAAACCTTATCAGAATCCGTTGTATTGTTTAGACATTAGAATATAGCAGAGAAACAGACAGAATATATACAAACAGTATAATTTGTATAGATGCGAAATAGGATACAGAATATTAAGGCCTATCGCCCACTAGGCAGCCAGGCTGCAGCAGCCAATTGAACATTGACGGTGTATGGGAGCTCGCGCACTAGGCAACCACAAATCTCCGGCTGCGGCAGCCAATAGAACGCGCCTGATTGCACGGCAGCCCGTTGGCTGCGCGCAGCCAGACCGAGTAGTTTAGCAACTAGGCGAATGTATGTGGCTGCTGTCAGTCTCCGCACACTTATCGTAGCAGCCAGACATATGTTCCAAAACTTTTTCATATCGCTTGACGTTTGGGTGACAACTGGCTATCGATTTGGCTGCCATAACTGGCTGCGCAAATAGTTTGGCTGCGCAACCAGGCTGCCTAGTGGGCAACGACTCTAAAACAATTTTTTTTATGGTTGCTATAAAAGTTTCGCTAGCTTAGATGTTTTGGTGTGCCATCACCCTTATAGCTCTAGCTGAAAACACTTTTTATGTAAAATGCTTAAGGTTTAGAATACGTTTTTAGTTAGATCCAGTTTAGTGTCGATCCCACGTCGTTATTTTTAGTGCATTTAATGTCGAATGACGACATTAAAATGCCGAACGGTCGGTCACCAAAAAAAGTACACAAACAAACATCACTGTCCACTTTGTTCCTGTTCTATTCTATAGCTATTATTTATTATTTTTTTCTACTGTGTACAATATCATTATTATTATATTATAGATATCGATGATAGTATATTAAAGGCGATTTCCGTTAATTACGAATTATATTATTGTAATTATGAATAAAATTTAAGTACAAGATTTTATTATTACTTTAACACGATTTTAGTCTAATGGTGAATTAGTGAATTGAATTGTACTAATTTTTATCAATATGAATGCGCATTATAAACAAATATTTCCTTTATATTATTTTTTAACTCTTCACACTTGCTATAAAGAATTACATTTAAAAAAATATGTGTTATGATTTTGTTTAGTTAATGTTTTCATTTCTTGGTGCAGGGCAGGTTTTATAGAAGCGTTGCATTATTATTGTTTTTGTAGTAGATGTTAATTCTTATTCTATTTGGACAACAAGCTATTGGGAGTATTGAATTTAAGCGTGTGGCCTTTATAAAACACTTTTTTATATTACCTCCGATGACTACATTACGCATAGGGTTTCTGAAGATATTTAGACAGCGAATTTAAATATAATTATATCAAATCGACTCGTTAAGTTGACCCAAATCTTCGTATTCTTGTGGCATTTCTAATATTTGACATCATTTCGTTTGGATAAATGAACAAGAATGCCAAAGAATCGAGGAGGTTACTTTTGTTCGTATGCATTGAATTGTCAAAGAATCGAAGAATAATCCTTTTGTTTGGATCGTGCAGAATAGAGTTAAGGACTAATATGTCTTTTTGAGAATCCGTCGTTATAAGAATCTGTCTTTTCAATAATCTGTCCTTATGCGAATAATCCACTTATTTGGTGTTAAACTGAAAATTTGTCAAAAGGTATAACCATTAAATAGTGGTTCATAAATTGGCCAGAATAGCTTTTAGTCGACCGATACTTTCTCACTTATAGATTTGGTCCTATAAGTGAGACATGTCAAAGAATTGAGGATATATTTGAATGCTTTATTTAGGATTATTTGATGAATAAACCTGTAAAGAATTCAGGAAAAGACTCCGTTTTTTTTTTAAATGATTAACAGTCTAAGAATCGAGAAAACATCATCTTGTTTGCATGTATCGACTTGTCAAATATTTGGGAAAACATAATTATTTGGATTAATGGAACTGTAAAGAATTGAGAAAAGCCTCCGTTTTTTTTTTTGATGATTCAACCTGCGAAAGAATCTAGGATTTGTTTTGGGTGAATCGACCTGTCAAATCAGTTCTTTGATATGTCGGACGAATCGACTTATTAAATAATTGAAGACGCGTCCTTTTGTTAACATATTATATTAGATGGTGAATATCAGAGAATTAAGATTTTTTTTTTTTTTCAAAATGTGACAAGAGACCCTTTCAGTTTTTAAAATTAAATGAATAGTAATATAAGTGAAACATTTATTGATTACAATAATGGCCAGTATAAAACAATGTCTTATGATGTCTGTTATGTGTCTATGTATATTTCACTGTACAGATGTTAGTCGTTACGTAATTATTATGTCGCATGTTCATTGTATATTACTATAAAAGCTTTATTGCACAAATGTTTCGACACCACATATCGATGTAATTAGTTATTATAAATATAATGTTCTAGTGAAAGATCTTTTCGACGTTTGTCTTGGTCATATTTTTTTCACTTAGACAATTTATTACCGTTATTTTAGTGCATAAATTTGTATATGATACGGAAATTGAAAAGAAAAAAAAAACAGCTTTTTTTATGTCGATATGTGGATTTATAAAATGTAAAAGTTAAGCCACACTTGGCGGTAAAAACGACACACATTATTTCATAAAAAATATTATATATTATATAATATAAAAGTAGTTTTCTAGAACTTTCGCTGTACGCACAAAATGCAACGGAATTGTTATTTGTTTTATTAATACAAATATGGTTGTTTAAAATTTTTCATATATTATTTATATGATAATATTGTATAAATTATTAAACAATATTTCGAAATAAAACGAATGGATTTTTAGTTTGATTTTATAATAATAATTTTAATGGTCTATTTTTTTATTTATTTTTTTCATTTTCATTCGCATTATGGCGAATTTTTAATCGTTAATAAATACGTCTAAGTTAGGCCATAGACAAAGTAGGTTTTGAACATACTGATGATATTAGCACAAACTATAACACAATGTACAAATAATTATATGTCGTGTCTCGTTCTTAACGCCAATGTGTCGTTTTTACGTTAATTTTTTATCAAATATTACACAAAAATTTTATATTTTATTACAAATATTTTTTAACATTACATCAATGCATTGTGGGCAATTTCACTTGTCTTGTAATAAATTTAATATGTCTACGCTGAGATACTTTTTTACTTTTTATTTTGATACTTTGAAAATAAAAACTTCAATTTTAAAATCACAGTGTATGTATATAACAATAGGTTTCAAATGAGAATGGACTGTAAATAATGTTTTTTTTTTTGCTGTAAAATCCGCATTATTATAAGTTAAATAAGGTTCAATAGTTGAGAGTTGATAACATATGTTTATTACGGTCAAAATGAGAGACAGTCTAATAATTGGTTAGATTTATTTTGCAGTTAAGTACTTTTTTTGTTTGATGTAATATTTTTGTAGATGTGTAATTGGCGTAGCTAGTCAATTTTAAAAATGAACACATACTATTGAGCTTTAGGAAAAACAAACGAATGACGAACACTTGTAAATTTCAATAAAGTGTCATTGTATTGTACAAAAGAGTATTTCTTAGTCATATTGAAAGTAATAATTTTTTTTTCTTAATAAATGTCAATAATTTTGAGCTACTAGCGTAATCTATGCCACTATACCGTCATTAGCAGTTGCACGTATGAATTGTTTCAGTATTTACTTGAAAATGTATAATATATTGATTTTTTTTTGTCGCTCAAGTAGAAATTATTTGTTTGTTGCGTTTCTAGATTGGCAGATTCTAGATTGCCTATTTATATACCCATAATATTAAAAATCGAGTGAAACGTGACAGACAAGGCGCTTGACGCAGAACAGACGAGAGAACAATGGTAATAGAAGAATTAATGTGATGACAATGTCATGTCAATCTTCAACCTGTTTGATAACATTTGAAATTTATATTTAAAAAATTGCATACTGCGTTTTGTTTTATTAAGTTTTGTTAATAATCCCAAGTCATGTGGGATAATAGATGTTACAAAATAATTTTGGGATAGATGTGGTTATAATGTAAAAACAAATCAATATCCCATTATATTTCAGCATTGTTAATATGAACCTCCATAGTGTGTATAGATAATCGCTATGAGCAAAAAGTATAATGCAACAGTTAGAGGCTAAAACATTATGAACATTGAAACACCAGTTGTTACTCGTATATTAACTCAAGAAAGTGGACACGCGGAAATTATTATAAAGTACAGATGTTTCGAAACTGTATTTTTATTTAGTTTTTTTTTTAAAGCACATGTGATACTCGCAACCCAGTCATACACTCGAGCGCAAAAAACACATTCATTTTTTAATTTTACATCGAAGTCCTTTTGATGTAAGAATACTTTTTCAATAAATATAATATTCAACTATCTATGGTCTTTTATTTTTTTGTTCTATATTGTTCATCAAAATAATGGAGTATTAACTTGAGTCGCTCCATAATTTAGTTCCCTGAAGTTGTTGGTTGCCCAAGACCTTGAATCAAAATCGGTCTTTATATTTATACCCAGCGCGAATATTCAGCGCCTGATTTACTTAACGGGCTCTTGGGCGTGAAGGCTGTGGCCCCTTGCGAGGAAATCAAAAGCGAATTGATCAATATATTTATTTTTATTATCAAACATTTGTTTTACCTTAATTATAATAAGCTAAAACAGTTGCAAGGCGCTCAATAAGCAATTCGATGAAAATGATAGCCCACTTCAAATACGATCGACAGAGCAAGTGGAACCTTACTGACAATTCTGTACTTCTGTGAAAAATATCATCAATAATAATAATAAATCTGTAAGTGTAGGTATTGTATGTATGTATGTATGTTCCTCCATAACTCTTAAACGAATTAACTGATTTTCATGAAACTTAGTAGATAAACATTTACAGGACACAGGATAGGCTACTTCTTTTTAAAACGCGGACGAAGTCGCGAGCGCCAGCTAGTATCTTATATGAATATAAAAAATATCGATTATTAAAAATTATATTTTATCAAAAAGTTTTATAAATTAAATGATCAATATCGTTTCAAGTTCTTAGATTTTCAAAAAAGTAGGAGACATCAAAATCGGTTATTCAAACTTGTGGCCCCGGGGCACGTATCTAAAGTGCCCTTATCCGCCGCTACGAACTTAACTTACTTAACTTCACATTCACAATACGCCTAATAAAAAACCTAATAATTATTAATTATAATTTAATGTCGAATAATAACTTCAATTTTTAATATATTTGGCTCTGTGTTCTTACTGATACTGGTTGCAGACTACTTCTTAGTTGGCATGTCAATTTGTAGTGTCAAATAATTATTTACTCTAGGCTCCTTAGTCCTAGTTCCATATATATTATAAGTTACTCTATGTTCTTTATGCGTTCATTTAATAAATCACAATATTTTATTGTATCGGCGGTGTATATATTTTGTTATAACATTATAGTTAATTGAATATGTAATAGTAATACATTTTTAATTGGAGTAAAAGTGTATGCTAGATTTGCTCTTTATATAATTTAGTTATGATTTAACTATGCGCCGACACGATAACAGTTAGAAAGAACAAAATGAAGGTTAGTTTTCAAAAAATTAACATAATATAATTTAAAAAAATGAGAAGCTACAATATTTCAAATGAATCTTAACATTTTAGAAAATACCTGAGCAGAAGTTACACGCGTTTTCATCGGGCTCTATGGGAGCTCGAGGTCTTTCGAAGCGAGAGTTGGAAGAGCTTCGAAAGAAAGAAGAGGAAGAAGCCGCTGCCCATGTAAGTATCCTTTTATTACAAACTAGCTAGCTCTACAGTCTTTTCCCTGGAAATTTCATATAAAAATACCATCCAAATACAAAATTTCTTTCATACAAACCTTGTCCTGACAATTATGAACACAATAGATAAAAAATCGCCAAAATTGGTGGTGCTATTCTCAAGTGACGCTATGTCATACCTGTGGCAATTGATTTTTATATTATGTAGATTTTTTAAATTTGTGAACATAATATTACCAGAAATTTATCATTTAGATACATTTGCTTTAAAGCTAATGACATGAAGTTTCTAATGAGATGTAATTTTATACCAATACAGTTATAGCTATTGCTAAACCACAGTTATAATAAGTAAATTTCTGGATCATATTTTAGGTATTTAAAGAGTTTGTAGAAACATTTCAAGAAGCCCCTACGACTACTTCAAAAGTATGGGTTAAAGCTGGCACCTATGATGCTGGAGCGAGGAGTAAGTTACATCGTACAATATTTGATTTTTGTCTTAAATACAATTTTTTTAATTGTAATTTTAGGACTGAATAATTTTTCTATTGAGTTTTATTTAACACTAAAAAACTCAAATTACTTTCTCGTCAACTACAATATCCCTGGAATCTCATTATTTTCCAGGGGAAGATACATCGGAGCGAGGCAAACTTTACAAGCCAGTCTCCAAGTTCACACCAGAGGAGAAACGCTACACACAAGAAGAGATTGTTCGCAGTCTTGCTGCTAAACCAGAACCATTACGTCCTAAACCCAAATACAACAAGGATAAGAAGAAGAGTAACTTAGAATTGTTTAAAGAAGAACTGAGACAGTAAGCATTTTAAATCTTACTTTGTTCTTACTAAAGAAAAACCACGGAGACAACGCAAACAATGTAAATGAACTTTTAGGGGGTTGCAAACATTTTTTTAAGTAAAACAAATAGTTAACACATGTTTTTACTAGTAGTATTATTTGGTCTAGTAGCACAACCATTCTTAAAAAGATGACCAAGTGTTGTCATGATTGCTTTCCTGTACCATGAAACAGATAGTCCTGGCCACTTCTGACATTCGGATACATATATAGGTACAATTTTTCAGTCAATTTCAACATTTTCCCAAGCTATTTCAGTGCTTGGGAAATTGTTGAAATTCACCGAAAAATGGTATATCACTAGTTGTAAACAAAACATTATGGGTCAGGTTTGCTTACTTTGTTTGTGTTGTGTGCATGGCTTTCCTTTAAACTAATATAATAAATGCTTTATTATATTAGTTTTAATTATTTATAAGTATCTTTTCAAAATAATTTAGTTAGTTTTTAAGTTTTTATATTATTATAGTGATTATGTATGTAATTTAATTTTTATAATAACATATCTATGTAATGCACAAAATAATAGTTCCATCAATAGAACTATCTAATGGTACCATGGTCAACAAAAGAACATGACGTGATGTATGTAATATTTACTAGATTGAACAAAGGGGTGTCAAATTTTGTGTAGAGCATTGTTGTCATAAAGGAAACTTCATTGATTATTGTGGAGCATGTCATTGAAAATACTTGTTAAAAATCTAATTAATTCTAGACAATATACTTACCCTAAAAATGTCTAAAACTGTCTATCTATATGTACTCTAAGGTCTTTTTACGTTTTTGTGTAGGATTCAAGAGGAACGGACAGAGAGGCACAAATACAAAAATGTCCTCCGGGATCGTGGAGTGGTTGGTGCCGAACCGACCATGGATATGATGCCAGATGTAGGGTCATATGATACAGGGGACCCCAACACGACAAATCTCTATTTAGGCAACTTAAACCCAAAGGTTAGTGACAAGTTATAAACAAATTTACTGCAACTTAATGTACAATACAATTCTGTTCTACGTTTTTTTTAATTTTTTTTTTATGTAGGACTGCAAAAGAATAGCAAAACCTATTTCCTTTATATTATAGATGTAACTATTTATGTTTACAGATAACTGAGCAACAGCTGATGGTGATATTTGGGCGCTATGGTCCGCTAGCCAGTATCAAGATAATGTGGCCCCGCTCGGACGAGGAGAAGGCCCGGGGCCGTAACTGCGGCTTCGTGGCCTTCATGTCCAGGAAGGACGGCGAGAGGGCGTTACGCTGCATGAACGGTGAGATCACATTAATATCTTTCACTTTATCCTATCACTATATTACTTTCGTAAAGGAAATTTCTTCATATGACTCCGACAAGAGAATCTGACTTCTGGAATGAAATTTGTATGAGTCAATACTTACTATGATTACACTTGAAAGTATATATGCTTGATTTTATGTTTTTTTTGAGCTCCTGTATCCCTGATGAGCGCTTTTTTATTTCAAACTAAAACAAGTTCACTAACTTTATTGATAATATTGAATCCAGGTTGAATTAAATTGCTGATATTATAAACATTGTTTACAAGACGAGAAAAACTATTAGTTATTTATTTCAACTTAACTGACGTTAACTTAACTGTTTGTTGTGTATGAATAATGTGATTTTGGTGTTAGGCAAGGAGGTGATGAACTACGAGATGAAATTGGGATGGGGCAAAGCTTTGGTCATCCCGCCGGTGCCTATCTACATCCCACCCTCCCTACAACAGCCCACAAAACCGCCGCCGCCCTCAGGACTTCCTTTCAACGCTCAACCGCCCAAACACCTCGTTAACAAGGTAATAGGCATCTTCATAAATACAATTATTGTCACTTTGCAATAATGGAAAGTGACTAAAGAAGTCACTTCATATATGAAGCATTTATTTAGGTATGATGAAACAAGAAACAAATCATTTTACAGATACCCCGTGTCCGTCCAGGGGACTACTATCCCAGTGATCCTGAAGAAAAGGCAACTTTTGAACAGGTATGTGCGTAAATAATTCTTAAATTGTTGTTCAATGATTAAAAATTCCTATATAATTCAATATTATTATGGCCTCTTTCACCATCTCTGAGTAGTGTCAAATAGGATAACCGTCATTTAAAATCACCGGTAAGAAAGCGTACGAGTTTCACCATCTTCGAGTAACATTACTCAAGGGTAATTTCAATGAAATTAACACAAGATACTCGTAACATTTACTCGCCAATTAGAGTTACTTGAAAAGTAATTAATCGACACATTACTTGTAGTTGGTGAAAGGGGCCCTTAGTGTTGTATTGTGGTTTATTTAATACACATAGCAGCATCGGTATTTAAATATATTATTAGACATCCTTTAAAAAAACCATTTATGTGTCTTGTTTCAGATCTTGTCTCAGTCTATCGTTAAAGTGGTGGTGCCAACGGAGAGGTATGTATGTTTAATTGTTTATTGAAACATTGGAAATGTGCTCAAAGTGAGAAGTGAAGACACAAAAATCATAAACATGTTTAGGAACATCCTGATGCTGATCCACCGCATGGTGGAGTTCGTGATTCGGGAAGGGCCCATGTTCGAGGCCATCATAATGAACAAGGAGCTGAACAACCCCTACTTCCGGTTCCTGTTCGAGAACCAGTCGCCGGCGCACGTGTACTACCGCTGGAAGCTCTTCTCCATGTTGCAAGGGGATTCCTCCAAGCAATGGAGCCTCGACGAGTTCCGCATGTTTAAAGGTATTGCAAACCGCACTCACATGTTTTTTCGAATGCCGCTTAAAAACGTAGTGTCTTAATACTTCTTTTTTTTATGAAGGGCGGCAGATAGGCTGAGACGATCCACTTGGTAGTTTAGTTGGCTTTCATCGCCTATAAATAAATAAAATTCCTTACTCACCAAAACATAACAGTACCTACACGTGCTGTTATCTCACGGTGGTCTTTTCTGCTAGGGAGTGGTTATTGCCGCCAGACGCGCTGCCTGGCGCAGCGAAGCGCAGTATTTCAACTAAACGGAAATCAGCACCATCATAGAGTACAAACCGTAACATGGTCCTTCGAGCCGGATTATATTTCGGCTTCTGCAAACGGAAACCAGCACAAAAGAGTGCTAGTATAGATTTTGCTTGTGCGAAGGCGGTTCAGTGTGGCGGCCGCCACCGATGAACCTATACACGGCGGGGATGCCCGACGAGCTGGTGGAGGAGGACGACGCCAAGGAGAACATCCGCGGGACGCTGTCCAACAACCAGCGCGACCGGCTGGAGGAGCTGCTGCGCGCGCTGACGCCGACGCGGGCCGCGGTGGGCGCCGCCATGGCGTGGTGCCTGGAGCACGCGGAGGCAGCCGCCGAGGTGGCGCAGTGCGTGGCCGAGGCGCTGGCGGGCGAGACTACGTCGCCGCAGCGCCGCATCGCGCGCCTCTACCTCGTGTCCGACGTGTTGCACAACGCTGGCGCCAAGCTGACCAACGCCAGCGCCTACCGCCTCGCCTTCCAGCAGCGGCTGCCCGACGTGATGCGCGAGTGCCGCGCGGCCGCCGCGCGCCTGCCCTCGCGCCTGCAGCAGGAGGGCTTCCGCGCGCGCGTCACGCGCATTCTGCAGGCGTGGGCCGACTGGGCCGTCTACCCCACCGACTTCTTGCTGCACATCAACGACATCTTCCTCGGACACGAAACGGTAATCTTCTGCTTTCACTCCCATCCCATCCACTACAAATATACTTTTTAATTTTCTACAAAACTAATATATATTATATTATAATGCATAATTAAATAGAATTAGGACTGGATATAATTATCTTCAAAACAGTTTTTATAGCGGCAAACAATTCAATGCATTGCAATGAACTGAATGGAAAATTATGAAATGCTAGATTCCTGAAATAATATAAAAAATTACATCTAAGAAAGAATAGAAAAGCTGTTATGATTGCTTTCTATTCTTTTTAGACTTTCGTAGGATACAAGTAACTTTTGTGTATCGACGCCGTCGAATCTGTTAAATCTATTGTAGGAGCGCGAGAGCGTGGAGGCGACGGGGGAAGTGTCGGGCGGCGACACGGAGGCTGCGACGGGCGCGGAGGGCGAGGGCGGCGGGTCGCCGGCGTCGTCGGGGTCGTGGGAGGGGGGCGGCGGAGGGGGGCCGCTGGACGGCGCCGCGCTCAGACGCCTCGCCGCCGGGAATCGCCTGGACTCGTTCGACCGACCGCACCTACCCGAAGACATCGACGGTGTGCCAGGTAAGTAGTGGCAGGGGCAGGGCACTCAGCCGTCTGGTCCCAGTAACTTAACCACCCCCTTACATGTGTGCTGAGTTGAAGGGATGCTAGAGCCCATCTTCTTATCCACCCACAGCACGTACTTAGTTGCTTGTATTATAGGCGACGGTAACAATCTACCATAAAGTTAACCCTCTGCCTGTTCTGTTATAATAAATTGTGTGTGCACTCGTGTAGTGGAAGAGGACATCGACGGCGTGCCGCTGGAGCCGTCGGCGGAGACGGAAGGGGCGAGCCCGGTGCTGGCGCCGGGGTTCGTGCCGTCGCGGTGGGAGAGCGTAGAGCCGGGCCCCGAGCCCGAGCCGGCCGCGGATACGAGCGAGCCGGCGCCTGGCACGCCGCCCACGCCGGGGGAAGAGCGCTCGCTGAGCCGCGCTGTGCTGCGCGACATCGAGGTGCGCGTGTTGCGCTACGCGGACGAGCTGGAGGCGGGCACGCGCGCGCGCAAGGAGCACCACTCGCCCGCGCAGCAGATCGCCCACTACCGCCGCAAGCTCATCCGCAAGGCGGCGCGCGACGCCCGCGACGAGCCAGAGCCTCGGCCCGACGACGACCAGTACTCCACCGCCTCCAGCAAGAAGTCCAAGAAATCCCGCGAGCCCTCGCTCTCGCCGCCGCCCAAGCGATATCGGTGAGCCATTTACGCTACTCGTTCCCAGGATGTCTCTGTCATCACCTTGCCTATTTCCACAAGCCTGCTAACAATTTACCGACAATTAAGTGTTTCTATGAATGGTTTTGAACTTGTGCTCTAGGAAATCACGCTCCCGATCGAGGTCCAGAGAGCGCGAGCGAGACAGAGAAAGAGAGAGAGAGCGTGACAGGGAACGCGAGAGGGACAGAGACAGAGAGAGGCGGCGCCGATCGCCGGCCACGCCCCCAGCCGCCCCGCATCACCACCGCACAAAACATGCCAAACACGTCAAATACAAATATTGAAGTGCAAAGTAGTCGCAGATAATTCAAACGCTAGACGAGCTCATTATGAAAGAAATGCCGGCTTTTTTGAAACGACCCTCTACAGATCGGTTTTGAGAAGATTGTGCGAATTTCATGTCCTGCATTTGAATTGTTTGTGCCTGCATTACCAACACTAATATTCGCTTTTTGCATTTGTTTGTACGTTTGTAAGATTAGATTTAAGGATTTATAAAATAATTGATTCACTTGTAAGTACTAGCAAGTACTAAAATATACAAATTGCGAGTCATGACGGAATTCCACAAATTTTTTCGTCATTCCACCCTCTATACATTAGCTGTGAATTAATCATGATACGATTCTAAGGGACTGTAAATATGAAATGAAAGACTATGTAATTGTGTAAAACTTTATTATAATAAAATTCTATTTCACATTTTAGTCTTATTTATTTTATATAAATAAAATACTGCATTCGAATACAAAGTAAGAAATGATGCAAGCTACTATTTTTAAAACAACTTCAATTAATCACAACAAATCATAAAAAAAACATAGATTTTTTAAAAAAATATCAAATGGTTATAGCAGAAAATTTGAATAATACCTAATCAATTATTTTCTTGATATATTTATAATATACAAATTTATAATACGCCATGCAAACCAACTGGCTTCATAATTGTTGCGAGCTCAATACTAATAATGGAAACAAAAAAATAAACTAATAAGTAGTACTGATATTCTTTGATTGATTATTATTTATTGATATTCTTTGGGTCCCTAAAGAACTTACGTTCGTGCATTGCTTGAAATATTTCATAAATTTATAGAGACATTTAAAGTAATGGAGGCCGAGACTAGAATTACTAATAGTTACATTTTTCTTCAAAAAAATCTTTTGCTAATTTTAAATCAATAAGTTTTTCAACTTAAAAATGACAAAAGAAAAGGCACACGGCATTTTTTTTATTTGGCCTTAACAACTACTAGGACATTGCCGTCTTGACCTAACCCAACAGCGTCAAGTATAAACTTGACAAGTTTTTATTCCTAGCTTTGAATTATTTAACAATTTTGTCCTTCCATTATCGTCCAGATAATTTAAGAATATCAGGACGCACTACTCATGACTAGTTTACATACTAAAAGTGACACACAAATAATATAAATATTTTTTAACTATAACATTCGCATATATATTTGCAATTTAAGTTTAATAAAAGCTTTCAGCGTTACATAAAATTAGCCTCCAAAAGCTTTGTTTATACAACTATTATGTCATGTCTTCGTGCACTTAACCTTAAAATATTAACTACATACATACTCTATTAATTGTTATGTTTAAGCCATCGTTTACCATTACTCTCAGACTTTCTTAATATTTGTTACTGAGCGAGTCCAAGCAAATATGATATCAAAAACCCAAAAAAGGTGTTTGCAACTAATAAAAACATACATCTGATAAACTCAAACAACAAAACAATAATACTGAAAAAGGAGACTACGAATATAAATTAAAAAAAATATGTAAATAAATCCGTAATAAAAGTAAAATTCATGATTTGTAAATTCTAATATATTTGGACAGTTAGACGATTTTTTAAAAGGAAATTTAGACGGTCTTAATGAAAGAATGAAACATCCACATCAGTCTAGTCTTTTGTTACTTGGAGCAACTATTTTTCGTATACACTCACATCACTCATTTTTTATTGGGAATAATAATTTAAAAAAATCTACTCAAAATGGAACTCAAAAACGGTCGATGGTTCAAAAATAATTCAAACAAAATAACATTGAATCATATAACACCAGTCTACTTTTCCCTTTAAATGTACAATATTAAATAATGTATGTATACAATTGTGTATATTACTCTCAACAATGTATATACATTCAGTGGTTACATGTGACCAATAAACACTACCCGTAGCACAGGAATGTACAAAAATAATTATATAATTGTTACATCACAGATTAAATTCAATCAATAATAATTAATTTATCACTACATACAATAATAGTTTGCATTTTTCCTATTCTAAGTGTATCTAATTGTGATGTTATAGGGATCATGAATCAAATTTTTATATAAAATCAATAAAAGGACATCGATTTTGGTGGCTACTCCCAAATGAAATTATAGATTTCGATGTGATTAAAAATCACATTAAATTATTTGGTTCAGAGCAATCTATCACAAAACTTGTGCCAAATTTGTGCGCAGTTTGGCATTACACGTTGGCAACGGACACTAAGGATGTACCGTTTTCTATTTGCTAAACATTTACCAGATTCCACTTGCAATTAAATAGCACTTTCGTATATATTTAAAGAAAGTGTTATTTGCCTAATTATGACCTGTTTCGTTACAACGTGGTCATAATAAAAAAAAAAGATCAGTTTGTTACGGTTGTATATAAAAAAAAATATCACCAAGCAATAAGTTTAAATACAATTCGTGACTTAATGAAAGAATAGAAATAAGAGGTAGAGAATTAAGAATAAAAATGGGTAACTTTAAAAATTATACCGAAAAAAAAATTGTTTTATAAAACTTATTAAATATTTAAAACTAGCTGTTGCACGCGGCTTCGGCCGCGTAACTTTATTAAATATATCCTATGTTACTCGCTGATAATATAGTTTCCCAACAGTGAAAGAATTTTTCAAATCGGTCCAGTAGTTTCAGAGCCTATTCAATGCAAACAAACAAACAAATCTTTCCTCTTTATAAATCGGAACAAACCCTTTGCGTCTCGACATAATAATTGGCTATAATTGAATCTGATGAATGTTGAATCCTAATATCTTGCTGTTTCTAAAGTAAGCACATATTAATAAATACAATTAAGCTTCTATGCTATGCTCAATTATATCATAATTAAGCATAAAATATTATATTCTATGCTTCATTCAGATAATCACTTTTATATTACCTATTTGTTACGATTTATTTTTAAGATTATATATGTTATTATCTGTGTGAAGGCCTTTGTAATTATTATATTGCATAGTTAACAATTTTATTATTCTAGAAATTAATTAGGCATTAACACAGTTTAAAACACTCAATATGCAAAAAATATCACACAGTAAAAAAAGAAAATAAAGTATAGTCTAAACAGAGAGCGAAAGTATAGTAAATTTAAATTTATTAATACATTATACACTGTACAAAAAAAATTGATTAAAAAATTAAGAATAAAATATTAATTTCACTGATTCAGATATTCTTATTTATTAGCCTAATTTGCAAAATATTGATTAACTAATTATTTTGCAGAATAATTATGCATAATTTCATTTATTATCTCAAATTCCATAATAACATGATATAATACACAAAATACATTCTACTTTTTAATACGACTTTTTTTTATTTATCATCATTTCTAGTAGTCGTCACAAAAATATGTGATTAAAATATTTTTAACGATGGTAGTTTTAAGAAACATTTATGAAAATATTAATTGAAGTTGATTTTCTGAAATGATCTATTTTCCATTTGTATTATAATAAAACATGATTTGCATTTGAAAAATAATAAAATTGTAATACAATTAATATTGCATCATTGGCGATGATAATTTTTTATTGGATAAAACTTATGCATTATAATTGATTCTCTAAAGGCCGTTGGTGCTAATGTATAATTTAATTAATTGAGTTATGTTACGGCCATAATCATCATAGCCTCAAGCCGCAATGTCCACTGCTGGACATAGGCGTCCCCTCTAATTTTCCAAAAGGACACATAGTGGCCTGAATCGACAGTCATGTCAGTGTCACTATGTCCACCTTGCAACCTCAGCGGGCGTCGGCTCTCCGTACTTGCCACTTCGACTTACAGTAGTACACACTTGATAAGGCGCGTCGTGAATCTTCGTTTACGCAGAAAAGAAAGTACGGCTCCGACGATTATCGAAGAAAGCTTAAAACTTATAATTGACCTTAGATAAAACATGTATAAGGTTCATAATACAATGCGCACTCGCGTAAGATGGCAAGCAGCACACTCTAAGGCCGGCCATACACGGGCAGCTTGACCGACTGCTTCAAGATGCGACTGCATAGTTAACTAGTCTTATAATGAACCGCTTAACAGTTGTGACTGCGTCGGGCGGTCGGCAGGGGGGTGAAATTGCACCGTGCGGTCGAACAGTGACTGCTCAACCGCAGGCATACACTGACTGCTCGAGGTGTCGACTGCTCTCGCGCAGTGACCTCCGCCCGCGCTCTTCATTCACGTCGCGCGCGAATCTCGTTCGTTCGTGAATTGTCGAGCAATCGACTATGACTGCTCGAGCGGTCCGTGTGTGTTGATCACTGGCTAACTGCTCGAGCTGCCCGTGTATGGCCATTCTAACATGGCGGCAGCTGGCGATCAATAGCGGTACTGGAAAAAGCCGCCAAATGTGTGGATTGGTCGATAGCATTTCTCACGCTTTAAAAATCCCTAAGCCACATCAGTTGGGTACTACTGTAACTGAACTTATACAATAATTAAATATTTGAGTAGTCTCTTCAAACAAAGAGTGAATGGTGGATGTGTGGCGAATGCTTTTTCACGGTCACCTCCATACACGGCGACGTGTGGGGCGCGGAGTGAAGGGCGAACGCGGGGTCGTTGGCAGCGTGCGGCGAAGCGTCCCGGGAGGAGGCAGTTGTCACCGCTCAGTGCGCACTCTCCAACATCGCACGCGACCCTCGCTACAAAACACCAAATTACAAATTATAACCACTTACAATACTGTAGACATTGACAAGATTAGATGACAATTTTAAATTGAAAGGACGACAATAAATGAAATTTCATAAATTACATATAAAAATAATTAATGGTAATAAATAATGAAACAAATTCAATTGTAACACTCTAAATACTATCAAAAACTAATGACAATAATTACATTTATCAAATTCTAGAATTAATAGAAGAAAAAAATAATTCGGAGCAAAAGTGGTGGAGTTTATGTCAAACAAAACAAATTTTCTTTCAATATGTAATAATATTTTTAAAAAATCATTAAAATAAATAATATATAGCATGACTAAAATTTTGAACTACGATCTAACATTTGGAACATACATTTTATCCTGGCTTTTCTTGTCAATAAAATGTACGAAAGACAAATTGAGATAATATTATTATATTATCTCAATTTGTCTTTCGTACATTATTTTATTTAGCAACATGAGCTTAAATTATTTTCATTGATTTTTTTGTTAGCGTAGCTAAGAAATGTCTTGTTCAATGTGATTCTAAACTCTTGATAAATTATGGAGCCACTCTTAATAAAAGGATTTTTTCAATAAAACCCAGATTAAACACGTCTTTAAAGAAGTGCAGACATACGAACAAAACATTTCAATAACTTAGAAGATGTTAATCTATACATCATACAAATGTGTTATTGATTTATGTTGCAAACAAATAACTTAATAAGAAATGTTATTGCTAAAGACAACATCGAAAGCTATTGGTCTGGAAAGAGGTTCGGTCACATTTTGTTTGTAAAAATTATTAAAAATCAATACTACATAAAAAGCTACGCTGAAAGAATATTTTCAATATGTAGATTAGTGACGGAATTAAAGGCGACTAGATAAAGTGAAAATCAATTGTTTAATTATATAAAAACTAGATAAAATGTTCGATAGATGCAATAATTAGTGAAATATGATTAGGATGGAACTTGCCGCACAAATAGTTAAATTACTGGACCACCGGGGTATTTCTTTTTGTCTAAATTTTGTCTAAAATTACATTTTATTTTCAATAAATGAAAGTTTACTTTCAACGAGATTATAAAAAGTTTACACAATTATTACTCCGGTAGTAACTTCTCATAGGATAGATAATATTATAATGAAATACTTTAATTTCCGGAATAAATATCGCATTGCATCTAATTAGCTTAGATGTTAATATAGAATTCGGTTCCAATCATTGAAATAGCTATTAAAACTATTTAAACGAACGAAACCGCTGTTAAAATTTAGTTCAAATATTTCTTTTTTTACGACGATGTATAGTAGTGATTTCTCGTTATCTAGCCGCCAGTAAAGCTAAGTGACTATTAGGAGGGAGTAACGGAAAACAAAATAATGGTAATGATGTTGATGACGTGAACGAAGCGGCGGCGACGCGTGCTTAAGCTGAACAGTTCCAGTTCGGCGCATTGCCGAAACACCGCCATTATCACAATCAGAAATGCATTGGATTCCTAAAGTGGGCTATCGTTAGTTCACCTGTGACATAGAAACACTTCTATTCCATTGTATTAGAATGTGACATAGGAGCACATCTATTCCACTGTAATTTATTTTATTATATTAAAATGAAATAATAAAATGACAAAAACGAAACGGAGCAAAAAAACAGTTTTACCTTATTCTATTAAGTAAAGAATACAATTTACTTAATTTTATAAATATTAAACATTGACACAAAGGATATTTTTTAGTCTCGATTAGGTGTTTCTATTTTTATTACAGATGGCGTGGGCGCGCATTTAATTTAGAAATTTAATTCAAAATAATTCACATCTGTTGCGGCTAAAATGTGATAAAGTATGTCCGCCATGCTAGTCAACTAACATTGAATTGGCAGGACTTCACGCGAAGCGCTAGTAAGCTCTAGTATTGTAAGCTAACAAGTTAAGTCTGCTAGGAGAAAATCTTTAAAAGCTCACAAGCACAATCTTACTTTAGTTATGCTGTTCATGTTGAGCTGAGGTTGTGAGCATTAAAATACAAACTGCCTATATTTTGTAACAGTCAGGAAAGAGACAATAAGGTGTGGCGGTGTTGTGCAATGCGCCGAGTGCAGTAGGTTTATGCGGATGGCACCTGAGTCGGAGTCTACGTCTCGCAGAGCACTCGCCACGCGCGCACCTCGCCGCCGCTGCAATGCACACAACTCACACATTACTCACACAACTTATTATACTATTTCAACCTTTAGTAAAATAATTAAAATGTAAAACCAATTCGAAATTTTTCAAGTGATACTGACTTGCCAGCGGTGTAGAGCGCCCTGTAGCCGGCGTGGGTGTGCGCGTGCAGCGCGTGTGTGGCGTCGGGCAGCGCGGCCGAGGCGAGCGGTCGCAGCGCCGCACTCCACACGCGCAGCGCCCCATCGCGACCGCAGCTCGCCACCGCCTCCGCTTCCGCCTCCGCCCACGCGGCGCTCACGCCCGTCACCCACCCTTTGTGCGCGTTCATCACGCTCTGTCACAACAAACGCTCCTGCTACTCACTCATTCCAACTTTACGGAGTTACTCTACATTTATTCAGCTTTTGTCCAAAGAAAGTACGGAGAACCGTACCTAATGGAGCTGAATAAGGGCCTCTTTCACAAACTACATGTAAAGTGTTGATTAGTTACTTTTAGAAATCATTTTCTGTTATATTGAATTATGCACTCGGTTTACTGCATCATTCGATAGCCGAATTTTTATTATTATTTTCTATTTAATGTTTGGGACGTTTAACGTACAACAAAGGTATATCAGCTCCATTATCCCCGGTTACCGGTGACTTTAAATGACAGTTTGGCCTACTTGACGTTTGTGAAAGAGGTGCTAAGTGTAGTTACTCCATTAACATTTTAATGACGTCACTATCCAATTAACCATAGTTACATGAGTAAGCGCGTTCTCCCGCAGAGACCAGCGCTTGAGCGCTGTGTCCCGCGAGGCGGTGTAGAGCGTGTCGCCGTCCGCCGCCAAGGCCAGCGCCTGCACGCCGTCGTAGTGCGGCGGTTGCAGCAGACGGCGTCCGCTCGCTTCCCACACGCCTGTTGGGGTACACAGATATTACCTACACAAGTCGAAAGGTTTACGTACGATACGATATTTCAGTAGTGTTGCATATACATAGCTAGAAATATCGGTACATTGTGTACTTATCGGAACTGTGACCTTGTTGAAACTTAACAAGACGCAGAATCTGATGGCGTCATACGAAATTGTCTAGGATTTGGGTACCATGTGATATTGTATTAGGAAGTTTCTTGTTTTCAAGTGTTTCTACGTCATTTGCAGCCTAATATAATATTTCATGTTTCGAAAAAAGGCAATACCTGAGTCTAATAATTGCATATCCAGCGTCCTGACGTAGTGGTCCTTCGAGCCGGTCACGACCAGATCACCGTTCTGTCCGCGTCCGATCGCTATGCACATGACGGCGGCCGCATGCCCCGACCACAATTTGCTCACGCATTCTAACCTGTAACATATTATTTTGTTAAATTTTAAATGTATTACCTTATTATATAATAGGTGTATATGGTATATTACGTCTCACTATAAGGCACTTCAGTCAAAACGCTAGCCTCTGCGGATTGACAGGACTTCAGGTCCATTGAAAGACCAATAGTGTTCTAGTACAATCAGGTATCCCCACAGTATATTTCTTGCCATTAGAAATTGAATGTTTACCAATTCCACAGGCCGGAGGTGGACTTTAGCTGCATTCGAATCATCAGATTATGATGTGATACTCGTATTATCTCCTGTCACAGGAGATTCTATTTTAAAAATTGATTTAGTGTGGATTTTTTTAGGGAAAATAGTGTTTTGAAATATACACTATAAAATGATTTATAGTCATTTACATAAATATGAAGCAGACACGTTTCTTTTCACGTATGGGCTGAATAGACATCTGGAATTTATTTTTTTGCTTCACACCACTTAATTAATACAAATGCTGTAGAACACACGAAGATTAATTAAGCTATTAAAAATGTGTTTGCCTGTGTGTTGCACTTACATGCGTAGATCCCAAAGACGTAGTTTGTCTCCGGCCGCAGTGTAGAGGCGCATTGCTGTTAGCGCCAGTGCCGTGACCGCCACCTCGCCGGCCGCTCCGCGCACCGCCGGACACTGGCCGGTTGCGCCGGATGACCACAGCGTCGCTGTGGGCGCTCTGCTGCGCGTATCGAACAGCCTCACCGCACCTCCGGCCGCTGCCAGCACTGTCCTTGCGTCGCCAGCGGCCAGCGCACTAACAGAACCTCCGCACCAACCTCGCCACGCCTCTGCGCCCGCGGTGAAGTCCCATCCGCGCACTGTGCGATCTGCAACCACCAATCAATCAATTCATTTGTGACTTATGTTGACTTATTGTATGTTTTACAATTAAAAAACAGTAACAGCAAGAAAGAAAATTACAAAGTTCTCTACTCAGAATTTTGCTGCCATAGGCCAGCACTGATAAAAAAGTGACCACATAAAAATAGGCGAGGGGCTAAATATTCAACCATGGGTCAAAGTTAGATAAGATCAATGAACTTGATCTTTACACGCAAATTATTATTACACTTCCAGTTAGTTATCTATATTAATATAATAAATCTGATGAGTCTCTTTGTTTGATTAAACACTGGTATTACCAGTGAATTGGCGACAAACGAACATTACCGGCGGATGAAACCGCGGGATAAAGCAAGTCATTGATATAATTGATCTTACCAACACCGCCGCTATATATCATGTGGGCAGAGCCAGCGAGAGCTAGTGCTGCTCCTGCGTGACCTTCGGCGACGTGTGTACACTGAAGCCACGTAGACGAATTGCCCCCACCTCCTCCTCCGCTTATACGCTAGAGAAACATTATACAATATTTATTTATTAATTATTACATGTTCTCCAAGGAGGCAAATGTCGACGCAATTATTGGAGGCAATAGCATGAAACAATAAAATAACTGAAATGTCTAAAACCAACTGTTAATAAAAAAAAGCATACGAAATAATAGCTACCATCAAGTGGACCGTCAGCCTGTCAGGTCAGTAAAAGGTACATAGGAAGTTGATTTGTTTTACCTTGGGTGGTAGTTCCTTTACTGTTCCTTCAGGTGCATTATCTCCTGCAGCTCCGGCTAGACGTAGAAATACGTCGTCTTCGCGTGCACGTCTAGCGGCACCGGGGGACGCCGGGGGCGTAGCGCCATTGGCTCCGCCCGCCTCCCTATTAGTGGGGTGGCGTTAGCAAAGCGGATGGGGTTAAGTGACAATTTTCATACGAAAACCACGAGTCAAGGCGTCGTCGACTTAATTCTTAATAGTACAAAAGTTAAATTATGTGGAAAGCTATAAATGACCTGTCGCTTATTGTAACTGCGAAACAGATAGGCGATCACACACGATAATGGATGCGGTGAGAAATTTCAAATATGGTATGAACGCTGAATGAGTAAAGCTACATAAAAAATACGTTAAAATTTCTTTAATATATACTCACCAAACTATTTTTTTTCTAATATAACGCACCTATATACATATTATGTACATTTATGTTGAAGTTACGTTGTCTTATAAAACAATAATGGTTACTCCAAAATTATAACGAGTCACAAAAACAACTATTTTAGTGACCTCTCGTTTGATACAGTTTAGATTACATGTCCTCCATAAAGTGTAGATGGCGTCTAACTCATTTTAATTGAATCTTGTAAGACACTCGTAAACATTGGAAGTACGAGTAAAATACCAAGGCAAAGAATCAATCACATTTACTTAAATTTTCCATATAAAATTATTGACTGCCCTTTGAACTGTTATTAACTGGAAAACATAAACTATACAACTAACCTGTAGAGTCAGACAGTACTCATGTTACATACAAAAAGTATACAATAAACATGCAAGCGTAACAAACAATCGGGGGTGCATTGAACATGCAAAATGCAAAACAAACAAGCTGTACTCAAACTACTTTATTCAATCTTTACACATACATACCTATTACATTATACAACATATTCTATATCATTATCTAATTAAATATTATAGCTGCAATTTGTTCGTGTTAAAGCTCTGTTACATTGTGATGTTATTTTACAAATATACCTTACGTATAAAACATTATTTTAGTTTTCACAACTAACATTGCCTATAATTAATTATTACATACATAATTGAAATGCAATATATCCCTTCAGGATTATTCTGTACGCCTTTGGTGATTAGTAATATTAATGACACATTTCTGCACGTTCACTATAATATGTAGGTAATATTTTCTAATGTGCAAGCAGAAGCTTAGTGCATGCAGAAACGTGTGCTGTGTGCACAGTTCGTACTGTATAATTATCTAATAACTCGTTTATGATAGGTCTGATTGAACATTTGGTATGTGTGAAACATTTGGTAGAAAACTTGAATAGGTTTTCTTAAATAACTCTTTTGTGATTTAATGTTGAATGCCGTGAATTTTTGCTTTAGTGTAACAATCACGAAAAAATTCTTAAATATCTTCACATATCAATACGAAATGTGCGCATTTATGTTATGCAGTAACAAGACACGAAAACACGTCACACTATTTTCTTTATGACTATGTGTGTACATCGCAACTTGATGAAACATTTTAAGGTATCGAATCGAAATTGAAACAAGAGCGTTCATTCATTTAAACTTTCTAAAAGTATAGAGCCAGTGATTCTCTACCGGTACTTTTTTCGACATTTAGAAACCTTAGTGATTGCTTTTTAGTAATATTGATTATAGGGCGCCATAAAAAAGCGTAGATGCTATTTTGCATCATTGATTAGTGAGACAATCACTACACGATGAATGCAATTATTTATCAATAAAGTTTTAACAGTCAAATTACTCATCACACAATAGTTTTGTCTCATTTTATATTAATTTTATTTATTTAATTTAGTAGGTATAAAATTGTTCACCTGATTTATTAAATTTGTGATTAAATTTTCAAATTACTATTTTTAACAAATAAACGAGTCCAAAAGTGCACATTTTTATACATAGGCTATATCAAGTTATTTTTCACCACTAATTGAGCCATTTGTTTGAAAAAATACTACTAAAAATGCTGACTGAAATATTATAAAATAAATTAATGATAAACTCTTATATTTACATCGAATTCCTTAAATTTTCTTAAAACGCATATTCTCTTAGATTGTACACAACGTCTCTTCGGATAAAAGTGTGACGCATCTTTGTGAAATGCTAATCTGTATCTATTATATACATTGAACTATGTGGTGAGAGCACTGGTGCGCAGTGACGTCATTGGTCCTTCGGCCGCCGTTAGCCGGTGTCGTATTCAGTCCTCCACTATGGAGAGGTCGGTCAGGAGGCTGCAAGCAGTCAGCACAGTAAGCGCCCGCCAACCCCCCACCACTCACCTCCACTCCACCCTCCCCGAATCTCCAAATAGCCAACTTCGATTATAATCGCGAAACATTCGTTTGGGATAAGGCCACACTATACGTGCCAAGCTTAGACTAGGCCAAGAGCTTAATTTAGTGCGATCAGAACAAATATGAAATTACTATTGAGTGGAAACTCAATGCTTATATTTAATACTATTCAAAATCGATTTATTTTCAAAGCAGTAGCAATTAGAAATTGTAAAATCACTAGGCGATTTTTTCAATACGATCTTTCGCTGCGCGACTCGCTTAGTGACTTACTAGACACTTACCTTGAAGTGTGGTCAACGCGATAGTATGCAATTCGCTAGGATTAGTTTATAAGCGAGTACCTTGTATCTTAGCACTAAGCGAGGATATTTATAGTGCGACCGTAACCTTAGAGATGTAGCGCCATTCATCGTCTTGTGCATTACAGTCATTCAGAAAAACGTTCTAAATATTTAGATTCTACAAAATGACTGCAAAACATGTGAGCCTACGTTACCACTGCCCAATCTAATACAATCCAATCCATCCACAACTACGCTTTCCAATCTAGTAGAACATACTTTTATTTACTGTAATCTACATAATTACACAATAGCACACATACCCAAGCTGTACCATGCATAGAAAAGGATAGAGAAAGGGATAGATTCATTCAATTCAGGCACGAATTTATCTGATTTGTCCACGAGTATTCTTCAAATAAAATAGTCTAGAATTTGTATTTAAATGTATTTAGGATTGCAAGCTAAATACATATAAAATTGTTATTCTATCTAAGTTGAAAAACATTTTTATCGGGGTATAGTATAGATGTAATATCCGAATGTAAATCATTTTTATATTTTAAAAATTGTATCATTTGGCACCACTATTAATGGCTTTCACTATGGACTGAAAATTATAGACGTATTGATACAATTTTTTTTTCACATACCGTGTGTAAAAAATATCTAAAAATTTACACTTGGATTTAATGGATTAGCAGTAACATGTTCTGGGAATATTTTGTCTATTGGCAGTATTAAAAGATGCATACAGCAGAGCTACGGTTAAAGTGTGAAAATACGTACAAGGAGGCCGGTTTGGTGAAACTGTGCTGGCGGCGCGCGGGAGTCGGCGTGAATGTTTCTAGTGGCGCGCGACGCACAGCCAGCGGCGACGCCAGCGCTGCGCCCAACGGCGTCAGGCCCCTGATAACCGACCCCGACACATACACCTTGGTGCTTACAATTGTGCGTGTTAACCGTACACTTCATAGACAATAGCGGGATTGTATGTTGTGAAAAAAAAAATACAAAAAATAATTTATGGAGATAGGGGACCACACAAAGAATGTAAACAAACTTTCAGGGGTTCATAACATAGATTCATAAAAAAATCATAAAAAGATGACCAAGTGTTTTTTTTTAAATCGTGTACAGCCAAAGAAACGATATCACTCGAGGTTATAAAACACAGTATGGGTAGGGGTAAATGTATGGTATGGTATAAGAATGGTTCGGGTTTGTTTACATTGTTTGCGTTGTCTCCACGGCTTGACTGCAGATCATACGCTCGAAGAGTGCGTTGAGATACTTTCAAATTGATAGTTATTTTAGACGCAGACGATAGTTATTTCAAGTACACATAGTTATTCAATCCGTATAAATACGCCCGTGTGATTGAGGATAGTGCAAAATGACTTATGATGTGTGCACGCACAGATACCGTGTACACATTTATAAAATACATTGAACATTGAATCACTGAACATAATTAATGACGTGCGACATTAAAACGCCACAAGTACACGAAGAGCGGTGCAGCGTTTACCGCTTTGAATACGTAAAGTCTTGTACACTCGTATACATACATAAACAATACCTACCCTACTTAAGTATGTACTTTATAGTTGCGGTTTAAACCGAGTAGATCGGTAGTAGTCGTCACAATTTTGAGGTCGAACGCCATCACTGCCAGTCATAGAGTAATGTAATATAATATACCTGAGACTTCCCGGCGCGCTGGGCACGCGGCTGAGAGGTGCGGGGCGCGGTGAGGCGGGAGGCTCTACCAGCGATTGCGTCATGATGTCCCCTCCGCCGCCCCTGTCCCCTCCCCCCTCCCCGCCCTCGCTCTCCGATCGCGAGTATACCCCGAGGTCGCGCAGCCGCACTGACCCGCGTCGCCCGCTGAAACACAACGCACTCAAATTAATGTTAAGATTTAAAATTATGAGTTATTTGATAGTGTCATGAAATAATTTTGAAAACCAATGTTAATGATATTCAATTTCAAACTAGAATAGAGAGTGTGCACTGACGTGTTTCTGATGAACGGAGAGTTGTCGTCGGGCGGCGAGGCGGGCGCGGTGCGGGGCTCGGACGCGCGGGGCTCCGTCATAGCACTGCGGCACAAAACGACAAGGGTTGTCAACGGGTGAGAATCACGAGTCGCACTAGCTGGAGTGAGTGACTAGATTAAGGGAGTACCTGTCGACGGGCGAGACAGCCCTGGTGGAGGTGCCGGAAGAGACAGTGGCCAAAAGAGCGGCCAAGGCGGGCGGAGGTGCCCACGTGTTCAGGTTGTGGTCGCCGGCGGCACGTAGCGCGCTCGCCGTTCTCTCCGTGCTCTCTTCCAGCTGTTATATTAAACGATTATGACAAAAAACATACAAAAGCTTAATACACTAAAGCATGTCAAGAAAGATTAATTTAACAATTGATTGCATTTAGCGTAACAAAAATATAAATATGTCTTATGAGATACTGTAACAGGTATAGCGCGATCGCTCAGAAATATGTGTCACTCAAATGAAAGAAAAGGATTTTCAAAAGCTACCCAGTAAACTGTAATATTCTTGGTATTCGTTTCAAGAGCGTCAGTTTTACATGTACATTACTTTATGCACATAATATTATATTATGTTACGTTGTTTTATGAGAGCTTATAGCCAAATTTATGAAAAGAAAAAATAACCTCGTCACATTAAATGTTAAGAAGTGAAAACTGACCTGTCTGAGGCGCACGTTGGCGTCATGCAGATTGGCGAGGTTGCGGGCGGCGTCCTGCGCGTGCTGCAGCGTGAGCGCCGCGAGGCGTTCGAGCACGTAGCGGCCGCACTCCACGCTGTCCACCTGCTCAAGCAGCTGCGGCAGCTCATTCTCCTCGTTCTCCTCCTCGATCTGCATGATCTGCTGCTGCGTGTCAGCGATGGCCTCGCGCAGGTAGGCCAGCAGGTGGTGCGCGTCGGGATCGCGCCGCGAGAGAGCGTCGTGCGAGGCGGCGTCGCGCGCACGCAGCTGGCGCTCCAGAGCCGCTTCCAACTCGGCCAGCGTGCTGCGTGCGGCGCACGCTCGCGACGCCCAGCGCTCAACGCGCGCCCACGCCTCTCGGCACGCGCCAACACGCGCCCGCACGCGTCCGCCGGGCCCTGATAAATACAATCAAATCAAAAACCAGACCTCACAATCTAAATCTAATTAAAAATTCGTTGCATCGTTTTTTTCTGAGGTGTTGCCGTAAATATAGCTGTTTCTTTAAGCGTGTGTCCTGCACGGCCTGCGCCTCCTGCCAAATGTATTTTCAAATGGACCGACAGTAACTATAACTTTGAGTAGAAAGAAGAGACCGAGAATGGAGTTCTAATTTCTATATAATTATTATTGGTCACTCAATAACTGCACATTATTTGGAAGAATAAGTCTTTGTGTGAGATTTAAGAGAAGAAAAAAAGAACCATGAATGTATTTCTTTCATTTACCGTACAGTCTCCCGGCGGCCTTACTGCTTAGCTTGTCACGATGGCCTCTCCTTAGCAATGACACTTCTTCTTGCTTCCTTCTCAGCACCTGCTCTTTTAGTTTGGTCTCTGCCTCCAACGAACGTATCAGGTTTGCATTCTTTCTCGACTCCTTACGCAGCTGAGCAACCTGTCAAAAACAATTTGATAGTACAACAAAAATATTATAAAACTTAAATTTTTAAATAATTTAAACAGTATTGTGGCGTTAGTAGTCTATGAAAGTAACTGAAAGTAACCCACCTCTTTGGCCCGCACGGCCTCGGCCTGTGCGTGCCGCTTGGCTTCTGCGCGCATCCGCTGCACGAGCTTGACCTTGTCGCGCTTCATGTTGCTGAGTTCGCCACGCAGCGCCGCTATCTGGTTCGCGGTGTGCGCCTGAGAGCGCTGCAAGCGCGTGTGCTCGCGCTGGGCCGCTTGCAACCGCTTTAGCTCGCGAGACATGCTGGACAACCGTCGCTCGTATTCATCCTTAACTCGCTTAAGCTTCTCGCTCGGCGGCGACGTTTGCGACGCTGAAATATCATTCGACAAGTGCGTTCAAATATATAGTTTCGTTTGAAGTGGCCCATATTGTAGCTAGGTGGAAACACCTCGGGGGGGAGATTAGTGCACTTACCCAAAGAGGCCAACACTTTATCCCTCTCCGAGTGTGTGGCCTTGATCTGATGATGTAACGTGTCAAGACGCTGCTCGTAGTGCTGTTTTAGCGCCGCCAGTCTCCGCTGTGACATCTCCAATTGTTCTATGAGTCTTGCTTTCGTATCTATGTCGTCGCTTAAAGCGGCTAGCTGCGACGATAAAACTTGTTGAGCTGCAAACAAATCAGTCATTGTCATCGTAAAAAACTCTTGTTAAGACACGATTTTTTTAGCAGCCCGGATAGCGCAAATATTTTTTATCAAGCCCATGGCACTAACCCGTAGAGTCCTTAGTGTAAATCCAGCCTTGGCTGTAAATACAATCATGAGAGGGAATTAGAAAATAATGTAAAATAGAAATGAAACCTTTAGTTCCCTCGTCTTCTTCCTGGGATTCGCTGTCGTCCTCGTCGGAGGGCTCCGAGTCGTCGGCGCTCTCCCCCTCCGCCCGCTCCCTCTCCCCGATCAGTCGCTCTACGTCCCCCCCGGCGCTCGTCATGCTGTCGCTCATGTTCAGCTTACGCCGGAACTCCTCCGCGCCCATACTTCGAGCCAATATTTCCTTCTCCTGAAAAAAAAAACAGGATTGGATAATGGTATCATAGCCAAAACATAATGTTTTTATATTATATTTCAATCTATGTTAATGTTATCAAAATTCACTAGGTGGCACTTCCTTGTATATACATATCAAAGGTATACCATCTATCAATAGATATTCCATTGTTGTTATAAATGCGAAGGTTTGTATGTTTGGATCCTCAATAACAAAAAAAAAACGGTTAAACAGATTTGGATGAAATTTGGCACGCGGATAGTTTATTACCTATATCAACATACACTATTCTGTTTATCCAGGGAAAACTCGTTTAATGTTAATGAAATTGACGGCGATTATTTTGGACATACCTTGTAGAGTTCCCGCTTGGCGTCGTCGATGAGCGTAGCGGCGTCGTGCAAGGAGTCGTGTCGGGCTCGCGCCGCGTTCTGTGCTTCGCGCCGTCGACTCCCCTCGTAAAGACTGTTGGCTTCCAATAGCTGTGCTCGTAGCTCCTCTATCTCGCTCACGTAACCCTATATTTGGATATCTCTTTCTCACTTAGAGTTGATTGCACTGGGCAACTAAGACTGGCCACTAGTTGCTTGTCGTTAAATGCGTGCCATTTTAAAATCTAAGAACTAAAATGCATTTATATTAAGGCTTTTGACGATATATCGACGAGTAACAGTGAGTTTAGAATGAAATATGTATTAAATAGATGCTATTCTAGAATAAAATATAAATAGTATTAGTCTGGAGTCACAAAAACAGTAATCTCAAAAGTATGAAAGGAATAGAGTTACGAATGAATATAGAGAATATTGTAATCGGGGAACTTAGAGCCCAGTTTTTCCCCCAGAACTTAGGTTTGATCTAGAGATTGCGATATGCCTAATTGCGAATCTTAGTCACAATGGAGTCATAAATCAGTAAATAAAGTTAATTCAATAGCCAAAAATCTTGTGGTATTGCGCACCTGTACTAGCGCAGTGAGCGAGCAATCAGACGCGTCGGGACTGCCTTCTTTTGGCGCCCAGGCACCCAAAGCCTTCTCCGCCAATAGTTCGCTGTTTCTCGCCGAGAGCTGGTCGATGGTACTCTGCATAGCCTTCACTCGCCGCCGAAGCGACTCCACCTCGCCCGTAAGAATCGCGTTCTCCTGAACCACATCGCTCCAACCCTCTTCACCGTTCTCCGATATTATCCTCTTGCCCTGTCAATTCAATTTTTACGTCAGTAACATAATATATACACTTTTACATTCCTTTTATGTACCTGTTATATAGGAGGTAAAAAAACCAGTGCCTAATTTAAAATGACAATTTGTTTTATTATTGGTCTAGGTTTAAAAATTAGGTTACCTTTGAAAATTATACAACATTATGTTGCTCCACTGAGCCTAGGTAAACACATGCTCTGCTAAAAACTAGGAAATAAAAACATTAAGTTTTTTTACACCCTATGAAAGTTCGTCACTTGTCGCCTCAGCCTTTTACTCCATTTACGTAGAGTGAAATTAGCTGCATATTTATGCTATGTCAAAATTAACGGTAATTTTTTTTGTAGATTACCATATTCTAATGGATAATTTCACAGTCGTTGCGTTTATTAAACTCTATGTATTATGTTTATTGATTCAATCACAACTAAATTTCAGAACAAGAATTCTTCTACGAGTATTTTCACGTTTGATCAAATAATAAGTAATTGTTATTTGCGCTAATTTATTTTATTTAAAAGTTAAATAGTAATCTAACTACTATTTACAATCTAATATAACGGTCATCAACGCTAGAATCAAAACATGTACTGATAAGACATCTAATCTATATAAATAAAAATGAATCACTAATGTGTTTCTAAGAGCAAAACACGAGAACGGCTGGACCAATTCGACTATTTTTTTTAATATGAATGAAGAGAAATTGCACGGATTTTTTTTTTGTTTCAAAATCAATAGTTGCCACAATCTAATATCTTTTGACAGGACGACGTCTGGTCTGATTAACCAGTATACCTTTAATATTACCTGTTTGTATTCAGCCAGTTCGAGTTGTAACCTGGCGACTTCCTGCCTTAGCTGGTGTATGGTCCGCGAGGTGAGGTCTTGGTTGACGACGCATCTGTTCTTGATGTTGCGTGCCCGATTCGCGTATTTCAGTGTGTTCAGTGTTTCCATAAAGTCGCGGTCACTTGGCGATATGCACGCTATCATCACGGTATTGCTATTGCCTGGAAAAAAGGTTGCGGCTTTGGAACACTTGTGTCATACGTAAAACAGGGTACAGACTACTTTTTCAATAAATAATTATTTATTGAAGGCTGATACGATTTTTCATTGCTCTGTGTTTGCATGCATGCAAGTGTATACAAAATGATTTTCTAGTTCAAATATCCAGAGAACTAATAAAAAAAAATACTAAAATTTTACGACACCAACAAGTCCAAGAGATCCAGTGATTAATATGTGTGAAATCAAGTTAATATTAAATTTATATATCAATAGTATACATGTAAATTATTATTTTATATGAATAAAGAAAAAAAAATTAATAATACTAAGACACCAAGCTTGTGAGACAATTTTTTTAAATTTATAAGTGGTCTGAAAAGAGGCATAGTAAATTTGCACTCCAATACTATTTAATTAATCTACGAGTCCATAGTTCTAGCTAAAAGTCTTTGAAGTATAGAGGGCGCATTGATTTATAAAAAAAGGTTAAAAAAATACCTCCGAGTGAGTCCTGCAGCAATCTGGTAAGTTTTGAATCACGGTATGGAACGTGCAGCACTTTTCTAGACTTGTCACCCAAAGCTGATATAACGTTGCCTAGGGCCAACAGTCCGCAGTTGATTGATATACCTTCCTTAGCGCGCTCTCCGGTTGCACCTTAAATAAATTGTTGACATTACTTTTTTGTCTGGTTATAAAATATCCAAATATATTTAATTTTTCTGTAAGGAAGAATGCCAAATAAAATAGTCAATTTTAATCTTTATTTCTAAAAAAAATATTCACATCTTGAGTGACAATAAATCAGTAATATTCAATTAAAAATATTTTTTTTCATAACAGAGTAATTATATTGATCCCCAGCACTAATAAACACTAATGCTTTATGTTTTTTGATCACTAATGCTTTATCCTCAAAAATATTTTAACATAATGTAGATTTATTCATTAGAATTTAGTAAAGTTTACTAATATTAATATGATATTATACGAGTAAATGAATCAGTTATCCTCTTTTGTGGCAAAACTGGCTTGATGAAATAAGTTTTTTTGTCTGCGGGATTATAGGCGGCGAAGGTACATCTTTTGGGGGATTACAAATTTATAATCACCTGTCCTCTTGAGCCTCTCTGATCCAGCCAAATCTACGAAATGAAATTTAGCTGTCAATGTCTCGTATTGCTCGGGCGTTTCTGCGTCTGCCTCTTTGTCGATGCCATCCTGATCACTCGCCAATCTCCTTTGCCTTAGTAGCAAAGTGAAAACGGCGTGCGATCGAGACGACGATGAGTTCATATTAGTTGCTGCTGTGGTTCTAGCTAAAGCTCCGGCACGTAAGGCGCCTAGGGCTTCCGTGGAACCTCTCACTGCGCGCATCGAAGCTCCGACAACTTTAACCCCGCCACAACCGTCCTCAGTTATTCTTAATGCACCCTGAAAAAACAATGTTTAAATATTATAAATGAAATGCACCTGCATTAAACTTTTTTTAGATGAAATCGTCCTATGAATCTATATAAAGATATATTTTCGACAAACTTGCTAGGACAAGTTTACAATGTGCTGACCGCGTGTCGCATAACTCGATAAATTGGATTACCAACTTAAAATCACTTAAGTTATGCGATAATAACACGCTCCAGTAGGCAGCACTGCACAATATCGCGCTTCATGGCGCACATGCGAAATAATTAAAGTTGTTAAATGAATTCCATACAGACGACCCAAGTATGCTCACCTTTGCGTAAGGATCTTTCGCTGGATCTAACAGGTCCACAATGTCTTCATTGTACAGCTCTATAAACTGAGCTTGAAATGAAAACTCTGGTGGAAGCTGTCCTTGTTCCCGTGCGTCGTTGGCTCTTGCGTCCGCGCCGGCAAAGAGGTCTCGGATCGCGCGGGGAATTATTCCCCGTTTTTCTTCGTCTCCCTCCCCTTCACCTTCCCAACCGCTTCCCATCGTGTAAGTTTTTCCAGATCCAGTCTACAATGAAGAAAATATAAATTCAGAGATCATAATGATAATGTTTCGAAGAGATTGTTGAGCGAGTCTTTACCACTCGACCAAGGTATCCGGATTCCATTCCTAGCTAAGTCAAGTATACAAACGAAATTTTTGATGTTTAATTTAAATTTACTGGATTGGGCTTAGTCTCGAATTTGTTATATGGTTCCATTTCAAGCCTAGTTTGGGGCCAGAATACGAGTATGTTTGCCAGACAAAAAAGTCTAGGATGACTCATAAATAAGTAAAAATGGATGCAAAAAAGTACTCGGAAACAATTAGAGTGAATCTACGTGTTCGGTGCGTGACTCCGCAGCGGTGTCACGGTCACGCATTGTAATCACAAAATTCACTTTCTACATACTAGAACATAGTGGTTATATGGCTTAACTTGAGCTATCAAATCAATTCCATCAACAGATTACGTAAAAAAAAAGTTTGTAGTAAAGCTTTGACTTGTAGACTTATCTGATGAATTTCTATGGAAGGAACCGTAACGACACCTTTAGTTAGGTCATTTAATTTCACTGTATAGAAAGCTTAAAATGTAAATGTAAAGCTTAAAATATGTATTCTTGCTTGAACTCGTGTTGTTCATTACAGTAAAACATCTTGTCTTCATGTGAATACCTTGATTGTTTAGATAACCACTAAGTACTTAAGTTTTCTCTTGTGAGCTACAAGCAAAGGCGAGTGTCACAAATTTACTTAAGTGACATGACAGTCACTATACATATACATATACATACATACACTATACATGACATGTAGTGAACGCTGATTGTGTATATTGTGAGTTAGGAAGCAAACATGAAGTCCATCTGTCTGATGCAAAACATGCGCGTGGTTGCAATACAAAGCGCGTCTAATTTAATACTACCTGCGAACATAGGTACTACGATGCATTTACAATTATATTATATTTTTACATTTACAAAGTAGTATATATGTTAAAAGAAACAAACGGAACTTACTGGCCGACATTAAACAGAATCCATTCTTAAATCTAAACTTAAAACAATGAACAACAAAAGCCCAAATTAGTTTACGATTATTATAGAAAGATTGCAAAAACTGGTACAAAAACGTGTACCAAGTAGGTATATTTATCATCCATCAATTTAGATTGCTTTAACAATAACCTTAATATTCTCAAAAGGCCAAAATAGAAAGCGTTCTTTTTTAAAAAAAAAAAAAACGGTATAGCTGTTTATGGCAAATCTAGTATGACGAAAACTATATGTATTTAAATTTTCCTCGTATACTACCATACCAATTCGTATTCGCCCACTTTGTTATCGGTTAAGCTTTCATGCGGCACGTAATAAAGCGTCTATCTGCGTGACCATCCCGCTAACGAGCGACGAGACTCACCTCTTTACATAATATATTTAATTGTACCGCTCGTAGAATCGCCAAGAAACTGAAGTTATTTGCAAAATACTTGCTTTCAATCAGATAAGTTGTGATGAGGCGTAACAATGGACAGAGAAAGTCCGGCGAACGAGGCGGTGCGACTTATCGTTCATCTTAGGCCACGGTTTTACGACGTGCTACTTGTGTGAACTATGACAATCGCAAAATCGCTTAAAGTTTGATAGAGAAGTGCATTTCAGTCATTTACAAAAACTAGGAAGAGAACCAATACTTGAAATCAAATAAGTTCCTTCTTTTATAAAAAATTTAAGATCAAAGATTTTATTATCTTTTAATCTACAACAAAATTACTTAAAAGTTCTTCATTTCACCTAACTCCCTCTTATTTAAAATGCGTTTAGTTGAACGTTTACAAAAAAGTTCGTATAAAAAAACTCAGCGTGACGAAAAAGCTGTAAACTATGTGTAATAACATTTTAAAAATAGTTCCGTCATCGCTCCCCTTGGTCTCATCAAAGACATATAAGGCGCCATTTTGTCTTCCCACAATTCATAATGTCGCGTACACAATTTTACTGTTAACCATTATAAAAACACGCAGCAGCAATAGGTACACCGACGGTGGCGGATTTACACATTTGCCGCCTGTAGGCTATTCAAATTTCGCCGCCCCTACTGACTTCTGCAATTCGATATCCTAGTTCACAATTATATTAATTACATCTGTTTTGTCAATGAAATTGCAACTTTATGATTTGTGCACTATCGTCCTCATTACATCAGCTTTTTCCCATTTCCCATTATTAAGATTGAGAGCTAAGGGATCGTTGTGTCAGTTCCTAGATTATCGTATCCTACGATTTACTGAAGATTACACAGAAACACAAGAAACAAAATTATCTGAATATAGTAAAATACTCCTTGTCTGGATGTTTCGTTTTTTCTAAATACTAGAGACCACCTCGGCTTCGCGCCACATATGTCACCAGAGCGCTTGCAATCGCCATGACATTGCTTGTGTTAATAGCCGACAGTAGCACCTAAACAGTAGTAGCAACGCAAAAAGATTAAATTCATTGTCAAACCGATATAACATCCTTTATACATTGTAATAAAAGAAAATATACTGAATGTAGGTAAGTTTTAAACGTGGGCACATTAACCCGCATGCGATTACTAGCAATCAGCAATGTTGGTGTGCCTTATCGTGCATTGAGATTTACACATTATTAATGTGTTGTGTTCACTTCAATGTTGTAATGTCAACAAATACACAATATATATGTTACAACATTACGATTTCAAATGTAAAGTTACATATACATTTACATTTTAGTGTAGTGGACGGTGTAAGTATGGATTGGAAGAATTCATGTTTAAAGTCGCTCTGTTTTCCAGACATCGGATCAACTGATTTATTATTTGTAATGATCATTGTGCAAATCATTTCTTTTAGTCGAGACGGGATTCGAACTTGCGTCTGCTGTTTTGACAATGGAGTGTTTTAACCATAGGGCCATTCCTGTTTCATATTTCATATTCAGAATATCTTTGTTCAGAATAATGATTTCATACTCAGTTCGATCCTCGCTCAGGACAACTGTATGCCTTGATCTGTGTGTTTTCTACCAGACATAGTCTAAACTGTCTGCGTTTTTACACAAAGTGACATAAAATATATGTATATACAAAAAAATAGTCACACGTTTTCATAAACAAAAAAATGCCTAATTCTGACTGGATATATCGTGAGCGCTGCATATAAAAAACCCTTCCAGATTATTTATAAAGTATGTCGATAAAAGACATACTTTACCTTAGTTTCGTATGTATCTATTGACGACCTAGAAATGATTGTAAATTCGTTGAGAAGCTTGATAAATGTCAAATAGTGGTGCAGTTTCAAGTAGGTGAGCATGCAATAAAACTGCAATAGCGTTTGAATGCATATAAAGCGCGAGGTATGTTTAGATCCACGTGTATTCAGGTTACAAGATATAAATACGAAGTCCTATAACCTAGCCAACTCTTGACACTCGCTCGAGGGATCTTCACCACTGAAAGGCGACATTAGAGCGGCGGTGGAATCTCAAAAGACGCCTGCTTTCAACGGTTAACGGCATTTAGTGAAACTTTTTGTCACCGGGTCTTTTTAGACTAATTCGACCCTGCTGATCACGATTCTGCCCGGTGTCAACCCCTCCCCCGCTCCCTTACCCCCCTTGCCTCCCCAAACGTGTCCCGATCTGCGGTTTTTTCAATTTATTTCGGAATCTATTAGAGATAAAAGAAAACTCTCAATGACAAAAACAATCTGCACTAAATTCTCTACAAAATGTGTATATAAATAATTTGATAGACATAATAACTTAAGAAGTAATGTGTGTTGAAACTATGTAAATTTTTATTTTTTTCAACATTTTTGTATTTGTTGTTAATTTATCCAAAAACAAACGAAGATGTGATAAAGTAGTTAAGGAGTGAATTATTCTTGATACTTTTAGCTAAAAAACAAGACCTTACTTACCCTCGTACGAGTATTCGTTCACGATTTATAGGTCGTAGCGCAGACGCAGCCATTAGACTTTCGGAAAAATCTCAAAAAGCGCCTGCTTTCAACAGTTAACGGAATTCAGTGAAACTATCTGTCACCGGGACTTTTTAAACTAATTTGACCCTGCTGAACACGATTCTGCCCGGTGTCATCCCCTCCCCCGCTCTCTTCCCCCCCTTTCCTCCCCAAACGTGTCCCGATCTGCGATTTTTTCAATTTATTTCGGAATCTATTAGAGATATAAGAAAACTGACCATTACAAAAATAATGTGCATTAAATTCTCTACAATATTCGTATATAAATCATCTGACAGGCGTAATAACTTAAGAAATAATGTCTGACCAACCTATACAAATATTTTTTTTTTTTAACATTTTTGTATTTGCAGTTAATTTATCGAAAAACAATCGACGCTGTGATAAAATAGCTAAGAAGTGAATTATTCTTCATACATTTACCTACGAAACAAGACCTAATTTACCCTCATACGAGTATTCGTTCACGATTTATAGGTTGTAGCGCAGACGCTGCCATGCCGCGCACGATACTCAAGTACCTACACTATGCTCGATACATCACGTACCTACTTAAAATAACTATTTTTATAAACATTTCGTCATCGTCATCATCTCAGTCAAATGACTTTCACTGTTGGACTTTAATTTTTACTAAAGAAAATCGGAAACCACGAAGAAACAGACACAAGGCTGATAGTATACGCTTTGAACAGTCCGTTTGAGGGCGTTATTGTATTAGTGAGGGGTTCTGATAACTTTTTCTTACTTCTACATCATTGGGGGATGATTGCCTCCAAACATCTGTGGATGATGGCACAAGGCTGTACTACCTACCAGCCTTGTGTCTGGTTCTTCGTGGTCTCCCGTTTTCTTCAGTAAAACTTTAAGTACAGCAGTGGAAGTCATTTCACTGAGATGATGATGACGAAATGTTTATAAAAAGTAGTTATTTTAAGTATATACGTGTCTATGTGATGTATCGAGCATAGTGTAAGTACTTGAGATTCATGGGCGGCATGGCGGCGTCTGCGCTACGACCTATAAATCGTGAACGAATACTCGTACGAGGGTAAGTAAGGTCTTGTTTTGTAGCTAAAAGTATCAAGAATAATTCACTCCTGAACTACTTTATCACATCTTCGTTTGTTTTTGGATAAATTAACAGCAAATACAAAAATGTTGAAAAAAATAAAAATTTACATAGTTTCGACACACATTATTTCTTAAGTTATTATGTCTCTCAAATTATTTATATACACATTTTGTAGAGAATTTAGTGCAGATTGTTTTTGTCATTGACAGTTTTTTTTTATCTCTAATAGATTCCGAAATAAATTGAAAAAACCGCAGATCGGGACACGTTTGGGGAGGAAAGGGGGGGAAGGGAGCGGGGGAGGGGATGACACCGGGCAGAATCGTGTTCAGCAGGGTCAAATTAGTCTAAAAAGACCCGGTGACAAAAAGTTTCACAAAATGCCGTAAACAGTAGTTTTTAAAAAAAAAACCACTGATCTACATATGAAAATGGTTATTTTTAAGAAAATTTGTTGAATTCTTTACTCATTGGACGTGAACAAAGACTTCAACAATTCAAAAGAGTTGTAACTTTTTTAAAGCGAACTAACTTTCACTTAATTTTTCTATATTTAAAATAGAATACCCTAGTGTTGATTCAATGTATACCTACATTTAAACTAAGAAAAGATTTAAAGTATTTTTTATTTCGATATTTTTATGTGTAGACTATATATCTAATAAATATAGGAACAAAAAGAGTTTAAGCAAACGGCTAGTATCTTCTACATACAAACATCGGCAGGATTATTAACATGTAGGTAGTTGGAAATTAAATGACAGATTTTGTTACTTTTATTTAATTTTAACTTCTTTTAGGTATACCTATATCAAAATGATATATTGATATATCAAAACATTATGAAATTTACGAGTGTACTTACGTCGAAGGAAGTACCAAAAAATTTATGACATTGTCATCTATAAGCTAAGCGACCTTCATACACGGCCTACACTTGGTTACAAAATATTTGTGTACACAATTAGGCAGTGCCAAAAATACAGTTGCCAACCTCATATCATATTTAATTAGTTTTTGCATGAATAACCAATAAAACGGTGTAATTAAATTACATTAACAAATTAGTAAAGGCAAAAGTGTGGCTTTGGTCATCAATTACCGGTCGACAAGGCCAGTTTACAAGTTCCAAATAAACGTAAATTGTTAATAAACGCTATACGTGCTCGCATTGACATGATAATAATAATAATAAACAGTCACATTCGGATTTTATTGGTAGAAGATATAAGAGCGATTACTTCAAGTGAAGTAAAAAATAATTATTTTATTTTTAATATGGGTGGCGTGGCAGACAGGCTAACGATCCACTTGGTGGTGCGCGTTGATCGTCGTCTAAGGATACAGGGGGATGCCTGTGCACTGCAGAATTTGTTGGAATTCGTTAGAAGTCCAAATTGTAGCTAAGTGGAAATAAATCAGAAGAGAGATTATTCTAAAGATCGTGCGTCCTCTGCATAAAGTTAATACTCATCCGGAATGTGCCGCAGCGGCACTATATCCAAGTACACAATATGGGCTAGTTAATTTATAAAAAAAACTTCGACATAGAGCGAAACATTTTTAACAGCTACATAACAGACAAAATTATGATAAGGGCGGCAATACTATGTGAATAGCCAATATTTTTATAAATTAATATCAGATTAGTCGATGCAATACTACATGCAGTTACATATATAGAAAAAAATCTATCGCCATGTCTTTTGTTTGATAAACGGTTTATTATTAAAACTTATTTTCCTTTTCTGTCATTAGTTCCTCCATATTTATTAGTATAAAAAGCACAATAGAAAATGATATTTTGTATCATTTTCTATTGTGGTCTAGAATTAGGTTGGGTGGGCGACGCGATCTAGATTTTTCGCAATGATTTTATACCAATCTATAATACTAAAGACAAGAGATACATATATGTAGCGAGCCAGATGTTACATAGACGGTAATGTTCGCATTACTAACTGTGGGCGTAAATAGCATTTGACTGCTAGGCATTAAACGGTACATCAAACACTCAGGCTAGTATTATGAAATTATATTTAAGCACAGTTCTCCCATTGAGCATTTTATGCAAAGATCGTCAGACAGGCTTACCATCATGGTTCACTAGAAACGCTCGCGAGCCAGCTACTACCAATCTTTCCTGCAAGTAATCCGATTAATCCAATATAGATTACATCGGATTTACATTTTAGGGGAAAAGACATTCCTAGCTTGTTTTAGCACACCATGACTTACTTCAGAAGACATTGCCTTTTGAGCATTGTTTGTAGTCCCATCTCAAACAGAATTTAGAATGAAATTTAGATTATCACTATTTTTTATCTAGTTAAAGAACTCGAATAACACTTACAATATTTTTTTTCCTATCTTTGTATTTATCTACATTTTATTTTATAAAGCTTTAACCACGATGAATGTTCAATGAACCAACTTGTCATCATTAATCACTTATAAAAACAAATCACAAGGATATAAATGTATATATACAATATACATACAAAATAAAACTATAAAAGTAATACGTATATTTAGCCAATTCTCGCATTTATTCATGTCCACTGCGAATAAAGCTAAAGCCGCTCAGATGACATCAGAGTAAGGACGCATTTACTTATACACCTTCAATGATTTGCAAGTTTTACTAATGACTATTTGATTTTATCATCAAGGACACGAGAATCGAAATATCGATTTACGTTTATATTATAATATATATCCTTACATATTATAAAACAAAGTTCCTCCGCCGCGTCTGTCTGTCTGTCTGTTCGCGATAAACTTAAAAACTACTGCACCGATTTTCATGCTGTTTTCACCAATGGACAGAGTGGTTGTCGAGGAAGGTTTTAGTGTATAATTTTCAACGCGGGAGAAGTCGCAGGCACCAGCTATCTACTAAAAATAAAGATACAACCCCTGAAAATTTATTAAAGCAAAGATGTCAGGCGTTATATTGCTTTACACATTTAGTCAGGCGCTAGTTACATCCGTTACTTTTAACGCGGGCGAAGTCGCGGGCACCAGCTAGTATATTATATTCTTTTCCCACGAATATTAAGTATAGTCTGTTTAAGGCGATCCTGGCGCCTTAAACAGACTCGTCAATTTAGTTTCTGTATCATGTATAGAACCAATAAACACGATATCTATGAAAACAAAGTAACTTGCTCCATGACCAACCCTTACAGATTTATTATTAGTATTTATTGATGTATAATAAATTATATTTGTTTATATATATATATGTTAAGATCTCGTCAGACAGTCTGGGTCTGACGGTCCATGTCCATGTGGTCCGGTGGCTACCGTCGCCTATAATATCTAACATAAACAGCGCCACAGGCGTTTACAAGTGCGCTGCCGGCCACAGTAGGATAAGGATTAGCATCTACTTGCGTCTTTTTAAGGTATCCAAGAACCTATTGCCTCATCTTCACGTAATCCTTTTATCCTATTAAAGTCGGCAGTGCACTTGCAGCACATAATAGCGTTGCTTGTGACGGTTGCCACACCCATAGACGATCATATCAAATGCACCGTCAGTCTGCCTGCCACTCTATCTCATAAAAAAATAATCGCTCAAAATAAACTGTAGACACCTAAAAATGAACTACCTACGTAATAAGTAATGTCATGAGCATGACTATGACTGTAGAGTATACAAATATATTAAGAGGCGCCTGATAACAGCTAGTTAGATAAGCACACAGTATCTAACTAAACAATTGCGGTGATTAGATTACGAAAGATAACTGACCACTTCACTGAATATAACGAATTTACATGTATATATGCGAGGCTTTTCAATGATTTTTTTACATTCTTTATGTGGGTTATTCCTGTAAAAACAATCTTGGCTCTTTTAAAACCTAGTAATGCGTCATTTCTGCAATGTACCTACTATCGTAATGTCTTACGTTTATCTCGGAATCACATAACGTTGTTAAATAATAAAAGTATAAGTAGATAAATTTTATAGACATTCAAACAAGAGAATGAAAATTTGGATAAAGTTTTTCTTGATAATGAAAGCAAAACTAGAAAATAAACATGACTAACATTTGATATTCAAATAACCATACAAGTACAAGTAATTTGAATAAGTATATGAGTCGATAATAATATAACAACGATAGTATCTTAACAGTAGCTTATCAGAAACGTAGAGCATATTAAAATATGTGCACTATAGTTAAATGAACCATATTATAATTATATGATAAAACTAGTCGAGCGACGTATAGAACTAAAAATACGATTAAATGAAAAATATAAAAAACTAATTTTATTAATTAATCTCACATTATGTTTTATTTATTCATGTTTACAAAAATTAGTTTTTGAATAAAGGGGAATCGTTTATTTTATTGATCTATGAATTAATTTTAAAAAAATGTCACAAAGGAAAAAAATACATTACAAATTCCAATGGTTCAAGCGTTTGAGGGTTTTAGGACAAATCATAGTTAAAATATGAAATCTTTTTATTTTGAATAATTTCTTTAAGAATGGACCGGCTTACAGTCTATTTGATGGTAGGTGGCTTTTAACACCAACTACGCCATTATATGATGGTGAATTAGGAAGGATCACATTCTCACACACTAAACACAACAGCACACATACTTTTATTTCACTGTGGCTGCCCAATTTATGACTGCGAAACGCAGTGTGTCCTGTCTACTAAAGTCTAGCTGTGCGCTGTGATGGTCTGTCTATAATAAAACGTTTCACATTTTAAATATTAAAAATATTATGATTGTTATCATTTTCGACCTCATTAGTGTTAGGTACCGTTTCGGTCAAAGCTAGGCATTATGTCTAGGTCAGTCCACACAATGAGCTATTGACTTATTGATGAACAATAAAACAAACGCATTAGTATCACGTATGCGTACTGTATAGGTATGCGACTTGAATTGGATTGACGCGCATCGATTGACCTTTATATGGGGGAAGGCGCTGTCTGATATAGGCATATAAATATAGTAAATAATTATATATAGTTACTCGTATTTTTAATTAAATAAACTCATTTTTATATTTATTAAGAAATAAGTTTATTTTTTAAGTGAAGATCGTCAGACGGGCTGACGTTCCACTTGATGGCCTATTAATTCGAGCAACGCCACAGGTGTTGCATGTGCGCTGCCGATCTTAGAGGATAAGAGACTAGGAAGGATAGGGAAATGGGCTCTGGCATCACTTATTCACTCACCGAAACACAACAGCACACTGGCTGTTATTTCACAGTGGTCTTCTGGGGTGGTTACTGCCGCCTTTACTTTAAAACACTCCAGACCAAGGCCAACTTCGAAAAATTCATTTCCTAAACCCCGGAACAAAGTGTTTCAGAAAAGAATCACAAACCTGAAGACTCTAACAGGGAGATAAAATCCAATAAAATAATGTGTTTTAATAGTAATGTTAAATGGCTTGTTTGCTGTTAATTGCGTATTTACTTTACAAAGTATAATCCGCTCACATCATCCATTACACAATAATTTAACTATAAAAACCGTTGAAGTGTAAAACTGTTGACTTTTAAATAACCGGTTCTTATAAAAACAATCCAGACAATTTTTATGATATATTGACGTAGGTAACGTACAGAATAAATTAATATACCTCATCAATTCTCGGAATTTGTACATTTACATATTTGATGCATATATGTGTGTGTGAACGTTAGAGAATTCAATTTAGTAAGCGCGCCTCTTTCACCAACTACAAGTATAGTGTTGATTAGTTACTTTCAGAAATCATTTTCTGTTTTATTGAATTATGCACTCGGTTTACAGCATCATTCGATAGGCGATTTTTTTATTATTATTTTCTATTCAATGTATGGGACGTTTACCGTACAAACAAAGGTATATCAGCTAAATTATTCCCGGTGACAGGTGACTTTAAGTGACGGTTAAGCCTACTTGACGTTGGTGAAAGAGGCGCTAAATGTACTTAATAGTGTATCTGTCAATTTTATTTTTATAAAACACGTTTGCATAAATAATATCTACACAACAACAGATTTTGACCCCGACTTAGTTCGCGTATATTTATAAATTTCTATCTGTTGCACTTTATAAAATATAGCCTATACTAGCTGGTGCCCGTGACTTCGCCCGCGTAACTGTAAATTATACATTAGAACGTTCCTCGAGAACCACTCTGCCTCTCCGCCGCGTCTGTCTGTCTGTCTGTTCGCGATAAACTCAAAAACTACTGCACCGATTTTCATGCTGTTTTCACCAATGGATAGAGTGGTTCTCGAGGAAGGTTTTAGTAAATAATTTACAAAGTTACGCGGGCGAAGTCGCACGCACCAGCTAGTATTAAATAAACTACATTAAGTACTGTGAGTTTCATCAATAATCCTTTGAATAGTTTTTGCGAAAATGACTTCATCCTCAAAAACATTAGTAGGACATTCATTATAAATTCCAGGGTACAGTAATTTGAGGTTTATGAAATTAATTTTTATTAATTGTTTTAAACAATTCGATTACAAATATTTATCAAAATTAGAACTTGTTTTTTCCTTTGAATGGGCCAACGTGAGGCGAGATCTTGACGTCAAGTAACTATGTCATGTATGGAATTAAATCATAACCATGTAAGGACAAGGTCGCCGCTGTTTGATTGAACGGTTTGAATAATTAGCGATTTCCTTCATTCTTACGGACGGCTGTTATCGACATCGCGTGCGCGTGCGCATCGAGAATTATCAACAGTTTCTCATTCTTGCTGATTTTTGCCCGCGGCTCCGTCTCTGTGAAAAGTCAATTCTTATCCTATGGTCTATTCCTTCAATAGGGTTCAAGTTTTATCTAATTTTATCACAATCGGTTCAGTGCAGTAACACCTTTGAAGACGTAACAGTCAGACAGACATGAAGGGTTTCTTTTCGCATTTATAACATTAGTAAAAGTTATGGATCTGTGTGATTTTATAACAATTCATAACTATGTTTAGTGTAAAGTAATAAAATTATTTCACCACCCCCATTACCATAGTTCTGTAAGCGTAACAATGTGACACAGTAACGTAATAGACATAGACAGATATAGACAAAAGACACATAGATAGTTAGACAGACACATAAGAGAAGAAGATGGAAACAGACTATACAGACAGATACAGTAATTCGCATTTGTAATACATATTATAATTCGTTAAATATATAAGCAAAATTTGTATGTTAGGGTTGTCAGGACAAATTTCCTTTCAAAAGGTCACGGTAATGTCACGAAAACGTGTTCATACTTTTATGCCTAAATATCGAAAACAACTTGAAAACGAAAAGTGCCCTTACGCAACAACGCCGTGCACTTTAAAACAGAACCGGTTTCGCGTTCATTCATATGCGCCGAGTTTTTAATTAGTAAGTTATCAAAAATGAGGTCGACCGCCACGTGGGCGCAGGCAAGGACCAGCCGGCAGCGTCGCCCGCGCAGATTCCGCTCCAACTTTTATTGTTCGTTACCGTGACAGGGCATGCAAATTATAATCGCCTCCTGTCATTGGAGCATTTTCGTGCAATGTAATTAGAAACGTAGGCGTCGGTTTGTAATTCAACTGTCTTAGCCACTGTGGACTAAATGTGTGTGCCTAATGTAGAGTCTACTTTTGTCCTCTGTGGCTAGGTACTAACTATTCCGCGTTCATCGGCATCGTGATGATGATGGTTTTGTCGTCAAGGCAGGCTGCAATTTATACTAAATAATACTGAAGAGAGCTCTCTTTCGCATTTATAATATTATAAATTATTTATATTAATAAAAAATATTTCATAATTTTATTAACAACTCAAACAACATATAGGTATCTGTTAGAAGCTTTCAACTTTTCGATGCAAACAAGTTTCTAAAGTTCAATAAATACGCCTACGGGACTCTTGCATTCGCATGTTAACCGTCTATTACGGCCCATATTTTAAACGAACTAAAATATGCAAATCACGTCAAAGACTGCAACACAGTTGCATTCGCCTAACCCAAATCTCATCGAGCATTTATCATAGCAAAAGTTAGACAGCGACAAATGGGATTGCGGAATTGTAACCAGAAATTACATAAGGACTCGAATTGTGTTCGCCGCTGTTCGTGTACGTGGAAACTGTTTCTGGATAGTTAGGCTTTTTTATTTATTTGACAGAGCGATTAATAATGACATTTATTCCTTTGTAGTCAAAAAACAATTTTAGAAAAATACGTTTCGATACTCGAATATTGTTCTGTGACACTTAAAACAAAGTATATCAGGAATATACCTATTAAGAAATATCGCAATAGTTAATGCATTAGTTACTGATAAATAATTAAATACAGTATTTCTAGAATATTGGTTGGGACCTACTATACTTCTATGATGGGGTGGTAAGCGACTCTGTCACTACGAAAACTTATCAACAAACATAATAATTATGAATGCAATTGTAACCTAAACTCGCCTTCAAGGCGTTTTATGAATATAGTATATTGACAATCGATGAATTTGCATATATTCTTCATTTTGCACGACATCATACGAGAATATAATATACACAGTAGTTACATGTTGATTCTAAGTTAGTTTTGTAATGTATTATTGATGTTAGACTGCGGCGTTATTACCAGCCTACATCTATATTCACATCGTGAAATTCACATTTAGCGTGTCGCGTGAATGAAGGTATTAAAGTCACGATACGATTACCAAAATTGCATATACAAAACTTTGCTCCTATTAATACTTATAAGCTCTATTAGTAGTGGCAGGGTGTTTCTCAGTCGTAAATTTGGCAACCAATATTCATCCCCTTGCAGAAGAACCGAATCCCTGAAATAACTGCATGTGTGGTGTTGTTTGTCGGTGAGCGAGTAAGGAATTTCAGATCCTACTTTCTTATTCCCTCCTAATCTCTTAACATTTATCCTACTAAAGGTCTACTAAAGGTCGGCAACGCACATACAACACCTACGGCATTGCTTATGTTAATAAGCTATGGTAGCCACCTGACAACACAAGTGAACTGTCAGTTTGCCCGCCGACCTTAACATTAAAAGAAAATTTGAATGAAGTACCTAAATATGTAAAATCGACAAATAAAGTGCTTTATCACCCTAAGATTGAACATTCTTTGTATGTTGTAGAATGATAAGATCTGTTTTCCTTTGAAAATTCAAAGTGACAATTATGTCAATCAGTAGTCTACCTATTTCAAATCTAAGCCTTAGCGAATTTTGAAATGAATGGAATTTGTTATCGAAACTGATAAAGCACTTTTCTGGTCGGTCAAACCTAATATAAAATTAATGGAGAAAAGAAACTTAAGGATTTTTTGGTAGGGAATGTTCCGATATTTAATTTTAATTTTTGCACTAACATTGTATTGTTATTAGTTATTTTTTTATTAGTAACTAGCTGTTTGCACGCGACTACGTCCAAGAGTGAAAGAATTTTTCAAATCGGTCCAGTATAGTTTCGGAGCCTATTCAATGCAAACAAACAAACAAACAAACAAACAAATCTTTCCTCTTTATAATATTAGTATAGATGAGTTTGCTCTTGGTCAGCATCTAGCCGTGTAGAGAAGATGAGGCCTATAATAATGTATCCACAAGATGCCTATTCACATTTATAGTAATTTGTCAGCGTATGACACAAATGCAAAAGAAAACGAACCAATAAAATATGAGAAACATTATACATACAAGCGTCAGCTTGTCAAATGACTTTATTAATTTGAGATATTGTTAATTATCCCGCGAAATATTGCATATTTAGAAAATTGATATAAGGGCCATGTCAGCTGATGTAGACCGTCACGGCCTTCATGGCTTACTTAATCTAAATGTAGTTGTTACATGAGCTTAACACCTACCTACTTACTTACTTACAACATGTAAGTAAGAATTATTATAGTCATTAAACCTTGCCCTACCTTATGGTAGTCTAGTCACACTTTATGGTCAAACAATAATTATCTCTTGTGTAGGTACAAAGAAATATGAATAAATTAAAAAAGTGATATGATATACTCTAAGGTACTTAATACAATAAAATTAAATATAATATATGCACAGATTATAGGCGAAAAATGTCAAAATTTTCGCGTGTTTATTCAAATGTCCTAAACACAACTAGACCAGGGCGTGTTTCACTACCAGACCAGGGACACGCCTTATACGCCCCAAATGGATTTGTTCGCTGTCAAATTACTTACGAAACTATGTTCACTCCACTATATTTCTATGGTTATGACTATATTTAATTTTGATTATTGTAAAAGAATAAAAATCTAACAATTTATCAATGGCTGCTTCTGACCGGTTCCACCGGAAAATGATGAGGATGACATTTAGTCAAGCAAATATTTTTATGAGAGGAACAATCTTGTATTAATCTAACCTATGTATCTATGTGGACGATGAATCACAGGCCCCATTAATTACATTGTTTGTGTATATAAAGTATACACAATAATTACATTAATTACAGTGTGTGTGTGGGATTTTTAAACACTAAAAAAACCTGGACGTGAGACCTGAACGGCTGACATGATGTTGATAGCAATAATAATTGTATGCAACCACACAAAATATTTGTCACATCACACAATTTAGTACCATACTAAATGCCCAAAGCAGATTGATCCACAGAGGAGTGTCTGTTGTATTAGGTAGACGTTCTAGTTATTCTGGTAACTATGTTATAACCATCTCGTTAAGTAAACGAGCTAATTCCATTGATAACAAATTATCATGCATGCCCTTTGAAACTTTTTGAAATTAATTATTTCAATATTTTAATATTTATTTTCAAACCATTCGGTAAGACAAAGATTCGGTAAGACAAAAGGCCCAGCGCAGACGAGGGACTCGTTGTTAAAAATGCCAAAACAGACTAAGGACTTTTGTTTGTTGAAGACAAAAGTCCACGAAGCGATCTATTTTTGACGAACAATAAGAACCGCGAAGACTATCCCTTGTCTGCGCAGACCCAAACTAATACAGTGACTAACCTGTCCATAGGCCAAGACTGTGGCATTGTATCCATCCAGTGCAGCCTCCACGAGCTTCCTGACGCAGGTCTCGTACACATCCTCCTGGGTGATAGTCGGCTCAAACGCATAGTTGAAGGTAAATGCCCTTTCTGAACCAAGGGCGATTCCCCCGTCGCCGGCGGGACCCCCCGCGCGCGCGCACACCCCGCACCCTTCCACAATTTCCGCAGGGGTCTGCGGACGTATCCTGCGGAGAAATCGCTTGTTAGTAAACTCATTATAAACTCCTTTATAATTTTTACACAAAACATACTCAACGATCATGATTTCATTAAATTTTGCAGTATTTACTTATTGTTTTACTGCACTAAGGATCGTTGAGTGGTGCTCGCTAGTCATGGTGCGCGTTGTTATATTATCGGTCCAGAAATAATAACATATGTATAGAATTACTAAAAAAATCTCCAGACCAGGCGGTGGATCTAGGCTGCTTCTATGTGGTCTATTTGGAAAAATATGCGGCAGGCCTACTATGTCCAGCAGAGGACGCTCTACGCCTGAGATGATGATGATGATTAAAAACAAAAACAAATATGAGAGAGAGTAATTAGTGTTATTTTTTGTTTTATTTAGAATTTTCGTCCTCTAACGGAAAATATCCATTTGGATCATTTTGTTATGCGTTCGGGTGACGGAGAACATTCCTTTTTATTTATTTTACACATTTGGCTAATCGCGGACTAATCTCATCTCTAGCGTTAGGGTACCTGTCGCTATACGACAATAGATTTGAGGCGGTGCGGAATAAGCCACTTCAATGTATCTACCTAACATTAAGATCACAAGTTACACAAGCAGCTAACTCTATCATGTGTCGAATCGCATTAATATCATTTACACGTGTTTGTGGAACAACGCTTACGCATTTCAATAGAGCAGCGGTCGACGGAAGTTCCAATTATCGCCGGCCCGTTGCCTGGGAATAGCGGGGAAGGGGACGATGCATCGGCAAAGTACAATCGAATGCGCATTGCGCAACTACAGGTTTACAATGCACTATGCTTGGCGTTAGCGAGCTGTACAGTCGCCGAAAAAAACACTGCAACCTACTCATAATCTATCTGTAAATGGTTTTGGTGCTAACACAGGAAGAAGTTGTTTACAATAACAAGAAGAAGAAGGCTTGAAGAAGCCTATATAATAGCTAGACGAAAATATTTCAAAAGGGGGTTTGTTACGCGACCGCGGTATAAAATTTTTTACTAATCCAGACTGTACGCAGTGGACATTTTTATCTAAATAATGCGGATGAACTATGATAGTTACTACGTACATTGGTAAAAACTCAGGGCAGGCATTTATTAGAACAACCCAACACAAATTGTATCGTAATATAGAAATTTCATAGATATATGTTTACAAATAACATTTATATTTCCGACTGTACTAACAGTTAAGATAAGCTTTAATTTTGACGCGTTATATTAGTTCCCTTGACACTGTCATTGATTTTTCTTTTTACGCTTTTGACTAGTTATGCGAAACATAGTCCCAAGCTACGAGTATATTACATAGTTTAAACTGTAGTAGTTAATTATGATTACATTTATATACTTTTATTAGTTATTAGGCATTTTGATATGCTTTACGAATAAAAATTATAGCATTGAATGATATAGATGCGGTCTACGGGAAATTAAGTTATTGTTCTTTCGGTGAGTAGATAAATAAGGGATTCCCCAATCCTTCCTTAACGAAGTTAGCGGAGAAACAGACAGAAGCGGAGAGCGACTTTATTTTGTAATATGTATAAATATAGACAGATATTATTTATATAGACAAATATGTATACGTGTGTATGTTAGAAGATATAATAGATCTTTTTTTAACATAGAAGCATCGCGGGTCATGTTTACCTCAATAATACACGTACGTTAAAGACTTGTCGTACTTGTATTAGACAAAGTGCAATGTAGGGGGGCTTTGCCCTCGGTAATCTAACAAATGTAGCGCACGCGAACCTTTGCGAAATAAAGACGGCAGTTTTCAGGCACGCGATACCCAACATTGATAAGAATATCAGTAATATAGGTTTATTTTATAATGTACCTAAGCATCTGTTAAGAAAGTATTTTTGAAAGTCCGCGTGAAGCCGGGGACGTTACGCTAGTCCTTATTACATAAATTATAAATATATTATACAAAGATTTTAAATCTTTGATATTATAAAACAAAGTCCTCCGCCGCCGCGTCTGTCTGTTCGCGATAATAAAACACGAAAACTACTGCACCGATTTTCATGCTGTTTTCACCAATGGATAGAGTGGTTCTCGAGGAAGGTTTTAGTATATAATTTACTAAGTTACGCGGGCAAAGTCGCGGGTAGCAGCTAGTATTGATAAAGTTAAAACTTTGATACAATTACAAATTGATTGTTAAAACGACACATCTCAAAATGAAGCACTTTTTGATATACTTTTGCTAGATTTTTTTTTTGCGCAATTGCGATTGCACTATAGGGTGCGCTAATAAGCTAGCTAGTCTATTCGGGTATTTTTCTCCACATTTATTTATTCCTTCCACGATCGTCGGGATACGTATCTCCGCTGTTCTAATATCAAAAGTAGTAGTAAAAAAAACATTTACGTCGAAAGTAGGTAGGAATATATGAATCGGTTCGTAGTAATCGGCAAGATTTACGGCATAACAAGAACGGAATTCAAGCACGTGACATCCGCTTTGAAGACGCTTCGAGTAAATATTGAATATTTTATCGCTTTAGGAAAAACAACACGGCCATATCACATCAATACAATTTTATCATAGTTCAACATCTTTATTCAACTTTAGTTTGACTTTATTATATGTCTAAGTATATAATATATAGACATACATAGTCGTTCCTGCGACAATCGTTTGTCCTGACTGCGACTAATAGAAAAAGAGATAAACGAGAAAGATTTTGTGTTTATAAAATTGAACTGAAGTCGATGCGGACTACCGTCAGCTATCTAGTAGACGGCAAGTATGCTAATTTTTAAATACATACTTTTAAAGTAATAAGGAATGAGGAAACCAATCACTGTAAATTGTGTGTAAATTATCGTCCATATTTTTATCCAAAGCACTATTAGTTACTAATTAAAAAATTTGAAAAGATTTGCAAAGACAAGTTAGAGCTCTGTAGGTACGAGTATCTATCATAAATTTAAACTAATTAATTAAGTGAAAATAAAAACTTAATTAATTTAAATTTATAAACATTATACGCATTTCTTACACACTATATACAACACATATTCTTACATTTTACTATAAAGAATAGTTCGTGTCAAACAAAAAAATAAGCCTATTGTTAACTCAACAACGACATAACATTGTCTTCTTTATGATGATGTATGAAAGCAAAGTATTGTTAAGCTTACTAAAGTCTATTAGGCGATAAAGAGCGGATATTACGAATTTACAACGAATTGTGCCAACAATAATAAATGGCTTAACGGCCTTTAAAGGCCTTTTGTTAATAAATTGGCAATGAATAAAACTCGCAATGAATTCTGTATCATATATTCAAATTGCATAAGAAACAAATAAATTGTTCGTAATATAATAATATTCAAATGCTTTATTATTTTTTCTGTGCACATAATATTATAAAAAATCAATAAAAATAAAAAAAGTTTCTATTTAACTATCATATACTTTGGTCATCCATTTATTATTAAAATAAACGGAACTTTGCCTTCGAATTCCGCTAAGTTCTACCCACCTATCTGCACCATTAGTATAGCGTAGGATTTTAAAAACATTAACGTCTGTCCTTTCATGAAGCAAGGTCTGTGAGTAATTTACGACAAAAAAAAAATCGGAACTCGCCGTCTTGATACTTATTCCGCGGCTAATTAGATTTTTTTCAATTACTCAACATCTTCAAGACAAGAGACTTCAAGAGGTATTGTATATAAATTGCGAAATATATATTCTTTAGTTAGTTAATTTTTATTCCTAACTTTAATAACATCACAAGAATTTATAACAGGAACACGAATCTAAAATACAGCAAAAGGATATCCTGGAGCAGTGAATGACTTAGCAATTCGAATATATTTCGAGCAACAGTCTTTGTTGAAGATAAAATGTTATTTGGCTGCATAACATTAATTAGTTCTCTATATATGTTTCTCTTTCATTTGGTTATATATTTAAAAAAAATTTCTAAATATGTAGCTCACATAATAATATGTGTAGCTATGCGCTACGGACTTGACGACTCGTCCTCGTATTTCCATCAAAGAATGCAATTTTTTTTGTAAATTATATTCACAAACCTCGTTTATCGCTCTTTCCTTTGGTGAAAACCTTATCAAAATCCGTTTAGTGGTTTTGAAAAAGTTAGCGGTGAAACAGACGAAAGCGAAGAGCGACTTTACTTCATATCTAATTATTTAGATTTGTATAATAATTTTTCTTTACGAATAAACAAAATTGAAGTGTCTGTTTAATTTCAAAATAAAAGCTTTCACTAAATTTATATTACAAAACCAATTTAATTTTTTTTTATCTGTCTGTTTGTTCCGGCTAATCTCCTAACATAATTAAAAATGGAAGGTTCTTCATATTATTTTTATTTCTAGCAATTTTAGTGCCTGCATGTATGTCCTCGCCTTAAAAAAGTTTTAGGAAGCGGTGAGTCGGTATTGTAAAAATGGATATCTGACATGATTTTTTAAAACCGTGTGACATTTCAATGCAATGCAATAGTGCGAGGGCGGACCCACAAACGCGGCTCGTAAATATACATTATGAACTCTCGATGAGGAATGTATGCATAATATTTACCATCAAGTTTACGAAATTAAACTTTATTCGTAACGTGAAAGGATTTTTTAAATATATTAGTTGACGTTTTTTAAACATGTCAACTTTTATAGTTGGATGCAATATAACAAATAATATATTATCTATCCACACACATTAGTGTAGAAAAATTAGCGACCAATTGGAACAAGTTCACACTAGGTGTTAGCCTGATTAACATTTTTTCGACATTGTCTGTTACAGTGACTATGACGAGTATTAGTATTATTATTATGGGAGGTAACTATAGGTTTGCACACCAGGGTTGTCACTTGCTCGACCGACATACAATCAATACTCACAACATTAGGAACGGTTGTAAAATGATAAATAAAACAGCAGCCTTATATTACGTGATTAAATCCCGTGAAGTTAAAATAATCAGTGATGAGTATTTCCACACATGAGTTCAGTAAGGCTCAGAGGCATACAAAAGGTGCGCCCTACCGCCCACAGTCAGGCAGTATGGATGTAATGTATCCGATAGAAATGTTTACGAAACCTCGTAACACAATAGTCATAAACTAAATATTATATCGCCGATAAAAGGATATAACTGCAACATGTCTAAAGACGTGAAGTCTAACGAGACGTGATGACTCGATGTTGATCATCAATGAACGAGGCTGCCTTGCATAAATTGTTGTCAACGCATACAATAATGAAATCCATACAGAACCCCTTTAAGCATCAATAAACTTAGTAATTAAAAATACTCCAATTTTTGAAATCTCTGATGAATTATTATTAAATTATAGATTAATCCGCTATTATGTCTGCTATAAGTCCGCTGTTATATCTTCAGTATTCTGAACGAAGAGGAGAGTTGGACGCTAACTTCAGCATTGTGTTCGAAACTGGAAGCATTCGAAATGTGTATATACAGACATCTGCTTAGTATATCACGGGTGCTGAGGATAAAAATGTTGAAGTTTTGCGTCGATTGAGAAAGAGAATGGAAGTGCTAAGAGCGATAAAGGAGAGGAAACTGCAACATTACGAGCACATTATGTGGGGCGAAATACCGTATTCTTCAACTAGTGATGCAAGGAAAAATACAGGGTAAACGTAGCAGAGGCAGGAGAAAGAAATCTTGGTTGAAGATGTCACGAGAAGGCATTTCTCCATTAAAACGTTTAAAAAAGATACAATTATTTTGAAGAGCTCTAACTAGAAGAAAGAGATTAAGTGCTCAAAATTGTTTTTATTTATTTAAAAATAGGAGCCAGCGAGCCAGCTCTAAAATAAGAAAGTATAGAATCTGAGAGTACGGTACGTTCTTTTCTTTTTAGAACCGAATTGTTCAATGAACGAGAGTCACAAATAAATATAATGCAGAAGACATTGTTTTAACTGTTTACAATCTTTAACAATAGTATTACTATTTTTGCTGTGTGAATTATTCTACATTCTAAAGTTTTCCTTACATTAGGTGTATTTTCATAACAATGTTTAAAATTTATATTGTTATGGAATATTATATGTATATTCATTACTCATTGAATAAAATTATTTAACTACGAGTATATTTTTAAAAGGACTTGTTATCTCTCTACAATATGTTATGAGCCTTCTATACTAATTCCAACATGGTTCTTCTTTCTCCTATAATTTTCATCTTTAACCTTTTCACCTTCACGTAACATAATAAAGTGAATAATAAAAGGTGTGTAGAGTTTAAAGCAAACAATAGATGAATTGGTGTTAAGTTAAACCAACCGCCTACCAGTAGGCTAACATTACATAAAAAATTTACAATAAATCGCCTGCCTGCTACGCTATGTCGGCCACTGTATCGATCAAATAATTTACTAGACGATTCGTCACACAGCCTTACAAGAAACATTTTTAATTTATCTAGGCTAGGCACAGAATAAATGTAATACAGCTATTAGCGGTATCGGCCAGGTGGGCAATTCTGTTACAAAAATAAAATGGCAAACGTAACTTAATTCAAACAGAAAATTATATTAAATCAATTTCACATGATTTAATGTCTGAAGTTTTATAAGAGGTACTTAAAAAATCTTTTGTCAGATTTTTCTGTCGTCATTGTAAGTTCTGTTTTTTTTTTCTTACCTTATAGTGAGTTAAACTTTGATTATCTGATTATCTGACATACTGAGTTTCTACTCGTATAATTCCCGGCACCTAAGTTGGCAAGAATGGCGAGATGCGCAGAAGTCGTTTTTTGGATCTGATCGGGTATCAAGCGGGGCAAAGGGGCAAGATAACATAGATCCGACCGCACGATTGGTTCGCCCTTGCACATGTCCCGCTCACTCCTTCGTACACTTGCGTAAGTTTTATCTCACGTGCGCAAACTTTCTCCCACTACGTTAAAATCTTGCCAAGTTATGTGCCGGTCACTATACGTGAGTTTAGATTACAACAATTATGCCTAAAAATGCGCAATTAATAATTGTACCTAGTATAATTAATTGATAAAAAATTGTAATAATTTATAATTTAGTTATAGTTACGAGTATTATTTTTAGTAGTGTTTGGCCACATTGCGTTTTGTAGCCGAATGAGCAGCCTGTCTGTTGGCAGAATACAGTAGACCACCGTGAAAAACAAGAGCATACTGTGTGCTGTTGTGTTTCAGTGAGTGAGCAAGTGATGTCAGAGCCCATTTCGCTACCCCTCTTAATCCTACTATGGTCGGCAGCGCACATGCAGCACCAGTGGCGTTGTTGCTTGTGTTATAGGCAACGGCAGCCTAAGTATCAAGTGGATCGTCATTCGTCAGCCTCTCAGACGACGTTTACATAAAAAAAAAAACATCAATAAATTTATTACTTTTCAAACAATAAATTGTTTTTGGAATAGACCTCCATTAGTTTTGGTTATAGACCAGAATCTATTCTACTCCCACGCGTCACGTCAAATATTTCATCCATTTTCATTAGTAATAAATACTTGTAACATACTTTTAAATTTTTCTTAGATTTTGTAAAGTGAGGCAACTGCGTCTTTATATATAGACAGATGGCTTGTTTACACCATATGTCACATTAAAGTGTACCTGAGATATCATTAAATATTTATATATTTATTGGTATTTTATTTATCGCTTTGAGCTGGTCAAACAGACACATTAGTTTTTAAATCAATTGCTGTATTAATAATTTTAATGACTTATTAATTTGAATAATTTATGTTAAAAATATACCCATAACACAGAATTATGTACCTATATGCTAAATTTTGTGTGGACGTTTTGTTACTCTTTCACGCGAAAATTGCTGAATAGATTTTAATGAAACTTTACAGTAATATAATATTTTCTTGGCTGGTGCTCGCGACTTGAAAAATGAAAACTAAGAGATGAGAAAATATCTAGCAGAACTGCTGGCAGCAGTTCTAGCAGGACTCCTGGCAGATGTTGATAATGAACTAACTACTTAAAACTCCCGGCTTCGCCTGGGGTGCAATTTTTATATAAAATGTCTTCCCCGCTGTCCCTCTTTCCATGTGTGAAAATCGAATCAAAATCGATCTACCCATTCTCGAGTTTTTGAAGCGTACACAAATCAACTTAACATTTATATATATAAAAAAAAAGATTGCAAAGGTTTCGAAAAATCATTTTATAATTAACCACCATCTAGTGTGGAAATTAAGGATTTTTTTAAATTCAACAAAGATGTAATAAGTGAGTAAACATATTCATCACAGTGAAATCGTCTAATTCGTTGTTGCACCTCACCGGACATCGGGGACACAATTAATTACTTCGTGTCAATTAAACGAGAAATCGGTTTGAACGAAGAAAATTAATTGGGGAAATAGCGTAGACGACATTTTAGAAAAACGCTAATTCATATCCACACTCAGTGTGTATCAATTTTTTAAGAAAGTAGAAAAGCGTTTTGGAACAATACATGTGGTATACGATGCTAACTATATGCTATTAATATACATTACAAAACGACCATAACTGACAAATGACAGACACATTATTTTTATAGGCTCTAAGGCTAGGGCAACGATAAACCAATGTAAAAGCCATTATTCTAATAAAGTGCATTTAAAATGATGTCAAAGACGTGACTATAGGCCGTTTAACAGCTAATTTGTGCGATTTTTAATAGAATCAAATTATCCAAAGTTGAGAGTTTTTTTTTTATCTACTTACCTGATTGTATTCTAAATGGTACTAACTACAATCAAAAGTATCGAGTATACATATAAAATGCGATTTATATAATGCATTTTCGAAACACGTCGTTTAAGTTAACATAGTTAATATTAATTATGTGGGTTATTTATTTTATATTTATTACATATTTGATATTTTATACAGCAAGAGCAGCGATTGACTTATAGATGCTTATGGGAGATTTTTTCTACTGCTCTAAGGTTAAAAGGAAAGCTGGGCGGCTATTTTCTCTGTCTGTCGGTCTGTTACATTTTCACGCCTTAACTACTCAACCGATCATCATGAAATTTTGCGTAAACATTGTCAGGGATACAGGAAAGGGCATAGGGTAACTTTTATCTAGTAGAAAAATACAATTTTGAGAGAATATCTAAAATGTAAAAAATTATGGCGGGCGCCACCGACATCACAACTCTTATATATAATAATCTTTAATCAAGGGTTGTACTTTTTATTTTTCAACGCGGACGAAGTCGGCGGCAACACCTAGTTTTTAATAAATTGACTATAACATTCTTTCCTTGAGGAAATGACAATAAATCACTGCAAGTTGTGTGTTGACGTATATTTTCATGAACGTCGCCTCTTTAAAGTCACGCAATATCGGTATAAAGGGTGTGTTTGCGTGCAGTTCCTTCCTTTCAAATACGCGAGTACAATGGGATTTTTTAAAACGTGACATGAATGCGCCGCATATAAAAATGGGATAAAATAAGTTTGAAGGGAGATATTCTATGTGAAATATTTAGTTATGTGGTCAGATAGCGGCAGCAACCACCCCCTTACAGAATACGAGTACCATCCTGAAATAACTTTTATTTATAGAAATAAAGCATCTTCTTTTTTAAGTTGAAGTCAAAGCCTAGGTCAAAACACTTGTAAGCTATTAAGACGAATGAATCGTTAAAGTAGTACTTGAACAGTTCTTTCTAGATTCACATGTGGAAATTCAGCATAAAAAAATATTTCAGCTCCAATGTTCAATACTAGCGACCAACCCCAGCTTAGCACGAATGCAATTTTTTTCTGTAACATATTATATATGTTACAGAAAAACATTCCTCCTTTATCGTTCTTTCCATTAGTGAAAATCAGAATTCTTTGTGTGGTTTAAAATAAGTTTGCTGAGAAAGGTCAAAGGTTTTGTTTGTTATGATAGTATAAGATAGCGTAGAAAGGAGACAGTGCCCTAGAAGGTGGAAAAATCCTGGCTATGTAACATCAAGGAATAGTTAGACCGGCATCTCTAGTGCGGAACATCTGTTCCATCTGATCTGAGCTGACGGCTAACCTCTATTAATTGAAAGACACTCAAAGAGAGAGATAAATACAAGCAACACCAAGAATGTCAGTGCATTCTTCCAATCCTATCCTCCATAAAGGACAAGAACTTACACACCATAATATAACAACAAAATACTCTTTTATTCCTGTTGGCTAAGTTCATAACTTAGGAACACAATGCCCCATATTGTCAAAATGACAGTTGTGAAAATAAGCTTTATTATATTTTAGTGCTAATTTGGATATGTTGATGTGATGAGTAAGATCCTGGAGTTGAACCAATAGTTATAGAAGAATTCATAGAAGACAACATTATTTAATTACATCAAAATATGTTACCCTATTTCCATTCGGCTTTGGACCCACAAGTTTTGACCTGCTGAATAAAAGTGCCCGTCTGACCCACTGTGGGTCAGAACAATATTTTATTAAATTTATTTATTGATTTCTCGTCTCAATTACATACCCAACCATAAATACAGTAAATATAATGATTAATGTAAATATGCAGATTTGTAACTATGTAACCAAAGTTTTGAGCAACATGACAACTAGTCACCTCATAAAAGTAATATTGTGTTGTGTGTAAGTTAAAAATTACGTCAAAGGTGCGAAAATTATGGACATTGGCGCTAGTTGTTGAATACACAAATAGATGTTAAGTCACTTGGGTCTTTGGGTCAAGTATTTTCTATTGCATGTAAGTATTGTTTGAAATGTCTTTTCAAGTCTTCTTATTGATATTTTGTTATTGCAAAAATTATGTGCAATAACTGTTTTAAATTAAGTGTTAAATAAAAATGTTATAAAATATTTAATGTACAGGCAAATCATGCTAGGTGGCTATCAATTGCCTATAAAAACACACAACCCATAGAAAATACAAATATGACATCAAAATACATTTCAATCTTATTAGAAATCTCACTGCATTAACTATAACCCGCAACTTCATTCATAAATATAGGCATTATTTATTTATGGACGACCCAGGTAATTGCCAACTCAATATGTTGATTCCCTAAGACTGAATCCATACAGGGGTGAAAGTAATTGAAGGGTTGAAAGGCATTGGTAACTACCTACCATCAAGTGGACCTGCTTGCCTGCCACTGTTAATTATATAAAAAACTAGCTGATGCCAGCGACTTTGTTTGAAAAATAAAAAATATAACACTTCAGTAAATATGATCTTTTATTGCTGTGATGACAGTAATGCAGCCAGATTTTTTTTATATTTTTGGATGATCCATCGAGTACTCGAGAACAGTACTTTTTTGGATGAAAGGTACTCTATGTCCTTTCCTGTATCCCTGACAACTTGTATGCAAAATTTCATGATAACGGGTTGAGTAGTTAAGGCGTGAAAAGGTAGTTCACGCCTTAACTACCCCTTAAATAATATAAAGAATAAAATAAAATAAATGCAAAAAAAATAAATAAAATATGAAACTATTGCTAACCTGACTGCAACTCGGACACTGGACTCGTCCCCAGCCATGTTTACACTCTTTCCTGGATGACAAGTTAAAAACAGTTTAAAATAATTGCATAGAAAAATTAAAAAAATAGAAAGTAAAAGTATTTTTAACTTGATGTGTATAATTATTATCGCATTGCGACAATTTAAGTGAACGCAAATTTGCAGGATTTTATAATTAGTTTAAGAATATGTTTAAAATAATATATTCTTATGGTAACGGTTAGAAGATAGAAGGTATTTAGAATCAAAAAGTAGCGATAACACATCGTGAAGACAAAAGTGAAAGATCAGAGAACGACCATACTTTCTACATAAAATATTAATCATTTTTTTAAATTACATATCAGCCCCTGCCATATACTTACAGTGTACTTGGTAAATCCTCTATTTAAACCACAAAAGATCACATTTCACGTAGCGTCCGCGTCAATATTATACGAATACGATACGCTAGATTGACACCGATCTATTATAGCATTGAAAAAACTTATTAATATTTAAAATGAACAAGTAATTTTTACAGAGAATTCATTTTTATTACCATTTTTTACTTTGTTTTGTTTATTTTTGTAGACAAATATAATTGTAAACAAAAACCGAAAAAACAATGCACACACAATGGCAGATATAAAATAACTGACTGATAAATAAACTGAAATGAAAGTTGAAACTGCTGTGCTCAGTGCTGCCGAGTCCGAGTGCTAACTGCTCTGCTCAGCAGACATATGACTTCTGACACTGACAGTGAAGTTGATAGTTGATGACTGATTAAATTTATTGTGAATAAGTCAAAATTGTACTGTTGTCATTAGTTGTCATGATGATGTTGATATTACTAGAAATGTTGCCGAAATTAAAAATTATAAAAAAATATTAAAAATATGTTTTTTTTATTCATTTAACATTTATAAAATTTATTTTATAAGATTAATAATGTTAATCTATTTATAAAATATTGCAAAATTAGCCTTGAACGTAACAAAAGGTAAAATATTCAAAATTAAATAAATCAGCCAATTTTCGATGAAAATAGTAGCAACACTAACTTGTTTGGTTACAAATCTGTGATAGAGATGGCTCTGCTGTCAATGAAAATGAGTGATCTACGGAGTCATATTTCGTGTTTGTCGGCTGTGGCTGGACCTGATGTTATTTGTACCCCAGAGGAAGACTCGAGATCAGAAGTGGGATTTTCTTAATAATATTTCACTGAAAACTGAAAATTAAAAAAGACTCACAATTACCGTGGCCGTGATGGGTCGCTAGTTAGAATACAAAACAAAGATGAAAACTATCTATAAAAACAAGGTAAAAACTTAGGCAATCCAAATGAAATAAAGTCAGCGTTCTATCTAATTTATTTTCTTGGACATTCAATTTTCATCTAAATGAGTTTGTGCTATTGCATTACGTGAATTGAATTTTAATCTATTCTAAGTAACAAACGTGAATGAAATTGGGTACTTATTTTAAGTTTTCTTGATCTATAAAAGATTGTTTTTTAAAAACAATTCTTTATTTATTACACAACATACTTCAGATAGAACATTATTGCAGTGACTGGCATATCAGGCATTTACGTGCGAACAAGACAAGACTATATACCTACCACGCCACACATATATGTAGACTTAGGTACATTCTCGAGGAAATCTATAACTATTTGCGGTTAAGGATTCCATATACCAAATAGTATTTATATTATACCTACTATTATAGTAGGTACTTACCACAAACATTACTTCGGACTTCGGATATTCAAACTTTTTTTATTTTGATGTAAAAGTCGACAGATAGGCTGAGAGTACAATGATGATAAGTGCTACAGTCACATATAAACATAAAGTAACACAATAAGGTTAGCGAATCAATCTTAATAGGATAAGGGATAAGGAGGGGTAACGGAATGAGCTCTAGCATATCTTACTAACCGAAACACAAAACCACACGTGCTGTTGTTTCACGGAAGGGGGTATACCCATCCACCACTAATTTTCTTATAACTAGATCTAAATCGAAAGAAAAAATTAAAAAAAAACAATCCATTATCAAATTAAAAACATGATACCTATATGAAAATCCATTAGGTAGTTTAGGAAAAACTAGCGGAGGAACAGAAGCGAATAGCAACTTAATTAGGTACCTACTTAGGATATAAAATAAAAAGTTTGTAAATTATATACACATATGAGTATGATATATGAGTATGTCGCTGCTTAAAAACTGCTTAAAAACTAAAAGTAGGCGGTAAGGCAAAGAACTTTTTTTACTACTGTAAAACGAAAGGTTACCGAGTATTTTTATTGAAGTTTTAATTTCTGCTAAAACCTCGCCTTAAGTACATAGTGGGTTGGCTTAGAAATGGATAGACTTATGTATTGTTGGTCACACGGAGTGCACCGGCGCATATCGTATCGGGGCGAACGGCCTCATGTCAAACGAACATTAAACTTTATTGTTTAGCACTCACTTTTGCTTCATTTTAACGAACCATGCTCAATACTTTCAAATGAAACTTCACAATACAATTGTATGTTCAAGGAAATCATTTATAAGTTTACTTTTATTACATACCTACTAGACCGACTTGCCTCAGCTTCGCTCGGATGCAATCGGGTTACAATACTGATTATATAAACTAAACTTATCTTAAAAAAATGTGATTTATGAATAGTTAAAGATTGGTGTGGTAGCAAGTGGTTTCAGAGATTACTTAAAAATATATATTTTTTAAATAAACTTTCCATTCTAATTTGTTTTTAATGTTGAGGTCGACAGACAGGCTGTGATGGTAGGTGGCTGCTGTCCCCTATAACACAAGCAACGCCATAGGTGCTGCAAGCGTGCTACCGACCATAGTGAGATTAAGGATAAGGGATAAGGAAGGGATGGAGTAATCCCTTATGGCATCCCTTACTCACTCACCGAAACACATATGCTGTTATTTGATGTTGGCCTTCTGTAAGGGGCTGGTTTCTACCGCCAGACGAGCTGCCCAAATGACTGTGAAACGCAATGTAATGTAACGCCCTGGTAACTATGAATAAGTTGGCCCTGCTTGGAATCGAACACGGGACCCTAGAGAAATAGCGTTAAAGCAATCACCTTAACCACTCACAACCACCACTCACCTTAACCAATAATAATTTATGTTGACACCTAGAGGGTCTTATCTTCCATTAGAGGAGCTTAATTAAATATTTGTGTCTAATTAAAAAAAAACCTGGACTACCAGGACTACCTAGCTGAACTCAGTAGACTTAAAATCGTCACAATGATTGCATTACAACCGACGCCGGTTAACACAATAATTGCAGTTACTATTGTATGTAAACAAGCACAAATATATATTATTTTGATGATGTTAACGAAACAAATTCGTGTTCATGTAGCGCCATCTCACAAATTTTTGAGGTAACAGTTTATTATCATGAGGTCATTTTGACTTAAAATAAAAAAACTGAGGACCACCTCCGACGTCAAATAAGAGCCGCGCGCGCGATCGCGCGTCACACTGCAGTACACCGCCGCCGCCAGCACTTTGGCATCCAGCTCCCATGTAGGGGTGTGGTACCCCCTCAAACGCATTGTCACTACTTTCCAGATCCAGACCAGAGCCATTTTTGAAAATTTCATATATCCAAAGTTGACTCTGCTTGCCGCGATTCGAGAGCGTCTTTAAGATAGAGCGTTAAGGCAAGCACCCTAACCACTCACTCATCTTAACGGGCTCGTCAAAATACACTAAAGTCTGTTCGGTGGTTTTAGCAGACTAAATAAAACCACAATTACCTACATTCGTTATTAAGTTACAAATAAACTAGTATAAAGGATAAAAGGGTAGGTATTGTTAACTATACTCATAAAATCTTTTATTCTGACTGACTATCAACGCACAGCTAAAACCAAGCTAAAACACATAGTTAAGTCTAGAAAGCTGAAATTAGGAACTCAGGTTTATTTTATAACTTAAGCATCCGCTGAGAAATATTCCGTTCGAAGCCGGGGGTCGCTAGTTATAAAATAAAATTACGAGATAATAATTGCACAATAAGATGCAACGTTCGGCCAGTGAGAGGAGGGTGTATTTTGCATTAGCTCCATAGGTTGATGAGTAGGCAGTAATAAAATTAATAATATTGTAGCGGTAAACATTTAATAGGACGAGGGGTTGGCGGGTGTTTGGTGCGCGCGCGGGGAGGGTGTGCGTTGACCTCGAGGCGGGTTTACGAGTGCATTTGCACAGTGACACCCCTCCCGTCCCGGCAGCCGCGGCCCGCCTACACCCCGCGCACACCCGGTGCGTACACGCAGCCCCGCGGTTCTCGAAATCACAAAAAGGTACCAATAATTATGATTGATACGACCACGAATCGACGCGATGCCGAAAAAAAGATAATTTATTCGCCAAATTGGCTCGTCGATCGTTAACTCGCTCTTTAATTGGCGAAATGTTTTGCAACATATAAAACGGTAGGCTGTATCTACATACTCACTCGTGCAGTGCGTACTAATAAAAAAAATATTATGTGGTCATGACGGATTAGATCAGTGGGCAAACATAAGAAACAATAAAAATAGTATCTATCTATTACAAACAATAGCAACACTTGCTAATGAATCGTGAGAATGAATCTAGAGTTATAATGAGTTTGAACATCACCTGTGACACATTTTGTTTGCGTAAAGCTTCTTTTCTTCTATTTATTAACAATGATTGGTAGCATGTGTGAGTATTTCTAAGTCATTGTTTGCGTATACACATGAAGGGGCCTAGCTCCGGCTTTAACTGGCGAGCGTCGCGACCTGCTAGCAAACAGGCTCGTCACGTTAATGTACCGCGGTCCTTGCCCGTTAAAATTAATGGACATACCGCTGCTTAAAAACTAAAGGGCCACAAATCAAAATTACACTTTTTACAAGAGAGCTAATTGAAAAAAATTATATTATTTTTTGTCTATTTTTTCCTTATTAGGTATATATCAAATATATGCATATTATACATGGTTAGAAGCGTATTTTTAAGTAACATTAAATGTTTTAAGTACTTTTATAATAAACTGAATACTAGAAGAGATATAAGCATATAAGGTACTTTTGAATTTATAAAAAATGATCAAAATATACTAAATATGGAATAAAACAACCCATAAGTCTTTTTGCAACATACAATATGAAGGATTGTGATTGTATTTTTGCATTTTTTTTTTGTTTTATGTCCCTTTAGTTTTTAAGCACCGATATTGCGGGTGTAGAAAACAAAATCATAAAAAGAAAGGATTCTGTGCTGCGAATCACAGAAAGAAAAGAAGCTGCGCAAATTGCAGCGCCTGTGACGTTGCTTGTGTAATGTGTAGCCACTATCATCAAGTGGATTGTTAACTTGTCTGGCTATCTACTTAAAAATGCTGCGATATTTTCGACACTAACATTAAACCTAGAAAGATATTCTTCATTATATTCTTCAACACACAAGGCAAATATCAGTAAATGAGTTTTTGTTATTATAATAATCAATACTAATAATAAATCTGTAAGTGTAGGTATTGTATGTATGTGTGTTCCTCCATAACTCTTAAACGAATTAACTGATTTTCATGAAACTTTGTAGATAAACATTTAGACGTACGGGGCACAGGATAGGTTACTTTTTTCTTTTTCAACGCGGACGAAGTCGCGGGCGCCAGCTAGTATGAAATAAAGTCTCTGTTCGACTCTGTCTGTTTCTCTGCTAAGTTCTTCTATATCATTTAATGGATTTTGATACGGTTCTTGCTAATGGAAAGAACGATAAACTAAGTAAGAAGGTTTGTGTGTACAATTTGCAGAAAAAAATTATTATACGTGCGAAGCCGGGAGCGGATTGCTAGTGTTAGTATTTTTTTATACATAACAGTAACTGGGTACTGAATGCAATTGAATTCATTGTACGAACCAAAAAAGCTACACGGTCGTCACGTGGTAAGGCGACGTAGTCAAAAGGAACGTCAAAATTTAGTTAGAAATAATTTCAAGGTATTTTACCTAAGCACCGTCCACTTAATTAACGCTGGAGTGAGCGGCGACCTCAACTATTGTTGTGCCTGCTGCGCTTGCGACACATAAACACACACACTTTTCTATACTATAATATGTACATACATTAAAGGGAATATATTCGGCGGCTTTCTTTTAACTTCATTACTAAAAGAACTATGCATGAATGTAGTAAAAAATTGTCTATATTTCTCAAGGCTTGCACTTAAAAAAATGGTTTAGTAGTCGTCTCGCACAGTTTTGAGAATGTGCGAAAAGCCAACTCTAAGCTTAAATATATTTTTCACCTTTGAAAAAATATGCTAATCAATCAATCAACGCCAAACAAAAATATATGAGCGATAAAGATTGAATAAGTAAATATTAATATCTTAGAAAAAGAAAACCTAAAAAAAATCGCGGGCGAAAGCTAAGTAATGTACAATTGTCTTAAATTCGTTCCTTACGTGAGTTAAGTACATGTGTACTTATCAGAGAACTTTTCTGATATTATTGTTAACTAGCTGGTACCCGCGACTTCGCCCGCGTTAAAAGTACCCTGGATGTGTAGCGCCTGAATGTGTAAAGCAATATAACGCCTGACATTTTTGCTGTTATAAAATTTTCAGGAGTTGTATTTTTATTTTTAGTAGATAGCTGTTGCCCGCGACTTCGCCTGCGTTGAAAATTATATACTAAAACCTACCTCTTGAATCACTATCTATTAAAAAAAACCGCATCAAAATCCCTTGCGTAGTTTTAAAGATCTAAGCATACATAGGGACAGACAGACAGCGGGAAGCGACTTTGTTTTATACTGTAGTGAAGCTTCACAAATACAGTATTAGAGTAACCTCATAGAGTAGGTAAAGTAAGGGTACAGGAACATTCCATATAAATTCATTTCAAAACAAAACGCGACCCAAAGGAGTCGATATCACTGTCAAATCCGACAGCCATATCGCCTCCAGAGATTTGAAATATACATTGTTTCACAATCGCAAATAGAATAAATATTTTTTTTTTTAATAAAGTCTCGCACAATGCTTCTAAGGATTTTTATATTTACAAACTAACTGGTTTCTGCGACTTCGTCCGCGTTTAAAAAGAAAAAAGTAGCCTATCCTGTGTCCTGTACGTCTAAATGTTTTTCTACCAAGTTTCATGTAAATCAGTTAATTCGTTTAAGAGTTATGGAGGAACATACATACATACATACATACAATACACTTACACATTTATTATTGACTATAACCAGCCTCCGGTTTCGCAGGGATGCAATTTTCTTCTTATTAGTTCTTCATATTAGTTCTCCGGGTTTTACGTTTTAGGTTTTGCGTTTGAAACGATTGATTTTTATTTATATCTAGCGATCCGCTCCCGGCTTCTTCGCGGGTTCAATTTTTTCTGCAAGTTATATATAAAAACTTTCCTCGTTTAACGCTCTTTCCATTAATAAAAACCGCACGAAAATACGTTGAGTAGTTTTTGAGAAATCGAGCGTATAATTTTAAGTCGCTTTTCGAATCTGCCGCCAAACTCCTCCTAAATCACGAAACGGATTTTGATTCGGTTTTCACCATCAGTTAGATAAATTTATAACGGATATTTTATATCATAACCTAATTAAGTTCTAATGTCAATAAAAAAAAATTCTTAAGTCTTTACCTTAAGATACATAAAAATAATGTAAGTAGAAAATTGTAGTTCTTCAAAATCCAAAACTCCGCTAACTACTTCTAAACCACCCAAAAGATCCACTTATGGTTTTCACTTATGGAAAGGAGGATAAATGAAAGGTTTGTGTATGATAAAAAAATTGCGTCCTGGGCGAAGCCGGGAGCGGGGTGCTTGTTTATTATATTTTAAAGATGACAAAATCAATGGTGGCCTGAGTTGTGCCTAAGTTTCTTTCGGAGTTTCTTCTCAGGGTTGTCATCATCTTTGCTATTTTTCTCCGAAACCCTAGTAATAATAGACTGACAAATTTCTTTGAAACCTGTTTAAATAATTAATTACTAAGCTAACATTTTGAACCGATCGCGAAACCAGAGAACGACCAGTCTAAACTGAAATGTTATACAGTGATTTATATTTCGACTCAATAGTTGCAAAGGTTGACGCAATTGAACTGCATGCACCAACGTTTATTTATTGATTAGAAATATACTCATAATAGGGTTGGCAGTAGTTTAGTTTTTTTAATATATTTTTTTATTGTATATTTAAATATATACTTACATGTGTGATTCTATTTTCATATCTTCTATATATCTATATCTATAGGTAGGTATTATCACTACATATTATAAAACAAAGTTCTCCGCCGCGTCTGTCTGTCTGTCTGTTCGCGATAAACTCAAAAGCTACTGCACCGATTTTCATGCTGTTTTCACCAATGGAGAGTGATTCTCGATCATTCATAAAGTTATCTCAAATGATACTTTTTAATTCTTTGTTTATTTCTAAGCTTATATTTAAATTTAAATTCGTAATAATAACTGTAATTACCAGTTTATTTCACATTTATATAAATTTTTCAAACTTTATAAGCCCGTTGTAGTGCTTTTAATAAGATTCATAAAGTATTTGGTACTGGCTAGGATAAATCGACCGTTTTTTTACTTACAAAAAGCCTTTCTATTGGATAGTCGATTCATTGCTGTTTCTGTTTTTTTTTTAAATGTGTTTATTCGTCTAATTTGGATATAGGCGATCTCGATAGTTATATTTAGCTGAAGCTTGTTTAAGTTGAGTGTTCCTTTAACAAGGATTAGCAAAAGTGATTTTCAAAATGTAGCGTACGTAGCTGCAGTAGATATAAACTACTCTCAAAAAGCTTACTTTTTGTACCACAAAGTATTATTTAACAAGTGTAGCTAAGTATCGTTTTAAATACTTTCAACTAAGCCGCGGCGCTCATCCAACCGGACGAGAGTTAACGGAAAGTTAAATTAAATACATACATTTATTTAATAGCAACTTTTTGCGACTAATAAAAACTAAAGGACAAAAATCAAAATTACACTTTTTACAGGAGAGCTAATCGAAAAAAATTAAATTATTTGTTGTCTATATTTTTCTTATTAGATATATATCAAATATATGCATATAATACATCGTTAGAAGCGTATTTTTAAGTAGCATTAAATGTTTTAAATACTTTTATAATAAACTGAATACTAGAAGAGATATAAGCATATAAGTTACTTTTGAATATATAAAAAATGATCAAAATATACTAAATATGGAATAAAACAACCATAAATCTTTTTGCAACATACAATATGAAGGATTGTGATTGTATTTTTGCAATAAAAACATTTTTGGATTTTTTTGTTTTATGGCCCTTTAGTTTTTAAGCAGCGACATGTACTTTTGGATGACAGTATGCCAGAAGGCCATGAAAGAAGCATGCTTAAGATTTAAAAAGTGGATTTACAAGTATTTCTTAAATATTCAATAAATAAATAATATAAGAATTAAAAAAAAATATAATAAATAAATATAAAGAATAAGAAATATAATTCCGGATCTGCAAGAAGATGATCCCACAACTCCGTGCATATAGAAATATGTAATGCGTTGCTCGGAGTTGGTAAACACAATCTCAGTCTAGCTTGAGCTAGGTAGTCTGAAAGCTGAGTAACTAGTTAGTACAGGTTCAAACTTGAGGCTGCCTGTCTCAACGAATCACGCTATAGGACGAATAACATTCGGTTAGATCGAAGGGTTAATTAATAATTATACACTTGCTGATATAAAAATAATTCACCATAACAATTTTTTTATCATACCTCGTCAATAGACAGATACTTTTATCTACTTATCTTTCACATACTACTTTCACATCTTACTTAAGTTAAGGACTAACCTCAGATCGATGATATTTTTTTTAAAAATGAGCGCAACTTAATAACTTATTTGCACAACAAATTTTTGAAGCCTCTCTATAATCAAACAGATTTAAAACTGGAAGGTTTTTCTTAAATATAGTGTAAAATATGAAAAAAAAAATAAGCCGGTGAAACTTCATACATTTAATTAATAAATTTAAAAACATTTAGGGCCTTTTTCACAAACTACCTGTAAAGTGTTGATTAGTTACTTTTAGAAATCATTTTCTATTATATTAAATTATGCACTCGGTTTACTGCATCATTCGATAGGCGATTTTTTATGATTATTTTCTATTTAATATTTGGGACATTTACTGTACAAACAAAGGTATATCAGCTCCATTATTCCCGGTTACCGGTGACTTTAAATGACAGTTTGGCCTACTTGACGTTTGTGAAAGAGGCGCTTAATGTAGTTGTCGTTGAAAATTTTTTTTACTGTGACACAAAAGGTTCATTTTTTTTTTAGAAAAATATAAAATAGATTTTTTTGTAGAAAACTGCCCGTTTCAAACTTTTTAAATATAAAAGATTTTTTTTTTATGTAGAACTTTGTGGAATTGATTTCCGCTTAGTTTTACGGCAGAACCAATGAACTTGAATGCAAATTATTTCGATGGGCAGAACAAAACTACATAACAAACTTTCTGAAACAAAGCGATGCTAAAGGATTCGTTCGATTCAGTTCAGTGAGAAATAGTGGAACCCAAAAAAAAATTTTTCAATGATTTCACTGTTGTGACCAAAATCTACAAAACTTTAAATTCAAACTTCAAAATTTAAGTTTTGCATACCTACACCAAACAGGCAATACAAATAAAAGGATTTTTCTGTCGATGACTCATTGGAAACAAAAAATGTGTATAAATTTTCTGTCGATTGTGCAAAGTTGCGATTCTAAAAACTTGATATAATTTAAATTTAAAATTATGTGAAGTGCTTATCGATTTTTTTATAAAAGGAACAGAAGCGCAGCAGGTACATTTCTCGGAAACTTTAATAAATAATGATAAGAAACCTTAAAAAACCAATGTGTTAGGGGATATTATTTATTTCATACCATATATAGTTAAAAAAATATAAATTTAATTTTTAAATTTTCTTTTTTATAAATTATTTATTTTAAACAAATTTGACATTTAGTCGCTGTGTGCTATTACATTGTATTGTATACTGCGTTTACTTTATTAATTTTCTTTATGTAAAGGTCGTTATGTAAGACAACTTGTTGGTGGCTACCGTCGCCTGACACAGACAACACAGAGCAACGCCACAGGCCCACAGGTGCAGCAAGTGTGCTGCCGACCACAGTAAGATTTAGGATAAGGTCTTAGGAAGAATAGGTCTACCATCCCTTACTTAGAAAAACTAAGACACAACAGCACAACTTAGACAGACTTTTAGAAAAAAAAAAAGTAGAAATGTCAGTATTCGCACCTGCTTACCGATTTAGACTATTCTCATGAGTCATGAGAAATCGATGACTAAGAACGCACTTAGAATCAACCTTTATAGCACAGTAACAGGTTTGCATTGAAACGTGTGTGCGGGCGTCATCGGTTCGCAGAGTTTTGTCGCGTTCAAGCGCCCCTCGCAATTATTTCAATGTTTCCTGGCATTACATACGAGAAAATAAAACAAATTGGGTATATATCACTGAAATGAAATTAAAAATAAAATAACTGCCACCCCCGGCTTCGCACGAATGCTTTTTTCTTCCTTTCCTCGTTAATCGCTCTTTCAATTAGTAAAAACCGTGTCAAAAGCAGTTTGGTGGTTTTGAAGAAATTAAGGGAAAAACAAACAGCGAACAGCGACTATATTTTATAATTCGGTTTTATTATTGTTAATAGGTGAAAGACTTAAAAACCAAAGACCATAAAACAAAAAAATCTAAAAATGTTTTTATTGCAAAAATACAATCACAATCCTTCATATTGTATGTTGCAAAAGACTTTTTGGTTGTTTTGTTCCATATTTAGTATATTTTGATTTACATATTCAAATTAACTTATATGCTTATACTCGTATCTCTTCTAATATTCAGTTTATTATAAAAGTATTTAAAACATTTAATGCTACTTAAAAATACGCTTCTAACGATGTATAATATGCATATATTTGATATATATGTAATAAGAAAAAAAATAGACAAATTTATTTTTCGAATAGCTTTGTAAAAAGTGTAATTTTGATTTGTGGCCCTTTAGTTTTTAAGCAGCGATATATAGATTTTTATCCTGAAAAAATTGTTAAGTTTCTGTGGTATTAAATTAAATTAAAGTTTTATGTTTTATATAATAAAACAAATACCAAGTGTGCTTAATGAATCATTGATGCCTTATAATTAATTAATATTTAAATTATCTAAGTACTTATATCTGAACACCCTGTGAACGAGTCTATTTCCAGGTGTGCCATCGATAAAATTCTAAATATATGACTGGTCCATGATTACTTTTAAGAAACTTTATGAACAAGGCGGTGAAGATGTTGAATATTTAATGTAATTTCCACAATAAGTTAAATCGAGAAACACAGCTGTAATTTGCAACTTTGTTGCGAACATTCGATTTGGAATTACAACAAAATACGACATCGGTTATTCGCTGGCAACAGTTACAATGGTTATCTCTGTTTTATAAAAAGGATCTTGCACATTTTATGACAGCAATTCAACTTTATCGTTGGTTTTAGAATCAGAATATTATCCAATTAGTATAATTTAGACCACTTAGCTTAGACATTTATTCAGATACTTAATTGAATTTAATTGCTTACTGTAGTTCATGTATTTTTATTAGCTGCGCCCGGTGGCTTCGCATGTCTTGAAATATTCCATAACATAAAAACCTCCATAAAAATAAATATACCTACGCGCCAACTCTCATAGTGATTGGCCAAACGTTGTTGAAGGCCGACTTCTAGCTGTGCAGGAAAAACGATTGAGCGAGCTAATCCAGAAAATGCATATTCACTCGAACTAAGTTTAAATTTAAATATTTAAAAAGTGAGTTTTTAAAACGTTTGGTCCGAAAAAAAGGAATTTTGACAAGATGAGTAGGTATGGTAACCTGCCGTAATATCTATTCTTTTTCTATTGTTCAAAAACGTAAACAAATATAGCGTCGCCATGGTCACTGGACTGTTTTTAAACATGGGATTTGTCAAGGATTTGTACATTAGGCACGTATTAGGCGTTATCAAAGAACGTTGACTCAGTGATTAACTCATTTAGAATTTGTTCGTATTGTTTGTTTAGTTCTATATCGTGAATTGTTTGTTTACCTTTTTGATCAATGAAAAAAGAATACAATATACGTCTAAATGTCCGATGGAAGAAAGGAGAAGTTGGTATGAGCTTATACAGCTCCTGCTCTCCCAAGTACCTACATCTTATAGAATAAAATCTTACAGTTTAGATATTACTTATATTGTACACTAGTTGCTGCTCGCGACTTTACCCGCGTAACTTTGTAAATTATATAATAAAACCTTCCTCGAGAGCCACTCTATCCTTTGGTGAAAACAGCATGAAAATCAATGCAGTAGTTTTTGAGTTTATCGCGATCAGACAGACAGACAGGCAGGCAGACGCGGCGGAAGACTTTGTTTTATAATATGCAAGGATACATTTTTATGTATATATATGTGCTTTCACATGGGTGCAATTAAAATCTTTAATGATAGGATTGATGGCAGGCTGACCGTCCACTCGACGATAGGTGCTGGAAGTGCGTTGCCGACCCTAATAGGAGCTAGATAAAAGATTTATGATTTGGAACGTCTCACGCATCGAAACACACTTCATTCACATTGTAAGGTGTTTTTTGTAATGTTAGATTAGTTTCTTGTTTTTAGATGTGGTCTATCATGTATATTCCATCTTTATTCCTAACAGACGCGCCTTCCTGAGTCGGTATACTCGTACTACAATGGAATGTCTAGACATTTCATTGCAATACAATGCACAGTTGAGTCATACGAGCTTTAAAATTCTACAACATAACTAATAACTATGATGCAATAGATCCAGATGCCTCCAACCGCGTTGTCAGAGAAGTTTAGCTGCGTGTCCTAATAATATTCTAAATGCGAAGGTTTGTATGTATGTTTGGATATTTGTTCCTCAATAACGCTGAACGGCTTTAAATTGGCACATAGTTTTTGACTGGCAAATTGGCACATAAATTGGCACACCTGGATACACATTTAGAATACCTTTTATCCTGGAAAAAATTAGGTTCCTGAGGGATTATCTGAAAATTTCAATAATTCGGCGACATCGTAGTGACAGCGATAAAGATGTCGGGCGTTATAATATTCAATACCAAATTTGATCTTTCAATTATTTTGAAAACTTAATAAAATGTTGATAAACTTTGCATAAATTTTGTTTCATTATACTCCTAAATACGCAAAGTATACAAATAATAAAATAAATTATAATTCTTTCAATTAAATTTTTGATTAAGAATTTAACACTAAAAAAGGTTCCTTTTGCAATGCGGACGAAGTCGCGGAAATCAGCTAGTAAATAAATAAAACTGTCGAAATAACTACGAAACTGTTAAGTAGGTATATTTTCTTGGAAACTTCTTTTGTATTGCTTACAAAGTTTTCGTGTCCCGGATAGGCATTTCAAGTGTCCAGTGCAGTTGACGCAAGGGACATATCCGTCGCAGGGGTATTTGCAAAAACAGCGCGCACCTCTCTCCCACGCTCGGATGGCGGACTCCGAACGCGGTCGTCGACCCGACTGCATTAATGACGAATAACGTCGCAAAGATAACGACGACAGCTACAGATTACTTTATAATTCCATTTTTTACCGAACATAATGACTTACGTACTGAACTATGTTGCTTTATTATACACACGAATTTGTATTGATCACGAGTAGGAGCTTACTCATTGTACGAGAACTTTACGAAAGCTCTCAATAAAATCCTATTGAGAATATTCGTCTATGAGAACAGTTTAAAAAAGTTTGTGAAAAATAGGGTATAATTATCTTTTTTTTTTAATGTATCTCCATAGCATAGAATATAGTTTTAATTAAAGGATACATTATGATCAATTTCCTTTTTAACTAAAAAAAACCTCAAGTTTTTATCTAAAATAAACATTTACAATCTTTTTCAGATCCGGGCACATAAATAATTTTTTCGGTATAGGTAAAACTATTCTGTAATTTTTAAGTTGCATAATTCCAGCGATGTATTCTCGCGAATCTGATCCTCCATATGTAGGTATAAGACGTTTTTTGATTCCCCAACGATTTACTCAACAAAACTTTGTTTGAAGGTCATTCAGATCTTGTTTCTTTTCTTGTGTTTTTTAGTTTCATTTTTAAATGTGTTTGGTTTGTTTATTTTTACAACTTTTATTTTAAACCGTTAGTTTTCTTTGAGACGATAAAGTAATAAGAACACATTAAAATTTATAATAAGTATACAAAGGCAAGTGACGCCACAAAACAAGACTAGTGCATTTATAAATAAGGGGAATTTAAAATAAGCACATTACAGTTGCAATTAAGGCTCAGTTTATGAGTTTTTGTGGTTCCTTCATATTTGGACGAGCAGTCGCTTCACGAGAAGACGGAAGCGAGAATTTTCGGTGTTTCTCGGAGCAACAATTTTTTGTTGCTCCAAACTCTCACGTTAATATTTTAGTGTCGTTTTGATTAATATAAAAACATACTTGTAAAACATCATGTGCTGACGAAGATAATCACGATATTTAAATGTATGTTTTAAGTATGAATATATGTTTTAAGTGCAGTGACACTTGGCAGTACCTACTAAGTACTGCGTTTCGCAGTTATTTGGCAGCCCGTCTAGCGGCAGTAAGCACCCCCTTACAGAAGACCACTGTGAAATAACAGTACATATGCTGTTGTGTTCCAGTGAGTGATTAAGGGATGCCAGAGCGCCATCCCATCCCATTCCTTCCTTATCCTTAATCCTTCTACGGTTGATATCGCACTTGCAGCACCTATGGTGTTGCTTATGTTATGGGTGACGGTAGCCACATACCATCAAGTGGACCGTCAGCCTGTCTGTCGACCTTAGCATAAAAAGAAGGATTTCAGGTAACTAAGTAATATTTTTACAACTTGTTACAGAAAATATACCAGTGGTGTCTATCTTCCGTAGAGTCTTGCTATCAAAGACTATATAAGTATATTTGGTAGTACTTGCTATGGTAAATCTTTACATTTGCCTCCGAATAGAGTTGCCGCAACATTTAAAAAAATACACTTTCATCATACAATTTTCTACCCTAAGTTTCCCTTTTCCAGGGTTTGATATGTGATACAACCTTTTTATGTAATAGTCGTTACATAAAATCAGATTACTTGATAATGGACGCTTATAGACGTACTACAAGGGCAATACGGGGCGTTTAACTATTAACTTTTAACATTATCGAGGGTTCAAAGGATATGGGTTCAACACCACATGATTTTATCAAAATCGACTCAGTAGTTTAGCATTGAAAGTATATATTTTTCTACGCTATAATAGGATTTCACAATCATTTTGTAGAGTAACTTTAATAATTAGAAATTAATTTAATTACTAGATAACATTTTTTAATAGGTATGTAAGGTATCGCTGACTGCACGTGGTCATTAGGTACTGAATCTTTATAGACCAATCATTAAGCGTACGCAGCAGTAATAATTTATTTAATAATTTCCAGCAGGGACAAGTCGGCTGCGGTGAAATCTGGTTGAAAGCCGGAATTAGTCCAGTTTTCTAGAGATAGCAGCAGTCAAGGAGTTTGAAATACTGTAAATTGACTACATTTAAACTGTAGTTTAGTGTACCTGTTTACAGTTATTTTTCAATGACATACGAGTATCATTACTTTTTTAATGATATCTGTGCTATAAAATTTACTAATTTTCATTGATTGAGCCTAAGTCGCATTCGGACCAACAGGAAAAAAAGCGCGCGTCGTCCGATCAATCGGAGCAATAGGAAAAAAGCTAGATTTTCTTTTTCCGTTAATTAATCTGTAATGTGTGTCCAGTCATTCTTAAAACGATATTGCTATTGAATATAAATATCGAGTTAAATATAACTTGATATTATATATTATCAAGTTATGTATATTATGTCGGCAAAGGCACCTTAATTTCACATTAAGCCAATTTTTTGTAGCTACGTCATTACGAGACAGGCGGTACTGAGCTAACGAATCCTATTTAAAAAGTCCGCAATCCGATTTTAATGCGGGTGGTGTACGTAGTTGACTGTTATTGGATTGCAGAGCGTATTGCCATAGTGATAAGGCTCGAAATAGTTTAACGGTGTTCGTAAATGGTTTCACAGCTAGCATGGGGGCTGTGTCAATATTGGATCGGAGAGGTTGCGCGCACGCCGCTTTCCGGAAATACACCTGATCATACACAGCAGGCCCTGTCTGCAGCCCCGTCAATGTTAATACATACGTGCCTATAATGCGTATACATGTGTTTACATTGAACAAGTATTTCTCTGACAGTGCCGTATTGAACTACCGAAATATAACAAGTATGTTATGTTAGTCCTGTTGACGCGGACGATAGTAGCTTTGTTATATTTTCCGGTTTTATATAAAATATTTATATACTTACATATTTTTTCTTTACATAAAAAATCAATCACCGTGTGCTAAGTCTCGTCAAAACTCAATAATGGCTGGATTTTAATTCGCTTTTCACTTATCACTTGATCGAAGTCCATAGTTACCTGAAGCCGTGTCACGTGTGTTTTTTCCCTATTTTAATAGGAAACAAAAAAGAATTGAAAATATAGAAACACAGATTCGGCTTAATTTTTCGTTCCCAGCTGGCGTTTCCCAGGGTTGAGAGCACTATCCCGTGGCTATTCAGCAGGCTAACAATGAAAATTTTTCTACGCACACTTTTCTACATTCGTCATTAATTAAGATTTTTTTTATGTCAAGGTTAAAAGACAGGCTGATGGCCCACTCGATGGTAAATGGCTACCGTCGCCACTAACCTCACAGCCCACAGGCGTTAAAAGTAATTAAGTCTGGCATCCCTTACTCACTCACTCAAACACGACATCATCACTTACTGTTATTTCATGGTGGTCTGCAAATGGTTGGTTACTGTAACTAGCTACCACAACTTTGAAAAGTACGTTTCATTTCATTTCGAAGACTCGTGCCACGGAATTGCCAATGGTCAATGGGTAGCTTTACTTGCGTTTTTATCGTAACCAAAATTATTTTATTGAGAGAAAAACTGCATTTGCCATATGCAATGGCGAAATGAGACAGAGTTTATTAAAAAAGTACTTAGATTTTATAGTTAACCTGTGAAAAAAGTAAAATAAAATAATAATTGTCTTTATTGTTCCTCAATTTATTTACAATTAAAACGGAAAATAATTACGTTTTACAAAAGATCTAAATAATTACGAATAGACAAAACTATATCTTAAATTAAACATAACTAAATATAATAACAAATAAAGCAATTCAAAACATATTTTAACAACAATTTATCATCAGTAACTCAATGATTGCGAATTAAGAAATATGTTTTTTTTCATAGCATTGCAGCTATTTATAGAATAAAAATAATAATATATAAAAAGGCTTTAAAAGTTAAGAAACGCACTGTGAAAATTAGTTTAATTATTTTCTATCATTAAGAAGCTAATGATTTTTTTCTACTACTACAGATGATTTTCCACAAACATCCACTGTTTGAAAAATATCGCATTGATAAAGATATGTTTAGTATTAAGTATGTATAAGTGCAAGAAAGATATTGTTAAATGAAGCAAGCACACTCTTAGTCTAGTTACACTTAAATTATAAAAGTGTGAAATAACTATTGTTCAAAGCTTTCTCATAAATTGAAGGAAATACAAAAATTATTTAAAGAACATAGGAGCTTATGCATTTTTTATAGTGTATTTTACAGGGCAGCAGAATAAACTGGTTAATAATCACTATCTAAATGTCTCTTTTCTAAATGTCATTTAACGTCCAAGTTGTTATATAAAATAGTGATCCAACTTATATACACATACAATATTTTGTGTAATATTGTACGCATATATTATTGTGTTCAAAGATTTGATGTTTTATTGCTCCGTGACATTGACGGATTTTGTGTATTTTTGTGTATAAAACACAAAAATAATTTATATTTAAAACTTTACTTATATAAATATTACACCACTTATATAAATTGGCACTTTAAAATAGATATTTTGGATAGAGTTGAGTGTTAGATGGTGATAGAAAAATCTTTAAAATCGCGTAGTTCAGCTAAACATGGCGCGATGAGTTATGTGTGCGTGTACTTGTAAATATACAACTTTGGTTCCGTGTATGACAGTGTTGTTTTGTCTCGCACACGCTGTCACAAGCTTTGCGCACACATAGCGCCGCGCGCACAGGTTGAGTTGAACTATGTCTAATTGGTCAGATCCGTTCTAAACGTTGAAAGTCAAATACGAGCACAATATTTAAAAAAATATACAGAAAATTTTGAACACAAGAAGCTAGTTCACAATTGAATAAGTTGTTACGTCACAAAACGTAGTCACCAATCGTTTTTAGTCATGATATTATGAGCTGTTACACATATTAGTCAAGTTTAGTTGAATGTAATTGTAACTGAAAACGGTTTAAAATGATTCCTTGTAGAAGCTTTGAGATCACTGTTGTTGCTGCGGTGGGGCGAGTCTGGCAGCCTGGAGTAGAATATCCCGTTTCTCCTTTGGGAATCGTAGTTCCCTCGCCGCTAGTCTTGCCGCACGCAGCTCACGCTCGGCTCTAGTGAGCTCAGCGCGAAGCACTCCTCCCCCTAGTTGTTAATATAAAGCATTTAATTAATATTTATTCATTTTATTACATTATATTTATTTATATTATTTATATTGGCTTATTGATAATATACTTTTAAATGATAATATACTCTTTCAATAACTTTTTGATAACTTTCAATAAGTCTGTATATTGAATATGTGTGGATATTATAGCTTACTAATTTTGAGAAAAATGTTGTTATAAAATAAGCTGTTCGCCTCTGTCTGTTTTTCCGCTAACTTCTCCTATACCAATCAACGGATTGGGATACGGTTTTCACTAATGGAAAGAGCGATAAGCGATGAAGGTCTCTAATTATAATTTACAGAAAAAAATATCCTTGCGAAGCCAGGGGTGGGTCACTAGTTTCATATATTCTAACTCAAACGAGTTATATTCAAACACAATCAACTCTTTCATGAGGGTCAAAATCGGTTTTACTGTTAAAATAAATTGAAGGACATGATTTTCCCATTTAAAATTGTAGCCAATAAACTCTTGTCAAAACGATGTAATGTTGAATTTAAAAATCGTCCCAAGTACATATTTTCCCAGTTTTATATTCGAGACCCCTGTTAACCTTTCGAAATGTGACCTTTTTATAAAATAAATATGCAAATGAAAGCTTTTCAATTTCCATCACTCGGATTGAAGTGTTACAATTTTAATTGGATTTATATAATAAAAAAATATTTTTATATAGGGTCGTAAGTGCGCTGAGGGACGAACAATTACATACACTCATATAAATTAAATATACACTCACACACACACAAACATACCCTAACTCGTTACACAAATCCTCTTTCCTGATCATTTAGAATTCATTAATTTTTGTTGTTTTTTTATTTGTTTGTTATTTTCTGTATTGTTGTAAGGTTTTTGTTTTTGTTTTTAATAGTTTGTTATGAATTTTTTTTAAACTATAAACTTGGTTGACAGCTTCACTGGCAGTCCTCTTTATTTTTGCTTTAGCTTGTTCCAGTGAACTAATTGTTAGTTGGAACAATGCAATTAAACGACTGTAACAATATTATAAATACTTCTAGCCGCTACTGTCCTCTGGGAACATGAATTACGGAAAGACAAGTAAAATATAAAATATAGAAGCCAGACTTAAAATGTAGCTATAAAGTCAACGTTTAGACTGGAAACAAATAAATGCAGATACATCTTAGTCATTACAAGTAAAAATGTTAAAATGATACACTAACTTTATCAAAAATTCTGCAGGAAATCTAGTATGCACAATAGGATCGACGAATTTTGACTTAAACAGTAACAATATTCACTTTTGTACAATGAGACTATAAAGAGTGAACTCTTTATGGTACGCATTAAGAAATGTGCCTAGCCATTGGACCCATAATGTTGTATAAAGTGTGTATACTAACATATTTATTGGATAAATTTAATAATAAAAAATATAGGTACCATTGCCTCCAGCTTCTCTCTCCCTGGAAGCCCATTCGCGAGCCATTTGCTCACGCATGGCGTCGTCTAATGCTCTAGCGGAGTAATGCGCTACAACCTCCTGCCTGGAACACTGCCGCTCGCGCATCGCACGCAACGATCCGTTCCAATGCAGAAGTTGAAACACCGTCATCAGCTCTTGAAACTCTAGCATCGTGCGACCTTTATTTGCTTCTAACATGAATCTGCAAGAGCAAGGAAATTCCAAATATGCAAATCCGAAATAAATGCCTAATATAAATTAATGTGAAATTAAAATAATTAATATATCAAACCTAAAAGCGGCTATGCCTGCACTCGGGTCTTGATGGTGCGCCGCGGCATCCCCAGCGAAGGAGGCGCGAGCTTCGGCCACAGCTTTTTCAATAAAATGTTCCGAGATACGTCTAGATTCGTGCTCGTTAAACACGCTGTTCATAAGGGCTATTTTCGCAGCGCTCCGCCTCGCCTCCGCTTTTGTCGGGCAATTCTGTTTAAAACAATAATAATTGGGTCAATATAACAAACACTTCACTCATCTTCACAAATTAAATTAATAGATACTGATATAAAATTTATTATGAGAATTAACAAATAGATACATACTGATACTCGTATAATACTCAAAGCATTTATAATAGCAGTTCACTTTTCAATTAAGCTTTGGAAAGGGGAATTTTTGCATAGAATTTTTTATTGATCATCATGAATTTTTGCATACACGTTGTTTTGCATTACGTTGTTTTGTAAAAGGACACAGGTTTATATTATAAAAATTATGCACAACTTTCTTAATATATTAAGGGTCGTCAGACAGGCAGAAAGTGAAATTTATTATAGATAGAGCTACCGTCGCCTATTAACACGAGAAACGACACGGGGCAATTGCTAAATTAGGAGGAGATTAGGAAGGTATAGGGAAATGAGTTTGGCATCCCCTACTTACCGAAACACAACAGCAGATTAGCTGTTTTGTCACGGTTTTCTTCTCTAAGAAGGTGGTTACAGCCGCCTGAAATCTGCCCAATTTATGAAGTGCCAGCATGTTTTGAATTAGTGGGGGGAGAGGGGAGGCATATATTTTCTTGGTGAAGGCGGCTACAATTCACCCTGTTGGTACATTACACTACACAGTACATTTTGTAACAACTCATTTCTTAACTACTTTCAATTTATCTACAGCAAGAAACAATTTCATCTGTTTCTTTGGGTTTGTATAACATTTACCTGAAAACTGCCGAAGCAAGCTCCCCCTGGAAGAGTGACATAGCACACATAGGGCGGATGTGCTGCAGGTACTGACTCGTAGATGACGAGGGCACCTCCTCCGCTTGCCGCTCCGCCGCCTCTAGAGGCTTTCACTTGCCAGAACTCTTGAAGGGCTTCCACCACATTCACCGTTGACAGAACACCGTCGGCTGCATAAAATAAGTACATATATTAAAATTTTCTTTTAATGTGTGAAAACTTCATAAAAGAGTACTTGTGCTACAAAAGAAATTAGATACATTTCATTGGTGTTGGCAGATAAAAGGACAGAAGTATAAAGTATGACAGGTATATAGTATAAAATATAATTCTAGTGATAGACGTTTTCTATTAAAAGAACTTAAAACTTTTGGTTTGCAATAATTAGGGTTTATTTCATTATATTGATTGTATCTAAGTAATTTATTTAATTTTCTTATACAAACCAAAAATATTTTTTTGGATTATTAATTATGTTGTATTGTTATGTCATTCTATACTCCAATGCTTAGATACCTACTTGTTTTTCAGATATCAAAAAAATACATTATTTTTTTTTGTAATATTCACCTGTTCCAGAAAATCCTGTTTTTGAACTTTTTATATAAGAGTTCATTTTAAATAATAATTAACTGTTTTTGCGACAAAAATCGGCAGGCAGGCAGACGTCCTACTTGATTAAGATGACTGCCGGTGCTGATAAAATAAATATATTTTTCAATTTTAATAAATGTGATGCGAACTTTATTACAATATCTTATTACTTTCTCTTTAATATAATCGAAAGCATTAGAGAAAAACAATTGAATTTATTTAGTATTAACTGAACCCGGTCTCGTTTCGTTGCGACCTGGTGCGCGGTATATTGCTTATATAGATTTTTTTTTCCTAAAATAAGAGCAGCCGAAGTTACTCCTTATAACATCAGATGTCTGCAAGTGAAAGTCCCGTCAAAATCGATCCAGCCGTTTCGGCGATTAGCCGGAACAAACACAGAGTGACGAAAAATTTTAAAATTGTTTTTTTATTTTGTATAAAAAAATGACATTACAAACAGACATCTTAATTTTATTTATTAGTATAGATAAGTTCATCACAAAATAAGATTTCGTCTCGTTTTCGTTACCGTTTGTGTGACCAGCTGAATATTCTGTTACAGTTTTAGATAACCTTTGACCTATGACATCGTACGATAGGTTGATTTGACTAATTGGCACCTTAAAGTTTCGGTAGTAAAAGTTAAATTGCTCTGACGGAATGTGTCCCAACAGTGAACACTGTATGTGGCGGCTTTTCCTCAAATTTCCGGCTGTAAAGTGAACTACTAATGGGGAATCAACTTGTTGATCCGCTCACTTAAACTGTTTGCTTTCAAACATGATTATTATTAATGAATTAGTTACAAATTTGTTTGATTTACAACCCTAATATAATAACATTATATATGCGAAAGTTTGTATTTTGTTTCTCATCATTGAGATGAGAAACTGTGCAAAAATATTTTCCTATATTATATCCTTGTTTCATTTGTTATATTATCATTAATAATAATAAATATAACAATTACTAAATAAATATTTCACTTCCTAATTCAATACTAAATTATTTTAAAATTAAATTTTCTTATTCACTTTAAAAAAAAAGTAAATTTTATTTAATAATTTGGTTTTGGAAAACCATAAAACTTTCTTATCTCGATACAAACTATAATTTCAAATTAAAGATGCTAATGAGTAGTTTTTTCATAATATAATTTTATTTCTATTAAATTTATATATTCGCAAACTCGAATCGATTTTCTTTCAATAACGTCTTATTAACATGTATTTCAAGTTTATAACTATACGAGGAACTAACAGCGCCGTTAAAGTTTGTCCTACGTGACTTGCACCTGTTTGCTTAAACAATAAGTTAATGGTAACTAAAGGCTGTATAACAAACTAACTCAAGTTACAATTAAGCACAAACCACACACACTAGGGCACAACTTCGCCCGACAACTTCACTCGTTATAACTAACTTCACGTGATCTTCACACGATCTGCTTTCTTATGTTTATGAGAGTTTAGTAACAGTGTGTGAATGTGAAATAAAATATGACTTATTGTTATAATTATTTTACTAGTGAAGTACTCAAACTAAGAACCTATATTGTCAGTAAACTTAGGAACTAACAAGTAATATAGGAACAACAAATCCAGACCTTTTACACCTGTTGTTGTAAACGACAACAACAGATATGTTATTAATATTATGTTGTCAACAACAGATATGTCGTTGAGATATGTTGTAAACATCTACTTATGGTTGTAAACAACGAATCGAGAGCGAAATCTTTTACACTTAAAAAAGTTGTTTTCACAGTTCAGTTTAGAAATTTTTTTCGAGCTAAAAATAGATATAGATTCATATCTTTACATATAAAAATTTCATGTCACGTTGTTTGTCCGCGATGAACTAAACTACTAAACCGATTTTGAAAATTCTTTCACCTATAGAAAGCTATATTATCAGCTAGCAACATAGGCTATCAATCAATCAATACTAATAATAAAACTGTAATTGTAGGTATTGTATGTATGTATGTTACTCCATAACTCTTAAACGAATTAACTGATTTTCATGAAACTTGGTAGGTAGGTAAACATTTAGACGTACAGGACACAAGATTTCTTTTTAAGGCTACTTTTTCTTTTTAAACGCGGACGAAGTCGCGTGCAGCTGCTATATATTCTTATCATAAATTCAATTAGTTTCTATGATTTAATTACTTTGAAAACTGCCACCAAAATAACATTTTATGTATGATAGCTTTTTTAGTTTTTTTTTTTTAAATTACATTTGGTTAATTTTTTTAGTAAAAACAACGTAAAACCGACGGACATTTAAACGTTTTCAAAGGGAAGGCTATAATGTATTGCAGTCCTCGAATGCAATAAGATTGTAAGTTGTTCGCGTGTTTATGAGTCACAGCCAGCCAGTACCGGGTTCAGTCTAAATATAGCTTCGAACGAGTGAACAGACTTGTCTACTAGACGTGCAACTACTAAGAGATACATCAACGGTAAGGGTTACTTAATGGGATCATTTCGCGCTATTAAAAATACCCGATGAAACTCTTTATTGTTATAACGCTAGCCTCCCGCCCCCGGTTGGCAACTTTTCTCGTTTATCGCTCTTTTCATTAGTGGAAACAGTATCAAACATCCTTTACGTGGTTTAGAAGAATTCAGCAGAGAAATAGACATTATGAAGGAAGTACTGGACGGATTTATTTGTAGGGAAAACGTAAAATTTTATTTATTATTTATTTTTGTATGAAAATTTTGCAAATGTAAATCATATCACACATGAAAAAAAATGTATAAAAAATAGTTTTTTTGAATTTATCGTTCACAGAGATTCAAAACTATTAAAAAAAAAAAATTGTACAAAAATCGTTTTAAAGCTTCACACCATTTCATTTGACTAGCAAGTTGGTACTAAGCACATTAGAAGTTATGATCATGATTGATTATTATGACTTTATGATATATTTACGATCATGGTGTATTAAATTTCAAGATTAACTTTGACAAAACGTATTAACCGTAGAAGTGTAGATTTGCATATTTATCGCAATGTGTTGCGTTTGTATAACGGTGCAAACAATAAATAATCCTCCGCACTCGTCTCCAGGAAGGCTCGCATTTTAGAACCCATTCTAACAGCATTCAGTGTTGACGACCCATTCAGTGTCACCCACCACGAGTTATACCCGCATACTTTTACTCCGATCACATGCTGGCGAACGCCCACAACTCTATCTGCATTAAACTATTTCCTTAAACTAAGATTGTGTTGTTACCCATACATAGGAATTACATCAGTAATTCTAATCTTAGTTTATTCACAATTTTTTATGTAGATCTCAAGTCCTTTATATGCGCGGCCTTAGTTGAGTCTTAATTTGAATTTTACTAAAGGAAATTAGCAAACTAAAACATTTGGAATCTAATAAAAAAAGTTGTAGTGTATGTACGTAAAATTCTGGTTATTTCCCTAAAATTATAAATGCGAAGGACAGGGTGGAATGGAAGCAGCTGATGGTCAATGACACCAAGGCAATTCAGAGCGGACACGATGAAGAAGCCGACCCTATCTATCTATAAATGCGAAATTTTGTAAAAATATTAGAATAATTTTTATACCTACATATATAATAAATTTTACTAGTAGTAGATATAGAAATTAATAAATAGATGATATAAGCAACAGCTAGCCATTCCATACAAAAAAATATTAAAAAATAAAATGACAGTCCTTGCTACAGGACATTCGTGTTTAATAATATACCAACAGTATTAACCAGTAAAAGCATGATCGAGCGGAATAAAAGCTTCTGAAAGCCGGAAAACCGATACTCGAAACCGAACCGATAACCGAAAGACCTCCAGCGGCTCTTCAATTCCATCCTACTCGGTGGTATAACGGCAGAATCATGGAACAGGAACAGGGGTTAATAGAGAATTATAATCTAGCATACCTCACTATAACGCATCGAAACACAACAGCACACGTGCTCTATTCATGCTGTTCTGTAAGGGATTATAATCGTGACCATAGGTTATCATAGGATATAGGTTTCAGTCCAACGCAACGCCATTACAGTTTAATCGCATATCACCTGTATTGTGTCGTTGGTCTACCTTGCGGTCGTTCAGCGGTTACTTAGGAGTCATTTTAAGTAATAAAAATATTTTATAGCTTGTCGCAGCTTGTCGTATAATGTTTCATACTTGAACGAGTGAGTTAAAGTCGAATCCACCTTGTGATAGGGTTAATCTTTGGTGTCATGAACGTTTTATTAGTATAATATTAAAGTGCGTCTATAATTGGCTAGGCCAGTTTTATGGGCTATCATAAATGCTGCCTTATAAAGAGTAACTCGACATCAAGATGACTAGTTACAATCTGGAATGGACTTGGCGAATCATTAGACAAACGTCTTAAACGTATTTAAATGTTTATATTTTTATTGGCGAATCCTTTTTGAGCTTATTTCTTTATTTAATTATTTACATATTATACATGGCTAGCGACACGCACCTAGCTTCGCATAGATCCATTTTTTTCTGAAAATTGTAAACACAAACTTTCCCTGTTCATCGCTCTTTCCATTAGTGAAAACATTCTCATTAGTGGTTCAGAAGAAGTTGGGGGAGAAACATAGAGGCGGACTGCGATTTCACATTTAGCGGGATCGATTCCCGGACGATTATTTAAAATTCTTTGTATTCAGATTCAGTTAGTATTGTTTTTAAAATAAAAATGAAGTCTTCGTTCAGTAAAATTTTCTATCTACAGTATTTAAGCTACTTTCCCTCCATAATATATAATAACCAACTTTGGGGTCGCCAATGATGTAGGACACGCCTTATGACAAAATATTTAATACTTTAAACGCCTCTGGACTACACGGACTCTAAGATCGGACATTTATTTTCAATTTTTTCTGTTATAATGAATGGTCTACCTGGGTGACCGAATTCGCTCCGGCCAATGATAGGTTTAAAGTTTTTTACATGCAAGAATACATCATACATTGTTTATTTTTATCAAAACTAGACTTTTAGAAAATTTACGTATTAAGTTCGTTCGCTCGGCGCTAGATGGCGTCAGCTGTATTATAAACAAGCAAGCGGTATTAATTTTGTAACCGTTTCATTAAAAAAACTACCTAAAACGAATTTTCTCGAAGATAGGACCCTGACAGATCGATTTCTATGCCTATAAAACCCCTTACCCTAGATTTTTGTCAAGATCGTTACAGCCGTTTGCGAGATCGTTGTTTAGTACAAGAATTCCTCGTTTAGTATTATAAGATTAAATGAATGAGGGAATTGTTACAACAATGTCTGTTTCTGTATATTGGGAAGCTATATTATCAGCGAGTAACATAGGCTATACTTTATAAAGTTACGCGGACGAAGTCGCGTGCAACAGCTAGTTATAATATAAAGTCACTGTCCGCATCTATCTCTTTTCCGCTAACTCTTTTTGAATCACTTAACGGATTTGGACACGGTTTCCACCGTATCAAACTGGGAAGAACGATAAACGAGAAAGTTTGTGCAATTTTGGGATGAAAATAATATTCAATTTGTGAAATATGTTGTCAGCAATAAAATTTCTGTAATGCCAATATTAACCAATGTTACCAATATAATAACTAAATACAACAATGTAAAAGTGCATAATTTATAAGTCTTTAGTCTAAGTTATTACTTTGCAATATAGTCAATAGTTGTAAGTATAAATGTCTTCTCTAAAACCAAGACCTTAGATTTTATTGCTGTTAAGGGTTGTTATAGAGTTGAAACAAAATATTTATTTACATAGTTAAATAAATAATAATAGTTACTTAATAATGAAAAAGAAATGTCATCAAATAGATAACAAATAAAACTGTTGTCCAATTTGAGCTAAAATATATTTGCCTAAAAATTATATAAGTACTTATTTATACATTGAATTAACGACCCGTTTCCGGCTTTGCAAGGATGCAATTTTACGTGTACTTTATATACACAAAGCTACCTCGATTATCGCTATTTTCACCAGTGATAACCGTATCACAATCCGAACTTTTGGTTGCTTTAGAAATTAGCAGAGAAACAGGCAGAGGCGGAGAACGACAATATTTTGTATAGATATAGATATACGAGTAGGTACCTACTCGTCAATATAGATATATAATGGATGTTATAATTGACTAAGCGTTAAAGGAATTTCTTAATAATTCCACAAGCACAGGACAAAATTTATACTTATTTCGATTGTGATATGTAATTAATTAATGAATTCATTTTGCTAAGAAACATACAAAGTTTGAGTATAATCAAACTGTTAATTCATCCCACGCACCATATAAAAATCTTGAATTATTATTTTCTCGAATTTGCATTATCGTTTAGTTCTTTCGATTATATATTACCATTGACTAAAATAAATTCTTTGTTTTTTGTGATTATAAATTAAGTTAAAAATCTTAGTGTGTATTATAATTTTTTATATATTTGTATAAATTTAGATATTCAAAGGCAACTTCTTAATGATTTTTTAATGTTAATTATTAAAGTGACAATACTTTCTTAAAAAAATATAAAATTTTGACATGATGATACTGAGTAATAATCTTTTCACGTCAAATTCTAGTTTTAAAATTGTTTTCTATAATTTTCTCGTATCCCCTAAATTATGGCTTTAATATTGATATCTATTTTTTTATCATTCATATAAAAAAAAAAAAATTTACGCGGAACAACTTTACATAATATAAATGTACTAAATTATTAAAATGTCTTTGCAAATACTCGTAGATATAATTAAAAATTAGTTGTAGTTTTTTAATAAAAGTTCTTTAAAATTTAAAAATTAATAATATGTAGAAAAATATTAACATGTCCTTGCAAATTTTAGGTAAAAACACGGTAACAAGTTTTAAGAAGTGATCCAATTCATAAAATTCCGTTGGTATGTGCTGGCTTCTTCAATCAGCTGATCTGGATTTACATCCGGATCAGCTGTCTCAGAGAGCCAGCATCATACACCTGACAGTTAACTTATCACTACTCAATATAACCAAGAAATAACAGTGGTTATTCACTCTCGAGTGCTTCGAAACGAGTCTAGAAAGGTGCACTGCGAACCAGACTTTCTACTGAGACTTATTTAATTGCGTAAGTCAAAGTGAATAGCTGCAGGATTAAGTTAGTGTGTGGGCCTTGAATACAAACAAAGAACATTGCATTTCGCATAGCAAGTTAGACATAATTTGCAAATGTCGTCTGACCTCGGTAGACGTCGTCGTAGAGGGGCGCTAGAGCGGCGTCGGGCGCGCCCCAGCGAGACGCCTCGGGGTAGACCATGGGGGCGCGCCGCCCTAACACATCGCAACTAGATCGCGGCTCGCGGCACGTGCGCTTGCGCCGATGTCTGCGCACTGACTGAAGCTAAAGCTCAAAGATGGCTCCGAGACTCCAAGGCGAAGCTCTTTGCTCGGCGGCCCCCCGCGTGCTTCACTTTCGCACGGTTCGCGAACCCGTCGCGTCGCGACACTAGTTTAATTGCAATCCGCCGCCGCTGCAGCCAGAACCGGATTTATTGTCTCCCGCCGCCGATATCACCTAAACTTCGTCGGAAAACCGACCGAGAAATCACCAACTCGACGGTTTTCCGCGAAACGTTAGGTGTAACCGGTTATCTGTAACGCACTTAAGCGTTGTCAAGTGTAGCGCCAGTTTCGACTGTGTTCGCTGCACTAGTTGTGATACTAATCAGCGTTAGATAGATCGCACGCGCACAGATGTATGCAGCGCCATATGAAAGACATCAACGCGCGTTCTCGACTAAGTGCGCCTGTTTTATAAAATGCATAATTAATTTGCTTACTCGCAATAATATTTGAATTTTCTTTCAATATAGTATACCTATATAAAGACTATACTTATTCACACATAATTAAGTATTTTCTGTACAATTGAAACACAATTAATACCTGCATATTATGTGCTAATATTAGCAGTCTGGGTTTCGGTCACATGGATGTTAGAGCCCTCTTCCCTATTCCCTCTTAATCCCTTGTCCTATATTCTATTAAGATCGGTGGCGCACTTGCAGCATCTGTGGTTACTTGTGTTAACAGGTGACGGTAACTACCTACCATCAAGTGGGCTATCAGTCTGCCTGTAGAGTTTACATCTCTTCTATATCTCTATGTATATAACAATTACGTGTGACGTTTGTTTGACGCTAATAAATTCCTAAACTACTGAACCGATTTTGATAAAACTTCGTAACTATGTGTAATTTGGTCCAACTTAAAAGATAGGATAGTTTTTATTTTGAACCTGGGCGAAGCCGGTAGCGGGTCACTATAGTAAAAAATATAAAAGTAAGAAATGTTTTTCCTTCTTCTATGGGTTCAACCATTTGTTAAGTTTTGAATTTGAGATCATTTGAAACAAGTTGACATTTTTAGTGCCTAATAGACTACTTAACCAATTCGAAAAAAAATTACTGCTTTATTGTATTTATACCTATAACAGTCATTTAATATTCAATGTGATATTTTCGTGTAAACTTTAAAATTCAAGTTAGCTATGTGAATGTGTTCATTCAAATTTAGTGTAGGTAAATAGTGCAAATAAAAGTTTACATAATATACTCACCGACACAAAATGTGGTCCAAATTTAAAAGTTACTTCAACTGTTTTAATATAAATTATATTGAAACTTTCAACTTTGGGCCACATTTTGTGCCGATGAGTGTATATTTGTAAACTTCGATTAATAGTCTAGCCAGATCAAAGATTCTCTAGATCGATGTATACCAACTATAATCGAGACTAAGAATTTTTTTAAATAAACAAATTTAATGCGATTAGCTTCACATGAAGTTTGAATACTGTTGCGACATTGGTAACAAGAAGACATTTGCAAACTATTAGATTAGTATAGAAATGGTCCCACGAAGTGTCAATCGATGCCGCCTGCGCATACAACGGGAGCCAGGAGCGGTGAACTATGCAGAGTTGCAAGAACCATTGGGCGATGAAAGGGAGCGGGGTGAGAGCGAAGGGGCTCTCGGGAGGGGAGGGGGGAGTGCTGTAGAGGGGGAGGGCGGCGGGGGGGCTTCGACGACGACGCAACCAGTTTATATTTTAAATTCGCGATAAAAAAATTCTGCAGCGGCACCACGGCAGCGGTGTCATTAGCCGCGCAATAACAATAAACAACACTAAGTATGGAAAGTAGAGGATGTATCAAATTCGTATACAGAAATCCATTTTTTTATTCTTATTTGTAGATGTTACCTAGGGAACAGTACCTATTATCTCTAGACACAAAGTAGGTATCTTTTGTCCCATTCTGTATCCTTGACAATAAGAAAAATTCATGGTGATCGATCTATTAAGTGCTTTCGAAAATTTGCGGTTATAAAACCATGTTAATTGTATTGTATATACGTATACTGTATGGTCTGATATTGAAATATGTCTTCTTACCTATTGCTTTTTTCCAGACACGCACGCAGATTATTTCACTGTGTCAATTCTAACACATAATGACATGACGTAGAAGATCTTCAAAGGATTCAGGTGTAAATGCAGCTATTGGAACCGATATGCCCGAAGATCGACGCCTTCACAAATAACATTATGATATCAAAGCCGGAGATATAAATAGGTGTATCGTTATTAAAATATCTATGAAACCTCAATACCAAATTACACGATATTTTCCCAGTAAAATCCATAATTTCTTCTAATACCTAATGGTTCAAGTTTTAACCGTTAAAACGTAAATAAACTGATGGCCTGATCTTCATACAAAACTGATTGATCTCCTTTGAACCCATTGATACAAATTAAACTTATAGACTTCTTGAAAACTTTGCAACATCGTACTCAAAGTTCACCGGTTCTATTAAAGAAGCGAGTTTCTTTTTTTTGTAATTTTTAAACTTCGACAGGTAGGTATTTTCGAATTAAAATTAAAGAATTAAATTAAATTAAATTTTAGAACTAAAGTTCTCGATCGAAAATGGCGAGATCACATACTGTGTTCTTTGATTTCTATCGAGTTAGTTCCGAGCCCCCCTTACCCCGCCTGCATTTATTAATCTTATTCGGAGAAATCGGCGCATCACCCCCCTCCCCCGACTTCCCTCCTCACATTTCCCGTCCTACCGTTCACTCACCGCGCGACATCGAATATGTTACCCAATGATACATAAGTATGTCTCTTTATACCTCCTAAAAATATATTTGAACTTAACTTTATATATAAAACTAGTGACCAGCTCCCGGCTTCGCCCGGGGTGCAATATTTAGGGATACAAACCTTCCCTGTTTATCCCTCTTTCCGTAAGTGAAAACCGAATTAAGATCAATTTAATTAAGACTAAAGGCTCAATTACACAAGAAGAGTTTCGTGTGCGAGTTTCGAACGCGAGTGGAAAAAAATCGTATCAGGCAATTAGCGAGAATAGTTTAAAGGGACGATAATTTCTTTCGAGAGGCGAAACTCGAAGCACATTGTTTACACTAGCCAACTTATACTGTATCACGACAAATTGAATTCTCGCATGCGAGAAACTCTCCCTGTGTAACGAAGCCTTAACGGAGGCTAGCTAAAAGGTAGTAAAAACACTAACTGCTACCCGTGACTTCGTTTGTCGAAAAAAAAAATATAACGCCTGATAAAATATTATCAGCAATAATTTATTTAATCTTTATTGCTATAATTTCGCCAGGCATTGGAATTTTATTTTTATATTATGATCCCTAGGGAATAGTACTATTTTTCTGAATAAAAAGTATTGTATGCTTTTTCTGACAATAATTATACAAAATTTCATAACGATCGGTTAAGGCGTGATAAGGTAACAGACAGACAGAGTTACTTTCACATTTATAATATTAGTATGGATTAAGTACCATTGCGGTTACTAGTTCTGTAGGTCGTGCAGGTTTTCTCACGATACGTGTATTTTTCTTCAGCGTAAGAGCAAATAATTATTACTAGGGTACTAAGGCACATAAGTAGAACACACTTCAGTAGGAGCAAGACACACGCCGTTCTGCAGTCATATTTTAGGAAGTACGTCTGATGGCAGCAGTAACCACTTCTGACCACCATAAAATATAAGCATGTGTAACTTGTAACTGTAAATTCCAAAACTTAACCAAATTTTGACGAGCCCGTTAGATGAGTAGTTAGAGTGCTTGTCTCAACGCCCCTAAGGTTCCCGGGTTCGAGTACCAGCAGGGTCAACTTGAACTTTTCTGGTCTGGATTTTGAAAGTAGTGGTTTTCGCATTCATTTGGGCGACTACAGTAACCATCCCCTTACAGAAGACCACCGTGCAATAACAGCACGTGTGCTGTTGTGTTTCGGTGAGTGACTAAAGGATGCCAGAGTCCATTTCCCTTATAATATATAACGAACATTATAACATTATAACGTAGCGTATAAATATACTATTTAATTTTATACGCATCATTATTAAAAAATAAATCGATAGCTACAGACTGGCAGCTCAGTATGCCGTTCAAGAGGAGCATCCCCATCATGATTAAACCAAAAATATTTTACAGGAGCAAAATGTCATTTAAGTTATATAGAATACAAATTGTAAATTGTGTGGTCAGAAAACGCAAAGCAATGTCGATCTGTGACTCATGCGCGTCTGGTCCGGTGTCTATATTTAAATAATCACCAAACGTTCGCAATCAGTTCTGTCTCCACTCCACAGCCGCACGGTTCAATGTCCCTGATGACCGACTATAAACTAATATATAAGTTGATTAGGACGTCGCCATAAAAAAATGCGAACACAAGAACCACTTCATTTGCAAGTTATTGCTTTAGATTTTATATTTTTTAAACATATTATTGTATTTTAATTTTAATTTTTGCAATAGCAATGCAAAAAATCAAGATCTTTTCAATAGTATAAATGATATTTTTTTGCAATTATTTATTTGTATCTCAAGTAAAATTTAATTATAACTGCCAACGGGTCTGCTGATTTTAGTCCATAGAAGATTAACTAGTATTCCATTTCTGTAGACATAAAATAGATGCCTATGAAACATATTGGATATAAGATAATTATGATTTATTGAAACTTTTATGTTGTTTTAAAATGTGATTAAAATATTTTACCACAAGAGAAAAAAAATATGCTAACTATAATATAGTGTTAATCCAATATCATGGACCTATAACCTTATTTCGATTGTGATATGTAATTAATTAATGAATTCATTTTGCTAAGAAACATACAAAGTTTGAGTATAATCAAACTGTTAATTCATCCCACGCACCATATAAAAATCTTGAATTATTATTTTCTCGAATTTGCATTATCGTTTAGTTCTTTCGATTATATATTACCATTGACTAAAATAAATTCTTTGTTTTTTGTGATTATAAATTAAGTTAAAAATCTTAGCGCCTGTTTCTCAAACGTCAAGTAGGCCAAAATGTCATTTAAAGTCACCGGTAACCGGGGAAAATGGAGCTGATATACCTTTGTTTGTACGGTAAACGTCCCAAACATTAAATCAAAAATAATTAAAAAAAATCGGCTATCGAATGATGCAGTAAACCGAGTGCATAATTCAATATAACAGAAAATGATTTCTAAAAGTAACTAATCAACACTTTACTTTTAGTTCGTGAAAGAGGCCCTTAGTGTGTATTATAATTTTTTATATATTTGTATAAATTTAGATATTCATAATATAGTGTTAATCCAATATCATGGACCTATAAAAAGTTATTTTTTATAGGTCCATGATATTGGATTTTCAATAGCAATGTCTTGGCTAGTAGAGTACCTATCTATATCAAAGAATAAAAACAAAATTTAAACTAAAAATTCTAAACAACTAAAAGCTTTTGGTCTAACTAAAAATCTGTTTATTTTTAACTAGTGGGTCGCCCCCTGACTGCAATTTTTTGGAATTTTTTCTGCAAATCACTACATATTATAAAACAAAGTCCTCCGCCGCGTCTGTCTGTCTGTTCGCGATAAACTCAAAAACTACTGCACCGATTTTCATGCTGTTTTCACCAATGGATAGAGTTGTTCTCAAGGAAGGTTTTAGTATTATAATTTACAAAGTTACGCGGGAAAAGTCGCGGGCACTAGCTAGTTATATATAAAAACCTTCATTCAATATTCACATTTTTATAAGTGGAAACCAAAATCAAAATATTTATTTATCAATTAGGTTTCTACAAGAAACTCTTATGACAGTCATTATAAATTTAAATTTGCCTTAGATTTACCTAGAATTTAAACAACATTAGAATCCGTTAAGTAGTTTAAAAGATCTATTCCAACAGAAGGACGTACAATGGAAAGCAACTTTTATACTATGTAAAGATGTAAAAGGAAACTGGAACAACATCCTAATGAGCTGGCGGTAAATATAACGACACTAGGTTATCAGAAGCCTAAAAAGAAAGGACATTCAAAAAACAAAATAAATAAGATGTCCTTGGTGGAGAGCACACTCGTAACTAGCTTTTTTCTTCTTAAACTGCTTATAGTTGTACTCATTGCAGGGAACGTGCTAACACAATATTTTAAAATCTATACTAATATTATAAAGATTTGTATTTTTGTATGTTTGTAATGAATAAACTCAAAAACTACTAGACCAATCTTAAAAATTCTTTCACTAAAGAAAGCTATATATAAGAAAGCGAGTAACATGGGCTATATTTTATAAAGTTATGGGGACAAAGTCCCATGCAACACAGCTAGTATTTTATAATTATATGTAGTAAAGAAAATTGTCACATATGGTTTAAAATATCATTTAAATTACAATCAAGATTACACAAATTGTATTTTAAAAACTAATAACTATGTAATATAATTATCTTTGTGGGTTAGTATAACTGTGAGGTTGATTGAACCGTCTTTTCTTTTCTGTTTACTTTGGTTTAGTTTATATTAATATGAATGTTTTTTATGTATGTTTCTTATTACCTATATTAATGTGTTGCTTTGAATTTATTGTATTCCTGTTATAAATTATATTATTGTAAAAGACAGATACTTGCAATTGACTCCAACGATACAAGCACAGATTACTGTGGGGGTCAACGTTAATTTGTGGGCAGTATATTTTAATTTTTTTGAAATAATAACATAAATAATACAAAAAGTAAATACGTGTTAAGATGAATCCTTTAACAATTTATTTAAAGACATTAAAACACCCACTTATTGAAATCATAACTTTCTCGTATATAACAAAAACAACAACAAAATGTTTTATTTCTTATTTACACAACTTGCTAGACACTTTAGAGGTTATGTCATTTGGCGAGCGTTGGGGCTGTGGGTGCTTTCGCAACTCGTTGCTGAGCCGCAGACAGCTGAGGTGTGTCCGTCGCTAGTGCTCGGAGTTGCTGTTCGGCAGCAGCGTTTACCATCTTGGTGACGTTCGCCTTCATCTTATTGCGTTCAACTGCTGTGGCTTTACTTGGCACGGGAGCATTGCTGCGTTTCGTAACAGCCTTCCCTTTAGATTTCTTCACTTTCGCGCCAGCCGGTAGTTTACTTTTTACTTTTAGTTTACCTTGCGCCATTTGTTTTACTAAGTAAGTACCTAATTGCTTGTGATGTGAATATCTTATTACAACAAAATATTTAAACGCGTTCGTGCGTGGTATTTATTTTGTTTTGAGTTTTGATTGATTGTTTTCTTAATTCTTTCATTTCATTTCAATTTTAACTTGACAGTTGACGTTAGTTAGACTATGAGTATAGTGTTCTGTGGTGCTTGTAGAGTTTGACTTTGACTGATGCATTAAAGCTTATTGTTGACGTTGACATCACAGAGAGGAATGAAAAATGACATAAAAGTTTTTTATTAAATTCATAGCATGGTTGATGGCATTACTATTAACACGAACATGGAGAATAGAGGTAAGGAGAAGTAAGGCATGGTAAGGAGACCCAACTCTATACATTGATAGTATTGGGATGTGACGCACTAGTAGCATTTTAATTACAATTATTTCATGAACTACGCAACCATCATTTATCAAACACCAAGGCTATAACTAGCGCCATTCTGGTCAATTTATGTCAATTTAATGCTTTTAGGCGCGATTTCACCATACTCTGTTAGTATTTAACATCGCTGTTAAGTCATTTAACAGACTTTTACAGTATGCGAGTGACAGCGTTAAATGACTTAACAGCGATGTTAAATATTAAGAGAGTATGGTAAAATCGCGCCTTAGATTGCCACTTTTTCAGTATAACACCCATGTCATGTAAGTTGGTCCTCCTTACAGAGGTAAGGAGGTGACTCATCAACTTATGAGAATAGAGATTCTCATAAGTTGATGAGTCAACTCATAACTAAGTTTGACTCATTAACATTTTGGCGGTGTTGTGAGTCGGTTCTGTAGGTATTCGGTTTCCAATACCTACTTATCATTTTTTGTGAATATAACTTTTCTTTGATATACCTACAAAGATACATATAAAGTCATATTTATCAGTTATCTAAAATATCTTGCTTTCGCCATATTTTGCTTAAAAATTTAAAAGAAGATATCTTTTTCTAAGGATTTTTAAATTGCAAGTAGGTATTGTTGAACTTAAGTTGGACAGTCTGTTTGGCAACAGTGGGTATAGTTACCAATCGCATCTTAATGATTCTATGTTAGTTATAGAATATCGTTGGCTGCATGTGATAAATTAGTTAATAAAGGTGAGGTGAGTATAAATAAATAATAAATATAAGATCTATAAGGATTTTTATTCATAAATCGACTGTTGCAGTATATGAATTAAATTTCAAGTTAAGAAATATACACATAGTATCTAAATATATTTTATGTACAGATAGAAAAGTTGTTAAGTATAATTAACTAATGGGCCACGATAGACTCGTGTCTCGCGGCGAGAGTGCAGACGACTGACAAGAAGCAGTGCTAGGACGAGGACACACCTCGCCGTAAAACGTATAGAAAAATAGATAAATCGCTCAAAAACGTCAGACTCAGTCGGAAAATAGAAGAATTAGAGCGGGCGGGTACTAAACGCATCCATCTCATAGAGACCAAATGAGATTCTCTCATGCGTATTCCGTATCCGTTGACAGAGATCGCTCCGGCGAGCGACGTCTGCCACTTTCTGGGGCTGCTGGCTCCCCAGCATGCGCTTGCGCATATGCCAGGCTCTTCTGATAGCTAAACAATTGACGCTCCAACGAATCATTCTCCGCTTGTAGAGCAGCTATTTCACGCCTGGAAGTATAAAGATACAATTTTACAAAACTTAAGAAAGTGTAGGTATAACAGGAATATTTGCATTGCACACTCAAGAGCTTCTAAAACAATTTTTTACATATACATTGGGTTGTAAGTTGTACACAATAAGTTGTAGAAGTATGTACCTCATTTGATGTGCGTGTTTACGACATAGATCGTCGTAAATGTGGTACGTCGCCTGGAAGAGTAAATACGTTTCTCCCCATTCAAGACGAACGCGGAGATCACCGCCAGGAGAGATAAAGGGGCAACCGGCTCTTGAAATATCTTCTACTCGCAGCACAGTCTCCATCATAAGGCCTTCATCGGCGCTTTCTTGGGCATAGTAATGAGCGAAGGGCACCCCCGGCAACTCCTCAGCGTCCTGTTCCTCCGGTCCCGAAGTCGATTTAACCAGCCACGCCGACCAACTCACGAATCGCAAGTGATTTCGCGGTACATTGTGAACATCGCGGTACAGCATGTGCAGACGTACAGTGTCCGAGTGGGTATCGCATCGAATGGCCCAAGCTTGCTTATCACGATCGTAACAAGTGGCTGTTTTTCCGGCGATTGGCACCGCTATCTCGGCAAGTGCTCGTGCCCACATCAATTCCACTGTGACGCGTAAGGCTTTGTGCAGTCGCGCGGGTGGTCGAGGTGTCCAGGAGGGCATACGACCTTCGGCATCGCACACGTATTCCAAAGCGCCGGACTGCAATCTACGCTCGCCTTCTCCGATAGATAGAGCGAAACGGACGCGACATTTTTGACCTTCTCCTGACAATCGCACCAGTCGCAAGGCCAAAGGCTCTTTACCGCTCCCGCTCGCTGACACCGACCAGTCAAAGCCGGCGAACGCTATTGGTGGAGTGTCGAGACGAGGTGTCCTCAATTCACAAGAGTACAAAGTGCGCACTCGCGACATACTGAGCTCCAATTGAAACTCTCCACGGGAGTCTGCGAATTTGGTGTTAAGTTCAGACATGGAGACGCAACGGCCTCGTCCCTGAGCAGCGCAACCGGCGCTAAAGCGCACTTGTTTCCCAGAGAAGGCTTCATTAGCGGTGAAGTGATCACGACTGAGTAAAGTGAAGGTAAAGTCGACATAAACTCGCATCCCCTCACACGAGCCGCGCCACACGAGGTATACACCTGCATAAAGATAGTTAATGTCAATACAGAAATAGATTGTAGCAAAGATTTAAAAAGCACAAGGCACACAAATGCTTCTTAGATATTAGTAGAAGATCCATAAATGGAAAAAAATGATGGATATAACGTTTTCATGTCATACCATTTAGTTGATTATTTTAATTGTCAGATATTTTCTCAGACGATATATTAATTTTTCAAGTCGCGAAGAGTAGGTATTATGTCGCACCTATAGCGGTGTCCGTGCGGCTGAAGGCCACGGCCCATCTTTGGTGTGCGCAGCAGAAGTCCTTGGAGGTGACATCCCTATCGGGCTCCCTTGTAGCGGAGCGCGTGACGACGAAGGTGAAGAGGTGCGTGTCGGCGCGGTCCTTGAGCCGCGTTGCGCGGTACAGCAGAGCCATGCGCCTACGCGCCGCTCGCCGCCGCCGGCCCCGCCCGCGCCTCTACACACTGCAACAAACACATTCGACAACTGTATCAATTATCAATGGTCGTGTGGACTGCCCTGATAGTCTCTCCTTAATTAATTTTAATGTACAGTCGGCCGCATAAGTCGATTAACACATTCAAAAGTGCAAAACAAAACTGAACACTCAACTTACTTACTTACTTACTGAAGCTTTTTACGGTCGTTTGTACGTAAAGTTTATTTTGTTCTCTAGTCGTGACAACGACTAATGGCGCGTTGAGTGTTAGTTGTTTTGCACTTTTGAATGTGTTAATCGACTTTTGCGGCTGACTGTACCTACTAGATCTGTTAGGTCATACAACCCCATTTCAATCTCAATTGCTTGTTCTAATTATCAGCAGAATAGCTTTTTATTTTCGGGCTAGTAAGAACCTCAACATGTTGATATTGATATATTTAATTGTAAATCGGCGGAAATTAATAATTGACGGCTATACTATTTAACTATAGACTACCCGCTGGTGCATGAGGTAGGACGTGATAATAAAACGTCCCGTTATTTTTATAATTTAAAAATAATTAATGAAACTTATTGACTGAGTAAACGTTTTGAAAATGTGCGTATTTAAGTGACTGAGCAGTACAAATGTTTGTTAAGCAAGAAATTAATGCGTTCTCATGAAATTTAAAAAATTGTGAACTTGAATGTAAACTTGAATGTGAGCATAACGGAGATTACATTACTAGTGAAGACAAATGACGTCACAACTATGGTGATCAATCGTGGCGCGTTCGTAGTCACGTGATTTTTCTTTAAATTTTATCAATTTTTAATTGTTTATAATTGATAGAAAAAATTTTTTTAAGTTTTTCGCATTAAATATTTATTTATTTAATATAATTTTATTATTTATAATATCAATACTATTAATAATAAAGTTTTAAAATACATTAAAAAAATCAATATTTTTTTTTTCAAAATCCCAATTGTTATGTTTAACTGTACTAGACTTGTTTTTTCTTCTTTTAATAAATAATTAAATGTACAGGTTGAGCGATCACCATGAAAGTTTTTACAAGCCATGCGAGCAGTCGCGGTGGTCTTGCTTTTGTTTAGTCACCTAATGGATGAGACCAAAGAGACTTGGCCGCGGCGACCTGGACGCTAAGTGCACATGTACGCTTAGATAGGTTAGTATATTTTTATCCATACTCCCAAATATAATTAAGATAGGCGAAGACGCGAGGCACAGCTAAGTAGTTACTTAAATCTACTTATTAAATCTATTACTACGTTATATACCAGGAAAGGACATCTGCAGAGAAAAAGTGAGTACCTATGAGTACCTATGAAATAAAAGCGACATATTTTATTTTACTTTTAATTTCTTTGTAACATTTTCTATCGTAGCTCTAACTCGTTGCTTTTCAAAAGTTGACCTAAATTATAATATTGCATGCTAGTTCTGATATTAATGCAATGAATGGACGTTAGGCTTAGTTATCATTTAAGTCTAAGCTCAAATAAGCTGTAGGCGATATAAAACCGTGTTTTTAAAGAGCAGTTATTTAAATAAGGAATTAAATAAAAATAGTGTATTTCTTTCACAAAACTTTGATTTTATAAAACAGTCGCTCGAGCTTAATTTTTAAACTTTATTAAACCCGTAGGTCTGCCCGTTCTCGAGTTTTTGAAGCGTACACGAACCAACTTTACAATAATATAAGAAGAACAATATGACTTTTACAACTAAACATATTTCTTTTGAATTGTTTGTGATTTGAATTCTTTTGAATTGAATAATTGTGAGTTATACCCGTACCTACATGGTAACAGATAAAACAAGTAATTACTTATACCTACCACCTACATGAAATATATTTTTGTGTTTCCAATAGATAAACGACATGACAACAGACGCGTACCTACAAATATACCTATATAAATTTAATTGTATATATGTATTTAAGTCAACCTTTATACACATCGTACTCTGGTGAACACACACCAAATATCTAGTCCATTCAATTAAGTTCCAGTCAATTGCGCCGTCTGAACGATTTAGATCATTCGAATGAAAACATGGCTTTGGAAAACGTATTGAACATAGATATGCAAATACATACGAGTATATGAGCGTAGCATATGTTGGTAAAAATGCAAATGTTGGTAAAAGTTTTAGTAATATGTATTGTGAATACCGAAGTAAATAGACGATATAAGTACCTACTTATTAACTAACAGAAGATAATAAATACTTTATTTCTAAGGGAATTCTACTTCTACAAGCTGTAAACATTATAAAATTGGGTCTTCAAAAGATTGAGTATCACCATATACTTGAGAAAAAGTTAAGCGGATTCGATAGTATCATCCGCTTAACTTGTAGTTTAACCACGAACCCTTTTGTTAGTTAACTTTCTACTTTGGGTGTCACTAGAAAATATACAGGGGAAATTGAAACTCAAACGCATTTATTGCTATTTGTAATATTGTACTGAACATCAACAACACAACTTTATTTTTTGTCTTTTAAAAACGAATGGCGTCTTACGTTTATATTTAAAGAAGCATTAGCCCGCACTACATCTGCGACCCTTGGAAACAGTTTTGTTCTGTACGAAACTTTAAGATGTTTTCTATATCCCTTATAACGTGTATGCAAAATTTCATTAAGATTGGTTGAGTAAGATAACATAAATAAATAAACAAATTCACTTTCGCATTTTTAATATTAGCATAAAGTAGTGTTCGCCCATAGGTCAAAATTCATAATGATTTTGAAAATTTTTATTTTTATTTTAGTGATAACCATAAGCTCGAAAATAGCTTTTAAGCTAGAACAAAAAAATCGGCTGACTAACAAAGCAGAAATATGTTCTGAATTGTTTCAAAATTAATATACTATCTGGATACTTTTAAGAATAAAATTTTGTTGGAAAATGATTAGTTATTTTTCATAAAATGTGCCTGAAACGCTTAAACATTTCCATGCAACTATCCAACCGATTTAATAACTGAAAAGGAATTTTAATGAAATTGAAGAAAATGCTTTTTATTAAAACAATTTCGTTGCCTTTAATAAAAAGCAAGGAGTCTGCGTAATATTTTTTCTCCCGCCGACCTATATTGAGGCAATATTTTACGTGGTATACGCACAAGTAAATTAGATACTTAAAGGGAGGAAACAATGGAGAGGCAGTCGTCTTCAACTGTATATATATGTATGTATGTCTATTACATAAATGAGTAGAATATTGTTAGCGTTCTCGTATTGACCAGCTGACGGAGACTTACACAATAGGGACCCAAAAATTAGGGTTGAATTGTGATGCCTTTTTATATTTTAAAAAAGTAGGTACATATTCTAATGTTCTTTTAAATTTGAGTTAATTAGTAAAATTATTACGAAATTAGTATTATTAAGTTTTTTCTTATATAAAGTTCGTCAGCAACCTGAAAATACACTGAATGGTAGGTAGCCATCGTCTTCTATAACACAAGCAATGTCACAGATAAGATAAGGGATCAGGAAGGATTTCTGAAGACCCTTTTTCACTCATCGAAACACATTAGCACACATGTTATTTCACGGTGGTCTTCTAGAGGGGGTGATTAGTAGCGCTCAACAACACTTGGACAGAATCCAAGGTGGACTGAAATAGTACAGTCACCTGGCATTATTAGTAAATTTTGTTATTTTGTGATATGTAAAATTATCTATATAAAATGTAAAAAGGACAATTTTGTGTCAATCATACATTTTACTATATTTTTTGCTTTCCTTAAGACAAAAATTATTACGACATTTTTTTGTTTTCCTATCTTTCTTTGTAAATAAAATGTGCTTGAAAATTGCCACACAGGTGTCCTGGGCTAATTCAAAATAAGTTGTCATAGGTTACCGAAATAGTTGACGCCTTGCATCTCATTCAGAACTTCGTTCTCTATCATTGAGATAGTTCGCGCAATTAACATTTAGTGGGGAATAGTTCTGGGAAACCCTGGGGAAGGACGTAAGCTTCTCTTTAATTAATAAAACGAACGAAGTCCAGCAAAAGCTAGTTAGCAAAACATAATTTAGCGAACAGTATGAATAGAATAGAAGACAATGTTTGCTGAAGCGCGAATTGACGGCTTTCATACAATTGCATACTCTTTTTTGTAATAGTATTATTACAAAGAAAACGGTAATGTTGCCACACAGAGGACACGCGCCAGCGCCAACAGAATCTTATAAACAATGGCTGATGAGAGATACAATTTTCCCATTTTTGGACATTTTACTCATCAATCATATACAATACTAATAATAAATCTGTAAGGGTTGGTCATGGAGTAAGTTACTTTGTTTTTCAGAGATATCGTGTTTATAGGCTCTATACATGATACTGAAACAAAATTGACCATTTTTAGAATTTTTTTCTGATATGTATGTATGTTCCTCCATAACTCTTAAACGAATTAACTGATATTCATGAAACTTGGTAGATAAACATTTAGACATACGGGACATAGGATAGGCTACTTTTTTCTTTTTCAACGCGGACGAAGTCGAGGACACCAGTTGGTGTTCTAATAAAATAAGCAAATCGTTATTGATGTAAGTATAACTAAAATACTGTAGCATACATATTCATAATTTTTTATTTATTTAAATTTAATTTAATTTGAGCAAAGGAAATTTAATTTATTAATTGTCTTTTATCTTCTTTATAATTAAAAAATCAATGTAAGCATGTTTATCCTCTATGGGTTCGAAAACCGCTCAAACGATTTCAATTATTTTTTTCACTCATGGAGAGAGGGATAAACGAGGAAGGTTTGTAAATATGTATAAGAATTGCTGCCCGAGCGAAGCCGGGAGCGGGTCGCTATTAGTATAACAATAAATTTTGTCTGCTACAATTTTATTTATGCCTGTCTGGTAGTATTAATCACCCCCTTACAGGAGATCAGCTTGGAATAACACCTTTTGTTATCCTCATGGTGTTATAAGAATGCTCGAGCCCATTCCCCTGTCTCCTCCACACTCCCTTCACCCTTTTTATTTGGGTACACAAAATATGTTTGGCAAGATTTTTAATAATCAATTTATGTTTGAAATTTTGTTTTCAGGGCGTGCAAATATACGGTGAATTAAATTAATAAAGGCAAGAATAACAATTAAAACATAACCAACACATTATAACATAATAACGTAGCTGTGTCCGCAAATTCGTGCGTGCGGTTTTCGTACGCTTGGTATTTCGTTATTTTGTTTGTAAACCAAAAAAATAGGAATGAAACAAAAACTAAATGTTACCGGAAACTTGCTACAATACATTCTAATCTATTAGCATGTCCAAACGCGTAGACAAACAGACAAAAATTCTAAAAACTATTTTTTTTAAACCTCATTTAAGAACAACATGTAGGAACAGATTTTTTCTTTAAATATTTAACGTAGGCACATACGGTTTGTTTACGAATTTATTATATGTAAATTTGTTATATGTATTAAATTAAACCGATATATACTTAGTTAAAGTAAACAAAAAATGCAGGGCAATATTATTTCTATAAATTGAAATCAACAACTCAAATAAAAGGCAAGCGAACAAAACAAAATATAAACATAATAGCCTGAGAAAATAAGAAAAATCAGGGGAAATAAATCGTGTAGTTTTGAAAATTGGTAGAATTATACTTTACGGTATCCAGATTAACATACTAAAAGTCCTCAAGGGTGGGGGTTGTGCTAAGGGTGTAAGGGGGGGTTGAAGGTACCTTTTTTGAGGTTTTTGCTCATATCGCGAATATCTGTAGGAATAGCATTATGATTGCTTCTGACAAAAGTTTCTACATGAAATTGTCTACAAACTTAGATATATACATATTTACTCTACGATCAATACTTTAGGGACTACAGGCTGTGCAAGTTTACAGAGGTACAAAAATAGACGATTTCAGCAAACGGTGTCGTTTTTTTTTTCGGCGTTGTTTATCGCCATTTTTAGTTTAGAATAAGCAAGCTTAGTCATCTGCCTACCCAACATGAAAAAACCCCATGAAGATCCATGAAGAATTCTAAACAAAAAAGATGATAATGTAAACAAGGTCCGAGCGTTCAAGATACCGTGTGCCCTTAAGCAACGAAGGGCGTCAGCGGGTCGTGGATGGTGAGGTTGAGGTCTATGCATACCACTGAGGCTGAATCGACGTCTTTTCTACTGCATATACAAACAGGCCAAGATTTATAGCTCAAAAATGGGTTCGATCCGCAAGAAATCCTGCTATTTGATTTTTCGATTGGATTATGTCAGAGACTGTCTCCCAAGTATAAATCCAAGTTTGTGTCGCTTGAAACCGCGAGCGTTAGCCGTCATCTCGAGAAACGCCTTTTTACAAATATCTCGGTAACGGTGAGTTTTACGTTAAAAACTGTAAGAATCTTTTTTGTAGACAACAAAGTTTCCTATCGTTTTTATTTGAAACGTTTTTCTCTACTGTTAATATTTGCCGATATATAGTTGATTAAAAAAACCAAATTTTTGTTTTTGGAAAATAATTCGATAATTTTTAGACATACGAAAAAAAAGTTATAATAAAAGTTGTAGAGCATAAATTGTTCTATAATTTTTGTAGGAAACTTTTTTTTGTAAAATCAATAGTTGCTGAGCTCTACCGCAATTAATAGTAAAGCAAAATAAAAGAAAATCTTTTTTTTTAAATTACCGAAAAAAAAATTACCAAAAAAAAATTTAATGCCGCAATTTCAAATGGGAAACTTATATTTTATATTTCTGTCTTGTGTTGCTTTTCATAAAAGTTGCCGTAGCTGTTTTTTTTTTACCTGACGGAAACTTTAATTGCGGTAGAGCTCAGCAACTATTGACTTTACAAAAAAAAGTTTCCTACAAAAATTATAGAAAAATTTATGCTCTACAACTTTGATTATCACATTTTTTTCGTATTTCTGAAATTTATCGAAATATTTTCCAAAAACAAAAGTTTGGTTTTTTTAATTGACCATATATCGGCAAATATTAACAGTAGAGAAAAACGTTTTAAATAAAAACGATGGAAAACTTTGTTGTCTACAAAAAAGATTCTTACAATTTTTAACGTAAAACTCACCGTTGCTGAGATATTTGTAAAAAGGCGTTTCTCGAGATGGCGGCTAACGCTCGCGGTTTCAAGCGACACAAACTTGGATTTATACTTGGGAGACAGTCTCTGACATAATCCAATCGAAAAATCAAGTAGCAGGATTTTTTGCGGATCGAACCCATTTTTGAGCTATAAATCTTGGCCTGTTTGTATATGCAGTAGAAAAGACGTCGATTCAGCCTCAGTGGTATGCATAGACCTCAACCTCACCATCCACGACCCGCTGACGCCCTTCGTTGCTTAAGGGCACACGGTATCTTGAACGCTCGGACCTTGTTTACATTATCATCTTTTTTGTTTAGAATTCTCCATGGATCTTCATGGGGTTTTTTATGTTGGGTCGGCAGATGACTAAGCTTGCTTATTCTAAACTAAAAATGGCGATAAATAACGCCGAAAAAAAAAACAACACCGTTTGCTGAAATCGTCTATTTATGTATATCTGTAAACTTGCACAGCCTGTAGTCCCTAAAGTATTGATCGTAGAGTAAATATGTATATATCTAAGTTTGTAGACAATTTCATGTAGAAACTTTTGTCAGAAGCAATCATAATGCTATTCCTACAGATATTCGCGATATGAGCAAAAACCTCAAAAAAGGTACCTTCAACCCCCCCTTACACCCTTAGCACAACCCCCACCCTTGAGGACTTTTAGTATGTTAATCTGGATACCGTAAAGTATAATTCTACCAATTTTCAAAACTACACGATTTATTTCCCCTGATTGCCGATAAATGGCTTAATTTGCCTTGGTTATAAAGCGGCATTCGTGAAATGTATACGGACCGGATGTTGACAACCCTGTTTAAAATGAAGGCAGCACAAAGGTAGAATGAAAATGAATTGTTCGACCTAACATGCTCACCCCTGTGACCTGAGGCCTTAAGCGTCAACGCTCAACCGATAAAATTAATAACTTGAACAAAACATTTTTTTTATTCATATTGTCTATGAAATTTCACAGCGAGAGAATATATCTATACTAATACTAGTGGCCGCTGCCGGCTTCGCCCGGCGATCGATTTTTTTTTTTACATACAAACCATTCCTGATTATCTCTGTTAATAAGTGAAGACAGAATTAAAATCGGTCCAGCCGTTTAGGAGGAGTTCAGTGACATACACACGCACAGAAGAAATATATATATAAAGATTATAAAAAGAGAAGATTTGTATTTTTGTTTATAATGCAACAAAAAAACTACTGGACCAATTTAAAAAAAAATATTTCACCTATAAAAAGATACATTATCAGCGATTATCGATACTATTATTATAAAGCTGAAGAGTTTGTTTATTTGTTTGGTTGTACGCGCTAATCTCAGGAACTACTGATACGAATTGAAAAATTCTTTTTGTGTTGGATAGTCCATTTATCGAGGAAGGCTTTAGGCTATATAACATTTTGAACGCGGACAAAGTCGCGGGCAACAGTTTGTATTTTATAAAGTTAAGCGGATGAAGTTGTGTGAAACACTTAGTATTTTTCCCTAATATTTGAATTATTAAATTCAAAAGCTAGTTGCAGAAATTAGTTGCCACCTACCATGATGTGATCAGTCACCTTGTCTATCGCTTTTTATCATAAATATATACGATGCAACACTTAGTGACTCCGAAGATAATGTCCAGAACTCAGACAGACCAATCAGACAAAATGTTGCCATCGCGGCAATAAAAAAAACCTTACAAGTACGATTAGAGCGCTCCGATATTCTCACTCTGAGGATATAAAGGGTAATAACAAAAAAAGGTAAAATAACTTGGAAAATCAAGTGACCTTCGTCTGTAATCGGATTTAAGACGCAAAACGAGGGTCATTGAGAGTTTACACAAACTCTAGACGGCTTAAGTATAAATATATCTATGTGAATATGAATATATCTTTTTGAATACATATATTCAGTTTTTTTAATGTCAAGGTTCACTTGATAAGTGGTTACCATCGTCTATAACACAAGGTCCCTTTGAGTACGACTACTCTGGATCATCTAAAAATAAAATAAAAAATCAACGGCTGACAAAAATATATGAGAAATAAAGATTGAATAAAAGTTCTAACTAACACCGAAGAAAAAAGTCGAAAGCAAAAGCTAATAATTACATTATATGTTATTAATTATATACAAAAATTGTTTATAATAAGTATATTTTAATTATAGTTTTTGGTTTATAATATTTTTTTCGTTTTTACCAAGGAAATATAACGAACCAGCAGCGCTTTGATTTCCCTATACAAAGTCTCGTATCTTATTTTTATCTGTAACATTGAGCAAGCCTTAGCAAAAGGGTTTTTAAATCGGCTTATAGAGATAAGCAGATTTGAAACCCCAGACGAGTTGATAGTGGGCGTGTTAGATGCTTATGGATTTCATCGCTCTTAATACACCATTAAGATTTATCGTCTTCAATGGCATTTATTATCGTCCTAAAGGCACAATTTTGTGCACCCTGAAGGCAAAGTACTTTTACCTTTTCAGCCCACAGCTGCCATTGGCTCATAGGTTGAATAGTTTGAACTAATAGCACCATCGATGTATATGGATGGGACCTTTAAAACAAAAAAAATCACTCCCTCAAAACTAATCTAATTCGCAAAATCATATTAGTTTTTGTAGGTACGGCCCGATCTAGTGATTCGTTGGTGGGTCCTATTGCTCGGCGGGATTAACGAAATTAGTAGAGTCGGTTCACGGATCCTTTGTTCTAGCTTCGCGTAAGTGGACACCACTGTGGTTTCGAATAAAATGAATCCATGTACTCAAGTATAAGTGTAATTTTGCGGATTGTTTTGCCAGTGTTATTTGTATGGAAAGGGCCCATCCATATACATCGATGAATAGCACTGAATTTGTTCTTACAAGATATTACATATTATAAAACAAAGTCCTCCGCCGCGTCTGTGTCTGTTCGCGATAAACTCAAAAACTATTGCACCGATTTTCTTGCTATTTTCACTAATAAATAGAGTGGTTCTCGAGGAAGGTTTTAGTATATAATTTACAAAGTTACGCGGGCGAAGTCGCGGGCAGCAACTAGTATCTAATAAAATAAATGTGAAGTTTTTGTGTTTGTTTGTCACTCAATCACACAAAAACGAATGAACGGATTTGAATGAAATTTGGCAAAGAGATAGTTTATTACCTGGATCATCATATAAGACACATTTTATCCTGAAAAAATAAATATTGGGTTTCTAATATTTATTTTTTCAGGTGTCGTAGTCACGGACACGGCTAGTAGTTAATAAAAATTCAGAACACAAAACATGATAACGAGTTTGTGCCTAAGTAAACCTGTAATAAGTATAACTTTGTGACAACAAATAGGTTAATGAACAGAGCCTCTATACCGAAATTACTAAGTCGGATTGATTTTGTTTGAGTTAAAACCACTAAGTAGGTTAATAGCGGTAACGCATGCTAAGTATTCGTTAGACTGTTTACGCACAATGTTTGACATACAAAAAAGTCGATATATGTATTTTTATAAAGCATTGTGTAACGTTACAATTTACCTTCTTTCGATTGTGACCCGAATTTTTTTAAATTAGTCATTCGTAAATAGCCAATAATGGATTTGTTTCCAACTTAAAAGCAATGGTATATCTTCACAACAACGGTACTACTCATTACCAAAACTTTCATTACTATCAATAACACATTACTGAAACTGGGTACATTAATTTGTGATGAGTTTACTTAATGGGTAAATTCGTAGCTGAACTTGATATGTGCTTGTATACATTCGTGTATATGTACATCTTCAGTAGTGGGTAATAAATAATTAATATCGCACGATAAGACAAGGGCATAACTTACAATTTTTTTTTAAATGAGTTAAACTTAATATATATGCAGAAATTATTAAATTAAAAAATATTTACAAGACTATGAGGCTTATTTGATGAAGAATTATTTAAAAGCTATATAAGTAGAAGAATGCGATATTGAATGCAAAAAAAATTAACTTTAAATGGCTCTCCTGTAAAATTACAAAAAGTGCAGTTATGGCCGTCTTACCGAAGATGCGATATGTTGTTTTTTATAAGTAAAATAGCGAATCATTTGTGTTTAATTAAAAAATATATTTATTACTAGCACGCGACTTCCTCCGCGTAACTTTATAAACTTTATAAAGATAATATAGCTCCCCAACGGTGAAAGAATTTTTCAAATCGGTCCAGTAGTTTCCGATCCTTTTCAATGCAAACAAACAAACAATCAAATCTTTCCTCTTTATAATATTACTATAAATACAAGTACAAGTACTATAAATACAAGTACAATACTATAAATACTAGTAATACAAGTAAATCTTTACACTTATTTGTAGTATTTCACTTAACAGTTTCTCTATTTCGTAATTAAAATTATTAACTAAATATACAAAATTTCGTAATATATATTACGTAAAACGAAAGATTTATGTTAAGCAATATGTAAAAATATCAGCACACTTGAATTTAGTGCTTAAATTGCTTTTAGAATATGTAATTGTTTTAGTTAACAACATGTTGATTATAATTTTAGCTTACCGCACAAGGGATCTAAATTTGTAGTAATAAATTTCAAGGCACCTTTATTTACTTTGAATTAGTGACCCTTCCCTGGCTTCGTATACACAAACCCTCCTCATTCGAAAACCGTAACAGAATTCACTTTATTTTATGACTAGCTGGTGCCTGCGACTTCGTCCGCGTTGAAAAAGAAAAAAAGTAGCCTATCCTGTGTCCCGTATGTCTAAATATTTATCTACCAAGTTTCATGAAAATCAGTTAATTCGTTTAAGCGCCTCTTTCACCAACTGTCAAGTAGGCAAACCGTCATTTAAAGTCACCTGTCACCGGGAATAATTCAGCTGATATACCTTTGTTTGTACGGTAAACGTCCCAAACATTAAATAGAAAAGTATTGTTAAAACGTAAAAAAAATGTTACTTGTTTCGTGGAGTCAAGCGCGGTGAGCTGTAACTCTGGAACCAATGCTTCTATCATAATGAATTTGGTGTCATATTGTAGCCTTATATATAAGGTATGTAACCTCATCAGCCCATTTTATCATAACTATTGTCATTTTGCTATAACTGGAGCAAGAAAGAAAAAAATTACCTGATTTTATAATTTTATAATAATGTTGATGGCTGTATTTTAAAAAGTATTAAACTTACCACTATAAATTTAGTACGGTTTTATAGGTAATTTATCGACGATGATTTGGTCCTTGAAAGGTAAACTCCTCAGTCCTACCGTTTTTGTAGAAAATTAAGAAAACCAGAATGAGGGAGATAAAAGGGGGCGGGAGGGGGGGGGGGAATCTAGACACGTGTTTCTATATCGTTAGTGAAGCACATATATGAAAGCTACATGCATGCAAAGTTTCATGCTTTCTTCCGGATGGGACCGTATTTCGAGTTAAGAAGCCGTACTAAATAGAAAATAATAAAAAAAATCGCTTCTCGAATGATGCAGTAAACCGAGTGCATAATTCAATAAAACAGAAAATGATTTCTAAGAGTAACTACTCAACACTTTACTTGTAGTTTGTGAAAGAGGCCCTAAGAGTTATGGAGGAACATACCTACAATACCTACACTTACAGATTTATTATTAGTATTGATGATATACACATGTATATGTATGTATGTATGTATGTATGTATGTATGTATGTATGTATGTAAGTATGTATGTATGTATGTATGTATGTATGTATGTATGTTCCTCCATAACTCTTAAACGAATCAACTGATTTTTATGAAACTTATTAGATAAACATTTAGACGTACAGAACACAGGATAGGCTACTTTTTTCTTTTTCAACGCGTACGAATTCGCGGGCGCCAGCTAGTATGTATATATAGGTATAGATATAGAAAACATATAATAGAAACGTTCATTTACGATACGAGTAAGGTCACATATTTTAATATTACAAACCTAAGTCCCATTCGACATAAGAAAGAATGAAAGTGAAAATAGCCCCAGGCAAACATCACACAGGATAAAAATAGTATATTTTTTGCCGAAGTATTATATACAACAGTAATAAATAATAACTATTTATTATGAACACTTTAGTTTTAAATGTAAGAGGCAGGTGTCACGCGAAGTACCGCATTAAAGTGGGCGAGTATAAGGTAGCCCTGGGGTCAAGTTAACGAGAACATGAAATGAATTGCTCGAAATTATTAATAGGGTTGCCAACTCAACGGTTTTACTGTTAATTTCAATGAATGTAATATGCGCTCGTAGCACTCAATAATATTGATTTAATACAGGTCAGCGCATTTTCTGCCACACAGGTGTTGAGTGTACAGGAAAATGTGTGAAGTACAATTTTATTAAGTTACAATTCACGTTTTTCTATTAAATTCAATAAAATTATATTTCAATGAATGAACCTTGTATAAATATGTCTACAATTTTATAAAGTGGCCAATATCTCTATCCTTACATATTATAAAACAAAGTCCTCCACCGCGTTTGTCTGTCTGTCTGTCGTGATAAACTCAAAAACTACTCCACCGATTTTCATGCTGTTTTCACCAATGGATAGAGTGGTTCTCGAGGAAGGTTTTAGTATATAATTTACAAAGCTACGCGGGCAAAGTCGCGGGCAACAGCTAGTAATATATATAAAAATTGTGTCACATGTTTGACGCCAATAAACTTCTAAACTACTGAACCGATTTTGATAAAACTTCGTAACTACTTATGTGTAATTTAGTCCCACTTAAGATAGGATAGTTTTTATTTTGAACCCGGGCGAAGCCGGGAGCGTGTAGCTAGTGTTAATATAATTATAATTCAATTAATTATAAGGAATCAATTACTGTAACAGATTATTCATCAGTATGGAATTAACGAAAAATGTTTTTAAATTTTGTATGAAGTAAGCTTTTCCGTTCTATCTTGTATGCCAAAGCTGAAGCTTACCAAGTTTCAATTTTGATTGCCATGGTCGGTGATGTTTTCCATCAAAGTTAGAACAAAAATCACAAATGAAAACGTCACATATACGATTATTTTTGCTTTCAAACACACTGCGAAAACAAATTTCTTTTGAAGTGGACTAGAAAATTATATATTATTTTGATACTCCTTTGTTAAGCAGTAAAGGGCAGATTGCTCGTGTAAATGGCATCTTAAAAAGTTAATAAAAGAAAAGAACTTGGCGTGAATTTATCGATATTGCTTAAGTCAAACAAACTTTTTATGAGAAACGAGCTATTAGACTCTTCTTAACTTCTTTTATGGCTTTCTAGTTGGGTGGCATCAATCTATATAATTATTATATGAATGAGAAAGTCTGTGATAATGCTCGTATGTTTCTAAGTTAAGAATCGCTGAAAGGGTTCGGATAAAACTTGGTACACAACTACACAGACAGTCCATGTCTAGACTTTAAATATGGTATATTTATATTTGTATTAATAAAGTTATTACGTAACTCTATGTTATGTAATAACACCCCGAGTATTGTTGATGCCACTTTTTATTTATATATAATGCAAGTGGAACTGTGGATAATGAAATAACATAAAATAACGAAAAAAAATTCTTAGAAAAATTCCATGACAAACACAAAGAAAAAGAAAATCCAAAGTCGAAAGGCAAACTCATGATCCTCATGACAAATAAAAATTATTTTGTGTTAGAAATAACATTTATGGAGCAAATAACTTATTGTTTTAACTGTTCAATTAATAATCATAAAATAGCATAAAATTTCCGCCTGTTCCACCTATCCACATACCAATAAGTACAGATAAGTGGAAAAATATTCTAATTATCCATACCACTAGTAGACAGTAGGCATAAGTAGAACAAGCAAAAATCAATAATGACAATGCTACACAAAAAGGTTTTGTATTTTTGGGAATTGTTTGATACACTTAAATTATTCTAACACATATTCGTACAAAGTTGACAACCTTAAATGTAAAAACCAAAACCACATACATTTTAAGCGGTACACAACTTTGTAAGCAATTTATGGTAAGTGGAATTATAATAAAGTTATTTTGTTCCGTGCAATAAATCAACAGTCCAAAGTAAAATTAACACGCGATTTTGTGGTGTTAAATTAAATATTACAAAAATTTTCACCATCTAAGCTTCTTCGTATTCCCAATTTAGAAAGCCATCCCTTTTGGTTTTGGTAAATAAAAATATTTTCAATGAAAAACACTTGAATAAAACTTGAATTTTTTTCGATAAAATCTTACTAAGTTATTTAGTTTTAGTGCCGTGCTCGACCTTCATTTTGAAGTTAAGCTACGAGTGACCTCTACCACCTCTACGTCGCACCTTTGTTCTTGGGAGTAAATTACGTAGCGCAGTGCTACGTCGTTTGTAGTAACGCCCGTAGCTAGCATGTTACTGCTACGAGGTGCTACGAGATTTAACTTTAAGTCAAAAATTTCGTTGCTTGAAGTACAGAAAGTTTATTAATCTCAACACTACATCAGAGGGCCTAGTTCGAGATTTACCCTATCAAACGCGTCGAACGCGTAAATGTAAATGTCAATTTGTATGGGAATGAAGCAGCGCTACCTGGTGGCTAACGAGTAGCACTACTTCATTCCCATACAAATTGACATTTACGCGTTCGACGCGTTTGATAGAGTAAAACTTGCACTAGGCCCTCAAGGCACCATTATTGAGTGAAATGCCAGTTGAAATTTTTTCAATACTAATATATAATTTAAGAACTTGTCAAACTTCGTATTATTTTGTATTATTATTAATTGTTTTTATTGTAAGAAATTTGTTGTTTAAATATCTATCTATGCACCTTAAAAAGAAAGCCTATGCCAGCTTTTCTCCGTTTTTCCACTTATTTCTTCAAAACAACTCAACGAATTTTGATATGGTTTTGACTAATGGAAGAGCGTTAATCGAGGAAGGTTTTCGTATATATTTTTCAGAAAAAAATGTGTGAAGCCGGGGCGGGTCGCTTGTTAAAAAATAATACAAAAAATAACCTTCTCTGCATTTATAACAAAAATATTTAACTTCGAATAATTAGACAATATATTTTTTAGTTTCTTGATTAGGATTTGATTTATTTTAAAATTGGTTTACGTAATTAAAACAATATAAATTTTGATTTTGATTTTTAACGTAACGTGTGGCAGACAGACTATCGTGTTTACTTATTCATTGTGAAATATTCCACAGAGATATGGAATAGAAAAAAAGGAAAGGGTACAAAAATCGATAAGCTGTATTTATCAATAATGTTCGTGAAGGGATTGTATCGAATTTATGGTTTCGGGAAACAGCTGCTCCTTTCCCTTTATGAATTAGAAGGGAATAGAAAGAAGCCATATTCAGCCCTGCACTAAATCATTTTAAATAATAAAATTTAATACCCGGATTCTTAATTTACATCAACTTAAACGCTTTTAGTTTATTTAACTCTAGATGGTTTTTTACCGTAACTAGACTTAAATTTTGCAAGAAGATTACTTACTTCATATGTAGGTATTAAAATCTACACAAATATTATAGGGAGGTAAAACTTGTATAGTTCTTTGTAATGGACAAACTCAATAACTAGTTAACTGATTTAAAAAATTATTTCTAATATAAAAACCTACATTATACCAGCGAGTGACATGGGCTGTATTAATTTAAAAATATACATATCCCTACGAAAATTATAAAAAAATTACTCAAGTCATTATTTAGCGTGGGCTGCGAAAACTATTGATACTTACTCGTTATTACGGTATTATAGTTAAGTTAACCGTTTTTTGTTCAAATTAGTCAAAACACGGGACAATAGAATCGGGACAATAGAAATAAACAATAGAATCGAATGGTGAGGACATTAAATTTTATTGTATTATTCCTTATCCCACTAAATAATTTTATAAAGATTGATTATGAACATGTAAATTCCTCATTAAAAATATTTGAATCGGATCTTTCGTTTAGGAGATATGACTGTTATAAAAAATGCTAAAATTAAAAAAAAAACCGCTTTATGTGTGAACAGCATTACGCTTTAGGAAAATCTTCTAAAACTGACACTAGGTTACTGTCGAAAGATGGGTTCTCCAGTTCATGACTGCTAAGCCCTGCCACCACCACAAATGATCATGTAACTAATGCACAAATTTGCAAAGTAATATTATGAAAGAAGAAACATTATAGCACCGATAACGATACATTGTGTGCGGTACAATACATCCATTATTATATTAATGAAACATAAGGATGGAGCACAAAAGGTAACCGAGACGTAACTATACAATCACTTTTATACTGTGTTTGCTTTATTTAACCTTACATTAGAAGGATTGTTTGGTATGCAGGGGAAGTTTGTAATAGCTACCCCTTTTTGACCTAATTATAAGACCTACCTATAACACTAAGACCTAGTAAAAGTATGCAGAAAATGCATAGACTGTGGTTCTGTAAAACCCATGTTTTTTTTATTCTTTACTAGTTTTTGCCGGCTACTTCGTCCGCGACCCTTTTTGTTAGCTTTTCTTATGTCTTAAATTAAATAAATATCTTAAAATATTGATTTTTAATATATTTCCGTTTACTTAAAGTAGGTAAGTCAGTGGCATTACACAATATCATCGGTCGAAGCTCAGATTTTATAGCGTCAACGATGTAAACATCTTAATGGATAATAAAGTTCATATATCGTATTATAGAATTTATTACGAATTGCTTCCCCCGCAATTGCCATAAATGTATCTAAAAGAACAGGGCACGTGACACGGAATAATGCAGGGATATTTACAAATCCCTGTGAATAATGGAGAGAGATGATGTAGCGATTTCTATTTTTTTTCTTAGCCTCAATAGCCTCAATGGTTTAGGAAAAACAAAATTAGGACAAACCTATAATATACAAACCTATGGGTAGTATAGTATATAAAATTTATAAGAACTAAATCGAAATTGGTAATTTTGTATAGGAATATCCACTTCGGATTACTTTCAATGCTAGCGTTCATGGTGGACTTACATTTGACTGACAGCTGCACTTTCCATTACTATTGTTCATTCCTTGCTATTGTGTCAAATTGATATTAAATTATTAAATTATTTTTCGGCAAAACCCGGGGGACTCCCTATTGTATTTAAACTTTTCAAGATAAGATTGGAAGATTTAAAAATAAAATTTCGTATCGTTTTACAGTTTTCATAACAACTCTCAAGAGAGGAAAAGCTGACATTGGTCATCAAAGATTAACTGGAGTTGGAATCAATCAATGTTAAGTGGCACGAAGTTTACCGGATCATCTCAGTCCTAGATTACGAATGCACGAAAAAGCTAGTAACAATATAAGACGTTCTAATTGTAACTGTTTGTTTTGGCATGGATAAGAAAGTATGGAAAGCTGAGGGTGAGACATAATAAAATTAATGTCCTTGTTTACAACATTTGGCTCTACGCCAACTTGTTAGTTATAACACAGAAAAAATAGTTATGCCTCCTAAAGATATTCACGTGTGTATTAGTTTCACTATGTTTGCAAGGTGCATTGATGCATTTATATTGGTTTGTGTATGCTTCAATAATTCGAAAACCTCCAATGGATTGACTTGAAACTTTCACACACCACTGCATTTAAATAGAGCAATAATGTTATATACTTTTTTCCAAAATTTCATCGGAAAATTTTCATACGTTGACCGTTGTTCAGATAGTTTATTCAATTTTCATTTAGATTTTTCGTTATAAGCCCCGCAAAATGCTAATGCGCTTCACGGCCATTTTGGTGACGTAATCTCCTGACACACTCAGTGCCGACTTTGTTAGCTGTATGTTTAGTTGCGGATAAGGTCACGTGGATGTTGATGTGACAAGTTCCTACGCATAAACAATTTGTTGAGATTATATTTCCTAATCCTCCCTGTTTCACTGTTGTGAATGCCTAAAAGGCATTTAGTTCGTCTTCTAAAATCTTACAATAATACGTTTCAACGTTTAAACGAAATAAGCTTCTATGATAATATGAATATAATATTTTACATATTAATTACTCGCTTTATTTACACTTTGTTTATACACTGATGCGATCACATTAAATGCTATTAAATAATTATATAACTGTTATACCTATATTTACATATTATATACTAATACATAAAATATAATAAATTTATGTAGTTTACTACATAAAAAATAAACATAAATAATATATAATAATATATATTCGATATATAATGTACATGTTGAATTTGTTGTTTAAAAGACTACGAGTATCTTTAAAAGAATAAGAGTACATAAAAACTAATGAACGTTTGTTCAAAAACGCAAATCTCCGAAATCTACGTTGTCGGTACAGAACAGAAAAGGACATCTATAGGTACCTTTCATTCAGAAAATAAAGCACTATTTCCGAGAGATACTCTAATATTAATAATTTAATAAGTAAAAAGATGAAATAAATATTGCAAAGCATAAAAAAAGTGGTACGGTCAAAGTCGCGGGGTAAGTGATTAAATATAAATATTTAATCAAAAATAGTCGCGCAGAGTTGTAGTCACTCTAATAAAACATCCATTAAATATTAAAAAGAAGAAAACCTTTAGAAATTCGATTTGTTAAATGACTTTTAAAGTTTATGAACTTGGTTCGTTCTTATTGGGCCCCTTGAAAAATTAATTCGAAGCAGCATTCTCAGTTGGTTCCATTTTTAAATTTAAAAAAGATCCTTTATTTACTGTATTTGCGGTAACGAACTTATCTATACCAATATATAAAGCTGAAGAGTTTGTTTGTTTGTTTGGTTGTACGCGCTGAAAATAAAAGTTATGACGCTTCATCTCGACAATTCAAAGTCGAAGACTTAATAATGTCCACGTAGTTACTATCTTTTTAAAAACTTTTAGTCGTATTTTTACCCAAATCTAAACTGTCGTAAAGTTCTAAACTAAGAAATGGGAAGTGATTTCGGTCGCTGTATTTTCTGATCCCCTGGCTAAGAGTTCGCGTCCTAAGGGAGACTTGTTCGTATAATGTGTAGGTAAGAAATAAAAAGAAATTATTCGAAAACTTCAAAGCTCAAAGTTCTTTATAAATTACTAGCGACCCACCTCCAGCTTCACATGGATTTATTTTTTCAAATAATTTACACAAAAATACCTTTTTTTTTTCTTTAGTGAAAATAGTTTTAAAATCCGTTTATGTTGTATGAGAAGTTAGCGGATAAACAGATAGAGGCGGACAGCGACTTTTCATGAATATAAGGAGGCGTAACATACGGAGGCAAAAGCTTGCTTAGATCACATTCATCGTTTTCTTACATTTTGATTTGAACTAGAACAGGCGAGCCCAAACTTGAACTGTTGGCGATCAAGCTCAAAATCGATCAATAGATTCCGCAAGTATACATATGTACAGTCGGCCGCATAAGTCGATTAACATATTCAAAAGTGCAAAACAACGTAACACTCAACGCGCCATAAGTCGTTGTCACGACTAGACAACAAAATAAACTTCATGTACAAACGATCGTAAAAAGCTTCAGTAATTAAGTAAGTAAGTTGAGTGTTCAGTTGTTTTGGACTTTTGAATGTGTTAATCGACTTATGCGGCCGACTGTACATACTTAAGTAGTGTAGGGTGCATCATGGCATAGCCACCAGCCATCAAGTGAATCGTCAGCCTGTCTGATGAACTTTACAAAAAAATAATTGTTTAAGAAAATTTAGTATTTCAACACAGCGCAACAGATGTTTTCGTTGATAATTTTAGCTCGTAACTTTCTAGTCAACGAGCAGCTAACTGTGTTTAAACGATTTATTACTGGAAAAGTAGAGAACAATTTCATTTTATAGAAATAAAGCTACTGAAGCGATTTGTGTGTTCTTTAAGCATCCAGAGCCAACAGAAGTTATTGCACATTCGATTTACTATACGTACTTTTAATAAACTAAAGCTATCTAATAATAATCATAATAATTGAAGCGAATAAACAATTTGTTCTACGGGTGTATACGAGTAGTTTGTAATATTTCAAAGGTAACGAAAACATTTCAACGAGCTGCTATAAACAAACATAAAGTTTGGACAATTTACTAACTGAATACTATGGTTATCATAACATTTGTGGAGATTCTAGGAACGGTTTGATCATTCATAATATATCAAAAGAAAATAAATTTAAGTCAAACGAGTCTCAAAATCACCTCATATGTTTTCTTCAGACACTGTTTTCAATGAGGTTTTCAATGTGTGAAATCTAGGAAAATATTAAAAAATATCAATATCACTTTGTAGTATACCTGACATGAATAATATATTTGGATATTTAGACAGTTCTTAAAACATTTATCAATACGACTGTATAATATTTCTTGAATTTTCGATCAATGCTAAGTGGATCCTTAAATAAGGGGATAAGTGGGAAAAAAATTCCACATCCCTACCAAGGGGGATGAAACGGACGAATAATATGTTATTATAAATAAATAAATAAAAAAAAAAAAAAAATTCACAATCTTCATTGACTTACATTGTTATATTTGCAGTACCTACTTTTCAAACTTTTAAAGATTCGTTACTTCGTTTCGTTACTTTTAAAGTGTTACAAACTAATCATCAATAATAAAAGTTCTAAGCAAACGCTTTTATAATCGGTGTTCATGTTCATAATAAATTAAATGAATGATAGAGAAAACTGCTTATATCAGTCATAATATTTTATAGTTCCCATTAGTGTAATTATTTATCAATACAATTTATTATTTTCATTGTTCCATCTCCTAATTCAATTAATAGCTGATTGTACTACTGATAATTTCATATCCATTTTATTGCATTTTTACAATATTATACAATATATATAAATATAAATAAATAGTAGTCATGTACTTTTTCGGTTTGATATATATAGTTAGATTTTAGGGCAAATGCCATCCTAAATTTTTTAAATTTAGTGTAGCATTTAATTTGGCAAACTATCTTTATATCTTTTGTTTTTTTTTCTTTTTTGCAAAACTTGATAGATATTTTGATAAATACGCATTACAAAAATTAATTTAAAAATGGATTCTTTTTGAATAAAAAAAATGGATTTTATGTTGTTAAAGTGAGTTTGTTTATTTATTTGTTACGCTTTCACGCCTTAACTACTCAACCGATCTTTATGAAATTTTGCATACACGTAGTCAGCGATACAGAAAAGAGCATAGGATACCTAAAATAATTTCAACAATGAGCATGAGCAATAAGATTGAATAATAGTTATAACATCTATTAAAAGGGGGAGCAGACGAAGTCGCGGGCAAAAGGTAAACTTTTCGCCTCCGCCTAGAAAGCTCTCCTAGACCTAGAAGGCCAAGAAGGCCTAGAAGAAGTTCTACACTTCTACTAAACTACCCAACGAATTTCGATACGGTTTTCACTAATAGAAAGAGCGATAAATGTCGAAGGATGTGTATAAAATTTGCAGAAAAAATGCATCCGTGCGAACCCGAGGTTGGGTTACTAGTAATCGTACATGTTAAGTTATTTATGCACTAATTGGACAAAGCTCCTTTACATTCATAACAATTTTTCAGTAAACTCGTATTTAGATCGCTGTAAGAAGGGCAGAGAACTTTTCTTTATGCTTATGCGTGGTTGTGGTTATGCGGTTGTGGGGTTGTTTCGTATTGTCATTAAAGTATGCATCATAAAAATAATATTAAAGCAGAAAGAACTTAAAACATTTTACAGCAATAAGATTTCATATTTTGTTAACATTTTTGGATTTAGAAAATAAAATATTAAAAGTAAATCATTTAATAATTCATAAGTTCAAAATAATCATAATTCATATTTATTTTATTATTTTTAGAAAATTGTGATCAAGCAAAATACGATATTTTTAATAGTTTTTCTTTATAAAATTTTAACTTAATGCTTAAAATAATTTAACTTGAGTGATATTAACAACTAAATTGCAAAAAGAAAGCTTGGTGCTCTTAATAAATATTTTAAAATAACCTTCGATCTAAGAACACTGATAAGAAAATATAGCGAAATACACTTTTGTTACACGTATCGCGAAAGAGAAAGTTCATACAGGAGAAAATCTCTCAAAGAAAATGTCTCATAAATCATACAGGAAGCCGTCTAATCCGACAAGATCAAATCTACATCACTAGAACTTCAAGCGAAGAGTATGCACAGGCACACAGAGTAATACTGCAGTATTTGGAAGTATCTGTGCATCGTAAGAGAATTCGTGCAGCGCGCAACAGGGTGGCGCGAAAATGTTAGTACCTGATGGCCTGTAGCAGCCGTTAGATTCACGTAAGACGAGGTATACCGACCCTCCGCGCAGTTCCACGCGGACTAACGCACTTGCTCGCCACCGCACCCATTGCAGCCCCGAATCCACCCCAGAACCCACCCTCCGCTCTCCCACCCTGCAGTCCTGCGTGTTACCAATTCTCCATTTGATTCCACTTTCCACTTTGTTGCACATGTCATGTGATGATAGTATGTCAAGTTATTGACAAATTTCCAATCAGTGACACTAAGTGTAGCGAGTTTTTTAAATCATGTTACTTTTTTGTACTTTAGCTCCTATGAAAAATGTAAAATTATTTAAATTTCACTACAATTCATAAATAATTACGTCAAATTCGGTTCAATGCATTAGATATGAAAATTGTGTTGATGACATGAATAAATCTAAATTTTAGTCGATTGCAATATAAATACAGCAGATTGTATAAATTGGTTTATAAGTGGAGGGAAAGTTTATATGCGGAACCGATGCAGAATATTTAAAGAAATCTTTCACTATTTAAAAGATACATACATACTTTATTTTCTTTTTTATATAAAATATTCTTTTTACTAGTGAATATAGCCATATATTAAAGCCATTAAGGCAATAATTGCTATCTATTCAGTATACAAATTGTACAAAAGCACGAAACTTTATTATTCAGCTTAAAAGATTTAAAAAATAGAACGGCTGACAAATATTATGAGCAATAAAGATAGATAGTGAAACTATATAAAGAATACGGTATTCACTGAACTAAATCAATTAAGGTATTCATCTCTACAATACCTTAAAAAGAGTATGTGTCTGTATGTTTGTTGGCTCGATTCTTTTGAACCAATGGATTACGTGATTCTTTGGAACCACTGTGAAACATTTTGAAACTTCCAAATAAGTACTAGGTATATTTTCAGACTGTCATTTGCAGATTTACTGTTGTTTTATATTGTTTTTAATCAAATATAATAACATTTAAATAAATATTGGAAACTAGCTGCCAGCTCCTGGCTTCGCACGGGTGCATTGTTTGTCTGCAAATTATATATTAAAACCTTCCTCATTTAACAGTCTTTGCGTGAAAACTGCATGAAATCTGTTCAGTAGTTTTTGAGATCATTGCGACCATACATACTGACAGATGCGGCGTAGGACTTTGTTCTATAAAATGTAGAAAAAAAATGTTTTGTAATCAAAACTTTAAAAAAATATTCATGGCGCTTACTAATGGCAAACACTCGCTGAAACTACCTCCAGAAAATAATAATATTTAAAATAAAATCGCCCTTTAGTCAACTGCACTCGTACGAAACCGGGTCGTGTAGCTAGTACGTATGCGGGAAACATAATTTTAAATCTCCTCTTGATTGTTCCAAATAAGTTACCAATAATTCTCTACACCGTTCGAACTCCAAAACACAATTGAACTGTTTAGAAGCTTCAGCTACACCCTCCCCCTTTGCGAGCCAAGGGGGACCTTGCGACCCAGCTGTGGAGGGGTGGGGTACGAGGGGCGTGTGACGTGCGGGTATACCGGGATCCCGGAAGATGCGACCTGTGCCGGATGGAACGGGGCCTGGCACACTTAACAGCGGACATAGGACCCTGTGGGAGTTCCAACCAAACATGGTCCCTCAATAATGTCACTATCCTTGTATCAGATTGCAAGGAACCTTACTACACGTATATTGTAAATGTGGTTCGATATATAAGATAAATGTACGCGTTGGAAGTTTATGAAATACGTGACTAAACAAAAGCGTATAGATCCTGGTATTTATCGTTTCTCTTATACTACTTGTTGTTTACTTATTATTTGTTATTATTGCTTTTATACACATGAGCCTTCCTCTTTTATTGCCTTTCTATTAATGAAAATTGTATCTAAATCAGCGAATGCTTGCATAGATATATTACTTATTTAGTTGATCTAAATCCATTCGTTTAGAAGTAGTAAGCAGAGAAACAGAAAGAAGCAGACAGCGACTTTGTTTTATACTATTTACTAGCGATCCTCCTCACAATTCGCACGGATGTAATTTTTAACTGTAAATTATATAAATAAAAGAAACCTTTTTAGTTTATATCTCTTTCCATTAGTGAAAACTGTATTAAAATCCGTTGGGTTTTTTAGAAGAAGTTGGCGGAGAACAGTGAAAGGCGGACAGCAACTTTAATTCATATTAAATATTTGTAAAAGGTATATTAAAATATTAGCTAACGCCCGCGACTTCGTCCGCGTTAAAAAAGAAAAAAAGCCTATCCTGTGTCCTGTACATCTAAATTTTTATCTACCAAGTTTCATGAAAATCAGTTAATTCGTTTAAGTGTTATGGAGGAATACATACAATACCTACACTTACAGATTTATTATTAGTATTGATTGATTGATAATTTATAGGTTGCAGTATAAGTTTAAATACATATATTCGCTTACACTGAAGCCCTTCGCAGTTACCACTGGCCTGCCAACCCTTTCACACGCTCGCAACAAAACAAATAGGCAAAATAATTCCCTTTAACAAACTTGTAACGCTACAACTTTGTACATAAATAGCTTATTGTTATATTGTCCGCTACAACACAAATAAAAGGAAAAAGTTCAGAACAGGGCGTTATTTGTGTCAAGAACTGTCGTCAGGTTATAAGAGCACACCATTAAAATTTCAATGCAAAAACATTCATTAAAATTGGAAGCTTTGTTCCTATTTTATTCCCGGAATTCCTCTAGGAATTAGGAGTTTTATTTTTAATTTGTGTACTTTTTTATTACTAGCAAATCGCCCCCGGCTTCGCATGGATTCAACTAACATAAGAACCGTGAGTAGTTTCTTCAAGAAATTCAGTCTTTTTATAAGCGACCAATATACAACTACACATAATTTCAAAAGTGATTTGTATCAACCGAACTATTGCTACCCAAAAGTTGCTCTAGTTCGCTCCTAACGACCGAACTACTGCTACTAGACCAAATGAGGATAGTAAAAAATCAAGACATAATTGAGTCTTCTGTGTGAAATTAAATGACTAAGAAGTCAGAGGTCATGGACCGCCTAGACAAACCTAAGGCCTGTGCTAAGCAGTATCTATCGAAAATGTTAATAACGAAGTAGTTCAGGAACTCTTAACGTGCCCAAACCATATAAGATTTACTGGATAAGAATAACTTTTAAACAGGGACTGACAGAAGAATAGGCATCATTCGGTGAACTTCTTCAAATTTTTTCATTATCACCAATGGATGATGAAAAAAACATACCAACGAAAGCGCAGGTTTTTACAACCTGCATTATGCTGAATTGGAGCCGGTTTGTGGCGGGGGACGTATGCTCTTAAAATGTCCTTTGCACAAATAAAACATTATTCTATCCTATAAAAGATTTAATTCTTGAAAAAATAAAATTCCTTATAAAACTTGACAGAAACACGTAGGTTATAATATTAACGTGAGGTAAGATAAAATTTAAAGTTTTGAACTTACGCCGCTTCGGATAGTCGTTCCAAGTGAGTTCAGAGGTCGCTCTCTCACTATCTAATATCTATAAAACTCCAGAGTGCTGTTAAACTAACATTGAAACTTCGTCTTCGCGAAGATTTAATTCCGCTGAATTAGCTTAGTGCTACAAACTTATTATTTAGTAATAACCACAGCAGTTGGAAGTAAATATAATAACTACCTACTTACTTGGTCTCGAAAAGTAGACAGTATATTTTGGATCCTCAGCCAATTATCTATTTCTTAAAGTTTTAGTAGTTTAGACATGATATCTTAACATGGAGATTAACATCTGATTAATGGATGAAAAGGATTTTATATCAAACTAGCTTCTATCCGCGACTTCGCCCGCGTAACTTTGTAAGTTATATTTTTAAGCTGTTTTCACCAATGGAACCACTCTATCCATTAGTGAAAACAGCATTAAAATCAGTGCAGTATAGTTTTTGAGTTTATCGCGAACAAACAGACAGACGCGGCGGAGGACCTTGTTTTATAATATGTAAGGATTTAATATATTAAGGGCCTCTTTCACAAACTACTAGTAAAGTGTTGATTAGCTACTTTTAGAAATAATTTTCTGTTATATTGAATTATGCACTCGGTTTACTGCATCATTCGATAGGCAAATTTTTTTAATTATTTTCTTTTCAATGTTTGGAACTTTTACCGTAAAAACAAAGGTATATCAGCTCCATTATCCCCGGTTACCGGTGACTTTAAATGACAGTTTAGCCTACTTGACGTTGGTGAAAGAGGCGCTAAGTAATATATATCTCGAATAGGTTGCCTGAAAATTTTAACTGACAATTTTGATATGATTAATTATATATTTTTTTAAATCTTACTTGTTTGTTTGATAGACAAATTACATACCATTCGAAAGTATGAAGCCAATTTCCATATCTATAGATAGAATATGCAAACTTTTGGTTGACTATTTTATCCTGTCATAACTATTGGATAGGCAGGTATAAACAGGTAAGTCTATAGGTACTAAATATTTTACACTCGTCTTTTATAATAAATAAATAAAACGCTTTTTAGAATTTTTTGCAGACAGCCCTATATCACCTATATCACCGTGTTTTTTCCTATATTTGTTTTACTGAGAGCTGCATGCAGCAAAGGGCGATTTCTCAAATTAGTATGTGGAACATTCTAAGGAAAAGAAAAGGCATAAGAAAATCATAATTATCTTAAAATATCAAGAATTTTTAAATTTAGAATTTATTTCTGAGGGATGTTTGTAGTTCAGCATCGTATTTTACTGTCGATAAAGAAAAACGAAAAATAAACCTATTTTTATAATAGTGAATTTTTGATAGAAAAAGTTATTTTTATTAAATAAATTAATGTTTTAATTTGTCATATTAAAAAATTCTGATTCTTAAAGATTTAAAACAATTAAAAATCAGTTTCATTTATAGAATCTATACAAGCAAACAATTTATATTATCACTAGCGACACGCCTTCGGCTTTGCACAGATCCAATTTTTCCCGCAAATTGTATTAAAAAGTAAAAAGCAAATTTTATACTTTAAAAAGTCTTTTTCGTTTATCGTTCTTTCCATTGGTGAAAACCTTATCAAAATCCGATTCCATGAAGCATGGGTACACGATTAATGCATGAACTTGGGCCTCTATATCTTTTTCTCATGTATTAGGTCAGAAAAATTAAATAAACTTCCGAGTTTTCGTATAAGCTACGAACTGCGTAAAACAACTTTGTTCTCGAGTTACGAATTGTTAAGGCTCATTTACATTGAACCGGTTCAGTATCTCAATCCAACACTGGAATCCAGTGGCCTCTGATTAGCCATGATTTGTTCAGTACGCTTATAAGCCAAATTAATTTGTAAAAAGAACCATATTTTATTGTTTATTGAGCACTTAATACTAGACTGAATTTTGACATGTGTTTACAATGGGCAATAGCGATCCAGTACCACTTGTTTCCAGAGCTGGAATGTGTCAATGTAAATCAGCCTTAACTGAGACACGAACGGTACTCAACAAAGAGCCCGTCTCTTAACAAATAAATGGCATTTATGGTGCATAAAAATCACATCACTATACAAGTAGTAAATAATGTGATTTAAGAACGTCATGAATGTTGATGAGCTGTCATGACCAGTTAGATCACAGTGACGGGGAGGCGCGGGGAAGCGGGAGGGAGGCAGGAGTTCGAACGAGGTGTCTTTGGGTCGAGCAACAGGCGCCGGCTGATCAATGAGTGCTCCCCGCTCCCAACATTTCCCTCTCCCTTCCACCTGCGCCGCACTTGTTGCGCGCACAACGTAATTTCGCCTTTGTTCTGATAAAGAATGCGTGTACGCGAAAATGGCATTTACAGCTCATAGAATAAAAGTAACGCCGTCAGCATTTTTATCTTGGCCCTCGTGTACCTCTCGATTGCGCTCTCAAAGCCAAGTACTTTCTAAACAGCTCAGGCTTAGTGTTAAACTGCGTACATTCCCCTCAGTTGTCGGCATTATAATGAAAAATTTTAGTACCTAAATTGTATCAGTACAATGAAACAAAACTTAAAACCGCTTCTCTAACGATATTAAGATAAACAAGTTCAACAATATTAATTGGGTGGTTATCGATTTCTATCGACGACTGAATTGTACTCGTAGTTAATTTTAATGCAACATACACACATTAAAATTAGTTTGTTTTTAGAACTGCTTTCAAACGTACATCCAAGTATTTTTTCACAAAATCATATGTTAAAAATGTATAAAATTATTATACTCTTCAATACCTATTCATAATTCATACCTTTCATAATCTATTGTACAGCTGTTAAATTTTCAAAAATTATTGAAACGAACGATTAAGAAATAAATATTTTATTATTAAATTACTTAAAGCATAACTGTAATATTGTATAAATGTGTACCTAAAAAATAATTTATCGGTCTTTCCTTGGCGAAAACTGTATCAAAATCCTAGGGTGGTAAACTGACGTATACCGTTACACCCTGTTCAATACGCCAATTTGTTAAGCTAGGGTATCCTTACATATACATTTGGGAAACAAGGATTCTAAATTAAATTATTATTATTAATAAATTAAATTATTATTATCCTTACATATTATTATAAACAAATTTAGCGATGATCTCAAAAACTAGTGAACGGATTCTCATGCGTTTTCCCCGAGAATGGAAAGAGCGAAGAGACGGGGAAGGTTTTAATATAATTTGCAGGAAAATTGCAACCATGTGAAGCCGGAAGCGGTTCGCTAGTAATTCTTAATTAAAATTCTTCTTATTTTATTATACTAATGTAAATTTTTATTATCTCAATTATTAAACTTATTACGTATTACGTATAAAAATTTAAAATTATTTCATATTACCACGGTTTCCAAATTTTTTTTTTATTTAAAACTAAGAGAAACAAAGGATATATTCATGGTGTGTGATACAAATAAAAATTATTTATTTTTATAGTTTTATTTTTAAGTTACTCGTATACATGCAGACTGGGACATGGAAGGTTTTCTATGAGTTGGCAAAACAGAACAACATTTACTACGAGTAACTACAAAATTACTCAAAATAAGAAAGTTGGCGAGTATGTGAATGCTCGGCGGACGGCCCATTAGGGCGCTTTCTATTTAGAAGGTTGGGGCTAGACTGCTGCCGCACGACAGCAGGTCGGGAGCAGTGCAACGCACGTCCGGTAGCAGGACAGCAACAACGCATATACTCGTACTATGTGCTTCAGTAGTTGTTTGCTAGTGAGGAGATCGATCGTGTCTTCCTTTGTTACATTTTGTTAAATAAAATTTTTGCATGCCTACTTCTTTACATATGATATAAAAACAGAAGATTTTTCTAACTTAAATAGAATTGTATCCAGCTATTTGGAATTCTAAGTGTCACGAGTATTCAAATCGCTTGGAGAAAAAAAAAACCTTAAAAGTTATCACAAGTCTCTCCCTTAGGCCGATATAGTATTTTTGAATATTGTTTCTTTACGTTGAATTCCGTTTTTAATCAAATCATATAACTCATTGAAACACTCTCTAGACATTCTAAAATAGTTAAAAAAGTTAGCTTCATTTGCTTTATCTTGGGTTAAAGCGTATAAAAATCGCCAGTTTTGTATGTTCAAGAAAACATTGGAGACGCTCTAATTCGGCGTGTTTTTTTTTTTAACAAGAGCTTTAACAAAAACGCTTCATCGTCTGAATCGATGGTAAAGACTGAAGTCTGGTTTCGATGGACACCACTAAAATTCGATCGGACTGTAGCTTCAATTTCTAGATCTTCAAATTATGTTATGTTATAGGTATGTTATGTTATAGATCTTATGTTTATAGGTGGGTAAATGTATTGTAAGGGAAGATGACTGGTCCTATTGGAGAATTATGGGGGAGACCTATGTCCATATTAGTGGACGTCCTATTTTTAAATGCAGTTGCCCTTATTCAAAACCTACCTCTTTTCAAAACAAAAACTGAGAGTAGAAGCGTGCGGTTGAAACATATAGATCTTGTATGTGGACAAACAGCTCTTCTAAGAAAGGGCATATTGGGTATGGCGTCCTAAATATATAATAATTTGTCAATAGATTTAAGAAACAAAGACTTAGTAGATTTTAAAAATAAACTGAAGACAGTGTTGGTCGAAAGGGTTTACTACACCATTCATGACTTCTTTAATGAAAAAATTTAGTATCAGAAATTATATACTTGACGTTAATGCTGACATTAAATAATATAACTTAATAATACCTTTTAAAATTAGATTTAAGATAAATATTTTTGTATGCCAGCAATGGTAGGTAATATAGATCCTATATATTATGTAATTAAAATACCTATTATGTACATATGATCAACAAATAAATTATTATTATTATTATTTATATATTGCTTGTTGCAATGCAGCATATATTATTGCAGTAAAATAATCATTATACATACATTTTATAATTATATCCTCATGATAAATTTGTAATGATTATTTGACTGATGAAACTTCTTGTTATTGATATCTGTACATTTGTACATTGCTTGTATAACAAATTATTACTTAAACATAAAATCTAGGTATTAGTTTCTTACACGCCATATTCCGAATTAGCATTTCAATTAATTTCGATATAGTAGGTAATTCGATATAATAAGACTCGATAGTAGCCCAATCAAGACCATGATAGTAGTACTCCATAAAAGATACTAACAGTAGGATACTATACTAGACTGAATACTAAAACAATCGTCGAAAAAAAACAACTCCAGCTAAGCCAGCAATCATGTTAAGTATATCGATATAATCCCAAATAGATGGATTCCGCGCGTTCATTTGGTAAAAATGCAACTTCTTCTCATCTGTGTACTGAAAATGAAAAAAAATACATGTTATTTTCGCGTTTCAAAGCCTATGCAATTTAACTTCTTAAACAGTAAATCCAATATGTTCGGGACAGCTTGTAAATAGTGTTCGAAAACATTTAGTGATCGTCTTAATATTAAAAAATAAACTAAAATAGTGAAATAGAAAGAGACAAATAGTGAAAGAGATAGATATAGTATTTAGGGCGGTTGTGTCATGCTTGCGCGTTATCGGCGCAAGCTCTGTTCACTCATGGCACGGCCGCCACTAGTTGTATAAGCAACTTTTTGATGTTAAGTAGGCGATTTTCTGTGTAAAATCAGTCTTCTCTTCTTAAGTCTTAGTCATAATAAAGACCAGTAATAGTACAAAGCTTTCGTTTTGGAATTTACAATCCTCTCCTCCTCGACCAATCGTCGACAACAGCCAGGCCTCAAATGTTACAGGGCTCCAGTCCAGTACACAATATAAACGTCCAATAAGTCTTGTAGCAAATTGAATTACAATTCAATTCAAATATTTGCACCAAAAGATTTAATTTTTCATTATACTAAACTCCGTTTTTTTCCGTAGTGCTGTACTAATATCGGTTTTACTTAAATATTTATTAGTTTTACTTAACAAATATATTTTTGATATTGTGTTATTGTTTTGTAACGTTCATATTGTTATTTTAAGGGTTGAATTTAGTTTAAAGCAGGATTACTAATGAAAGTCGATTTGGAATGAATAAAAAACAATTCACAATTTATATGTAGTCAAATAAATAAAAAATAGTATAATGCATTCCATAGCTATTGATTTGTGGTATAGCTATTTATTCTCATCAAAAAAATTATAATAATCGAAAAGAATTGCGACTTATAGAACGGACTTTACAAAAAATATAATTTATACAATTAAATAATAATTAATGTTAATTCTAAGCTAATTAATGTTCTATAAAGCATCCGAAGCATTCGATCCATTGAAAAACTTACGGTTTTAAGTTTTTCAATAGGATCGATTTTTTCACATCACTATTTTTGTATGGTCAAAAACCTGCAAGCCAGGAAATGTCAAATTACTCCATCGTATTATGGAACGGATTATATAGTTTAAAAAGATTTGGCAGAACTATGTTAGTCCAGTATTCTTCACCTGAATTTTCGTGAGTAGCTTCAGTTTGCCGAGACGCCCAACATTTTCCTCTGCGAAAATTCTCGATAGAGGTAGTAAAAGTAGTGCGCAGCCGTAAACAACTTCCAAGCGTAGGACAGGGAAAACGTACCACTCAATTTGTAGGACTATGCGGCCATTTTATTATACAAATGTTTACTAAGCTGCATACAAAAAATCAGCTGGTTAGTAATAATTTTTATGACCTCATTATTTTTTATATATTGGGAGTGGTTTTTTGGGAGGGATGGGATTACTAACCAGCTGATTTTTTGTCATTTGTATAATAAAATGGCCGCATAGTCCTACAAATTGAGTGGTACGTTTTCCCAGTCCTACGCTTGGAAGTTGTTTACGGCTGCTAACTCCTTTAGCTACCTCTATCGAGAATTTTCGCAGAGGAAAAAAGTGGACGTCTCGGCAAACCGAAGCTATTCACGAAGTTTCAGCAGTGACGTAGCTAGGCGTGGGCGAAGTGGGCCCCGCCCACGGCCTTGCACTTAAAGGGGCCTCACGAAGCCTCTTTAAATGCGATGCCACCACCAGCTAAATCTGCTTCTATTGACAGTGGAAGCAGATTTAGCTGCAAATAAATCTTATTTTTTAATTTATATGCTTTTCAATATTCTCCCACCGTGCATTTATATTTTTTCACTATCATAAGTAGGTATGTCGTGTCAAAGCATGTTTGGTAAGATAGTTTTACTGGGTAGATCTTGGGCACGAAACAAAAGGGGCCTCGCTGATGCGACTTTGCCCATGTCTATATTAGACCACGCTACGTCACTGAGTTTCAGCCTGTTAGTAATCAGATAAAAATCCAGGTGAGGTATACTGGACTATGTAGTTTGACATTTACCATCAGAAACGGACTAGCCGTGTTGAATCCGAAAAATACATTGAATATATTTTCCAAAAGGAAACTTAACAAGTACAAACCTGTTTCACTCTAAGTATGTATTCATCTTCAAGTAATTCTTCCTGAGAATGGTGACGAAAGCTACGAAATTTCTTCAAGGCGGCTGCAGAATTATTGCTATGAAGAGTTGCGAATTCATCATCCGACTTTCTTAAATTGAAACGTCCACACGAAGACGTCATTAGATCATTATAAGGCCAGACGGGGTAATTATAAGACGAAAACAACAACTTTTAGATTTTCAAGATAATAGCAATACTTAAAAAGATCTTAGAAAGCTTAAAACTATGCACTCCTAAAGTATCTATCTTGCATTAGATTCACATATGCTATTAAATGTCTAGAAAGTAATTTTTTAACACAAAATATGCGTCTCATTTTTTTCCTGTACTACGGGGTAACTATAAAACACCATACTTTAAAAATAAGACATCGAATAACTTCTATGCTGTAGATGTTTTTTAACTGACAGGGTTATCGTAAGATAGAGTGACAAAAAATGATACAAATAAATAAGAAAACTTTCATTAAGTCTTTTATTTTCTCAGAAACTTCTTAACAAAATTAAAACACTTTATTTTACTATGCTTAACATAGATAATCTTTGGAATGTAATTACTAGGTTTTTAGTACGAGTAGTTAAATCACTGTCACAAAATGTACCACATAGGCATGAGATCACAATTATTCATAATAAATGGAAAATTGTCCACAAACAAAAAAAAAATGCATAAAAATCAATTCAAGTACAAAAATGAGACGTTTTTAGTCCTCACTACATTGTATAAAACAAAGTCGCGTCCCGCTGTATTTGTCCCTATGTATGCTTATATCTTTAAAACTACGCAACGGATTTTGATGCGGTTTTCATCAATGGATTGAGTGGTTCTCGAGGAAGGTTTTAGTATATAACTTACAGTTACGCGGGCGAAGTCGCGGGCACCAGCTATCTACTAAAAATAAAGATACAACCGCGGAAAATTTTATAACAGCAAAGGGGTCAGGCTTTATATTACTTCTTCTTCTTCTTCCTTACTTAACACTGTCTTTCTGCCTTGCTTCGATGTGTTATAGTTGTAGACTCTTCTCCGTAGCAACACTTTTTCAATTTTATACTTCTCTTCTGCTTCTCTGTATGACAGCTTACCTTTTTGCAGTTCTTCTAAAGCTTCTTCACTATAAGTCTTCAATTTTGGCACGTAATTTCGTGGCATTTTGATATGTGCTAATAGGTAGTCTGTCTTATATTTAAACGAATCTTGTCTTATATTTTCCCGAAGACGCGTCTTATTTTTTCCCACAAAAATAAACCGTTTTTACCGTGCGCTAGCGAAAGACAGACTAATAAGACCAATTGTTCCTGCAAGTATTGCTCCCGCCGCATGCGCGGCGCAGGAGCGGAAGCACGTAGGTATAATGTCTGAGCGAGCACTAGAAAAGTTTATGGACCCTGATTAAAAGTTTTCGCGCCAAATTTCTCAACTATTGACAAATTGTTCTCAAAGTAGTAAAAGTTACAAGAAAAGGTATAAAAAAAAAATTTGGATGTTATTGCTTATGAAATAAGGAATATATTAGTCTATATAAGTAACAGAAATTCAATTTCATTCGAGGTTTTTAAACAGTGTCTTATATTTACCCAAAATATCGGATGTCTTATTATTACCCCGTTTGGCCTTACATGTTTTTTGCTATATTTTCCGCATCTTTATTTAAATCAATATTAACTTGCTGTTTTTGCTGATATAGGCGTGATGTAATCTATAAGGTGAAAACAGTGATAAGTAATAAGTAATTAATATAAGTACATTTACATTCACAAAAAGTTCAGCTTAGAAACGTAGAAGATAAAACAGAACCCTGGAATGGTCTGGAAATCAGAACATTAAAAAAGGTTGTAACAGTTTCCCGATTTCAGCAGTGACCAATTTTGTAAAAAAAAACGTACATAGGTACATTTTGATGGGCTATTTACATTAAAACTACAATTAAATATATATGAACAGCTTCATGTTTTTATATTAATTTCAAATATTACACATATGACATCATTTATTCTTTTTACATATGACATTAAAACCATAGAGAAAGCGGCCACTCCAACAATCTCCTCCTCGCGTCTCTATGCCAGTCCTAATTGAGGCATCAGTTCCTTGAGTCGCGGTCCTGGTAGACCCTTCGTCAATAGATCCGCAGCCATTTTCTTAGTCTCCAGATATTTTAGTTGCACCTGTCCACTCCGAATGCAATCTCTTATATAGTGCATCTTTAAATCAATGTGTTTGGTTTTTGATGACACTATAGGGTTATTACTTATCTTCAAAGCAGCTTGGTTGTCATTTAATATCTGGACACATTCTATTTGAGTTCCCAGGTCATTAAATAATGACTTCAGGTGTATGGCTTCCTTTGTTCCTTCGGTGATTGCGCAATACTCGGCCTCGGCTGTAGAAAGCGCAACACTCTTTTGTTTTCTTGAGGACCAACTAATACAGCCTCCTGCATATATGAAGCAATAGCCTGAGAAAGATTTGCGATCTAATTTGCAGGCTCCCCAGTCTGCATCAGCCATGCCGTACAGTTCTTGTTCGGTCTTTTTAAAAGTTATTCCGACAGTAGAGGTGCCCTTCAGGTACCTCAAAACACGTTTGGCACTCTTGAAGTGTTCGCTGCTGTAACAATCGTTAAATTGAGAGAGATAACTTACAGCAAACATGATGTCAGGCCTTGTAGCTACCGCCAGGTACATAAGTGTTCCGATCAAGTTTTTGTATGGCAACTCCATCTCATTTATATTTTTGTTCACTTCAAGTGACAATCCTGGTTCTATAGGGGTACTCGTTGGTTTGCATTCGTTCATTTTGAATTTAATTAATGTATCCTCTATATATTTTTCTTGACAGAGTTTCACTGTGTTTTTTGTGTATTTGAAATCGATTCCAAGCATCCTCTGTGGTGTTCCTAAATCTTTAATTTCAAATTTGTGTGCAAGCATTTTTACAATTTCTTGCATCTTCTCAGGGCAATTGTAAGCTATCAACAGATCATCAACCCATATGGTTGTGACAACTTTAGCTCCTCCTTTCTGCAGTATGTACACGCACGGATCTGCTTGTGATGGAACAAAACCAATATTTCTTAATTCCGTGTCTAATCGGATGTACCACTGCCTCCCTGATTGTTTTAGTCCATATAAGGATCGCTGTAATTTGCAGACTTTTTCCTCTTTAATATTCTTTATACTTTCTAGCATATCTCTAGCTTTGTTGTATATTGTTAGGTCATCCTGTTCACTCTCATCGATCATGATTTCAGTCACATATTTTTCTAGATTTTCAGGTACCTTCATTGTTATGTCTTCCTCTATATCACCGTTAAGATATGCTGTTGTAACGTCCATCTGCTTTAAATTCATGCCTTCTTGTACAGACATTCCAACGACAGTTCTGATAGAACTTAATTTGGCTACTGGAGCGAAAGTTTCATTGTAGTCTATACCCGGTCTCTGGGTAAACCCTCGAGCAACAAGCCTCGCCTTCTTCATTTTTGTACTATCTGGCGCAATTTTTGTTTTAAAAACAAACTTGTGACCAATGACCTTCATACCACTACATTTCTTTATGATTTTCCAAGTCTCATTCTTAATATGTGCTCTTATTTCAGCTTTAATTGCGTCATGCCAGTCATCTTCAGTTTCATTTTGTTCTGATAAACATGACATTTCAGACACAAACATACTGTCTTCCATATCGTCTGACATGTAGTAGTCATTTGTCCACATAGGCTTTTTCTTGCTCCTCTGAGGTCTTTGCGATGTTGTTTCTTGTGGGGTTTGATATCCATCGCTCTCAGTTCCTTCATCCTCTTCGGGTGAAATTTGGCCTTGATCAGCATTCTCGGCCCCCCTATCCTCAGATGGCATATCATCTTTACTACCTTTTTCTGAATTGGCAGCTGAGGATGACATATCTGTCAAGGGAGAATAATCCTGAATCGGCAAGTTGGAACTATGATTATTATTCTTCTTGCTAAGTTCTATCATAGTTTCACTTTTGTTTTCAGGTTTCTGTCTGCTTTCTTCAATGGCGGTTCGAGTGTCATTATAGTACATTTTATCTACAAATTTTACATCTCGACTAATTACAACATTATTTTGATCAGGTAAGTATATTCTGAATCCTTTAGCATTTTTGGCGTATCCCATGAATACTCCTTCTGTGGCTTTAGGAGAAAGTTTTCCTTTTCGGTTTTTGTTTAGGATGAAAGCTTTACTACCAAAAATGTGTAGATGATTTCCAGCTGGATTTCTGCCGACCCATTTTTCATATGGAGTTCTTCCATTTAAGGCTTTTGCTGGGCTTCGGTTTATTAAATAATTGGCTGTGCTTATTGCTTCTGCCCATAAATACGAAGGTGCTTTTGACTCTATCATTAAACATCTTGCCTTATCCAGCAGGGAACGGTTTTTTCTTTCACTTACGCCGTTTTGTTGCGGAGTGTATGGTACAGTCAGTCGCCTCTTGATACCACAATCTTTCAGTAGGTTATCAAATTCTTTGTTTCTGTATTCGCCACCGTTGTCCGACTGTAAGCATTGAATTTTCTTCTTTGTGAACAATTCCACTCCGTTTTTGTATTCTTTAAACTTTTCTATTACTTCACTTTTGTTTTTAATGAAGTAGATACAACAATATCTCGTGAAGTCGTCAATAAATGATACATAATATTTAGATCCAGCAATCGATTCAGTTTCAAACGGTCCACATACGTCAGTATGTATGATTTCTAGAGTTTCAGATGAGATTCGGTCATGGCTAGTAAATGGAAGAGATGAAAGTTTTGCTTTTATGCAAGTTTCACAAGTATCCAATTTTACTACCTTTAAATTTAATCCTCTCATCATTTTCTTTGACGCCATCATTTTCAAATCTTTTACATTTATGTGACCTAATTTACGATGCCACATTCTTGATTCATCTTGAGACTTCATTGTTAGATTTGCTGACTCTTTCGATTCAAACTCTAGATAATATAGTCCATTTGTATTTCTTGAAGCTCGCTGTATCACAGTGTTATTTTGTAGAATCGTTGCCTTTTCCTTTTCAAATAGTACCTTGTAGCCGTTATCAGTTATTTTTCCAACTGATAATAAGTTTGTCGACAATTCTGGTACATACAACGCATCGTTTAAATTATATACATCATTATTTACAGAGATTCTTATTTTTCCTCGACCTTTAATTTGTGTGGTGATTTCCTTTGATGCAAGACTCAAAACATTTGTTTCGGGAGCTAGCTCTGTGAATTTGTCTTTATCACTTGTCATGTGTGAGCTGCAACCACTATCTAGGCACCATAAGTTATCGCCAATGCTCTCTTCTGAGGCAAGACACATGTTGTAATTCTTTTCAGAACTTCTTTTTGGGTGGTTGATCCTCTTCTTAGACCAACATTTCTCGGTGGTGTGGCCCTTTTTGTGGCAATTTTGACAGACGAACCTATTTTTCTTTTTAGCATATAGTGCCTCGGATCTTACTGTTGGTTCTGTTTCTGTCTGTCTCCTGGCCTCATTTTCTTCTATTATTTTAATTTTCAATTCTTCTGGACCAGGTAACACATCCCGAGACTCGATAGCAATTCTGAAATTTTCATAAGTTGTTGGGAGACTGTAAAGCATCATTATGCTCAATAATTCTTGATGTATTTTAACACCCATATCCTCCAACTTTCCAACAACGTCCATAAAATTATTTAAATGGTCTCTTATATCCTCTTGGGAATTCATTTTCTTGAGTACCAGTTGTTTTAATAATGTAGCTTTTCTCGCTGGACCTCTACTTTGGTATATAGATTTAAGTTTATCCCATACCTCTTTTGATGTTTGACATCCTTTTATTTGTTTCAATTCGGTAGGCGAGATTAGTAAAATAAGCTCCGATTTGGCCTGTATGTCCATTTTTACAAACGTATTATTTTCTTCTGCGGTCGATGTCGGCGACAATTTCTTTTCGCCGCTAACATAATCCCACAGATCATTCTTGATTAATATCGCTTGTGCTTGAAGACACCAGGTATCATAGTTGGATCTATTTAATGTTTCAATAATCCGGTACGACGCCATTGTAACGCAATTTTCTTTTAAATCACTGTATGATCGTCGTAGGCAATTTTTCCAAACGATACCAACCACGCTCTGCTACCAATTGATGGGCTATTTACATTAAAACTACAATTAAATATATATGAACAGCTTCATGTTTTTATATTAATTTCAAATATTACACATATGTATGACATCATTTATTCTTTTTACATATGACATTAAAACCATAGAGAAAGCGGCCACTCCAACACATTTTAGGTTATTTATGTATGTTATGGATGCGTGTTTTGTTTTGTATTTTTTATTTTGTATTTTATATTTTGTACAATATTAATGTACTTAATTGATGTGAGTCATTGATGGCAATTATAACAGTTTTTTTTTAATTATTTTTTTTATGTTAAGGTAGACAGGCTGACGGTTGATGGTAGGTGGCTACCGTCGCCTATAACTCAAGTAACGCCATAAGTGCTTCAAGTGCGCTGCCGACCATAGAAGGATTAAGGATAAGGGATAAGGAAGGGATGGGGTAATGGGCTTTGGCATCCCTTACTCACTAACCGAAACACAACAGCACATAATGCTGTTATTTCACGTTGGTATTCTGTAAGGTGGTGGTTACTGCCGCCAGACGGGCTGCCCAAATGACTGCGAAACGCAGTGTGCCCTACCACTACTATTAAATCCAGACCAGAGTATATTAAAATTTCCAAAGTTGACCCCGCCGGGAATCGAACCCGGGGCCACTGAAACGTAAGGCAAGCACCCTTGCCGTTCGTCCAACGGGCTCGTCGAGTTATTAGATAAATTGTGACATTTTGTGTAATATAATGTCACAATTACACACAATGCCGTTTGTCTATTTATGCAAAATTATATAGTTTTCTGTTATAAAAATAAACTGGTCGATTAAAACTAAGCACTAATCCACTTAAAACTAACCTCGGTCACTTTTGTTATCTGATCATCATCCTCGTCTATCGTATCGCTAGTTCTCCATAAATGCAGCACTGCAAGTGCATTCTCATAAGCTCTTTCATGCTTCTCTTGCAAAGTTTGGGGATGCCAACAAGGCACATGCGCAGGCATATTGTCTCTATAATCTTCCGTCGCTGCGTTCACAGCATCCAAGTTGTTTCTCTCGTTTATTTCTCGTAAAAAATCAAAACGTACGTTTATACGCTGTTGAGTACAAACATTTAGTTAAATACAGACTTCTACTAGCTGGCGCCCGCGACTTCGTCCGCGTTGAAAAAGAAAAAAATAGCCTATCCTGTGTCCTGTACGTCTAAATGTTTATCTACCAAGATTCATAAAAATCAGTTAATTCGATTAAGAGTTATGGAGGAACATGCATACATAAATTGATAAAACTGAAAAGCAAATATCTTTCTTTTTGATATTACTTTCGCATCGAAAAATAAACCCACTAGTGGTGGTGAATAAAACCCATTAAAAATAAACCCACTAGTGGCGTTCCGTATCTTCCTCTTTTTGCTTCTATATACAGTTATAAGTAAATGACAATGCCAATCCATGCAATGAACTAACTATGTAGGTACATATATAATTAGTGGAATCTCTTTACCTGTTCTAAATCTGATAAATAAAGATCTTCCAAATGTATTTCACTAGAATTGCGACGTTTTGAATAGAAAAAGTTTCGTGCAAACTCATATTCCTCTTCATGTTTGCGCTGCAATAATCGCGAATTTACGCACAATTGCTCCCCAAACTGATTGTTCATAGAAAGCTCGTATTTCTCGTATGAAACGTTCACTGAGCGTATGTTACGCGAATCGTTTGTTATCATCAGTTCGCTGAGGCGGTCTTGCAAAACCTGGAACAGGGGCAGATGTATATTGAATGGCTCATGGCGACAATTCGGGAATGCAGTATTAGATACAGGGGCTCTAGCCAAGAGCAACCAGTGCAAACGGGAGCGTTGTGTATTTACGAAACGATAGAAAATAATGCCAAGTGATTAGTCAAAATTTTATGTGGGCGTTACAACAACCAATCACCGAGCTTTATTTTCTATCGTTACATAAATACACAATGATCCCGTTTGCACTGGTTGCTCTTGGCTAGGGCCCCAGATGTCAAAACTTTGGTAGTTCACTTGTTTTGCGTCGCTACAACACCATGATTCCGCCCCGTCGGATACGTACTACGTACGTACCTCATTTAAGGAGCTTAAACCTACCTAACTTTGAAAGAACATCTGACCCAGAGTGCTTGCATCAGCCACATTATATACTTTCAATACTTCAATAGAACGGGTCCCAAGGTCCTGCTACTCATGGGCATTTCTCATTAAGTACAGCACATTAAGTACAGCTTAAAAAGGTGACTTAATTCTCTTTGGTTCTTTTTTCTAATTGGTAAATAAGAATAAGGTTATAGATAAGAAAAGAAGACCGATGATCTATCCGTTTGTTTTATTGTTGGACTTACTTTTATAAGGCCATTTTTCTTTTCATCTTCATCTTGATTTTCTGGTGGTATTATTCTCTCTTCATACAATTTTATTGCAGTTTCAATTGCCTTTTGGTGGGTGGTTATTAAATCTTGAGGATGAACACACTCATGGTCGCCCACAAGTAACTCATCCATTACTATTTCGTAAGCCTTAGTGACACCTGCAAGTATCTTCGTAAATTTCTCATTATTCATTAACACGTAATAAGGTAGACGAACGTCTATATCCTGTAAGGAAGAAGGGAAAAATTTGAGTTAAGTGCAAGTAGTAAACTTAGTAACTCATAACTTCATTACAAACCTCAATAAGAGCATTTAAGTGATCATCAGCTTTAAGGCAAAAGCTCATCATTCTCCTACTGTTGAAGAATTGTATAGCCTGTGCTTTTTCATCATGGTGCAGACTATGCAAAGAGCTTGTTGGGACGCGCGGCGTCTTCTCGTCGCACACAATGTCCATTGCTTGCGTATATTTAAAGAGCGCCTTCGATTGCGCCATTTGAAGACCCGCCATTGCAGTTGCCTTACAAAAACAAACGGTTATTTTCATGAAATGAAATACATCCCAATCATCTACATCTACGTATACATTTATACTTTTTATAAAATAGAACACTATTCAGTCTGTTTCTCTACTATTTCTAAATTTCCCTATATATATTTTTTTTATGTTAAGGTCGACAGACAGGCTGACGGTCCACTTGATGGTAGGTGGCTACCGTCGCCTATAACACAAGCAACGCCATAAGTGCTACAAGTGCGCTGCCGACCATAGAAGGATTACGGGTAAGGAATAAGGGAGGGGTGGGGTAATGGGCTCTGGCATCCCTTTCTCACACACCGAAACACAACAGCACACAATGCTGTTATTTCACGGTGGTATTCTGTAAAGTGGTGGTTACTGCCGCCAGACGGGCTGCCCAAATGACTGCGAAACGCAGTGTGCCCTGCCACTACTCCTTTCCACACTATATTTCAGTAAGGTGAGGTAAGGTAGGTCGGTAAGGTTTGCCAGAGTTCATACTGGCATTATGCTATCAGGCAACATAACTCCCTACATTAGACTTGACGATTTCATATAAAAAATTTACTTCTTTTATTTTTCACTACTATACAATGGTTCAATCAATGTGTCTCATCATTTCTGCTGAAAATCAAGAGACACATTATAAGATGTAAAAAAAAAATCACCAACTTTAGCTATAGTAATCGGCTCCAAGATTTCATCGCTATTAAATATATTCGTGTATGTCTTAAAATAACCGAAGAGTTCACTAGCCGACACCGACTGATTGTTGATCATTTTTACTGTCAAATTTTCGGAGTCGAAAATTGAAGACAACAGTTCTCTTAAACTCGTCTGGAATTGAAGACTTATATCTAAAAGCAAAAGTTAGAAGTGAACTAATTTTTCTTTAGTGTGAAAGATTTTAACAATCATTTACAAAACATTGAATACAATTAATTCACCTGCGAATTGTCCTTTAAAATCCTTTTTAAGTACTTCAAGCCCTGGGTGAGGCATCAAAAAACAGTCCACTTTGTGAAAGCATGACTTTATTTGTTGCCGAATATCTTTCAGCTCCTTTGGCTGCGAATCTTTGACCTGGTAATAAAATTCATTGCTGAAACTGCAATAATGCCTCCTTTTTTGAATTCGGTTGACCTGACTTACCTGCAATACTTTATCCAACAGTTGTCTACCGCCTTCTGCTCCAAACTGATAATCGTCCTCCCAACTCCAATCACGAACGAGAAATTTCAGATTTTGCATCGTTTGGAAACCGTTATCTGTCGCCATTTTCCCATATTCCGTAAACAGCTATGTAAAAATATTAAAACATTGGAAACTCATTGAAAGAATGTAACATGTACACTCATCCAAAAGGTTGGATTTTGTTGGAAATCTGTTGGAATTTCCATTAAATTTGAAACCAACATCATCCTCGGTTCAAATCTTACCTATTTATACAGATGTAGGCTTTGATAGTTTTAGAAAAGAGTTATATTATAAACTAGCCGCAACTAGCCCGCGACTTCGCCCGCGTAACTTTGTAAAATATATACTATGTAAAAACCTTCCTCGAGAACCACTCTATCCATTGGTGAAAACAGCATGACTTAATTTTTTTTTAATTATTCCTCATCATCAGTCTCCCTAGTTAACAGGTTTCTTAGGTACCATCTTCACAAAGCCCTGGATTTCCCTTATGTACAGTCATCATAGCTCGGCATAAGAAGCGATGATTGTGCATTGATTTTTCTTTCTAAAAATTGTATTTCTGACTTTCTTTTCTTTTCTTTTCTTTTAATTTAATAAACCATTTATTGTTAATTTTTTTTTTTATTTCTCTCTCTTTTTATTTTAAATTTTAATTTTGTTCGCGTGAATGCACACCTTGCGGAAAAAAGGGTAACACATTGGTGAAAACAACATGGAAATCGGTACAGTAGTTTTTGAGTTTATCGCGAACCGACAGACAGACAGACAGACGCGGCAAAGGACTGTTTTATAATATGTAAGGATAAGGATAAAACTAGCTTTTGCAGCGCGTATAATTTATATTCATCTTAAAATGACAATATGTATTTTATTTAAATCGCTTGGGCGGTTCCGGAGATTACCAGGGATGGTTTCAAGATTATTTTCATTATATATTGATACTAGCTTTAGCTTGCAACTTCGTCCGCGTATCTTTATAAGTACATAAATATTTATAATTATATTTTACCTTTCACAAAATTTTACTAAAATCGGTTGATCGGTTCCAAGGTTGCCATGAATGAAAATCGGGACACATTATTTTTGTTTTAAATACTAGCGCTTTGCCCGCGACTTTGCCCGTGTATCTTTACAAATTTTATCGTATCTTTCAAACTCCAACCATACACCAATAGGTACACATTCATGATTTATTGCAATCTGTTATTTATTTATTTAATAAAGTACACAGACAGAATACAATTATTTACATGAACCATGTTAGATGGTTTCATGGGTTTTGGAGAAAACAGGTTTGCATGACACCTAACACCTGTTTTTATAAAATATGCAATTTTTTGCAATTTTTTTCATATACGCAACCTTTTTTCGTTTATCGCTTTTTCCATCAGCAAAAACCGTGTCGAAATCCTTTGGGTGAACGTTCAGAAGCGATAAGCTACTTTGGTATTATAACTAGCTGTTGCACGCGTCTTCGTCCGCGTAACTTTGTAAAATATAGACTATGTTACTCGCTGATAATATAGCTTTCTATGCGTGAAAGAATTTTCAAAATCCTACCAGTATTTTTTGAGTTTATTCATTACAAACATACAAATCTTCTCTCTTTATAGTATTAGTACATATAAGTAACTAGTTTTTACTATTACCAGTCGATTTTAAATAAAATACTTATATAAATTTTCTTAAAAAAATTTAAATTAAGAAGCTTACTTGTAGACTGTGGAGATGGTCTTCCTGAATGTGTTCCTTTAGATTATAAATCTGCACAGAAGAGAGGAGAGTGGAGAGCGCGAATATTGTTGTGCAATCGCGCATTGTGCTGCTGTTGTCAAAAATGCCTTGAGTATCCATGAGAAGGATCGCAACCTGTTCATTTAACTTTCATTACCCTTAAATTTTTATTAACTAAATTAATAAGTTAACTTTTTTAAAGAAACTCAATTCTTTTTCTTGAGTTACAACAAACAAATAATGACAAGGACACCTCAGACCGAACACAATTTTTACCAAAATGCACACAAATAATGCACAATTTTTGCCAAATAACCTCTGAATTAAGGTGCAATATTGCAAAACAATTTTTTTGTAGCTTAAATATTCTGTAAAATATGAAAAATAAAATCCCACTTAATTGAGAAAAGTAGCCAATTCAAACTTTATTTGGTATATTTTTTTTTTCATTTATTAGCACAGATTAGGTTAAATATGTATAAACAATTAAAGAAGTTCTTATGAGAGTTACCTTAGTACCACAAGGCAAAGAAGCGTACACTGGTCGGGACCAGATGTAAATCCCCACAGTTTCCCGTTCAGCGCCTCCGCGCCACTTAAAACCTTCTAATGGTGTGTTACCTTTTTGGCTCCAGTTGTCATTATTGTCCACATACTGCAATGTGAAACATTATAGGCGCTGTCATCAACAAAATCGAAATTAATTGAAAATTTAGTTAACTACTGTATACTGAATATTGGAACTATCCTACCCATTGTTGTATTTTTAATAGTACTATACTTTATCGGGGAGTAATGTATGGCTAATTAGAGCGCAAATTTGGCGTGCTTCGTTAAAATTATTCGAGTCCAATCTGATACGAGTATACTCTGCAGTAGAACTACTTGGATTAACCCTAAATAAATCGGAGCAGTCTTTTTGTTTCTTCATAATAACGCCAAAATTTTGTCAAATATAAAACATATCATAACAATCTGCTAACTTGCTTACCAGTTAAAGACTAAACCTTTTGTCATTTTTTGTGAACCGAAATTATTCTCTTTTTTATTTGCAAACATTTAGTTTTTGTTTTCAACATTGAAATATTTTACCTTTGAAATAATATACTTAAGGAAGAAGTTAAGCAGAAATGATTTGCCACCACGGAAAGCACCAGCAATGCTGACTACTACCACAGGAACATCTTTGATATTATCTTGCATCAACACGCTCTTCAGCAATTCTTCATTTAACTCGTATTTATTGCTCCCCTCTACCATATTAATCACTTGAACTGGCTCTCCTATTAGAACAGAAAAAGTGTGATTAAAATTTAAAACTCTATGCATCTTTCAACAACCATCAGAATCGGTAGGTTTGTGAGCAAAAGGTCAAATTCAAAAAAGACAAATTCTGAAAAGGGGTAAATTATCAAAAGATCAGAAATTTTATTGTTTAGGAAATACTCTTTTTGAATCGTCTACAACTACAACGATTCCTTACAAATTCAGTAATGCCTATCTCACGTAATTTTAGTTGCGCGAGATGTATGTTTGCAGAAAGTTATGGCTTGTAATGCCGATCTATTTTATGTAAAGATCATTACAAATCTGATCTCTCAAAAATGCGAATTACGTGCATGTGTGTGCATGTGCCATACTAATAATTAATATGAAAAGACATAAATAAAAATATAAATTTTAGTGCACTATATAAAAGTATCCCAATAATTCAATTGAGCTTTGTTACGCGTAACTCTCCTTTTTTTAGGAGGGGACAGGGAGTGTGAAACTCGCCTGGTGAATTGACTTATCACCGGAAATACCCACTAAAACCTCCTTTTATTATTCCTCCGGTGATGTGTGGGTCTAATATCACAGCGAGGCGATCCTCGGATCCCCATATGCCACTACGTTCTCTTTGAACCCATCTCAGGCTTCGCCTCACTTTAATTGTGGCGATCCTCGGATCCCCACACGCCACTAAGTTCTCTTCGAACCCATCTCAGGCTTCGCCTCACTTTAATTGTGGCGGCCCTTGTTGAATATTTCAGGACGTCAGATGTCCCCTTCTGACACCCTGAAGTTGTTTACGCGACTTGCGCCGCGCCGTACGCCCAGGCATGTCGGCCGACTTTTCGGCGCTTGAGTGGATCGGCCTGGGGATCAACCTCACGGGACCGTTCACGCGTAACCCTCTCGCTAGAGAGTATAAGTCGTCGGCAGATCCTTTAACTGGGCCGATCGAGATCTGCCTGGGCATATCACGATACGGCGGCATTTCTTGATATGCCGTTCTAATAACCGCCATATCGTTCAAAGCATAGCGTTTGACGATTTGCCTGGCCATGTTTGGGCAAATCGATTTGTAGGGTGACCAAAGTACACGCAAATAAAATGAAGTTTATATTTTTTTTTAATTAGATTAAAGATTTAATAATTTTAACCTATATTTCAATTGCCTTCTTAGAAATGTGGTCTGTATTTTTAATATTATGTACCTATGGTTTTTTCCCTCCCAACATGTCCAAGACTCTTGTGCCCTTCCGTTAAAATAGTGAAATATTCATCTACTGAGATTATGTGAACCGTGGGATTCTTTTTGAGTATTAAAAATTGTTAGTCTGAAATTTCAATTATGTATATCATATTCAGAGCTCCAGTTATTTATTTATTTATTTGAAAAGGCTTACTAACTAAAGACATATTTAATCACAATATACAAAACTCACAGAAAGGCACATCACAATAATAATCATAATAGTTTGAGGATTCTCGTCACCCTACCTACTTTTTACTCGATAATCTAAAACAATTAAAAATTTTGTTATAAATCTCTCACCCACCTATTTAACATACAAAGGATCAAAACTGTATGTAGTCGTGATTTATTGTTATAATTAGCACAAGACATTTAGTTTAGATGCATTTATTTACAAACAAAATATAAGCTATAAAATTTGGTCCATGGTTGCGCGCGGTACACTGCGCGTTGAATTTGCGTGACTCGCAGACACAGCTGACAGAGCGTAAACAGCGCCACAAGAGTCGCGAAGCGGAACTACATTACGATGCGCCCAGCCATATCTCGATGTGACCAAGTGACTGGAAGGGCAAATCGACAAATAGGTTGCTCTCATCTATCAGCCCAACTTTATACTGGGCACATCATGAAATAATCGGTCAAATCAAGAAATGCCGCCGTAACATGATGTGCCAAGGCAGATCTCGATCGGCCCAGTTAAACGATGGGGCGACGACACTTATATATGTTCCTTGCACGTAACTTAACTCTCCTATCTCAAGATAAATCTCCTATCTCAAGGCAGATTAGCAATTCGTGGTATTCGAAGTACCTACCGATTTTTTTTTATAATCTTATCATGTTGCTGAAAAGAATATCGTTGAATTGTTATGAAAAACAAACTCAAACATATATTTGTACTTTCATCATACATATCATACATATATATTATATATGTATGTATTCTAAACCATCCAACGGATTCCAACGAAATATGCTAGCTCGCAGATTTGTGCGATGTTCAACAAATGTAAAACTAACATCATTTAGAGTATTAAGGTGCGTACCCACTATGTTCGCGCACCAATCGCGCACCTGGAGCGTGCAACGTTGCACGCACCAAAGCTGTGCTCCAAGCGGTGGCCGTTTTTTAGCGAACACAAGTTGTGATGCGCGTAACGTCTACACTTGATTTGTTGCAGGTGCGTCACGATGCATGATTGATGCGCGAACATAGTGGGTACGCAGCATTAGGGGTCTCACCTCGGAATGAGAGATAGTCAGCTATAACTTGTATAAACCTTTATTTTGGTACCCTTAAACTTGTCTCAAAACCTACTTATCGTAGGGTGTCCACGTCCTCAGATATTCCAAGGTCAAAGGTCAAAAAATCGATTTATTTTTTTACACTTATTGCAAATATCTCGCTTCCTATGGGTTTTATGCTATTTGTATTTATCATAAATATTGTAGAAGATTAAATTCTCTACAACTTTTTTATATCTTGAACCATTTTCGAGATAGACTTTAGACTCGATTTAGACTTCAGAGTATCATTCGAGGTCAACCTGTAGTCCCGATTAAAAACATACCGTATAAAGTTTATAAATTATTGATAAATATATAGTTCTAAATAATTTGCATTTTTATTAACTATTACGTTATAATTATTATTTTTAATAATTCAGTATTTATTCATTTCGTGTAATTATAAAATGCTGCAGCATTTGAAGAAGAAAACTGTCCGGTTCAGTCATTATTAGAGAATGGAGTCCTAAAATAAGTAGGACTTTTTTTAGGACTTAGAAATATGAGTACCTAATGAATACATAAAAATCACTTACCGAATTCTTCCATTTTGAAATATTTTAATATTTGTTATATTCAATAACTAAACACAATCAACAAGCTCGGTTAGGTAGGTACCTACTCGTTCGTTTCGCGTTTCGTTATCCGTTATACACTACATACATATTACAGAAATAGTGAGTGGTTGGGTGGGAAGGTGAAATAAGATAGCGTTAAAATATTTCACAAGTAAGAGTGAGATGCCATAAAAACAATTATATCAAACATTTTTATGGGAAGTCCCGCTTTGTCAAGCTGGTGTTGCCAGTAACAATTATTTAAATATATAATATATCGTTTAATATTTTCTTATCAATTAATTTGTATAAAAATAAATCACTTATGTTAAGTTAACATTTTTATCATCTAGCCAACTCTAATGATGATGATTCCAGTTCATACGGAGAAGAAACAGACGATTCTTTATAATTAAAAATAGTATTACAGTACCTATTTTAATCGATTTATTTTAAAAATGGTCTGTGGTCATTCATTACGAATCGCACATAACTAAGTGGGCGGTGCCCTTCCATGAAGTACGGTATTCTCTGTAGTACATTGTACCGAAAATTATTGTAAAACTTCACGTGCGTGATATGTCAAAAGTTAAATAAACGACTGGAAGAAGTATAGTAAGTACTGTGAATAAGTACTTACACTCCACACCCCAATGCTACCGCAGCGCCTCCTATTAATAGTGCCTAACACTTTCATGTTTTATTCATGGTTGGTCCTCCTTACCTCTATTGTCTATGAGCTTAATATATCTTTGACGTTGTCACATTTGACATTTCTGTAACATAATTGTAATTGTCAAATTGACATTGTCACTGTCTTTTATTGAGCGAGCAAAGTTAAGTCATGTCAAATCAAAGCTATTTTTGTATGTACGACCGAATTGTATTGTAAATTTCTTCTATAATTTTATGAGACTTATCGCAAAGTCCATAGATAACACAACTTTACAATAAAATAACGAACGCTTCAGTTTTGTTGCTTATAAAGTACGTAATTGATATTTCACAGGATCCTCGTTGTGTAATTCATTTAAAAGTTTAACATAGCTGTGTAAGCGAAGCAATTCGCTATGTATACCTATGGAAAGAAGTGTTGGCGAGAAGCAGCTTCGTTAATATTGCTCGCTAAGCATAATCGTGGCTCATTATTGCGCGTGAGCGATAGCTCTATTAATTACGATATATTGTTACAGACTAGGGCTGGTGGTGCGTCTTTCCCGAACAGTGTCGTGTTCCCCGGTGGTGTGACCGAAGACAGTGACGCATCTGAACGTTGGCTAAGACTGTTCAGGACGTTTGGTTACACTGACCGCAGTTTTGATACACTACACCAACAAAACTCAAAAGTGACACCCATATTCTTTGAGAACCCCATACAAAGGTACTGGCTAAAACAATTTATTTAATTTATTCACATTATGTTGTTTACACAAGTGCTATATGTTATCTATGTGTTTAAGGTTTTAAGTTTAAACTAAGAATTCAATAACAATAGTACCATAAGACAATATACTGTTTTATTTTTAAATATCCTTTATAAACCTATTTTTTAAATTGCTTCTACTTTTACAAGTGGCTTATAGATTTGAAAGACTAAAATCATTATACAAGAACACTTTGTTTGGAACATTTATTTAAATAAAGAATAATTTATGAGCCCAAGACCTTAAGGTTTTAACATTTCCTAATATGTTATCCTTAACCCTACTGGATTTGGCAGTGCACTTGCAAAATCTGTGGCGTTGCTCGTATTATAGGCTACGGTAGCCACCTACCATCAAGTGGACACCACAGTGTCAGTCGATTTTAATATAAAAAAGTTATTTTTGTTTTAGTTGGTTTTTTATATCATTTTCATAGGCATGTTTCTTTGAGGATAACGGCCATAAGGGAAACATTTGAAGAGCTGGGTATACTTATTGGCAGTCGTGAACTTATACAGAACAGGAATAATAAATGGGCTAGTGTTATAACAGATATTGATGTTGATTATTGGAGAGAAAAGGTTAGAAGAATATTTTTTTAAGAATTTCCTCTTGCAGTTCACTTAGGTGTAAGATTTGTAAATAATATTAAGATACATAAAGAGATAAAACTCTTGTTCAATTGTCAAAATTAACTAAATGAATAAACTAAATGTTGTATTATGAAATTTTTTTGAAATTAGAGTCTCAAAAAGAAAAGGATAAGCTCCAATGGGAGTGGCACTCTACAAGATATGTTACACCTACTCTGCTTATGGTTGAACTGACTAATTGCATGATAAGCAACAAAAGGAAAAAAAAACACTTGAAATCTATATCTTGTTTTTGTTTTTTGTTAACACTATTTTTAGTGAGTTTTGTTTTTTATTTTTTTCTAATGTAGTAGTAACAAAGAGTATGACCCTTTAAATACAGTTGATGTAGGGCTACACTAATGTATTATAAGAATAATAAATAATACATTAACTCTAACTTACCTATAAGATATTTTTTGTTATATTAACCCTTTAACCGCTTGGTTTTGTAGGAGTTGTCGTGTCCCTAGCGCTTGACTCGTTATTTATTTATTTTTAAGAGAAAGCTACAAGTAGAGGAATTTGTCATATGTTTTCGGATAAATCTGACAATTATTTTTGATGTACAATCTGACTGGTGGTTAAAGGGTTAAAGATATTTAATCATGCAAAGCAATACTTAAATCCTGAGAGCTAGAAAAATATTTCAGCTTCTGGAATATAGACAATGTTTCATACTAAAACATCTATGTCTAGGTGCTGTTGCTCCTTTTTCCTTTAATTCTCGTTATGACCTTTTGCACTACATAAAAGAAAATTATTCTGTATGTTAATACATATTTTGTTTTATATATTTTTATTTTTAGTTGTACATGGGAATTGGGAACATCAAAACAAATTAAATTTAAAACTAGTGCAATGTAAACTATGTACTTAAAACAAATCTCAAGGGACCAAGCTTTTTTTGTTATAGAGTTTTCCTTTCATTATATGGAAAGTTACTTAGTAGTTTACTGTAGGGGGCGTACTGCTGCCAAATTGACACAACTGGTCATTTGACTTTCATATAAGAATAAGAAGGCATACTCATGATATTATTTATGACTTGCTTGCAGGTAAGCAAAGACCCTATTGAATTTTTAAATCTTTGCGAAGAGTACAACTGTTATCCTGACATATGGTCACTGCATTACTGGAGCAATTGGCTTTCACCTGTTAGTATAGAGAAGAGATTTGATTCTGCTTTCTTTGTAGCGGGTGTAAATGAAAAAGCTTTAAATTTTAAAGGCAACATTGAAGTAGTTGATGTTAAGGTGAGTTATTTCATTTTGTCTACAGTTGCAAGTTGTTTGGTAAGCGTCACTTCTTTTATATCGAAACATGTAATATTTTTATTAAATAAAATATATTTTATATTTAATAACTGGAAATATAATTAAGTCTTTCAACGAAGTATTCGCCTGTGGAATTGTAAATCTATGTAAGCTTATAAGGACGATATAAAGGACTAACTGTATCCCAACTAACGTCCATACGTCCTCGCAAACTTTCGCATTTATTAGGATTAGATGGAAATAATTTGAGTAATTTTGCAATTTTTCCTTCCAGTGGCAAGACCCTTTGGAGACCCTAGAGAAGAACAGAAAAAGGGAACATATATTGTATCCTCCGCAAACATATGAATTAACCAGATTGTCTCAGTACAACAAGATAGATGATCTGGTAGATTTCGCAAAACAACGAAGTTCACTGGGTAATGAACTGCTGTATCCTGTACAGTTGTATTGCAAAGATGGAAAATTACATTTATTGCCAGGTGTGTATTTTCAATTATTGCACTATCATGGTTTCGTTTTGCACAGTGACGATGTGATACAATTGCGACACCGCGAGGTGTCGTCATTTGTATTGAAATACGCTTGAGTTACATTCTTTGTTTTATTACACAATACTGAAATGAAACTTAATAAAATATCGTTCATTCTAAGGAACAAGACTTTTTTATCACTCATGTAACACTTTGTTCATATATCTATTTATCTCAATGCATTATAGGTACTGTTAAGAGGTGTTAATTGTCAAAATCGTGTTTGTGTATTTAACACATCAACTGGTCAAACATAACCAGAACTGATCGTGGAGACACAATTTTATTATGTCATCAAATCTTTATACATAAAAATTTAACTTTCGTATGTTTGTGTCAACAAAACTCGAAAATTAGGCGATGGATTGATTTGAAATTTTTACACAACATTAGAGTGTTTTTATTGCGATTTTTCCAATGGAAACGGAAAAAAATTAGATTTGGTGGCTGGAATCTTTTTTAGCCCATATTAAAATATTTTGTCTTCTGACTTTGAAAATGTCTCAATATGATTGTTTTTCTTATTTTCAGGAGACGATCTCTACCCCTCTGATTTAAACTACAACAAGGACACAATTTATGTGAAAGAGAAAACAGTATTGGAGTTGAGAGAAGGCTGTCAAACACTACACAGACTCGAGTATACGGAATCGGGATCACATTTCATCCTGAAAAACTATAAGCCTAACGACCATATCAATATGGGAGACAAAGTTTTCCCCGTTTATTACATGTGAGATTTATAGATCCAGTACTTGCCTTAGTGAATTGGCCTTATTAGTGATACTACAATAAAACTAGGGATAAAAAAAAAGCTTCAAGTGTACATAAAGTGTTTGATAAAGGAGTAGTGAAAATGGCTGGTTCCGGACACACGTGGCCTAATAGTCAAGAAGAGTATGAGCTCTTGGAGGTGATCGGTGTCGGTGCTACAGCGGTCGTACATGCGGCTTATTGTCGCTCACGTGGGGAGAAATGTGCCATCAAGAGAATCAATCTCGAGAAGTGGAATACCTCAATGGACGAGCTTCTCAAGGAGATACAAGCCATGTCGAGCTGCAACCATGAAAACGTGGTCACATACTACACTAGCTTCGTGGTCAAGGAAGAACTCTGGCTAGTCTTGAGACTGTTGGAAGGCGGCAGCCTACTGGACATCATCAAGCACAAAATGAGGATATCCAATTGTAAACATGGCGTCTTCGACGAGGCAACCATAGCGACGGTTTTGAAGGAAGTGCTGCGCGGTCTGGAATATTTTCATCAAAACGGTCAGATACATAGGGACATAAAAGCTGGGAACATTTTGCTCGGCGATGATGGTACCGTTCAGATTGCTGATTTTGGAGTGTCCGCTTGGTTGGCCACAGGACGCGATCTGTCCAGGCAGAAAGTGCGTCACACGTTCGTGGGCACGCCTTGTTGGATGGCGCCCGAGGTGATGGAACAAAATCACGGCTACGATTTCAAAGCGGACATCTGGTCGTTCGGAATAACCGCTATAGAAATGGCTACGGGCACCGCTCCGTACCACAAGTATCCTCCAATGAAAGTTTTAATGTTGACCCTACAGAACGATCCGCCGACACTGGACACGGGTGCCGAGGAAAAAGATCAGTATAAGGCGTACGGTAAAACTTTTAGGAAGATGATATCGGAGTGCTTGCAGAAGGATCCGACTAAGCGTCCCACGGCGACCGAGCTGTTGAAGCATTCGTTCTTCAAAAAGGCCAAGGACAGGAAGTACCTCGTGCAGACGCTAGTTACTATCGGGCCGAGTATGGAAACCCGAGTGCACAAAGCGAGTAAGAGGCAACCGGGTGCGTCGGGACGACTCCATCGGATGGAGACCGGCGAATGGGTTTGGGAGAGCGAGGAGGATGAGGACGATGAGGAGGGCGAGGCGAGTAGGGATAGGCCGATGAACCAGCTCGAACGAGCCGATTCGTCTGAGAGTGAAAGCGAAGGTGACGGTGAGCAGCGAGCGGGTTTCACTATTGGCTCGCTAGGTGGTGCAGAGGAGGCGCCGCAAATTGATCTTGTCCTGCGCATGCGCAACTCAAGGCGCGAACTTAACGATATAAGGTTTGAGTTCTCACCGGGGAAGGATTCCGCCGAAGGTATCGCCGGGGAACTAGTCGGCGCAGGACTCGTGGAGTCGCGTGACGCGTCGGCCATAGCGATCCACCTGCAGCAGTTGGTGGACGCTCACTTGTTTCCGCCATCGGATACGCCCGCCGCCCGCTCGCTAACGTTCCCGCTAGACGCACCGCCCGCAGACGAACCCGCCGACGAGAAAGGCCTCGTCGGATACGCGCAGATCTCCATAGTCGACTAGAAGGAACTCGCGTAGTTTATTCACCTTACTCTTCACCCCTTCGTTTAGTACTTCTGAAGCACCTGGTGTGTTTGAGAGCGATTTAAGGGAGTAACTACACCTATTCACCTTTTGCCCATAGAAAACAACAGTTTTGTGTGAAGACGCGTACACGTCCGTTCAGCGTTCAGTCTATTTAGCTTTTTTTAATTTTTTTTCTTCACATATTTTGAGTAAGTGTAATAATTCCTAATGAAGATCCTGTCACTCATATTATATCCCATATGTACTGGCGCCTGAGTCGTCTACTTTGTAGAGATTCGCCAACACCTACAATAAAATTGTTGGTGTGTACGTCTATGCGCTTCTTATAGTATTTTGCTCTATCTCCTCACACACTGTTCCGACTTTTACGTGTTTTTATGAACCATGGAGCACTTCTTATTATTTGAAGTACGTTATTTTGGTACCGTTCCAGTATTTCCACGTTTGAATTTTAAATTCGTCTATTCAGCTTTACGCCAAACAAGCGAAACCGGAGGACAAGTGTGTTTGCTCATTCGTATGCTAACGACAGATAAGGGTCCGTTCACAACTTTTCACTCATTCAAAGCTGATAAATGCGGAACTGTATAGGTTTAATTCAACGAAACGCGAATGAAGCTGAATAATTGTAGTTACTCCCTAAAACTGTATTATTTTTTCCGATTCAGTTGCTCGAAAGGTGGCCACTCTCAAAGTTGTGCACTAGTGTAAAAACTAAAGTACTATAGTACTAGTAATACTAGTGACAGTACCGCTAGTACAGCGTACATTTTCCAAGTGGAGCGTGGAGAAGTGATTGACTTTTTAAATTTCCATACAAGTCAAATTTACAATAAATAGTTTAACATATCGCACCTTCGGCAAGACAAGGGCATAAGTGCACTTTTTGTAATTTTACAGGAGAGCCATTTATTTAAAGTTAATTTTTTTGCATTCAATATCGTATTTTTCTGCTTATATTGCTTTTAAACTATTCTTCATCAAATAAGCCCCGTAGTCTTGTAAATATTTTTTAATTTAATAATGTTTTTAAGACATTTCTGCATACATTTTAAGCTTCTCATTTTAAAAAAAAAAATTATAAGTAATGCCCTTGTCTTACCGAAGGTGCGATATAATGAAAAAATAAGGTGCAATCAGTTGACTTTGTTTGTAATGAACAAATGAATTTGCAAAATTGTTTGTAAAGCAATGTACTATTATTGGGTGGATACGGAATAGGTTTAGTTGTTTATAGCTCAAATGAATGTAAGGACTTTCATGAATGTAAAGTTAATTTAACTTTCTACTATTATTATTATTATTATAATTATTAGTGAAGCGTTTATTTTGCATTAGTATTACGTAACACGTGTCATTAAAGTCGGATATCGTGAAGACTTTTTTATTTTTAAAAAATGAAAAAAAAAATCCTTGCAGACTCCTTGAAAGACGCGTGGCATTGAATTCGTCATACATAAACTATAGCAAAACATTATAATTGTTATTATCGTGCGCTCTTATCTTGTTATTTGTTTGTTGCTTATTTTGGAATTATTTTTGTAATAAAAACAATGTTTAATTTGGGCAGGATGTTTTATTAAAACTTCTAATTAATCCCTTAAAAACTAAACATTAGTTTTAAGTACTTACAATAAGTAGACATTTTTAAAGTTTACAGTTTTTTCACTTACAATCACCACTCGTCAGACTAGTTTTGTTGTTGTCAAACCAAAATCTGCTATGTGCACTTTTTTGAGATTCCGATATGACCTATCTTAGCACTGCATTATTTCTCGAAATCGTAAAAAAAAAACTGCTAATTGCTAAGACCTTTTAATAAAATATGCAGCAGGTAGTAAATATCTGTTATGTGCAAAATTTACTTAATCACTACATATTATAAAAGTCTGTCTGTTCGCGATAAACTCATAAACTACTGCATCGATTTTCATGTTGTTTTCACCAATGTATAGAGTAGTTCTCGAGGAAGGTTTTTAGTATATATTTTACAAAGTTACGCGGGCGAAGTCGCGGGCACCAGCTAGTAATAAATAAACTATTATTTTTTTACGTTTAAAGGACAAATAATTTCACGTATAACATCCCCAAGTTTCAAATAAAATACATTTATTTTTAAAATCAGGTAAAAATTTTCAGGCAAACTTTTTTTTATCAATATCTCAAAAGTATACTTTTTGCACATAGCACACATAGATTTTAGTTTGACAACGACGATTTGTATAAATTCGGTGTTACAAAAATAACAGGAATGCTATTATGTAGTTTAAATGGTAAGTATGGTGGCCACAAATTAATTACTTGCACAATTGGAAAAAAGATTTTCACCAAAGGAAAATATTTTACAAATATTTAAGATGTCATCTCAAAATTCATATTGATTAAAAAAATATAAAGAGCATGACATGGCGAACATCATTTTATAAAGTCGCACTTAAATGATGAGAAATCATTTTTTTTTTTTTTCAATATTTCCAAAATGCAGTCCCCATGTAAATTTTCTTTTTTAAATTTAATTGAAAAAAAATTTACATCCTGAAATATTTCTGTCAACAATCATGATTTAGCAATCTAAAATTAAAAATGCCAGTTTATTTTACCTTTAAACGTACAGTATAAAAAAATTCTCGAATATAACTAGGTATAGGTACATTACATTTCATACATGTATAATATATATTGACAGTTAATATCTTAAACACTAAATAAGTAATTGTGACTAGGCAGAAGAGAAGCGTCTTAACTTAACTAACTCCTAACACCACTCGCACTAGTAAGGCATAAATGCATAATTTCAATAACAATGTCGCAATAAACAAATAAATTCAACATAATATCAAAAATAACGAATGTAAATAAATATATATGTACATGTTGTAGATAAATTTTAAAATAAAAACGATGTATAGAAAAAATAAAATGAAACAATGTCTGGCTTCTCCTTTAAACCTTGCATACTTTAGGTAAGTAAACTAAATTTAAAATTTTGAAATGTCAAAACTTTAAAATAAAGTTAACAATTTGTGTCATCAATTTTTTTTTGCGTCGTAAAATTATTTTCTTAGTACAAAATGTTCTTTAGTAGAGGTACAAAACACCTTTCTCAATAACCTCGTCAAATAAGATTAATAATTAACAAAAGATTAAAACAAACAAGGAATAAATATTCCTTGTTTGATGAGATTTTGATACACATCTAGGTCAGTAATTAAATTTCATATTTGAAAAATTGAAAATAAAAAAATAATTCAACATTGAATATTTTTATTTTAGACAATGGAGAAATTCTTAAACAAGTTGTATGTAAAACAAAATATTATAATGTTCTGTATACTTGCTTGCCGGATATAACTAAGCCTGTTTTATTTTATGTTACGAAATACAATTATTAATTATTTATTGGTGTAGCCTTTTTGTTATTTAAATTACTTAATAAACTATAAATTAATATATTAAACATCTAAAATAAATTAAAAATAAACATGAACATTTAATAAACAAAACTTAAATGCATTAAATACATAAAAATATCATCAACCTTAAACACTAGTATCGATTAAGTAACGTACAAAAATAAAATCTGAAAAAGCGTTAACTTTAATTTTGAACAGAACCAAGTTTTTCTAGTATTTTGTGATTACTTGTTGAAAACATTTGCTAAATCTTGAAAAATACAAGTTAAATTTACAGTCATTATCTGTTTATTTATGAGGCATTAACATCCTTTAAACAACCCTTGTATAATATTTTAAAAATAGATACATATTATAAAAAAATTTGGTCAAATTTTCAGGATTTTTCAATAAATTATGTAAAATAATTAGTTTTTTGTCATGCAAAATAACTTTTCTATTTTAATACAAAATATTATGTACTGGCTTTTGATTGCAAATTCAGCCTGTATTTAAAAAATTATAAATAAATAAAAAATTACAGTACAATTCGTATTGACGAGTTCCTATTCGAAAACTCTATCAAACACAACTTGCACATTTACTGTTCTCCTTACAGCGATAGCTAAAAAATAAATATAGATTCTCACAATGGCACTTACTTATCCATTATTATTATACAATACATGTAATGATTTTTATTTATTATACAGGGCGTCCCAAGACTATGCGATATGAAGGGAAAGTACCTTAAATATCGTAGATAGGATATTTTGCTGAAAGAAAAATATCCTATCTATTTGTTATTTTTAAAAGTTAGTAATACTGCATTCAAAAATTACTTGCTTCGTCTGGGAATCGAACCGACTTAAATGTGAAAAAAAAATCACCCGTATTTTTATGATGCCCATCGAAAGAATGGACAAAAAATAATAATTCTTCTTAAGGTGATTCTAAGAGCCGATGGATTTTGCGCGAGTAGGCGGAGCTAAGATGTAGCCCCCGCACCACCCGTACTTAGAGATCGCGTGAAACGAGTCAAAGACTAAATAAAGTAGAGTGGTAACATTTGATATTGAACATATTATGCCTAACTTCACAAAGCATTTTTGAGGTGCGTCAGCAAAAAAATGGTTAACTTTTATTTATTTATATATTTTAATAGTATATTTTATTTACAATTCTAGTTTTATATCACATGGCGTGTAAATAGACAGCTAATATTTACTGAAACCAACTATGACATATTTAGCAGATAGTAATGACCGGTTTTATCAAAAAACATAATTATGGATTCCATGTTAATTTTATATTGGATATTAAAAATTAGAAGTAAAATTGAATAATTCTCAGGGAGTTCTTTTTAAGGGAGTTGTCGAGATTAACATTTTAACAAAATAAATGATAAAAATCGGTTCTTAATCAGCGGGGATATAGCGTAAAATATAAAAAATATATAGGTATGTAATAAATTTATCAAAAAAGCTTATTTTAATACTAAATATGAAAACACAAATTAGAAACTGAAATTCATTTATTGTGATCTTTGCTTACAAAGTTTTTATTCATCCATATTCATAATATGCACATGTTTCCACGCCACCAGTGAGGTAGTTTAGCGCGTTTTTTTTACGTGGTTTCCCCGGTAGGCCTATTCCACGATCTATTGTGACTTAGACCTGAAAAACTATGTGTGTTGTGGGGAAATCTTTAGAATAATTTGGAAAGCTTTTAGGGTATTTGAAGACTAAATTCGTTAGGAATGTGTAAGTTTTGTAAAAATATAGTTTTTATGGTGAGGAAATCCATTTACAAATAATTTTATAAAGATTTTATTTAAAACATAAATTTGTTTATATTGTATATATGTAAATATTGATTTACAATATAAAAATATGTACAATATTATAATATAGCTGTCCAAATTATTAAAAATGTCTGCACAACAAACTATTAACTTCACTTCAAAACAGTGTCGTATCTGTTTATCACCTGCTCAATGATAAAAACTATTCGAAGCCGGCACTGCGACGAGACGCACAACCTCCCCGTACGACATTCAGCGCTACACTGCCGCCCGTCGCCCGCGCACGGACCCGCTAAATCTTTGTTTAGGTAAAATAAGATAAATATGGATAATGACTTGAAAAACTATTATATTAGGTCATTAATTGTACAGTATATAGGTCTAATCCATACCAAAATTTAAAAAAAAGAATCATGTAAATATTCCTTGTCGTTTAAAAGAAGATACAAGTTTTCAGCCAAAAACGACTTCCATTTAGATTTTTTTTCACATAGTAGTTAAACAGTTTGACCAGTATTATTTGTACCTTATATAGATAAAATATAAATAAAAAGCATATATTTTTTTCGGAAATTTATGTTGATTTACGAAAGAGGAGTTAGCCTCTGAATATCCCGTTTTGGCTCTTAGTATTGCCTTAAGTGACATAGTATCTTAAAAGAAAGGAATAATGTGAAATGTTTCATTCAAATTTGAAGAATTTTATTTATTGCTGTCGACGACGTAATTTTTAGAAAATCTTTGAATGCAATATTAGTGACTTTTAAAAATAACATAAAGTCTTCTTTCAGCAAAACATCCTACCTACGATATTTAAGGTACTTTCCCTTCATGTCGCATAGTCTTGGGACAACCTGTATATACTACTCGACACCTCGTTTCAATGCAATCCCCTCACGTCTCTGTGCCGAATAAGGGAGTTAATTACATTAATTCAGCTCTATACAAATATACAAGCAACATTTAAAAACCGATATTTTCTATGGACAAAAGCTCAATTCAGCTGAAAATGATAATGTAGTTACTCCCTCAACTTAAACTAAGTACTAATTAGGTTGGCCAAAAGAGTTTGTGCATTTTTGTCATTGAAGGAAATAAATCTAATTTTCTTAGAACAGTCTATACTATGGGCCATGATCATCATTATCTCTTTTTAAAACTCGAAAATTAATAGACCGATTTTAATTCGGTTTTTACATATGGAAAGAAGACTAATGGGGTGTTTAGTTCTTATAAAACGTATAAAAGTTAAATAAGCATAATATTTTAATTTTTGACTATTTGGCCAACCTAATACACATATTTTTGTGCTTCTGACGGCAAATCAGCAAATTATTGTGCAATAAAATGTTGACATATTTTCAAAATAAGTTTGTGCTCGTCACCTCTTAGTATTTAGTGTATTCCCTAAATTGTAATAATATAATCAAACCAAACTATTGGAATATTATCTACAACGGTTTGAAATAACTTTAGCTATCATTTTCAAGCTTGCCATCTAGCTAAATTAATTCATTTAGCGAACACTCGTTTGCAATTTCGACACCTCGCAATTGCAAAACTTTAGTAATTGACCTCGATAGAACAATCAATTTACTGATTTTGCAGTAAATAATATTATAAATTATGAAGAATTATAAATATAATACAATCACCGATTATGCTACGTCTACGTCTGCATTATCCTCAAAACGGTCAGTGGTTACAAATAAAAATATATGATTACGAAAACGTATATTGTGGAAGACTAAAATGCAAAATGGAATGTGAATTAAAATAATACGAGATTCTTTTGAAAAAATAACAATACATATTTTCCTTCTAATTATACTCCAGCACTTTGAAACTTACTGTTATGTCTGCTATTTCATCGATTTTTTTTTATTATTATTATTTTTCAATTGTAGTAAACTACTTACAACATAACCTACTTAGGTAAAAAAATATGCAACTAAAAGTTCCGTAGAGAGGCAATGTAAATTCACCATGTATAATATTATAAATATAGTATTAAAAGCAAAACTGTTATTGAAAAAAAAAAAAGATCAATGCAATAAAGAATTTGGGTAGTGCAGTCTTTTATGGTCGCCTACAAAAATATTATAAAATATAGAGAAATGTACTTAAAAAAATATGACACTTTTTAAAGAGCTTTTTAAAGAGATTCAAAGTAATTTTGCTTCGTAGATAAAATCTAATTGGTGTAGCATTTTCCAAAGAAGGATTTTGTAACCGTGCTCCGCTAGTTTACGAGAGAACGGATTGGACTTTTATAGGAAAAGCGTGTTATTTAATATTAAAATGGACTAGATATTGTTAAAAAATATATTTAAAAAATGAGAAACATCCGGCAATAGAGACTTGTTTGGGTATTTCGTGGATCTAACATTTATAAATTTAATGGACAAATATTAAGTTACTGGATTTGGCCCATGTATTATTCTGATGTATATAAAATATTATATATTACTGTAAGATTTAATCAAAATCCTTTCTGTAGTTTTAGCATGAAAGAGTAACAACAAACCTTCATCTGTCCGCATTAAATTTACAAACACTTTTTAATTTGTTTGTTTATAATAAGATTATAATTAATCAACCACAGATAGCTACAATTTCCGCAACTTAGTCTAAATTTTTACCTATTTTGATAAAACTAAGTTTTCGGTTCGAAAATTTAGTAGACTGCTGTTCTGTTTTTTAAAGTCATCTTCAGCCCGATGTTTTCCATTTCATCGTACGACATAAAAATTATTCTACATATTTAAATACCGCAACAGATAAAAAATAAAAGCTACACATATAAAAATATTCTATCAAAAATATTGTGCTCGAAGTTGTGCTCTGTGCTCCTTAAGGATAACAATTAATTCAAACAATATTGTATTGTACTATATATCAAAGCGCGTATAAACATCGTCTAACTAACCTAAACAACGCGTACTCACTAAACATGTTTACACATTTGTAGGAAATCTATAAAAAAAAAGTGTCACAAAAATTTGACACTCGGAGTCTAGTCGCTGTTTACCTTGTCTAGGAGTTTTCGGCACTAAAATATGGCGTTAGAATGGCGATGACGAAATTTGTGAAAACAATTGTCTGTTCAACTGAAAAACTTATGTACACTCGTCTAAGATACAAAAGGGAATCCTATTTTGGACCTACAGTTAGGCCCGTTGCGTCCGCGCATTTACAAAAGCTCAATGATTTATGTACTGTTGTTAGGTGTAGCGTGAGTTTCTGTGCATGTTTATTATGCAATGCCTCATTTGATTAAATACACTCATACAAAATGGATATTATAACCATACAGTATTAGCATAATAGACACGCACAAAAACTCACAGTGATCAATCAGGACGCGAGCGCCGGTGAATTGATGGCGACTCAAAATCAGAACATCTCTATTACCTTCCTCTTGAGGTACTCCTTGAGTGGCGCGTAGTAGTGGTGTCGCAGGGAGATTAGTTCGGGCTTGCGGCGTAGAGGGCGCAGTGGGGGCCAGTCGGTTTCGAATAGCAGCAGTGTCGCTATTCCCAGTGACACCCACACGAAGAGGAATGAGGGTACAAATGCACGCAGTAGGCTGAACGGGCGCACGGGCGGGGGCTGCAACGCTGGGGCCCCCGTGGGACCCGGCACCGCTGTGCCCACGCCGGCCCCGGATGAACCGGCCCCCACGGCTGGGCGCCACTCCTCGCCGTGCGGCGTGTGAGTGGCGCCCGACTCGGACGACGAGTGCTCGAAGCAATCGCGCGAGAACTCCGCCGAAACGCACGCTGGAAAAGATAGTCAAAATTTTCAAACCATTGAAAACACAAAATCTCAGTAAACGGCCTAGGCACACAAATGTTTATAAAATCGGCTTCACTATGTTGTCCGCAAATATGTCTATTTTATTTAGTCTGAGGTTACAGATGACGCTTGTTGTGCTACTTACGCGCGTGTTTGGGTTGTATGGGCAACAGTCTCGGGTGGTCGCAGCACGCTAGCGCGATGTCTACGGCGGGGCCGCTCAGCAGACAGCCCCCGTTGCAAGACTCGGGCCCCGTTGCCCCCGGACCACCGGGCCCCATGATGCTACTTTCCTCCAATGGCGCGCTGTGCGTCGACCGAGGCAGGCTGCTGTACCCTAAAGTCCCCCAATCTTATTTATTCATAAATTGTTTATGCTCACTAACTTAAGCATTTATAGATTTATATAAACAGTTTTATATTACACTAGAACTTTTTGTAAAAAACTAAAGAGGCATACATCTGTGTAGGTAAGCTTTGACGCGGGTGCCACGCTCAGGCCCGGCTTAACTATGTGTGGCATTAGGATTTAGGAGCATTTAGGAGTACTCAATAGATATGAAATTACCAAAGTCCGCGGTCATAGGAGTAGATGGAGTGGCGGGTACACTTGACGCCTTGCGTTTTCCACCACCGCTCGAACCTTCCTCCTGCCACATAATTAAACAGTATTCATTGAACAGTATATTTGGAAAATAACTGGTTTAGAAAAGCAATCAATTTCCTGACTTCTTAAATGTAGATACAATGTAGATATATAAAAATCGGCTGAAAGACAGGTAAAGGAAAAGGTCTTTCACATAGAAGGCTGAAGGCATTGAAGAACATTTTTTTTTTCACAAAGACCAGTTGCTCACGCATATATATACGCTTGGAACCAACTGATTAGCAAAGCATTTGCTTGGAACCGGGCAGAGTAAATATTTAAATTGGAGCCAAAGTGATACTAAATATATCGCTGGAATATTTTTTTCTAGATATATAAAGAATAGATACATAATCTAGTGACAGTCTACTTGATTGTAGGCAAATCCGTCGCCTATAACACAAGCAACGTCATAAATGCTGTAACTGCGCTGTTAACCATAATGGGATTAGTATGGATTGAGAAATGGACTTTGGCAACCCTTACACACTCATCGAAACACAACAGCACACATACTATTATTTCACAGTTGTCTTCTTTAAGGGGATGGTTGTTGTCGTCAAACGGCTGCCCAAATGACTGCGACACGCAGTGTGCCATGCCACTCTACAAGTTAATTTACAGTCAAGTTACAGGCGGTCACAGCAAATGCTTCAGAGTACTAGGCTACCTGGTGATCACGAGGAGGCAGTAGACCGTCTCGCTCGAGGATCTCACGCTCGGTGCGACCCACGTACTTGAACTTGGTGCCCCAAGAGAACAGGCCCCCGCCCGAGTACACGCACGCGTCCGACGAAGAGGGCAGCGTGAAGAAGAGCATCTGCTCTATGGCGCAACACCACACGTGCCGACACGCCGCCCCGCTCGGACACTTGAAGCCGACCGTGTGTTTCTTCTAAAACGCGGACAATACACTAATCAGCACCCAAATAGCCTAGTGGCACTGACAAACGCTCAGCCGGCAACACAGTGTTCGCTAGTTCGAATCCCAGTCGTATTTACACCTTTAAGTTCTTGTTTTTTATTATTTCATGTATGGACTAGAAATAATTATTGCTTGCTATAAAACTTGCACGTTACAAGAAGACAAACAACTTTCGAAGGCACGTGAGAAAAACTCACCGTACATACCGTACACGTGTATAATTAAATACTAATGAAAATCGTGACAAAATCCGTTGGGTAACTCAACCACCCAACGGATTTTGACATGATTTTCGACTAACAGTTATATAATATCAATACTAATAATAAATCTGTAAGTTTAGGTATTGTATGTGTGTATATTTCTCCAAAACTCTTAAACGAATTAACTGATTTTCATGAAAATTGGTAGATAAACATTTAGACGTACAGGACAAAGGATAGGCTATACTTTTTTTCTTTTTCAACGCGGACAAAGTCGCGGACGCCAGCTAGTTTTTTTATAAGAATAATACTCACCTCTGGATAATTGAGATGCACTATGAACATTCTGCCCTCAAAGTTGATCTTATGCACCTCAGACCATTTGAAGTGGTGCGTTTTCTTCCCACCTTGAAACGTCAATATCCCGCTGTGGTTGATGCCCAGGTACAACTGATTCCCTCTGTGATCCTACAAATTGAAATTGGGTTATTTCATAGATGGCGCTAAAGAAATTATGATGCCATAAGGCGTGAGTATCGATTTGAAACAAAATTTACACAGAACATGCATTTCCATACAAAATTAGTGTTTTCTATGAACAAAAACTGAATAAATAGGATACTTATGTCAAACCCTCAAACAATCAAGAATGACCATGTACGGACATGTTGTACCATTTAATAACAAACTAAATAAGTAACATAATAAAATTAAAATGTATTCCATACATACTCGTATTTGTATTTTTTTTTTCATCTTTTTCTATATAAATGGTCAAACGATATGTTACTAAATAATTATTTTTTATCTTCACACAAATGTGATTATCATGTAATAAATGTATGAAACTTGTCGTAAAAAAAACATTTAGATAACTTCCTTGTGTTCCCATCCATCTAAAAAGGTAAAATAATAGAGCAAAAGTGCATTAATTGACACTAACTATTTCGGAGAAATGTGAACTAAATTTTTAGACACATTCGATATTTAAAATCCAATATTGACATAGTTTCGTCTATCGAGAGGAACACCCTGTACAAAGGAAAACAGAACAGAACTCAATTCATTGAATTACTATTGATATATGAAATGATGGCAAACCTTGACAGGGTGCGGATCGACCCCATAGGTGTCGAGTTGGCAAGCTATCTTCAAAAAAGTCCTCTCGGCCTCCTGCGTCGCCAGGCCTTTGACGCCACCGCCGCCCGGATTACCCTCCACAGGCTCCCTATGCAAATCCTGAAAAAACAATAAGTATCAAATCTGTAAGGGTTGGTCATGGAGTAAGTTACTTTGTTTTCAGAAATATCGTGTTTATAGGCTCTTTATATTATGATACTGAATCTAAATTGACGATTTTTAGAATTTTTTTCTGTATGTATGTATATATGTATGTATGTGTATGTATGTTCCTCCATAACTCCTAAACGAATTGGTAGATAAACAGTTAGACGTACAGGACACAGGATAGGCTACTTATTCCTTTTCAACGCGGACGACGTCGCAGGCACCAGCTAGTTCTATACTAATATCTAAAGAGGAAAGATTTGATTGTTTGTTTGAATTGAATAGACTCCGAAACCACTGGACCGATTTGAAAAATTCCTTCGATGTTGGGAAGCTATATTATCAGCGAGTAACATATAGGCTATACTTTATAAAGTTACGCGGACGAAGTCGCGGGCAATAGCTAGTATTATATAATATTGCATAGTGCAGGAGAAGGCAAATTCTTGGCAAGTCCTTGTCTCAGGGATCCAAGGTTCGATTCCCAGCAAGATAAACTGTTTTCAAAGTCGACTCTGGATCTGGATTTGGAACTTTCCAGTAACCAGTGGCAGTAACCATCCCTTTACATAAGACCAACGTGAAATAACAGCACGTGTGCTGTTGTGTTTCGGTGGGAAAATAAGGCATGGAAGAGCCCATTACCCTATCCCTTGCTTATCTCTTATCCTATGGTCGGCAGCGCACTTACAGTACCTGTGTGAAGTACCAGACTAATACAATAAATATATTATTATTAAAAAAAAAAATTTTCGCTTGAATATTAATTTAACTTAGTAAGAGCTATTTTAAAATTACCTGTATTCTAGCTTCAATTGTGTCCGTCTGTCTCAACAACAGTCTCATCTCGGTGACGTAATTACCGACGTGAATGCTGGGATCATAATCTCCCAATTCAACTGTAATCAAATGTTTAAAAATTAATTATATAAATTCTGGCGTTAAATGGGATGAAAATTTAATAAGCAAAAATTTATCAAGTTATCAATCAGTGCATAATATGTCAGATTGATGAATGCAAAAATAAGATAATTTTCTGCTTTGACAAGAAACAACGGTGATCACCTACCATCAAGTGAAGAACTGTCAGCTTGTCTGTCGACCTAACATGAAAAAAAATTATATACAATTTTATTTAGAAGCAAAGAATACATACTTTGTATAATTAGGGCTCCCAACATTGCCGCTTCGTTGGGGGTGCAGTATAATCTACCATGCAACAGGTCCCTCTTCAATTGAAGATATATTTGAAATCTAGTCACATCCTCCTTCAGGAGTAAAGGGTTCGGCGGATAAAATTTCACACGGAAACTAAACAATATTGGAGAAGCATCTAGAATTCAGAAAAAATGTTCATGTTATCATAAACAGTTTATATAATACTAGACTACACATACGAGACAATAATATTATCTAAGACCAATGGCAGTTTGCACGAGTATTAAAGAGTGTTGGAGTGGTGAACACAAAAAACAATAATATGTATACAAACCGAAAAATGCTTAAGCAGTACCTATACCATTTACATTTATATTTTACAAATATTTTACTCTCTCACCAGTGAGTCCGGTCACACAGGTCATTATAAACTCATAGTGATGTACAGATCTTATTCGAGTTACAAGCAGTGTGAATATTGTATACTCTTTACTCAAATGATTAGAAAACTCAAGTATGATTTGAGTCACGAAAAAATTACTCGAATGATCAGTCGCACACTCCTACTTGAGTCACATCAATCCAATAAGACCGTAAAAGAAAATATTCATAGCATTACCTTTGACTTGTTTTAAAATCAACTTTGCCAAATGCAACCAGTGCTGAAATTAAAAAATACAATATATAATGTTTTAACAGTCAGTACAATGGAAGTACCTTAGCGATGAATTTTATAACATTTATGTGTGAAATCAATACTAATATATAAAATGAAAGTGTGTTTGTAATATCAAAATAACTGCTTTTTACTAAGTGTATATCAAAGGTACTTTTAACAAACAAAAAAAAAACAATTTTTAAGATTTTTGTCTGGACGGCTGGACCGATTTTGGTGAGACTTTCACTAGCAGATAGCTAATGTTATAAGGAGTAACTTAGACCACTTTTAATTTAGGCAACAAAAAAATAATATATTATGTGTGTGAAGCGTGGCCACTCCGTCCGTCGGCACTGACCCTAAGGCTCATACTCAAAAAATTCAATAGTTCAAACAACTATAAAATCTTAGCTAAGGCTCGCCTAAAGGAGAACCTGGTTGATAACACTGTTTGATAATAATATGAGAAATCTATCTCAATAAAAGTTTAAGGTACTATGGAATATAGTAGTGTTAAAAAAATTAAAATTAGGACAATATTATTCTATGATGGGTTTTTTCCGTTGGATAATTTTTTTATGTGATAAATTAATGATTTTGAACTTATGGCGTTGCCAATAACACAAGCAACGCTATAAGTGCTACAAGTCTACAATAAGGGATATGGGAGGGATGGGGTAATGGGATGGAGTGATCCCTTACTCACTCACCAAAACACATAATGCTGTTATTTCACATAAATTAATGTGAGGTCTAAGGGATAGGGCAATAGCAGGGGCAAATTCCAGCATATAAATCGTGCACTAAGATTCTAGTCAAATATAAAATACAAAAAGTCTTACTCTTTGGCCCCCAGCATCAACATAGCGAAGTCCAAAATAATCAGTCTCAGTGAGATTTAATTGCTGGCATACATATTCTAATAAATATTTGCCTTTATAGCTAGGCTGAAATAGATATCATTATTTTTACAAAGAAATCCATACACGACCATATACATTTAACAAATAAAAACGAGTTAAGTATTGAGTAAGTACTTATTTTTTGTGGAATTCGACTTACGTGAAATTCGCATTCTAAAATCTCGGTATCTTCCAAAAGACGAACAGTGCATTTGTAAACAATATTACTATCTCTGCCCTTAAACATGTTTTCAGTAAGAAATCTCTATTATACTTTATTATTAATTTCTAATAAACATAATACAAAACACACCAATTTTAAAAATTACAAATATTTTTCATTTTATTTCAAAATTATCATAATGATTATTGATTTATATCCGCATTAGATCCATGACTTTTTTATTTTATATACTTTTTAACTTTTTTTTTTTACTTATTTTGACAATTTTGTCAAAATCGGTGTATTTTCTCATCAGTTCATCAGTCACAGTCAGTCAGACATTGATCAGTATTATAGAATAATAATAGTGTTCTGTGCCATGACCCAAATGAACTCGCAGATAACATTTTGTAAACAATGTTTTCAGAAGGTTCTTTTTAATTTTTATTTTAGAAGTCTTCAAATATCACCCTATATATTATGTGTTATTTCATGTTTTTCTATATAGTGTCATATAATAATTGCCCGTCTACTAAAATAACGAACTTGTCTGTAACAATAACAACAACAACCATAAAGTAAAAAATAATTTTGAAATTAAGAAAATAATCGTTTATTACTCCAAATGGCATTTATCCACTTTATTAATTATTAAAAAAAAACACATTTACATTTAATTTTAAACACATATGAAGGTTTTTGAACGTTTCTAGGAAACAGGTAGTTGCGTCATTCGAGTGTAACCATTTAAAAAAAAAACTAGTTTTCTGTGACAAATTTAAGGAGTTTACATATCTTCATTTTTTTGTTAAAGAAAGCCTACCTTTTTATTATTTGATGAAATTATAACTAGAATGTAAGTCTTCTACTGACAAAATTGTAACCATAACAGAAAACGGAAATATTATTGCATGTAAAAACAAAAAAGAGGATATGTTTTTATTTGTCAATATAAGGCAGCATCTTGCTCGTCATAAAACAAATAACGATCAAATAAAAAGACGCAGTCATGTCTGTCGGAGATTTATTAACGCTCTTACCAAGGCTCTCCTTTGGTTAAATTAAATATTTTTTATATATTAAATAAAGTGGTTTGATCATAAAATTACTGGTATCTAACTAATGAAACGTGGAGATTTTTGTGAGTACATAATTTAATACACATGATATAGACAATAGACATTGACTGTAACGATAACATTGATTCTATCCAGTAATTTTAATATCCATTATATTGTGACGTTATCGTCTTTAGTTTGTCTTTTTTGGTATGGAAAGCAAAAAAGGTTATTTTTATAAACAAATTTCGAACCTATTTTATTTTGTTGGTGTTTTGGAGATCTTTTTAGAACATACTTTACAGAGTTCATTTAGTTCATGGATTATGAAATGTATTTAAAAACAAAAAGAAAATGACACTACACAAGAGAATTCTGTTTATAAATCATACCATACATATTATAAATAGTGAAATAAAAAAAGTTTACGTAGTATATATATATAAATGCAACAGATATTTTCAGCTAGACTACAATTAAAAAAAATTGGATCATATTAATTTATAGTAAAGTAAAAAATCTTTGAATTAACTGCAAAAGCGCAGTTCTTAGATGCCATCTATTTTTTCACGTGGCACAGATTCGTCGTCGTATCTGCTGCTACTTGTGAAATGAAGGGGACAAGATGAAAATTAACAAGAATACCTACTTCTAAATTATCCGAAGTTACTTGTAAATGTTTGCACTCGAAAACTTGACGTGAATGTTGCATCATGCAACTGCATAAAGGGAGGAGAAGTTTCAGTTGTGATAGTGAGTAATATTAGTTATTTTTTCCAGTTAATCTTTTAAACTGATCAAAACAAGCGGTATCCATTGTAATGCAAAATATGACATCATTATTACATCAATGCCAGTAGTAATACGAATATACTTGATTTAAAAAGTAGAATATAGACCACTTAGTAAATTAAAAATTATTACTTTTGAAACTGGTTTATGGAAAAATGAAAAAATCAAACTAAAGTATTACAATTTTTTTGCTGACCATACTTTAATGAGTAAAAAGTTATAATATGTCGCTCGCCTAGTCCAATGTTTACTCAACGTCAAACTGCATTACTAAAAATAAATGTGGTATTACCTATTTATTTTAGGACCGATAGATAATTAAAGATTTTTTCTCAGACACCGTATTAATTTAATACGTTACTGTTTCACTCTTTGATTTTGATACTGGTCAGTTCTAGCTGATACCTAATCGAAATGGGTAGAAATAAAGGCAATAAACACCCTCATTCACAAAGTGGGAGGCATTAATTCTTATTATAAGGATTACTTCCAATTATAGAATCAACAAAAAACAACGGATCACATACATTTCTAAAGTAAATTATAGTTCATGTCACCATAGCAACAAATAGGTAAAATTAAAGCTATGGTAATTTACTGTTAATTTTAATTAGAAATGAGGATAAAGATTTTATTTTGAAAAGAATGTAGAAAATTCGCAGTTTATATATGGCAACATTAGCAACCGGAAGTGACAATCATTCTTGTCCTTCCACTTTCCAGCTGAAGTGAAGGAAGACAAGAAAGAACAATTTCTCGTTCATTCTGTTGGGAGTCTTTAGCGAATACGCAGTGTATCCGTGGTGAGTGTCGAAAAATTGTGCAGTGCTAAGTGTTTTCCCTACTTTAGAAAAGTAATTGTGTTTTTAATTTTTAATTTAGCTACTTATTTATTCTCACAATTTTGTTAAAAAAACACCCGTTAATAAAATCGTGATGTGATACAGTTTTCTAAACTTTTCATTTTAACTTGCTCACGTGGATTAAATTAATTCTAATATAATTCTTTTGTTTCTCAAATTCGCCTCAATATTAATTTAATTCTAATTTCAAATCCAATTTCAAAATTACACGCTTGCTTACGCGTCATCCTTCCTCACGCACCGGCATTTTTAGCACCACGTGGTCTTATATGTTCTTGTTTCGTGTGTAAAGGTTTATTTCTATCATTTTTACAATGGTGCTTTGTTTAAATTACTCGATTTAGCATAGTAATAACTAGAAAATGATGCTCTTTGAAAAAAATATTGCGTCAATGGCCGACATCCATTGTGAGATGTCAAGATAGGGCGAGGCGGCCATGCGGCCGCCATATTGCCGGTCGCATATCTTCACGAGTCTACGACCTTGTCGGGGTGCAGTGTGCATCATAATAATCGGACCTTTTTGTTGTTTGTCGCGGAAAATTTTCTAATTTTCTCTTTTCTCATTTCAGACTAACCAAAAATGGGTAAAGAAAAGATTCACATCAACATTGTCGTCATTGGACACGTCGACTCCGGCAAGTCCACAACCACCGGTCACTTGATCTACAAATGCGGTGGTATCGACAAACGTACCATCGAGAAGTTCGAGAAGGAGGCCCAGGAAATGGGCAAAGGTTCCTTCAAATATGCCTGGGTATTGGACAAACTGAAGGCCGAGCGTGAGCGTGGTATCACAATCGACATCGCCCTGTGGAAGTTCGAAACGAGCAAATACTACGTGACCATCATCGACGCTCCCGGCCACAGAGATTTCATCAAGAACATGATCACTGGAACCTCGCAGGCCGACTGCGCCGTGCTCATCGTCGCCGCCGGTACCGGTGAGTTCGAAGCTGGTATCTCCAAGAACGGCCAAACTCGCGAGCACGCTCTTCTCGCCTTCACCCTTGGTGTCAAGCAGCTGATCGTTGGCGTCAACAAAATGGACTCCACCGAGCCACCATACAGTGAATCTCGTTTCGAGGAAATCAAAAAGGAAGTGTCTTCATACATCAAGAAGATCGGTTACAACCCCGCTGCTGTCGCTTTCGTTCCCATTTCTGGCTGGCACGGAGACAACATGTTGGAGCCATCTACCAAGATGCCTTGGTTCAAGGGATGGCAGGTGGAGCGTAAGGAAGGAAAGGCTGAAGGCAAGTGCCTCATTGAGGCTCTGGATGCAATCCTCCCACCGGCTCGCCCCACAGACAAGGCTCTCCGTCTTCCCCTGCAGGACGTATACAAAATCGGCGGTATCGGAACGGTGCCAGTCGGCAGAGTCGAAACTGGTATCCTGAAGCCCGGTACTATTGTAGTATTCGCCCCAGCCAACATCACCACTGAAGTCAAGTCTGTAGAGATGCACCACGAAGCTCTGCAAGAAGCCGTGCCCGGTGACAACGTAGGCTTCAACGTCAAGAACGTGTCCGTGAAGGAGTTGCGTCGTGGCTACGTCGCTGGCGACTCCAAGAGCAACCCCCCCAAGGGCGCCGCTGATTTCACAGCCCAAGTCATCGTACTGAACCACCCTGGACAAATTTCAAACGGCTACACCCCTGTCCTCGATTGCCACACAGCTCACATTGCTTGCAAGTTTGCTGAAATCAAGGAGAAGGTCGATCGCCGTACCGGCAAATCCACTGAGGAGAATCCCAAATCCATCAAATCTGGTGACGCCGCCATCGTCAACCTCGTCCCCTCCAAGCCTCTGTGCGTAGAGTCATTCCAGGAATTCCCCCCTCTTGGTCGTTTCGCTGTGCGTGACATGAGACAAACTGTCGCCGTAGGTGTCATCAAGGCTGTCAACTTCAAGGAAGGTTCGGGTGGAAAGGTCACCAAAGCTGCCGAGAAGGCTACCAAGGGCAAGAAGTAGCTAGAGCTGTCGACAGCGCAAATTTTTATTCAACTGCGATACTTCATTCACCGAAAGGTGTTCAGAAGGAAAAAATGGCTACAAACTCATTCCTTTTTCTATATTTTTACTACAAGGCTTATACTATAACCTTATTTTGTAATTTATATACGACTACTATACATATGGGATTATTTTGTTACTGTGACCGATTAAAATGTAAATTCATAGAATAAAAAGTAGCCTCCAATGTATGTTGACTTTTATTTTAGTTATGTAAGATTTTTTTTTTTTAAATCGAGTACATATCTATGAAGGCAGAATGCCCATTTGATGGTAAATTAACACAAGCAACATCAGAGTGAGGCAAATGTGCAGTTAGAAGGACTTAGGATAGGTGAAGTTTTAAATTTAGGAATAAAGGATGTTTTTTTTATAATCATAACATAAAGGGAACATGGGTAAGGAAGGATGTATGTACCAATTTTGATTTATTCGTATGAATAGAATCGCTAAAACCCAAAGATATATAACGCAGGTAGATTTCATTCGATTTACGGTTATAAAGCTATTTCGTCGTTACATATTACCATTTTGACAGATTTTTGATCACTGGTAGATGGGTTGAAGCACCTACCTAGTACTACTGTATATACTAGACTAGATAGATACAGTTGTCAGCTACCTATAGTAGGTAGCTGTAGTTTATGTTACACAATATAATACATACATTTCACCACAATTATTATTTTGGCGAAATTGTGATTTGTCTGGTTACTAAAATATTGTGCAAGAAATAACATTTGTATCGGAGTGAACATGCACTTACAGTATGATTGCGAAGGTGATGCTAGCTTACATAGATCAAAGACTATATATTATAGATCATTTAGAATAAATTAGGTAGGCCGTGAATGTGAAGAAGATAAAATCTGGTAAGCAAAGACTTTATAAGTATATTTGGGAGCTGGTAAGTACTTAGATATGTTTTTAAGTAGGTAGGTACATTCTGTACACTGGTATCTTAAATTATTAATATTACAAGTACATATTCTTAATGAATAGCTATTGATATTTGGGCGGTAAAAAGCAAATTGAGCGAAATTTATTTTATTTTTTGAAGATTTAATTATGCGACCGTTATTAATATTTATAAAAAAAAAAGTTGCTGCGATAAGTAGTTAGGAGGGTTCTTGCCCTCCTTCCACTTGGATCCACAGCTTAACTCCCACATGTGGATCCGCGGATACCTTTATCTCCTCTTAAATCCACATGTGGATACTTATTTTTTCCTCTTCTATCCACCAGGTGAATCCGTCGATATTACATATGGCTGAAATATTTGTTCTCTATAAGTGACACCTGGCCCTTGAGCTAAAAGTCCTCAACCTGAGTTATTTTTAAAACTAAAAACAAACAAATTTGTGAAAGTACTTAACTCTATCTGTCTGTTACCTTTTTACGTCTTAACTACTCAACCGATCATCGTGAAATTCATCCAGAAAAAAGTACCTACTGTTCCAGAGGAATCATCTAAAATTAAGAAAACTATCACAACATTACCAATCTTCATCGGACGCAATATTTTTTTTCTTTGTGATGAGAAATAATTAACATTTTCGGATCCGGTCATTGTCTAATAAAAGGAATAGTTAATAGAAAAAAAAAGGAAATTTTAACACGAGGTTTACAGAATAATATTTCAGAGAAAAAGAGAAAGATATTTCAGAGAATAGCGGATAGTGGATTCAAGTGGCAGAAAAATATTATTGATTTTGGATCCCCTCGTATTAAATTATGTGTATTATTGAATCCCCTCAATGGTAGATTTAAGAGGAGATAAAGGTATCCGCGGATCCAAGTGGAAGGAGCGGGTTCTTGTCTCAGGCGCCCCCGGGGTCGATCCCTTGCCTGGTAATGTCAATTTTGAACTTTTCAAAGTTGAGAAGAGTTTAAAATTCAAGTGGCAGGACACGCTGCATTTTACAGTCTTTTGGCAAGCCCATCAAGTGGCAGTAATTTTTTCTTTCTAATAGTAGGTATGCTGTTGTGTTGTGTTAAAGTATAGACGACGGTAGCTACCTACCGTCAGCCTGTCTGTCGCTCTAACATTAAAAAAAATGCAGTTTAGAAAAAAATGTGCTCTCGATTTTTTCATTCAATTAAGTATGCTCAAATATAAAAAATAATATTTGAGCATATAATATGATTCCAAAAGGTATATTTTTTGTGGGATGAGTACCATGAATTTCAACTAGATTGACAAATACTTAGATGTAGAACATCTTTAAGATGACCTACCTTTTATGTGTTAAGGGTCGTATTGACCTTGAAAAAACGTGAAAGGGCGAGCGGCAGCTGCAATGTATTATTATTGTACATCTAAACGGAATTTTTCTGGCTGACTAGTGTCCTGTGCCTAAGTATTGAGTAAATATAATGCAATATTAGAATTTTTTAATAATTGTTTCGAAAGTTTTGATTAGGTAATATATTTTTACTGTTAAACTTCTATAAGTACCTACATAAAGGTTTTTATTTCTTCATTTACTTAGGTGATATGATTTACTGTAAGTTAATTATTGTGTGATCAATTACAAACGTAACAGGTAATTAATAAATGATTAAAGGTCAATTCAAGTAAAATCAAAATAATAAAGAAAAAACGCAATATATAATTGTTTTTTAATATAGTTTCATATTTAAAAAAACCTAATTTCTATATTTCGATATGGAATTATTATTCTAATAGTGAACATAAAATTGGCTAAACATATTAGGTATACAAGTTTGCTTCCGCCGTTTTTTTTTTCAAAATTTAAAGCTTTATTGTAAAAAACTAATTATACATTCATGTTTCAAAGTATTGGCCATCGTTTGCCACTACTTTCTCCCATCTTTCCGGCAGCAATCGGATTCCGCGTTGAAAGAACTGTTCATCTTTTGAAGCGATCTACGAATCAATCCAATTTTGGACTTCTTCATAAGACCGGAAGTGATGGTCCTTCAGGACGTGTGCCATCGATCGAAATAGGTGATAGTCAGTTTCTAAGTTCTTTTTTTCAACTTTTGCAACATGAGGCCGAGTATTGTCATGTTGCAAAATCACTTTTTCGTTTCTTTCGAGGTATTGCGGCTGTTTTTCTTTCAATATCACTCTCAATGATCTTGCCAACGCCTCAACGCCTCTTGAGTTTGACATGAGTCTTCATCGAGCAAATGCTCTAATTCTTCATCTTCAAAAACTTTTGATCTTCCACCACTATGTCGGTCTTCTACGTGAAAATCACCGTTCTAGAAGCGTTGATACCACTCGCGACATGTTCTTGCACTCATAGCAGCTTCACCATAAGCTTCTGAGAGCATTCGGTGGGCCTCAGCCGCAGATTTTTTAATAACTATTAAAAAAATATATTAATACCTCCCGCAAATGACGAGAATTTGGCTCATAAACTGACATTTTCAATCGGCAATAATTATATGATGTAAACACAAATTAACTATATGTGCTATCAGGTTATGTTGACAAGATACTAAAGAGTATTGCAAGCTGGCTATAATGTTTTTGTTCGACGTGTACTTGTCGCTAACTCCATCTATAGAAAAATGGCGGGAGCAAACTTGTATACCTTAATAAATGCAGGATATTAACACGTATTTATCATATTTATTTTAATTGAAATGGTTGCTATGTACCTAAGTCGATAGATAAAAATTAATCCCTAACTTTCTATCAAGCCCAAACACACTATAATCAGCTGTAAGTTGCATGTCCTGCACCGCAGACTACTTGATGCTGCAGAATCAGGTCAATTTACCACCAAAGTAAATTTCCCATCATTCCAACATGTGGAAGTTAGTGGATATCCCTTCGTTAACTAAGAAATTGGGTCTTCAAACAAACGCCTCAACAGATATTCAATGTTGTAAGACTTGTAAGGGAATGTTTATAGCGGTTCTGATATGTAAATAAAATGTATTTGTTTAAACAGACTTGTATGGCATGCAACAGTAAGGTGGTAAGGTAGAAAATTCTCAGAGGGTGAACCTCATGATTGGACCGAAAACCCCAAGAGTGACCGGCAATGAATGGCTGCAAAGAGTGAAGAATGTTGTAAAGCTTGAATAAAAAAGCTATCGGTAGAAACTTGGAGCCTTTCTGAATTTAATCTCATAATTCTCAAACTGGCATATGGTTTTCATTGAAGAATACATAATCTATACCAATATAATAAAGCTGAAAAGTTTGTTTGGTTGTACGCGCTAATCTCAGGAACTACTGATTTGAATTGAAAAAATTCTTTTTGTGTTGGATAGTCCATTTATCAAGGAAAGCTATAGGCTATAGAGAAAGCGGACGAAATCGCGGGCACCAGCTAGTGTAATATAAAATGCCATAGTTATTTAGTGTCTGTGATTATATAATCTCATGCATACACTTATAATGCATAATAAAATGTCATAAACCATTGACTGTTAATTTTTTGTGCTCCTTCAATATTAATATCACACAATAAAATAGAGCTTCTATTCCGTTATGATGTAAATAAAAAAGAGTACCTTAGATTATAAAAAAAAAACTTGGTACACATCTAATTTACTTTCTTTAATTTCACTATTAATATACTCATGTAGGTACTATAAAATTATTTAATAAGCAACATTATATTTATCAGATTTATATTCTGGATTCTCTTGCATTTTTTCTTCCTCTTCAAATATGATGTTAGCCCATTCTTCTGCAACACGGAATCTCTCTCTTCTAGCATAAGGAAGATAGAATGATCTGTATCCTACTGTCATGAGAGATAACACGGATATAGCCATTAAACCCTTTACGAGTGGACTCGAAGTTGCCATCCATCGATTAATTATTCCCATGATTTATATTCGATTCAGAGACGTCTACAGGTTTATTTCGTGGGAAGTGGTGCTCCAATAGAGGCTTCCAAATATAAGCTCCACCTGCAACTCCTAAAACGATGCACAAAACAATTTGACCATTAGTAATACCACGAGGTCTGTATATGCGCATTATATTTATTCATCACATCACATCAGCTTCTTAAACTTCAGCCATATCAGTTGCATAAGTTGCATTTGCATATCAACGAACAGAAATATTAAAAATAATAAAATAACCTCCAAATCAACTATCAAGTGCAATGTCACTCGTGTGTCAGCGTCAGGTGTCATCTGTCAGGTTAATGTCAGTAGTGTTACCAGCCTTTCACATCATGATAACAGCTCAGTGTCATGATATCAATCACAGATTACACATACAAAGATGCTATAGTCTGTCAAAAAGCGTAGAAATTAAAAAGTGGTAATTTCTTGTCTGTTTCTTATTAACTTTATAGTTAGAACGGGACAACACTACAGTATTGCTACTTTTTAATTTCTACTCTTTTCTGACAGACTCTATTATCAATTAATCGGTTTGTTTTTGTTCCTGATCCAGACATGAAAGTAAAGTAATAATTATTTAAAGTTCGTTTCAAAAGAACAAAATTAATAACGTTTGTTTAAAGTAGTGGCTGAGCACACTGAGTTTCGCAATAATATGGGCAGTCTGTCTGGCATCAGTAACCACCCCCCTACCCTATCCTTACCGTATATCTTATCCTTAATCCTTCTATTATATGGTTGGCAGCACGATTGCAGCACCTATGGTGATGCTCGTATTATAGGCGACGGTAGTCACTTCATCATCAAGTGGACCGTCAGCCTGCTTGTCGGCATTAACATGATACTAATATATAAAAAAAGAGTCTTTTTTGCACACTATACCAGTGCATCAATATAAATTCATCCACATGAGGGTCAGTTACACTTGCGTTCTAAGTAAGTTTATAATGACCGCACTCGCTAACGCAATGACTAAAGAACAAACTCATTGTGATGGTGACTGATGACATGGGATGGGATGATCAACTGAACACAACAGAGCGTGTGACCATAATTGTAGCAGGATCCTGCCATTTTGGCAAGATTGAGCCCATAATTTAACGTCTGGCAGATACTGTTGACGTTCAGGAAAGTTGGGCAGTAAGTATTTGGCAGGATTTCACTTATGAGAATAATTTTCCTTATTGGTAAAAAAGAAAAATTGACGGAACGAGAAAATATTTGTACCTTAAGAAATTCACAAAAAGTCTTATGTTTGCCGTCTTATGTCGAACGGTTCTTGTGAGAGAATATTCTCTCAAATGAATTTGATAAAAACAAAGAAGCGTAATAGATTTGTAATCAGAGCTAGTCGACTATTTTCCACGTAAAACAATAAGGCAATAACGAATATGGTGATTGTGTCCACGCAAAAAATGGTCAAATAGATGACTAAATCTATACAGATAGTAAAAATAAAGAATGCTAATATTAATTTTTATTGTTTTTCAAATTTATATTAGTAGAAATCATCAAAGCTTGTAATTAATAAATATAATTCTTAATTTTTTGATTGTTTAATTTTATTAGTAGAAATTATACCAAATGAAATATTTCTATTTCTTTTTTAATCTTATATTTTATTTAAAAAATATATGGCAAGAATTAGGCATTTTTTCGTTTGGGTCTTGGCAGCATTTGGCAGTTTTCTAGCCCAAAATGGGCAGGATTTCAATTTCGAGATGGTCACACTGACGACAACAAAACAATTGACATTATTGACAACAGTTACAGAGGATGAGTGGAATGGGCACAGATTATAAAGTAATATGTCTAAAGAGGAATGGGAATGTCATAAATAGAGGTTGTTTTTATTGTTTACATTATATTACATTATTACAATACAATTATATTGAAAGTAAAATATGGCTACTAGCCGGAGAACTAATCCTAATATACTGATAACAGGTAGATTCTTGAATAATCTAAAATCAATTTGTTTAATGGAATCTTGGCTAACATAAACGCAATATTTTTTTAAGGTACTCCCGGGGTGGGTAAGTCAACCCTATGTGATATGATACGAGCAAAAACAAACTTTGAATGGAGAGAAGTGACAAAAGTAGCCCAAGAACATAACTGTTTAGATGAATTTGATCCTGATTATGAATGCCCAATTTTAAATGAAGATAAGGTTAGTCATATTTTGTAATACTTAATTGACCACATGGTTTTCCACTGATGGCCTTCTGGTGAAAGGTAGCATGTTCTTAGTGTTATGGGTGTCATTTTATATGACAATAGCCAAATTATGCAGATTAGACAATAGGCTTGATCATGTATGGCTGGCATTATAGTTTGTGTTAGTGTCGAAGGAGTGATATAACTTTGTGATCTTAACCCTTAGTGTGTCTGGCTTGTGCTCGCAAGAAGACCCTAGTCTGCCCGAAGGCTAAAATCCAGCGCAAAATACCGCGACAGACACTTGATGCAGTTGTTCTTAAGATAGGGACTTACAAAATAAGCCACAATAGTTCCATGTGGATCCACGTTTACACACACAATGCACTGAAAATATTGAATGTGGATCTGCATTTTAAACACATACATCTGAAGACAAGTGAACTTGACTGGGCTAAATTGTGCTTAATAGAACAACGGGACATTGCATTTTCAATCTGCAGACAAATTCCATTAGGACCTACAGCAAACTTGATTTATGGTGTTACTTTTGTTTATGAGCGATGGCAGCATCCTAAAAGTGAAACATTTTCACAATGCCTAGATCTTGTAAACTACGCAACGGATTTTAATGCAAATTTTGCAATGGAAAGATAGTTAAACAAGGAAGGTTTTTATATATGACTTGCAGAAAAAAAATGCACTGGAGCCAGGATGCCAGGAGCAGGGGTCACTAGTAAATATTTTAATGTTTATTTAAAATTATCATTATAATTTTCAGTTGCTAGATGTCATGGAAGGCATGATGGGAAAAGGCGGCAATATTGTTGAGTATCACAGCAGCGAATTTTTCCCAGAGCGGTGGTTTGATGGAGTATTTGTTGTGAGGACTAACAACACTATCCTTTTTGATCGATTAACAGCTAGGTAATTTTCAAATATTAAATACGGTGAGGATGTAGCGGTGCCCCCGCTAGATCCTCACCGCATACTGGAATTAGTATCTCAAGGTTTTGGATGAAAATGTTGATGGATTTACATTTGCTGTGTTGTGTTTTAAGTACAAAACAGATTCATTACTTATTAATAACTTTCCTCAAGAGTTGGGCTATCAAATGCAAGAATAAGATTTGCCTTTTGGCCATAAGAGGAATGTTTATAAAAATTTATGTCAGAAATTTTAAAATAATGTCTTGTATTTCAGAGGTTACAAGGGAAAGAAGTTGGAAGACAATCTGCAGTGTGAAATATTTGAAACTCTTTTGGAAGAAGCAAAATCTTCATACAAAGAAGATATTGTTTACGAGTTACAGAATGATACTGAAGAACAATTGAACCAAAATGTTAACAATGTTATAGAATGGATAAACAGGTGGAAGGAAGATAATTTATAATTTATTTATAAATATTATAACTAACAACATCATAGGACATATTATCCTAACATGTAAATAGTTTTAATAAAAATAAGTTTAAAATAAATAATTTTATGTAAAAATTTTGTTATATTATTCCACTTTTAGATTGAAAAGTCAAAATGCTAATTTTTTACATATCTTATAACTGTCTTAAATTACTAAGGATTGTTAAATGAAACACAACCATTATAAATACAACTTAATTCATTTATTTGACCAAAAAATTAAGAATAAAGAAAATTACTGTATTTAGACATCAAACCGAGTTAAGACATCGGATTTTATCGTTGAACACATTTCATGAATATCTGTAAAAATATAAATGTGACGAGAGTGGTCGAATTGTGACAAAATCGGATGTCGTCTCGACACTTTGTTAAACTGACCCAAATGGACTGAACATTTACTTTTTAAAATTAAATTAAATGCATTATAAAAGTCACAATGGAATCAGATATCTTACAATAAACTGACATTCGAACACACATACACACACCAAACTCGCACAGATCTGGAAAGTTTTCATCACAACTTCACATGCATTGTACAGTCGACCAAACATGAAGTTAAGCCACTCACTTGCTATTGCATACTTGTTACATTACTGAACTAATTGGACACATAAACTTATACCGAATAAAAGGCCTTTTACGTGGATGAGTGTATAGAATTCTCGTTTTTAGTAGGTCATTCATTATAATTGACATTGAACAACTGTTCTTCATTGAACTGTGGTCATCCACAACACATGCCAACTAAATAATCTATATTAAAAGAGAGTCATATTATAATAGTGGACCGATTTTTATGATCTTGATTTGTTGAATTTGTCTCTTCCCCAAATAGTAGAATGTCTATTTATGTGAAACTGAAATATTCACATAAAAAAATTATGAAGAAAATTAATTTTCTCGTACATTTTGTACGAAATTTCCATTTATTTTGGTCACTTCATCCACATAATATATTAGTATTTTACCCTTGTTACTTAAGTGACTTCAGACACTAAAAGTACTCTATGTTTACTATTTTGCATTAGACTTTGAATGTGCTTGTTCACTAACTTCACACTGGTTGAACTGTTCCGCATAAATTTACAACTCTTCCTTCTTGGAATTGCCCTTCCTGTCCCAGCCCTTGAGCTCATCGCTGGCATTTTCCGATATATACTTGACGAAGTCTTCGAGGGCACGACCACCCTGTTGAACATTCACAAAGATGTGATTAGAATGAGATATAACCATCTATTACACCGATTATACATAGTTCATGTAATACATTTGACTGAAAAACTGATCAGAATTACAAAACTATGAATGAAAAGAGAAGACTTCTTGTTATTGTAATTGTGATTCTTGTAATTGATATTTGGACTCATGCATTGAAAAGTTTATGACTACTTAGCAAAGCAATTTGGGTGCAGTAACCACACCCTTACAGAAGATTGGAAAATAACAGCATGTGTGCTTATAGTCCTCATGGACCTCATGTTTGCTTATAGTCATACATTTCAATGTCATTTCTAAGAAAAGCAAATTATCTTCAGTCATCTTCAAAAACACAAAGTTAATCGATGTCCATTATTTATCTTGAAGTACTGTACCTTCCTGCAATTGTAATTGTAACAATAAAAAGAAATAAACATTATACATATACTCACATTATATCTAACAGGTTTCTTGTTAGAATCCTTAGGTTTCCAATAGATGGTCGGGAATCCGGACACCTCGTACGATGACTTGGGCCAGTCATTGGCGGTTGCATCAATCTTCACTATGTCTACGTCTTCATTCTTGACCTATTCATACAACAATATTCACTGTAATATTATCAATACTAATAATAAATCTGTAAGGTTTGTCATGGAGTAAGTTACTTTGTTATCAGAGATATCGTGTTTATAGGCTCTATACATGATACTGATACTAAATTGACAATTTTTACAATTTTTTCTGTATGTAAGTATGTATGTTCCTCCATAACGCTTAAACGAATCACCTGATTTTTATGAAACTTGGTAGATAAATATTTAGACGTACGGGACACAGGATAGGCTACTTTTTTGTTTTTCAACGCGGATGAAGTCGCGGGCGCCAGCTAGTTATTAATATATAAGATAACAAGAATGGGACAAAACAAAGGGGTGTTATTACTTTATATTTATTTGCATACAAAAAATGCAATTTTTATGATGAATATAAGTCCATTGTATTTTTGCATTCAACTTACTAATGAAGTCTTACTAACTTACTACTAAGTCTTCAGTGACATACGGGTGTTTCTTTAATGGGAGCTTATGGGGACATCTAAAATCATCAATTTTTTTTTAAGTTCGAATTGCCTATTAAAAATATTATAGTTAAATTGAATCATTTTAATATTAGCAAGTTTCATATGAGCATTGTATTGTAAAGCAATGCAATTCATTGTAATGTACAACACGACTGTGTTACAGTATAACATACACATAGATTACACATAATGATTATGCTACTGAAAATAGTAGATATACATATTGAATACAGAAGAGATAATTTAAATGTATTACCTTCTCTGCAAGCTCGTCCCAAATGGGAGCAAGTTTCTGACAGTGTCCACACCACGGGGCATAAAATTCAATGAGAGCATCCCTTCCGCTGTCCGTCACCAATTCCTTGAAGTTCTTTCCAACGGCTACTTTCACTGGTCCTTCGTTGTTCTCCGGCACAGATTCAGATTTAACGAACGGCTCCAATTTAGCGTCCAATAGATCCCTTGTGAATGCTTGGAGGTTCTCGATACTGTGCAGAAAGAATTCATTTTTATTTTATTGCTGTACAGTATTTATTACAATCTTTTTAAGATCTAAAAAGCTCAATTTTGAATAGAATTACAATTAGAAATAATAATAAAAAGATGTAGGATGTCTTTTTTTTTTCAAATTTCATTTGTTTTTTCATAGTTTTTGGTCGTACAGGCCTGTACAGTTCAAAATACTAAAGTCCATTCTTTTTTCATTGATCAAAAAGGTAAACAAACAATTCAAGATATAGAATTAAACAAACAATACGAACAAATTCTAAATGAATTACTCACTGAGTCAACTCTCTTTGAAAATGCCTAATGTACAAATCTAATCTTTAAAACAGTCCAGTAACCATGACGACGCTTTTGATCAATAGAAAAAGAATAGACTGTAAACTTAAGTCACAATAGCCTAAACTAGTTTAAAATCCAATCCTGAAAGTAAGCTATATTCACCTGAAGTCAGCACTCATGACGTATTTGTTGCCGTCAGCGTCGCGAGCAGTCACCGCGGGCTTATCGCGCTTCGCAAAGTCGATACCGTATTCATTAAGTTCATGAGTGAAGTCATCCTTGTCGCTGATGGCGAAAGTCACTTCGTTGAATTCCTTGGCAACCTGGAAAATTATGCCTCACATATTTTAGAACATTTGACATGTCAAATCAAGTATAGGTTCAAATTCCTATGCCTGGAAAATTTAAAATCTCACACTCCCTTTAAATTACATTTTATCAAACTTCCATTTTCATTCGCCTATTATTATAACGGTCAAGCAAGCATGCTGTTGACTGTCGTACTCTGTCTGCGATTTTGTTTTATATGACCAAAAAGAATAGTATTCTGAGTTTCTTTCGGGGTTTCTCCTCAGGATCGTCATCTTGGCTTTTTTCCGAAACCCTGGTAAATTTAAATTTATAATGACGATCATAAGAGTTTCTTGTAGAAACCTCATTGATAAATAAATATTTTGATTTTTAATATCCATCTAATAATGTATGAAAGTTACATTGAAGAGGAATGTAAAATAAGGAAATTAACAGTTTTAGTTTTTCTAATGTTTCAAGTTCAACTAATATCTTGTGAAAAAAGTATGACAGGAGCAAGGAAAGCAGTAAGAATAAAACAGATTACCGTCAGACACACAACAGACAACAGCTCAACATTGAAAACAAAAACGCTAGAGTGGATATGGTCAGGCCATATAGCCCTACCATAAGTTGAAAGTCAGCCTATCTGTCTGACAACTTTAACATAAAAGATATACCGTATATAATAAATATTACCTTGAGAACACGATTTCTCCAATAGTTAGTGCCTTTAGCGTTTTTAACGTAGTCCACATCGTAGTAAGCAACAATCAATGGGTTGTTGAAATCTTGAGCGTTATCCCTTTGACGAATGCCAACAAGTCCGTGGCTGTGAACAAAAACTTTCAATTATACATTTGTTGTTTTTTAAATGCCAAATATTTGATTTTAATAAATTGTAAACTTACTAGTTCTCTTTGATGAAAGCCTTCAGAGAGTAAGTTTCTGTGTCACCCTTGTACACGACTGATGATTCTTCAAATTTGTTCTGGAGACGCTTGGGACGGTACAGTACAACATTGTTTCTGGGGACAAGAAGAAAATAATATCGAGTTAATACTGACTTTGTACACCTTTTCTAGTGTGGTTCATTACCCATATATTATATATTAACTAGCTGCTGCCCGCGACTTCGCCCGCATAACTTTGTAAATTATATACTAAAACCTTCCTCGAGAACCACTCTATCCATTGGTGAAAACAGCATGAAAATCAGTGCAGTAGTTTTTGAGATTATCGGGAACAGACAGACAGACAGAAAGACGCGGCGGAGGACTTTGTTTTATAATATGTAAGGATTAGTATTCAGTTGAAGCTTGAAGGCTTTTTTATATTCACTAGTGGACAATGGTTTATTTGCACTAACCCAAGCTATATCTTAGACCTAATACTATAGATTATGTAACGAGATTCTCACAACTTCGACACTGAAAACAAATCATGCATAAAATGTATGAAACAAGCGTGAAACTGTGTATAATTGCGATAATACATCATTATGCGATTCCTATTGCGTTAACTTGTTCCGTAACGTATGATATGGATGTTTTAGAAATCATTACAATTAGAGTTGTTTTAACTTAGAATTGAAATCGTTTTGTAAGATAACATTCATATAATTGATAGGAAATTTAGTTAATAACAGTCTAGTTTTATTATACTTTGGAAATAAAGATTTTAAAGATAATATTTGTGCTAATAATAATGTTATGTGTGTGTAACTCTTACTTTTTGTTTGAACGGTTTTGAATGTTCATCACTACCGAGAAATTATATCGCACTAATGCCTCGTTCCGTTCTAACTTCTAATATGTAGAATGATTTCATTTTCATTAAGGAAGTTTATATTTTATTTCCTGGATCTTAATGGGCTTTGCCAACCACGCCGCGCGTTCTACTAATTTTAATAAAAAATGCATTGATAGAAAATAAAATAATGTTAAGTTTGCAAGATAGCTTGACAATACGTAGAAATAAAGCCAAAAAACTTAAGACACTACGAATGTACCTTCACTATTTTTTAAAATTAAATAAACTTTTAGTATAAGTAGGTACTATTTTTAAATCCTTATCTGTTCTGTTATAGAATGAATTTCAAATCCGTATCTTATCAGTTGCATTTAACCATAAAGTAAAACATAAATAAAACCACATTTTCTTGAAAAAAGAATTTGAAATTTTAGATTCTACTAGGAAAATATTTGTATTTTAGTCTTTCATTTAAAATTATTTTATGACATTTTTAAATTATAATTTGTTGTACTATTTACTATATAGATAACAAAATTGAATACTTTTTTCCAAGTGGCTATACCTACATACATAGGTTACATAGAATTTTAGAAAATTCAATAGTGCAAATTAAATCAAAACCCACTGAATAAGAACCAATTAGTTAGAAGAATGAAGCGAACAATTAGACAAGATTATATTATAAGAGTTCCCTTTTTATTCGACTCATTAATATTCATCTCACAAAAAAGTTTATATGTTATTTCGACATAGTAACATAAACTATTGTGTTATTAAAGTCATAATTCATCACAACTGTATAAATATTAAATAACCTATAGTCAAAGTGGCTTTGAATAGTTGTTTCAATAATAACTTATAGCAGACAATTTTATTTGCATAATAAAATATACGTAATAATTATTATAAAACTAAGGACCCAAGGCTTAACACGGGTGCGAATTTTTTCTGCAAATTATATATAAAAACATTCCTCATTTAACGCTATTTCCATTAGCATTAAATTGTATGCAAAACTTACTTGTATCCAGCCTTTTCAAGCACATCTTTGAAAGACGAGTGTCCAAATGTGGCCTGTTCCCGCATTTTATCTGCTGTCTTCAGGAATTCACCTTTAAGGTCAGATTCTTTCTCAAAGAAGCCAATGATAACCACTTCATCCTTGTTTATGTACTTCTCATAGTCGGCAACTGTGAGAAGATCCTTTGAACTGGGTCCAACTTGCGCTCTCATATACTTGACAATACCATCTGAAAAAAAAAAAAGGAAAATTAAATTGTATGGTTGTAGTTAATGCAAAAGGAATTTTATCTATCTTAACTCTCTCATAGCCCGTTATTAATCAAGCAAACTTTAACCAGATACATGACTATGCTTCATAACAATCTATGAAAGAAGAATTAATTTTCGTTCTTTCATAACTTATTGTAAATCAGGAGCATAGTAATCCAAGTTCATAATAATAAATAAATAAAACATAAAGTCCATAGTCTTTAGATACCAACTGACTCAAATATTGCGTTAGTGTTCAGTCTTTGGTCTGTCTATTTATATATTAATCATTAGCTGTTGCCCAGCAACTTCATCCACACTGAAGAAATATCGCTCGGGACCCTAGCAATTTTTCCAGGATAAAAAGTAACCTATTATGTTAATTCAGGTAATAAAAGATAAAGATAGCCTTTATTTCAAGAAAATATTATAAAAAAATAATGCTATTTTGACACTTTGACAACAAAAGGCAATTCAGGTAATAAACCAATCCATCCAAATCACAGATGAAAGAGTAACAAACATCCATACTCACAAGCTTTCGCATTTATAATAATATTAGAAGAATTTTTCCTACTTAGCTACTGACTAGCTAAGTTAGTATAAAAGCTTCATGTTGAATTTGTCATATATTTTTCTTTTTACGAATTTATGGTGATGGCCTATGTCCAGCAGTGGACATCTTATGACTTTTTTATGAAGGAAAATTATTTGCTAGGGCAATTTGTCTATGTATAAGATAATTCACTTACTAGATTCTCTTGGGCCATTGTATTCTTGAGAGAGTTCTCCCTTTCTGAAAATTTTTAAAGTGGGGTAACCAGACACAGAGTTCTGTTCGCATGTAGTTTTGCCCCCTTCAGTACAGTCTACTTTAGCCAGCGCCACTGGTGGATCATCATTCTTCAGAATACCGGCTGCGACCGCATATTCAGGTTTCAGTCTTTTACAGTGACCGCACCTATTTGGAAATTATACATTTAAAGACATTCTAGTGTAAAAGTTAGTCATGAAAGGGAAACATTTTGAAGAACATACCATGGTGCGTAAAACATGACTAAAGCCGTGTCATGTTGGGCCAAAACGGTAGAAAAGTCCGAGTCTGTAAGATCTAAAACATCTTCCTCTGCCGCTTTACAAAAATAAATTACACTTAATAGTAATAAAAATTTAAATGAACCGAACATCTTTCAGTGTCAGATATAGGCGGTTTTTATCAGAAAAACCGTGTATAGTGTATAATTCCTCCTAGTCAAACTGAAGCTGAGAAAAGAAAGGACAAGGACCGGAAAAATACACGTATCATGTCTTTGATGACATTAGCCGGCACAGCGTTGGCTTTTTCTGATTGGTTATATCTTACGATGCGTTCAAATAAATAACTGTAACATTTTGTTCTTTAACAATAATTGTTAATTTTTAACGAGTATTTAAAAATTATATTAAAATATAGTAAAATTAGTAAATTTATATAAAATAAATATAATACCATTAAAAACCTATTGAAAATTTGACATAACCGTAAAAAGGTAAATTTAATAGCAACTCTATGCAAGAGAGGGCATCACTATAAAGGCTTTGCTTTGCTATGGCATGCTTTTTGTTTGGCAGTTGCTTTCTGCTGTCAATCGGAAAATGGCAGCGACGAGTGTCGTCGTTCTCGACAGAGGCAACAATACAACTTGTACCGTAAATCTTTTCGGTAAGTAATAAAATTTCAAGTAAAATATATAATCAATATTCATTGATGATTATAAATTCAATAAAGCTTCCATTTATATTTATGTACTGTTTTAAAATTTTGCTAAAGCGGAGGCCGCCGCATAACCTTTTTGTTATTATTTTTATTAGACGCGCGGATTATTTGAAATTGGCTACAAAAACTTCTAATTATTTATAAACTTTTAAGTGTATTTAATGGCTATTGAAAATTAAGTATGTGTTAGGGTCTAATTTGGTGGCTGTCTTAGTTTAATAACGAGTTTTTTTTTTCATAGTGAATAGAATAAGACATCGTCTGCGGCGGCGTCTATGACCTTGGCTATTGAAATGTAGGAAGTAAACCGTAGTTACTTGCTTATAAATTGTAACTTGGTATTTGATGTACTTACAAAAAATATTCATAAAGTCAGTCCAACTATCAATATTAAAATATTATCACATTGAACAGCAAAGTATGACTTTACAATGAAACTGTACCCAAAATACTATGCAATTTTTGTTTAAACATTTTGTTATACATACATAACTAAAGAATTTCCTTTTTGAAAACATTTATAAATTTCTAAAACACCAATAAACTTTTTCTTTTTAATAATGAAAGTCAAACTGAGAATGTCTATAATTTGCCTGCCTAAAACTTAAAAAGTACCACCACACCTGGGGTTAAAATTACGAGTATCTGCATACCATGCTTCATTACAGTTAAATTATTAATTATGTAACTTTAATTAGAAGTGGCAGGCCACTGCTTTTTGTAGCCTTGTAGCTTGTAGGGCAAGCCTGTCTGCCGGCAGTAAGAGGGTGGCTCTTACGGAAGATCACCATGATAATAACATGTTTCAATGAGTGAGTAAGGGATGCCAGAGCCCATTATACTATACTTACTTTCCTAATCTCTTAACCTTTATCACTTGCATAATATTTTCTTTAATCCGAGATGGTAGACATTTCCAGTATTTGATGGTATTTGAGGCAAGCTGAAAAACTTGTCCTATAGTTCTTCTATAATATCCTAACACGAAACTATAGACCTGGCTGGGGAGTAGTGGGGCTAAATCAACCCTTATATTTTCTTGTTCTTCTGGCATGTAGAAAGTCCCACCAAAATGATCTGTCTTTTTTAGAATAATATTTATTTTTAATTATAAATAATATCATGTAAACATTTCAACTTGCCTCAAATTCCTTCTTTCGATTTTTTTTTGAAAACAGTTTAACTAGCGCCTAGCAAATTTAAGACTCGACTAAATAATCTAGCTTTTTTTTTTAATATTTAAATATTCAATTTCAAAGTATAAAAATTTCAGACTGCAAAAAAAATCGCAATTGAAAATATAAGGGTTGATTTAGCCCCACTACTCCCCAGCCAGGTCTGTAGTTCTGTGTTAGGGTATTATAGAAGAGTTATAGGACAAGTTTTCAACTTGCCTCAAATACATCCCCGGAAATGTCTACCATCTCTCGGGCCACTTTTACCACCAGTGGTGTTGCTTGTGTTAATAGTTGACGGTCAAGGTAATAGGTCATGAACCATCAAGTAGCCTATCTGCCGACCTTAACATGAAAAATATGGTTCAGCTTTTTTTTTCAATGGATTTGCAGAATTAAACTAAAAATGAATTATATGTACAACATATGTAATTATGTTGTAAAGTTTTCTTTTGTGTATATTCCACTGGTTAGTTTAGTGGCATATTTCTCTAGGCTTGGTTTTGTAATGAAGTTAAAATACATTTTTTTTTCTTTAGGTGCTACAGTTGTGTCATGGAGGGTCAACAATCAAGAACAATTATTTGTGAGGTAAGCAATATTGAATTATTTATAAAATAAGTTTTTTTAAACACTTGAAAACATGAATTGGGAAATTTTGATAAGACATGAAAAGAGTTTAAAATGCTACAGATTTTTATAAAAACAATGCTCACAAGATGTGTGAAAATTAAAAGCTCAAAGATAGCCTGATGTTGGAGCTCCAATCATAATATAGTCTTGTTAATATTTACTATTAGTTGTTAATATTTACTATTATTTGTTAATATTTACTATTAGCTTATAAACATAGCCACATCATAGGTTGATCACCAAGTTCACCACCAGTAAGTTAGATCTACCTTAGAAATTGCTGTAAAAATCTGTGAGACGGTCTTAACTTGCTCACCTATGCAGTCTTATTTTGCAGCACTGCATATCAGCTATATGTCTTAAGACTTAGCAATATATGAATAAACGGTTAAAGCATACCACTTATCCTTTACTGTTTGTTGTACTGGTACTGAGAAACTTATATTTTTAAATATGTAATAGCTTCATAAAGCTATAGGAATTCCCATAGGAAAAAATAAAATAAACAGAAAGTTAATTTTATTTTTAATTAACTGTTGCACGCGAATTTTATTAAATTTTGAACGCGGCTTCTGGTTTTTTTGTTTAAATACTATGCTGCAAACCAAACAGACGAGTGGTCTGTGAGGCTAGCTAGATATAGCCTAGCCAGATTCGAGTAAGACAAATTTATATTTAAAGGTCTGTTGATCTATAAAAAATAAAATAAATAAATATTTAAATTGAAGTTAAAAATGAAACAAAAAAACAGATTATTTTATATTTTTTAATATTCAGTACATTAAAGAAAAATCACGCGCTGTGTAGTCGTGAGTTTCTATCTCATAAAAAAACCGTCGCCAACTTCCACGTACAAAATATATTACAAAATTTACTCTGTGTAAATGTATGTAATGTTTCTAAAATCGAAATGATGAAATTGTAGTAGGTACTGAGTTCTGACAAAGTAACCGCTGTTTCCTTACAAGACATCCAATCGCTAATTATCTCCATATTGCAATTAATTCGTCTATGACACCGTATAATTATGAATGAGACTATAATTAAATTAACATGAATAATATGCGGCAATAGAGTTTCGAATATATTAAATTGTAGCGCACCTTCATGCGCCCGATCATTCACTGTCCTGTTGCTGTCCTGTTATAATGACAACATTTAACAGCACAAGCAAATATAATTATATTCTGGTTTCTATACTACCTGTCTGACGTCTGTTATACCTACAGATAATTATTATGAAAATTATTTTCGCCTTATTGGATTTGATATTTTGAATTTGAACCATTAACTTGAAATAAGTTGTCGATTAATCGATCTAAAAATTTGAAATACGGACGAAGCTTTAGCGTCCGAAGACGAGGCTTTCATTATGGCTAATAAAATCTATCGCTGATAAGCTTCCTATTAGGTAAAAGAATATTTAAAACTAGTTGGCGCCCGCGACTTAGTTCGTCCGCGTTGAAAAAGAAAAAGTAGCCTATCCTGTGTCCCGTACGTATAAATGTTTATCTACCAAGTTTCATGAAAATCAGTTGATTCGTTTAAGAGTTATGGAGAAACATACATACATACAGAAAATTTTTTTAAAAATGGTCAATTTAGTTTTAGTATCATGTATAGAGCCTATAAACACGATATCTCTGAAAACAAAATAATTTACTCCATGACCAACCCTCACAGATTTATTATTAGTATTGATCAGTCCTGTAGTTTTTGAGTTTATTCATTACAAACAAAAAATACAAAAATAAAAATCTTCTCTATAATATTAGTATAGATAATAATATTTTTTGTTTAAACGTTTGTCAGAAAGGCTGACTGTCTGCTTGATTGTAAGTGGCTATAGGGCTACCGTCGCTAATTAACACAAGTTACGCCACAGATATTGCAAGCACGGATATTATATATTTTTTAAATTTTAAATTTCAATATATTTTTTGTTTGCTCGGATTTTGCATGGGAAAGTATGGTCATCATAGATTCAAGGAGTACGGTAGTAATACTAAATCTATGATGGTCATTTATCTCCCTCGTAAAAGGTAAATGAAAATTACTCATTAACATTATTACACAAATAGGTGTATTTTTTTCGTAATTGGGCGCAAACCTTATACACCTTAACCTTAAATAAATTTAGCTTGATTGTAAATTGTGTTTGATACAATTTACATGAATTAAATACATTCTGAGTTTAAATCAACTATTTCCATGTGAAGTTTAAAGATAAGAAGAATAAATGAGTTTTCTACCAGTGAAAATATAATGTTCCTTGAATATTTATACCGCATAGAAGTTAACCTATAAAGAACTTCGATTTACCTGTATTTATAGTTCATAAAATCCCATTTATTTGCATTTAAATAACATCGACGACGTACATCGCTTATTGCAAATAAGTTTTGGTCATAACTTGTCGAAATAGAGTTGTATACTGTCGCGAGCGGGTCGTATTACTAATTATTGTGGCCTGTGAAGTTGTATTAAATGAATTTTAAATCCATCCATGTTTCTGAGCTCGTTTATAAGGCTTTGCGTTCTGTTGCCATCGGATTTATAGACTATAAATCAATAAGCTACCGCCTCGTGGGTATCGAGTTGAATGGAAAATGCGACTGGCACCAGTCGATTAGCGTGGATTATTGTACTGTACACGAACGTAGGCAGTCTCTTGATGTTTCCTCATGGCATTTTGCCCTTATTTAAATCGTCAATTTTGACGGGAAAATTATCAGTTACGTGGGCACTAGAACACGATCAGCTATCCGTGAAAAGTACTTGTTATGGGGTACCTAAAGAGAAGACTTAGACTAGAATTACAGCCGGCGGATTTTTTTTCTGAACACACTTAGTAATAAAAATAAAAATTCAAGTCACTGTTTTCTTTTTTGCATCAGTTAATTTCCGGTTGTAGTTTTCTATACTAATATTATAAAGAGAAAATATTTGTAAACTCAAAAACTAGTGGACCGATTTTAAAAATTCTTTCACATATAAAAAGCTACATTATCATAATGTTACGCTGATAATTTATAATAGTATAAGAGGTGGCAACGTTTTCGAAAGAGAATTTCAGGTCAGCTGGTTTTTTGATATGTCGTCTCTTTTGCCCTTTCGGTTAGGATCTGGGCAGTCTGGCTAGCGGTAGCGGTTGCGTTTGCCTGTGCGCATCCTATTTGTGCGGGTAATATACTGACTTTTAAAATCATTTTATGAAGGTTCAATTTGCATATTTTAGCTTAAGATAAGTTTAACAAACATCAATCTCTTATTGCCAGACATTTTTATGGTTGCTAATAATGAGCCAGACGCGAATTTTGATTTCATTTTTATTAAAAAATTAAGTTATTTCAGAATGTCTGTCATTTTAATATTATGTTGTTTAAGTATGAACAGACCTAAAAATAATTTGCCAGACATTAATTCAGTTGCTAAACCATGAATCAGAACGATTAAAGTCCTGAAAACTCTTACAGTATGATTCTACTCTTACAGTATGAATTGGACTTATGTAAACTGTATATCTATATATACATACAATAGATATACAATTGCGTAAGTGCAATATTTTTTAAATTAGGGATATTATTTTTTATTAGCATTTAGCAAATTTTAACATAAAAAAAAATTGAAATGAGATAGAATTAGATAGCAGGAAATCAAACAACATTATTGAAAATTTAAAAGTTTTTTTTTTATTTGAAATACTCTTGTCTTTTTTAATAGAACACTAGCTGTTGCACGCGACTTCGTCCGCGTAAAATATAAAATATAGCCTATAACACTCGCTGATAATATAGCTTCCCACCAGTGAAAGAATTTTTCAAATCGGTCCAGTAGTTTCGGAGCCTATTCAATACAAACAAACAAATCTTTCCTCTTTATAATATTAGTATATATAAAAATTCAACAAAACAAAATGCAGGTGCGTCGGCAATCTTTTGTATCTACTTGTAGGTATCATCCATAAATGATAATTGTTTTGATGAAAAAAAATCTCTTGTATCCGTATGACTCATTTCTGTTTTAGTTTTAATGTTTGAACAAAAGCAAGAAAAAATGTTCCGTGTTTACTTAGAGACCTTCTATCTAGTTGTCTTGTTTATCAAAGTTATCATAGTAGTACTATGTGAAATAGTTGTTATTCTAATATCCGTTAATTTACTATAAGGTTTGTAACCTCTGCTATGCCGCCGATGGGCGGTCTCGGCATGTGAGTATAAAATTGGCTTTTAACAATTTATAATTTAATTTTAATTTATTTTTAATTTTAATTTTAATAAATTGACTATTAATTTTTACAATATAATTAATAAAGTCAAAAAATATCTAAAATAAGAATTTAGTAATTACTTATATGATGTCAAACAGGTGACATGTAACATAATTCTTTTGTTTTTTTTTTTATATTATAGGTATTTCTTATTTGGTTAATAATCTTTTCTTGTGAGAAAATTAAGAATTTTAAATTAAGATAAACGCAAAATTCACTGCAATAATAACATAACTAGTAAATTATAATAATATGGTGTAGAGTTAACTTAGTTGTAACTATATCTAGGTAGATAAAAATGTAGGTTTTTCACTCATCTTTACATACTTCTATGTATTCTTCTAATTTCCATGCAATTAAAAGGTTGTTGACATCGTCAACCATTAGGAATATTTGTAAATTATAAAAATTTTTTAGGCAATACGAGTTTATTAAATACGAGACGCAATGACTATCACGCTAGAAAGATTTGGACGAAATGAATGATTCGTTTTCACTTATAGGTAACCCATTTTGCTTTGCTAAGTATTTTTACTTGGTTAATATTTAGTAAGCTGTTTGTAAAGATTAGCAAATGTGTCATGGTAAAATTTACAATCGCACTTATTTAATAACAACAAAATATCAATGGCTATTTGTAACCGATTACGTTGTAGGTGGTAACAGAGATATATTGGTTAATTTTAACCAAAAAAAGGGTTTATTTTAACCCTTTTTAAACATATTTAAAATTACATACATAACTTGGTTAGATTTAACAATATTAAGTATTAAAATTTAAACAAGTCTGAATTGGTTCAGAATGCTAACAATTTTGTTTAAAAATTATTAAGTGCAATGTTAAAAATAACCAAGTATCCATAACAATGTTGACGTGTTAGATTATAACCAACTGCGCTTATATATTCTTAAACGAGTTTTAGTTAATTTTAAATAATCTGCCTTTAAACGAGCCAAAATGTTAAAGTAAAATTTTCTCAGTGTATCATAGCGACAAGAGTATTTCAAATAAAAAAAAAACTTTTAAATTTTCAATAATGTTGTTTGATTTCCTGCTATCTAATTCTATCTCATTTCAATTTTTTTTTATGTTAAAATTTGCTAAATGCTAATAAAAAATAATATCCCTAATTTAAAAAATATTGCACTTACGCAATTGTATATCTATTGTATGTATATATAGATATACAGTTTACATAAGTCCAATTCATACTGTAAGAGTAGAATCATACTGTAAGAGTTTTCAGGACTTTAATCGTTCTGATTCATGGTTTAGCAACTGAATTAATGTCTGGCAAATTATTTTTAGGTCTGTTCATACTTAAACAACATAATATTAAAATGACAGACATTCTGAAATAACTTAATTTTTTAATAAAAATGAAATCAAAATTCGCGTCTGGCTCATTATTAGCAACCATAAAAATGTCTGGCAATAAGAGATTGATGTTTGTTAAACTTATCTTAAGCTAAAATATGCAAATTGAACCTTCATAAAATGATTTTAAAAGTCAGTATATTACCCGCACAAATAGGATGCGCACAGGCAAACGCAACCGCTACCGCTAGCCAGACTGCCCAGATCCTAACCGAAAGGGCAAGAGAGACGACATATCAAAAAATCAGCTGACCTAAAATGCTTTTTTTCCCGACGTTGCCACCTCCCGGACTATAAAGTTACGCGAAAGAAGTCTCGTCCAACAGTTATTACTGTTATAAGTCTGTTATTACTGTTGTGAGATAAGTCATATCTCACAATAGTTAATTTCGTAAGTGTTAGGAGCATTTTGTTTTTGCTCTTGCAGTCAATTATGATTTTACTAATAGTAGTACAGAGGAACTAGACGCAAACAACAGGGCTTGTTGTTGTTTTGCCACAGTTGTTGATTTGCCACACTTTAGAATTTCCATACATTGAAAGTTGTTTTGCCACAGTCGTTAAAAAAATATGTAAATTCACAACAGGTAGATAAGAATTGTTGTTGATTCGCCACAACTCATAATATTTCAGAAAGTAATGACAGCAAACAAATTAGCATCTGAAAATAATAATATATTTTTATATTATTACTAGTGGCTCGCTCCCGGCTTCGCCCGCGTTCAGTAATAGAGTACGCTGCCGAATTCCTTTTTTTTTTAGATTCCCTACCGCTGGCTTGGCGGAAGGGATATGTGGGGGTCGCCCAGCACCTGATCGTGGCGGCACTGGGAATACCCACTAAAACTCCCCGGTGCCTCCTTGCCTTTTGAGCGAGGTGGACCGGGCTTTGCCGATTTAGGGTCGCCGCAGTGATGGCACCGCGGCGACTCCTCTCGTTTGATACGGTGCAGATAATGTTCGAAGCACCCGTGTTCGGTCATTATCTGCACCATACGGAAGGTGAGGCTACCTAGTCGGCGCCTCACCCACTCCTCCAAGACCGGACGGATGGTGGATTACCGTCCGGAGGCCTGCTGTAGGGTTGAGGAGTGCCTCGCCCCAATCGTCCATGGCCCTCTTCTGCGCCTCTGCCCGGACCCGTTGCACGTTCTCGGCAACGGGTCTTTCTCCAAGGGCCCTTGCGGCGACCCTATGCCGATGCACCTAGGACGGAACCAGGGCATCGACATCCCACGGGAGGGTGCCCGCTAATACGCAGGCAGCCCCGTGGCTGACCTAGCGATAGGTCCGCACGGCCCGGGTCGCCATGACCCTTTGAGGCCTCCGCAGGGCCTGGGTGCGGGGAGTGCGACACTCCGCCCAGACCGGGGCTCCGTAAAGTGCCATCGACCTTACCACCCCGTGGTAATCGACGGCACGCCGAATTCGGTCCTCCTTGGTTCGGGAGGAGCCGTCCGAGTGCGACGCTGCCCAATTCCTAATAATATGACAATGACAATACATAAAAAATAACCTTTCATCTTCATGGCCCTGCATGCCCTGTCTATTGTTCCATATCCGTCCCTTCTATACTCTACCTATTCTTTTCAGTTTCTTGCGCGCCATGTATACCTTTGGTATGGTACTGACGCCTCGATCTCCCTTGCGTTTAACATCATTTATGATGTTTGAGCAAGATTTGAGATCTGGTAAAGGCAAGCGGTAAATTAGTAAACACTACTTACTTTAATAGAGATGGCGTTTGAGCAAACTTTTAGATTGTGATTTTCAAATAAGAGATAAAAACTACTTTAAAAAAATTATTACTGTGATCATTGCTGTGATTATTAGATACATATTTTATGCGAATGTAAAATTAAAATGTTAAGAATTGCTGTGATCATTAGAAAAATAAATATTATTTTTATTCTTGTTTTGGTTTCTCTGCTGTCTGTACAGAAAAAACGACTGTGGCAAAAGAACAACAATCCAAAATAAATTTATTAAATTTAACTCATAAAAATTGAACTGTGGCAAAACAACACATAATTTTTCTGTGGCAAATCAACAAATGTGGCAAAACAACAACAAGCCAACAACAGTGATATTGTATATTACATGTAACTATGTAGAATATAGAATCATTAGCGGCAGGCAGGCCGGTCGTTTGTTCGAGCCATTCGCGGCAAGGAGACGAGTTTTTGTCCCTACACCAAATTGCATCCGCACCTAAGATCCGCACAATAAGTACGCCACTAAATTGATTTAGAATTAATTATGTTTATAAAGAGAAGTTAGATATTTATTTATTTTATATGTGGTATTCCGAAGTTAATCTGTTAAAATGTATTAGCCCTTTTCGGCGACTTCGTCTTATTAAATGACATATTTTTGTGAGAGGTTGATTTTTTTAAATTTTATTTTTAGATTATCCCTCGGAAACAGTACGTTCTTCTTTTTCTGTATAAAAGGTACCCAAAGTGTTTTTTTTTTATCAAAATTTCATGATGATCAGTTGAGTAGTTGAGGTACGAACGAAGTCGTAACAAACAAACAAACTCACTTTCGCATTTATAATATAGTTACGACTAATTAGTGCAATAGATTTTGTGTTGTCATAAACTTAAAAAAAATAATTATAAACTTGAAATTGCATTTTAGCGTTAGTTTAAAATTATTTTATTCTACATATGATAATAAAATCAATTTTATTATTGTTGGCGATGATGTGATGATATAAAAATTAATCTTCATAATAAAACAAAACATATTTATGTTTAGCTCTAAAGTAATTTTGCATTTAATATTAATGTCTCTTTATGTATAAAATAATAAAATATAGAATAAGGTGACTCGTTAAAATCAGTACTCGTTTGGAATTTGTTTAATTAAATACACGCCCTGGACAGGGTTAGTGCTACCGCGAGGGCCCTCCTCACAAAAAGTTGTCGGCACGCGCCTTCTGCTCTAATATCGGATATAGTTTGTTACTTGTGAGCTTTTTGCGTTGCTTTTGTCCCGCCGAACGTGACGTGACCGCTTGACCCTTTTATGACTGGAGGATTTTCCAAGGGCCACATCAGTGTGATTTGGATTCGTTTGTTAGAATCGTAGAATTTATAAATGTCAATATGCAGTTAGTGGCACTGCGTTTTTCAGTCAAATTTGACAGCCCGTGAGACGCAAAGTGACCACCCCTTTAGTATTTCTTTAGCTTAATTATTATTTATTCATTTGTTTCCAATAATTTCCATTATTATAGATATCCATGAAGCCAAAATGAGGTCCCCAGCGAAAGATCAGCGCTGTGTGTGTAATTTGGAGTACACACAGCACTTGCTGAGTTGGGTGCCCATTAAGAGTCGTAGCACTGGTGCCATGTACTGGCAAGATTGGTACTATTGCCAATACGATATTAAGATTTTATATTATTAAACTTGTACTGTGAGCATTTTGTGTTTCGTACTCAATATTATTTCTTTTCTTTCTTTCTTTTAAATGAAACATTTTAGATTTTTTTTGTGCAAAAACAATCACATTTAAGTCCGGCCCTAAAGTGTGAGATAGTTAGCAAGGCACATCCCTGCGGGTGGCTGGTGCGGTGGCAAGCGGTGCGCGGTGGCTGCGAGGCCCGCCCCTGTTCTCCGCGTCTTGTTTTTGTGAACGCGTCTGCGGCCGCCCCGAGTCGCCGCCACTTTCTTCCCTTCCCCCCTCCTCTCCGTCCCTGCTCCACCGATGACAAATGGTCCCCGTCCTCCCACCGCCCGGCCCCCTCGGCTCGCTAATGCCCAGATAATTTTATGCCGCTCCCGATGCACAGACAAAGCCAGGATGACCGCGAGATTACCCCATCGATCGTCGACGCGCGTCAATGAGTGCAACTATTATTTTATGCTTCGGCTTCACGGAGCAGCGGTTGTCGAGATAGATTTGTAGCTTAACTAGCTTTTGTAAGCGACTTGGTCCGCGCCCCTTTATTTTCGTTCATTCATTTTTAATATTTCATTTTTAGTTTTTAAAGAAAAAAAAACTTATTTTGTTGTAGTTTGTGGCGAAAAAATTGCTTAAATACATTAAAAAAAAAAACAAAAATATATTAAGTAATAATTTCTGTTTTACCATTGTTTACCCACTCCCGATCGCTACTAAACTTCACAGGATCACCCGCTGGGCTAATCTGAAGTTTACCTGAAAATATCAAATTCGGTTGAGCGGTTTTGGAGATTACACAGTAGAACCTCCATGTCGAATCTCGATAAATCGAAAACCTCCAAGACTCGAAAAAAAGTTTTGGCTTCTTCCTTTCAAGTCCTAAAACCTCCATTACTCGAAATCTCCACCCTGTCGAAATAATCAGTGAGTTCCTACAAGCCATTCAGATAAATATTTTCCCTCCAAAAAATCGAAAAATTAAATTGGACCTCTGTATCTGGAACAAAGCAAGGTTTGATTTTATAACCTTTACAGCTCCATTGTCAGAAAGAATAAACCTCTACAAGTCGAAAATCCTTCATAAGTCGAAAACTCTATAGCTCGAATTTTTTGGCGTCTTCCTTGAAGTTAGACGTATCATAGAGGCCTTATCTATATCTATACTAATATTATAAATAGGAAAGATTTTATTTTTTGTTTGTTTGAATTGAATAGGCTCCGAAACTACTGGACCGATTTGAAAAATTCTTTCACTGTTGGGAAGTTATATTATCAGCGAGTAACATAGGCTATTATATTTTATCCTCGAGACTTTCTTTACCTTTCACGAGAAAAATGTTTGGACATGAGGTATACCTACTTACTTACCTATTTCAATGGTGTTGGTGGATAGGAAACATGATACGGTTCAGTTAGGTGACTGGCCAACAGAATAGTGTTACGTTTTTAAACAAAAATGGAACAAGACGCGATTAAAGAATGTCCGCGTCACCTAGCGCTCGGCGACCTCTCGTCAGCCGGCAGCGGACCGCGGTTACACACCATTGACTCCGCTGAATAGCCCCGACAACCGTCATATTATCTCCTGCCTTCAACTCTTGATAAATCTCGATTTGAACGCTTGGGTTGCCGACATTAACATTGATTAATTATTTCAACTTTGTTCTTTAAAGTTTTTAGAATTTGTAACAAATTACCACACCGATACCATTGTACGAGTACCACACACACACACACCGTATAACATGTTTTCTGCTAGTTTAAATAATTTTAAATAAAAAAGAAACATATAAAAATATTTCTCTCTCTCCCAATGCCTCTTCAGTCCTGAAGGTCTCTGTCAAGAGCCAGCTGGAACAGTTCCTCAACTTAGGTAAGAGTGATTCCAGTCTACTCCCGGATGTTTCGTAACACATAAAGCCTACCTATAAAATGATGTATGATGCACAAAAGTAAATTAATGCCGAATTAAATTACAAAGCTAAATTAAATATAGTGTACACTTCTTTGAAAAGTGCTTTATCTCAATAAGTGTTATCAAAATTAGTTTTAACAGTTTCGGAGATCAGAGATCGGAGACATGCAACTTGCTGACAGACAGACAATAAGTTAAAAACACATGTAATAGGTATTCAAAAAGGCCACCGTTTTTTTCTTCTTCTCATATAGACTTCATTGATAGACTCAGTTTTTTTGCGGAGTCGCCTTGCGTTGCAACAAATATCTTGTAGGTATGATAATATTATTGTTTCAATAAACCTTTCATTTTAGTTTAAAGTTTAACTAGTGTTTGCCCACTGTTCGAAATTCGACAACAATAATAATAATTTCAAAGTAATTCAAAATATTTAATAACTAAACGCTGTCGTAGGTATTTATTTTTCATAAGGGTTTATGTACATATATTTAATGAAACCAAACGAATGATGTTATGTTCCTTATTATTCTTTCACTGGGTTATAATCGTTATTAATAATGTGTTATACGTGAAGGAGTCTGTCCTGTCCACTGCACGTGCTTCACATCTTCATTGCACACACATGTTGGATGGATTTTTTCACAGCGCGTTACGTTCACGGCTATATAGAATGACACGACAGCTGCTATGAAATATTAGAAGGTTCTGGAGTCCGTTCCCGAGCTACGAATGCGTACCTCGCAAAATTTACTGGCAATTTGTAATTTAGTAATCCAAGCAAACACCCACTTGGAATATTCATTGTTTGATTGCTCACACTGTGATTTAGTGCAATAATCCGCCACGTCTACTAACTCGGACATGATTTATATCATCTCTCAATGTGGATAGCGCTAGTAATTATCGTTTGTGAAGATGATTTATCACAATTAGCGCATCTAAACGGTTTTTGGCGTGAGTACTTATTCCACCGACAGTTTTGACTGTTGACCTTCAAACGGATTCTCTGTAGGTATTCTCTGTTGGAAGTTAGATGTGATTTTTTTAAAAGTAAATTACTAAGGTTCTTGGCCATAATGTAATGCCATATTTATATATTTACCAAATGATTTCAATGAAAATGCGACATCGGGTTATATGTACGAGTACTTCATAGTTTGTACTTTAATATACTAAAGGAGATAAATCAATTTTGTATGGACATCGGGTAACAAGAAATTAGGTTTAGATTTTATGGGAAAATAAAAATCGTGTAATTTGGTAATGGGTTTCATGAATATTTAAGTTTAAAAGTACTAAATTACTGTGAATTTCTCAAATATAAGTCATCATTTTGATATTTATTTATGAAATCTGTAAAATTTATAATCTGAATTTTATAAATCTGAAGGAAATTACTGAAATGAAGAAAGACTTTTATTACCAATTTCTCCAAAGTGTAAATAAAAAAAATATTAATGGCCTGGTTTTGAGCGATGTCCTTTCAAATGTAGTTGTAAATGAAAATTAATTTTGAATTGTTTAATAATACTTCTCTGTTTTCTTTTCTCAATGGGTTTTATTAAAATTAATTTGTAATTAAAATTAACATTGATCATCTATTTATTATTATAATGGATAATTTATTGTAATGGATGTTATTATAATGGGATAAATATCTTGAAAGATTGCGGTACCTAGCATAAAATAATATAAAACGTAAATGCTTGATATCCCACGAAATTTCTAATTCTAGAGGAAGGTCAAAGCCTATAAGGCTTTGAGGATTTCTAGATTCTAGAGGAAGATAAAGATACACAGTCGAAGTCACCGGCAAAAGTTTAATAGTATTATGTGTGCATTACGTATTTTATCTCGTTTAACCAGTAGTCAGTTGAACGAAAATGTATTTAAATGCTTATAGATAACAGATTGAATATTAATATTCAATTCTCCTTATTGAATTTTAATATGTTTTCACGTAATAACATTGTAAATAATTAATTCTAAATCATATTTTATCTACACAGGAATCGTTGAACATAGCGCGCTTGCCATAACTTACCTTATTAAAAGCCTACGCGTAGATTGCTCGCCGATTACAATTTTCGTTGGTCCGCAGAGTCTGTGGTGCCTTTTGGTGTTATGTAATTGTGTAATGTATGTATGGACACGCGATCTTAACGTAAAGCACTTAGACATGACATCATCTGAATATGTCTCGGGCTCTTGCGAGCCATACATGGTAGCACCGCGTATGATGTATTGGTTCGCCACATTGAACAGCTGACTGAGGTCAGGGTCTCGTGTTATGTGTATTGAGTACTCACAAAGGATTGATGTTTTGTTGCTGAGTTGAAAAAACTTGTTGTACATAATTTGGTACTCCTATTAATTATATTTATTAATATTCTAATAGCATATGTGAAGGGAATGATAATCTTGTGCAGGTAGTTTAATTTACTTCCGCAATTCAATTAAAAACATTACAAGTTTATCGTTACATTCGTTACGAAATAGGACCAAACAAAATTATGGAGTTGTTATAATATAAAGACACCATAACAAAAAAAGTTCCATCAAAATCAGTTGACTGAAAAGTTAGCAGATAGCTAGCTACTTACATTCCTTTCCCATGTATACCAGTTTGGTGAAAATAATGTAAACAATATGAGAGTAATCGTAGACGCGTTGTGGCTTTGCATTTGTCTTGTGTTTGTAATCGGCTTATCTTCGCGTCGGACCGAGATGGGGTGGTTGTTAAATCGGCGCTGTTAAGCCGCCGCCGCAGCCCCACGGCCCGGGGCGGAGTCCCGACTTATTAATCGGCTGTCCGTAGCATCTGCGAGCTCGCTTGACCCGTTGCTAGAGAGGTGAGGGTGTTTCGACACCAGAGTACTTCTTGTGTCCTTTGTCAATGTCCTCTCTCTCTAGTCTTGTATTTATTTATCTCCTACACATTCGTGTACAGATTTAATTCTCGATAATTTAAAATTACAATTAAGTAATTAAGTTATTTATTTGTTTATTAGGATGGCATTTTTGGAGTTCTATAAGATCCCAACGTAAGATCAGCTCTGTGTGGCTAGTAACACAAACAGCAGGGTTTTTCAGGCGATGCGCTAGACTAGATCACGCATTTGCAAGTCATACCTAGTTAGCAAACTACGAGTATGAAGTAATTTAGTATTTATTGAAATATAAAGTTAAAGAGTTTGTTTGTTTGTTTAGTTGATTGAACGCGCTAATCTCAGGAACTACTGGTTCGAATTGAAAAATTCTTTTTGTGTTGGATATCGAGGAAGGCTATAGGCTATAAAGGAAGGCCAGCTAGTAAAATATATCATATTTAATATTTGTTTTTAATGCTATATATAAACTTTTCAATAAAAAATAATTAATTTATAAGTCATATTTCTCAACAAAAGACACACTCAATTTGATACGAGTAAAATGTCTCGTCGATATTGTGTTTGATTGCAACCGTGCAACTACTGCCTACATGTAGGTACAGTATTATGTTTCAGGCGGCATTACAAATTATCGCCTACTTCCAGAATGTTTTATTGTTGATTACAATCTCTACGCTTGTACGATATTCGCACCTTGATTATAATTCTCTATTATGTAATTATATTTCACTTATTGTAATGTATTGTTAACGCTAGTTAAGGAAGTGTGAGTCATATACCTACTTTATTGTATTGTGTTAACTTTACACACTCTTTATTTGGTTTCGAAACAGATTTTAGTATATTCCCACATTTTTTTAGTTTGTTTTTACAATATCATACATATCTTAAATTCTAGATCTGTTTTAGGTATCTTAAGACGGAACGGTCAATTGAGCGGTAAATTATTTCTGTCATTAAGATGAATTAGGTGTTTTTTATTTTTATTTTATTAGTCTGTGTTAAATTTCTCTGTAATGTTAACCATTGAAGAATTCATTTAATGATGGGTTAAAATAATCCCAACAACTTGAATTCTTCATAATACAGTTATTAAGAAATATTTTATTTTAATCCTTACCTACATATAAATAAATACAATTTATATTTATTCTTACAATTGTAATTTACCATAAATGTGAATTGTGCAATGTGGATTTCAGTTTGTGAGATAACAAATAAAGTGTGAAATATTATCCCATAGGAACTTTTTGCTCTATTAATTTAAAATTTCATACTATACTCGTTTAAAGTTTATTAGTTTTTGGGCGAAAGAGCACTTATGCATATTTATCCTCGCAAACTATAACAAATTTTATATTAGTTGGATTAAATAGGTATTATACCAATTGAATCATAAATACAACTCGTGAACGGCGTAATCGTTGTCCAATTCATTGTCCTCAAAACTATTGCAAGGGTTTTGTATTGAATGAAATACAATTCAGTAACTAGACAATACCACCTTAATAGATATAAGCTATGATTCATTCGTCGTCAATTGACAGCGTTTTATGTGGTATTATGTTTGCGTTATACAATAGTTGCGTTAGCCACGTGCGGGGACCAGCACCTACGCCGTCAGTTCCGCAAAAACACTTTCCAACCGTGACCATGGCACGCCGTCCGAAGGTTATACCGCTCCAAACTCATACGTTTCTGATCTTACTAAGCGGATTCTAACTAAGCTCTTAACATGCATCCACATCTTCTGCGTTACCCTGATTTTTTTTAAAAGTTTATTGCTTTAATACTTTGATAATACCTACGTAACTCTTTTATTATTATTATTATTTTTGAGCATCGATAAAATACTTTCTATAAAATTTCCATTTGTTTATTTTGTTTCCTTTTTTTTTTAAATTTGACAAGTAGTTTCGAATATTACCTCCTACTTACAGGATAAACAAACAAACATACATACATTTTATCTTTATTTATAATTAATATAGGATTGATGACTATAGAAATATAATATAAGCTCTAAAAAGCTTAAAATATTGGTTAAGTGTGACTTGAAAGTTAATGTTGTTGGTGTGCCTAAAACAAAATAAATAAATAAATATTTATTTATTTATTGAAGCAACCAGTTCTTTCTCTTTCCAATTTTCATTTAATAGAAGATGGTGGCTTCAGTATAGACTTGTTACGACAGAGTTAGTTTTAGGAGTAGGTAATTATATCAATGTGCCATAGACACTTCAATGGGTTCCCTTTACTAATTAGACTTTTTACACAGTCCCAATGGCGTTTAACAACTTCTCTACTACACCACGACATGAATAACTTTTCATTAATGGACCTTTAATTATTTTAACCGTTCCTAGAAAAAGTGGTATTGCGGCAACAAAAAAAAAAACTTTGCAAAACCTATCCGATGTGCTACCAAGTTAATGGCTTGAAGCGTGTTACTTTGACATATTAAGGAGAGACTGGAAACAGGTTTTAAGGGAAAAATGTGGATAAAGGCTGGGTGCAGTGCGCATCAAAATTAAAGGTCGTCGCGACAAGCCTAGATGGGACATGTAAATTAGACATGCACCCAATTTCCTGTTTAAAAATGTTGAAAATGAACCTGTAATCTAAATTTATTAATATTAGAATGGCTATGAAATAATGAAGAGTTCTTGATCACCTGTTTTATGTGCCATTTAATTATTGACTAGCTTGGCATCTTGGGTACGTCCTTTATATTTGGATTTCTGTTGTCTGATAGATGAATTGATAGCACTTACGTTGCCTCTGTCACAGTGTCGCTGTTTTTTGTCGACTTGATTTACATAATATAATATGTAATATTGAAATTATTAACTCAAATCTCAAAATATTATTTATATTGTATCTACAGAATCTCTTAAAACAATAAATATTAATAAAATAAAGCAAAAATAAATAATAATAAAGACGTAAAAGCAGTTACAGATTTCAGATTGTAGTTTCAGTGAAATTCTTTGAAGCACTGCAAGCTACCTGAAAGTATACTTATGTAAAAATTACCATTATTAAAAGGGACAAAAAATTGTGCCCTTAAATAAAATATCAACACCGTTGATAATAGGTTCAATTAAGCGATAACATCTTGATACAATTAGGTTTTTATAGGTGCCGCTGGCGGCTAAGGCTAACCGTGCGTGCAATTGGCTTAGCTCCTGTAATAAGTTTTACAAATCGTCGCTTTTCTACAAATATTCAAAATCGTAACTTAAGTTACAAAATTAATCTTCGTAACGTCTCAACCGATTTCCATTTATTTTGGTGGAGTATTCATTCAGAGTAGAATCAGACTACCTTCCTATGAATATTGCCTATAATATTTTTTTTTTCATAACACAAGTCTTTTAATAATTCCGTAGTTTTAGCTTTATATTATAAATATAATTAATTTTACCTATAATTGAAAACTGTTTTGGCTTATCTTCTATTTTTTATTTTGCTTTACTCTATCACATCTAGTAATATTTATAGCTGGTGGTTCCCAAATTATTGAACACATACCTAAATATATATTTGGTTCACTGTCTAAACAATACAAAAGTTTGCAAAAAATTACGAAGCAGCATTTGATCCTAGTATGTTCCTTGTAATTGTCATCTGTTTGACAAAAATATATTTTGATAAATATTATTTTATGTTTGAAATATCCTAAAGCGTAAGAATTACTCGTTGAGCTAACTAATGTGTTTATAAGAAAACGTTAAGTTCTTGTACGATTACACATTAGTTTTGAACTTTTTCTTCATACGGGTAATTGCAACAACTAATTGCTGTTTAATATTCAACTCCGTGAAGACTATTATTACGTATTACAGTAACTGTTTTTTTTTATTATTTTTTTGTGGTGTGAATTTTAATCTTGAAACCCATTGAATAGGAAATGTGTAGTAATTTTCATATCTTGCACTTTATGGTGATAGATAAGGACGGATATGAAACTGGTTGATCAGATATTAAGTTCTTATTGTTTTTGTAATGGCAACACCCTCCGAGAACCGACGATCGTGAGCGCTGAACCAATATTAATGAAATTCCATTCATGTGCATAACAGGTTAAGTTGGCTCCTTGTAAATTGCATCTTATAGTAATTATAAGGTAGCTTATCGTACAGTAGCCCAAGTAGGGTAGACATCTTTAGACGAGAATGGAGAGGTGTGAGGTTGGCGGGGGTTGTAGATGCGTCGGCGCATCGAACGGTTCACGTGACAACAATGTTGAGAAAAATGACGAGCTGCGGAATATTTGATCAATATTTATGAAAGTGGGATAACAATGAGTATGGGAGTCTGCATGCGAGAAATTGTCGCGAACTCGGCAGTGTTTTTGCACAATACTGGGATTCGCTTAACGAACTCGGCGCTCGATCAACTAACGGATTAGTTGCACAACGAGTCGAGACCCATTTCAACATTTTAACTGTCAACCGTTTGATTGATTTAGCTTTGACCTTAAGATTAAAACTACAGCTAAATAATGTGTATTAAACATTTCAAAAAAAAAATTGTTTATTTATCCGACTGATGTATATTAAATTTTGTTTTCTATTAACTTAAAATTAAAACTAACCTTATAGTTTGTTTGGCGCTATTAATAAGTGATGATTGAAATACAGTCGTACCTGTATCTTAGTTAAAAGATTATTTTATTTATTACTAGCGATCCGCTCCCGGCTTCCCCGGGGTGCATTTTTTTTAACGTAAAAACCTTCCCTGATTATCTCTCTATCCATGAGTAAAGACAGAATTTGCGTTAGCAAATCGTTCTCGAGTTTTGAGCTTAGCAACACATTTAGGGATTCATTTTTAATTATAAAGATTAGGTAACAAAAAACATATTCAACGCAGATGAAGTCGCGGGCATCAGATAGTGTTAAATATTGTGACTAAAAAGATCAGTCTAATGACTAATAGAGTCATGATAAAAAGTAAAAAAAAAACTTTTTATCAGGACTCTATTTTGAAATTATAGCCCTGTTCTCACAATGCAGTATTTTCTAAATCACTATTGATTAATGTGTTCGAGGTATATTTTGTGCTGTTTTGTAAAACGATACTATGGGTCTGCAGTAAGTACCTGCTTAAGGTTAATTTTATGCATTTTCCATAACAAATTTTCTTTGCTTTTTTCGTTTCCCCCTATTTTTAAACCTCATTAATGAGTGAAAGCATTCATGAGTGATTTGATTTTAAAGTGAAATCAATCGCAAATGTATTGAGGTGCCTATTTTATTGATACTATTTGAGAAGATATTCGCTCAGTGAAACGAGTTTGTGCCATGGTAAAAAGTCGAACGATGCCGAACTGGGAATGTATCGTCTCCGACGAGCACTCATGGAGGAATCCCATCCGGAATCTCTAATTAAAACTTTGTCTATTGCTGTTCATTCGTTCGATTTTACCATCGATGATGTCGCCCGATTTCACATTACAATTAATTAAAATTTCAATTATCAGTCGATTTGTATAAACAGAATACTTAATATGGAACATATGATTTGTTATGGAGTTTCCATTCTATCTTTTTTTCAGCTTTCTTTGTAGCTGTAAGGCCTGCAAGAGCAGCGACCTGTTCTGTCCATTGGCCAGGAAACCAACCACGATACTTCTTGCTATCCACTCTTCCAGCTACTACCAGATTCTCCAGTATTATAGGATTTGACGAGCCCGTTGGATGAGTGGCAAGGTGCTTGCCTAACGTCTCAGGGGCCCCGGGTTCGATTCCCGGCGAGGTCAACTTTGGAAATTTTAATATGATTTTCAAAATTGACTGGTCTGGATTTGAAAAGTAGTGGTAGGGCACACTGCATTTCGCAGTCATTTGGGCAGCCCGTCTGACGGCAGTAACCACCACCTTACAATATACCACCGTGAAATAACAGCATTAACTATGTGCTGTTGTGTTTCGGTGAGTGAGTAAGGGATGCCGGAGCCCATTACCCCACCCCTCCCTTATTCCCTTATCCTTAATCCTTCTATGGTCGGCAGCGCACTTGTAGCACTTATGGCGTTGCTTGTGTTATAGGCGACGGTAGCCACCTACCATCAAGTGGACCGTCAGCATGTCTGTCGACCTTAACATAAAAAATATATATATAACAATTTTGATAAAATAATGTTGTGTTCTATTCAAATATGTACTTTAAATTCAGTAGGTATCAGCTTTTATTTGTCTTTTGAATGGATTTAGAAAAAAAAATTATAGTACATAATCAAAATGTATGATTACATTTATGAAGTTAAATGTTTCTATTAAGTCGCTCGCGAAAGCCCGTCTGATATAATATTTTTATTCGTCAAATTGCAAAGCATATTCATAAAAATACCTAGTGGTATATTGAAGCATGTGGTTTTAAATTTTAATTTCTTTTAAGTTTGAAATATAATTTACCTAATAGTTTGTGGGTATAATTGAAATTTCGAATTTTATTGTCCCGACCAAAAGTAATATAGGTCGATAATGAGATAAAAATTAAATAGCAGATCCAGAAGTGTCACAGCTGCTCTCTATTATAATGTTTATTGTTAGTGAGTAGCTTGACATTTACCTACCTGATGAGTTTTCTTTTTTTATTTAATTAAAGTATAATTTTACGCTCAAGCCTAACGAGCAGTTAAGTAAGATAGATTTTAGTTCACTTGGCTCTTAGAATAATACATGCACGCTTACAAATAATTTAATGGATTTGAGCTATGACGGCTTTAAAAATATCTATTAAACCACCATTTATTTGTCGTATTTCAATGCTGCGCAGGGAAGCATCTAAGTACGAGTAAATCTAAGTACTCTAAGTAATCTAAGTACGAGTAATATCTAGGCCATTTGTACAGCGAAAACCCGGAAACCCATCATGAATACTTTTATCTGAGGCTTTTTCTCCAAAAAAAAAGCCTCGCATGTAGGATATTATAGAAAGAAATACTCTTTCAAATTTCTTCATATCGCTTCAAGCGTTATCAACGGAGCTACTGCGCCCTCATCTGATGTTAAATATGCCTATAGTCGACGTCTATTTAATCAATCGTTAGTATGCCCCGTCAACCATCATCCACATAAAAAGAAAACCGTTTTCACCCTTGAGATATCTGATTAGACGTACGCTTCATCAACTGGATGGACTGTCCCCCAAAAGATTGCGTTTACAATCCTTGTAATCTTTGTGCAAGATTCGTATAATGAATTTTTGAACACGTGGCCCGATAAACGCGCTCGTCTCTAGTTAATCTATCTTCTTAGAAAGCAATCTTTCTAACCTTTCAACTATAAAAGCGTCACAAGAACTTTTGACGTTGTACAATTTTTGAGTACTCAATCTTAATTAATTAATACTTAAAAACACTAGTTTTTTTCTTTACCTTATATACTTGTTTGCATCGATAGGAAGGGGGATTTCTGAGAATGTCAAAGAAGTCTGTAAATAAAACGGTTTGAAATTGACGTTTTCCCAGTGCGCTACCAGTTTACCAGTTGAAATAATGTAGGTACGACAAAAATGTCAGCCTTAAATAGATATGGTACAAAAAAGCCCATCTTCTAAAAAAAAAACAATAAAATGACAGTAAATTTCAGGGCTGGAAACCCGTGGGGTGCAGCTAGTGTAGAATAAAGCTATAAAGAAAGACATCGATATAATTGATTAAAGAAATGCAATAAAAAGCAACGGACTCAAATAATTGCACTACGTTGACACTACATAGTTTGAAACAATTCTATTTGTGGTGTTCATAAATGGCTTAATGTGATCAACAATTATTTCTGTGACATTTGTATAATTGTATATTAAAGTTTTATGTTTAAAAACTATTAATAACTCAGTCAACTTGAGTAATTGAACCGCTAAGGGTGCGCAAACGCAGCAAGCTCTTACCACGGGAGTCTTTTAGTGCCCGCGGTGATGCAGATGTCAAAGCCCCGCTCATTTCTCAGCTATAGTTGTGCAAGGTGGTCCGTCATGACTTACTTTTATGGTAGTAGTACAATATTAATTGAGGAACCTTTTATATACGAAGAGCTAGTGCGCTCACAAGCCCGTCATGAAATACGAGTATTGCCTAACTTAGTTAGTCTAGTTTTAGACTTCTCTAAATATATTAATTATCTTATCCATTTTAACCCTTTACATTTCCATTTATGGTCATCACAGCTGTTTTCGTTTTTAATTGAGTTTCTTTTCTATTTTTAAAAGTTGACATACAAACTGTGTGTAAAATGTACTGAATATTAATATCAAGTATTCAGTATGAAAAGGTATTTTCGTGGTAAGTTTTTCTTGGAGTCCGTTGTAGAATCTGTTGTCAATTTTTTTTTCTGAAATTGTAATATTTGTAATCTCACTAAAAAAAATAAGAATTGGAATTAATAACAATAGTGTCAATAGTAATAATCTTTCGTTCAAATTATGCCCACGTACAAACAACTTAGTAAAAATAGTATCAATCCTTGGCTCATCTCTAGATCTCTTAGCTATAATAGCTACATATAATAGGGTTTTTAATTTAATCCTTTATTAATTAGTAGCCCTTCAAAAGATGCTCTTCGTAACTCGTAAGTCTTGTTACTATCTACGAGTATACGAACCGATATAGTTCGATCGATTGTAGGTATTTATAAATTATTGTAGTAAAGTCCGTTGTGCTTCAGTCAATGTCCATCTCGCTTGTCGCGAACTCCGAAATGCTAAAAATGGCATAAATAATTTATACGTGGCTTGCTTGAGCTTAGTTTTTGTCGCTGCCGACCTGTCCACTGATGCATTTATAATATAAGGGTGCTTTTTGCAGTGTCCCCCAGCCGCGTTGGAATGCAACCGCTAAAATTGATCTTGTTTCAAACGTGAGTTGAATGCTTAATGTTTGTGACCACTGCGGTCATGCAAAACTGCGACATATCGATGTGTTCCACATAACATATATAGAATATAGCGGAATGCTATTGTCTCTAAACGCATGTAATTACACCAGGTAATTGGATCTTTCCTTAAAGTTGTTTGTACCATAGTGAAAAATACGTACACCTATTGAAACCGTTTTGTAATCTACATATACCTGTATATACATATAAAATAAAGTCGCTGTCCGCTTCTTCGCTAACTTTTTATGTGAAAATCGTATAAAAACGTAATATTTATACGATTTTCACGTTTTGCCATTTCCATTGTAAAAAATAAACCCCTTACAAATATATAATAATTTTTTTTATTTACAAATGTTATACTTTTTTGCCTAAAATGTTTTATTTCTTGTTTTGTTAAGCGACGAATAAACCGAGTGTTCATTCCCTCACAAGCTGTCAGCTTGAAAATTGGTTTAAGACGCGCTTAATGTTTCAAATTATTATTTAATAGAATGGGACTATAGGAAGAGTTTAAATTATCTAAGACGCAACCAGTGTTAAATTAACATGTTTTACAATACAAGTAACCACATTTAGCGACAATATTTTATGACACGAAAACCAATGATAATATTCTACATCGTTGATGAGAACGATAGGTTTCAGGAAATTTAACTTTGTAGCAATTCAAAATTATAAGTCGTCGATATTGTGAACCTGAACTAAAGCCATGGTCCTTTTGGCAGCAGACCAGCAGTGCTCTTGTGACAACACACTTATAAGTGTAGTGTATTAATCAATTGGTAACTAATAATACGTGAGAAACTTTGTAGTTCTGTTAATATCTTTACTTCTAGGGATCACAGGATCTAAATGGTTCTATGTGTACCCGACTGATGGCCAATTAATTACAATGAAAAATTTAAACGATTATTCTTTAATTAGAGCAAAAGACAGGTGCAAACTACTCATTGTCTATTTGCGATGGATTTTTTTTGTCTTTGGAATTCGATTGGAACCTGTGATCTCATTACAGAGACATTTAAGTAATTCGTGAAATGTTATTGCTTTAAATTGTTCTTTGAGTCAAAGGAAACGCGTTTTTTTGTTACACATTTACCGCTAAGTACTTTTGGATCGAGATGCTTCCTATTATATCTTATATTTTAATTAGGTGAGGATTTTTCCATGACAGATAAAGTTTCTAGCAACTTTCTGATTATCTGAGAATGTCGCCAGATATATCTATACGTATTTTACACGTATTTACTAATGTGATGAGCTACTAATTAACTTTGTAAAAAGTTATAAAGTTCCATAGTTAGCAGTCTTGTATTAAAATAAGGTTATTAACGTGCGGCATCTATTAGAACCAGTTAGAACAGACTCTCATAAAGAAAGAGACAAAATTAATTTACATAGAATTTTAGCTAACTTTATGAATATTTGGTTTCAGTAAACAAGCTGTGTTCGATGGCAAGAGGGCGATCAGAGGAGGGATACCTTTCGTATTCCGTAAGTAAATCTTAATCTTGTCTTGTCTTTTTCAGTTGAACTACAATTGGTTTCTACGTACCTTTCAAAAAACTCAAAATAACGTTTTACCAATTATGTAATTAAAAATTTAGCAAAAAAGCTTATATTTTAAGTGAGATGTACTTAAAAATTTTAACCTACATACTCTAAATATTTTACTTACACATAATAATATTTAAAAAATAATAATAAGGAAAATCCATATCATTGTAATCCCTTAGAAGGCGAAAATAAAACAAAGAGTACATAACAGAATATACTTTCTGTATTAAAAAAAAAAAAAAACAATCTTATACATACACCATCTGACTTAATATCCTTTTTTTTTAGCATGGTTTAATTTCCTTCACATCTTACATCCAATTTACATGATAATTAATTGTCTCTCGTTTGTGTTAATTTGATTTAAATAGTTTCAATTTTTATTATTTTAATGAAATTGTTTTAACAACTCAATTTTTCAGCTCAATTTGGACAATGGGCTTTCGGGCCTCAGCATGGGTTCGCCAGGGTGGCGCGTTGGCACGTCGAAAAAATGCCCGAACGGTTGCCGAGTGGCGACGTGGAAGCCGTCTTCAGTCTGATGGACGACGACTTCACCAGATCGATGTGGCATTTTCAGTGAGTAAAGACTATTGTGTAGGTTGATTTGAGTAGTCGAGCGAGTGTGTTAAGTGAAGAGCGACGCTGTGTGCAGGTTTAGGTTAACGTACAGGCTGATACTCCGCGAGAAGGAGTTGCACTTCAACATCGGCGTGTACAACCCCAGCAAGGAGCTGACGTTCAGCTGTCAGATGTTGCTGCACACGTACTTCAAGGTGCCCGACGTGCGCCGCTGTCAGATCACCGGCATGCACGGCTGCATGTTCATCGACAAGGTCTCAGTTGTTTATAGTTTCTTATTTATTTGATATTGTATCCTAGTTTATTAGATAACTATCTGGCGCCACGAAAAAAGTAGCCTATCCTGTGTCCTGTACGTCTAAATGTTTATCTACCAAGTTTCATGAAAATCAGTTAATTCGTTTAAGAGTTATGGAGGAACATACATACATACATAGAATACCTACACTTACAGATTTATTATTAGTTGTATTGATGATAAAATGAAATACAATAAGTTTACAAATCGTTGACGCTTTATTGCAGACGAGAGAAGGCACAATGTATCAGGAGACCCGCGAGGTGGTCACCATCAACGAGTGGACGGACAGAATCTACCAGAACACCATGCAAGAGCACATCATCACCAATGTCGTCTCCGGCAGAAAGATGAGAATACAAAAGTACAATTTCCCCGACACCGGTTAGTTTACAACTTTTGCTTACTAGCATAGATGGAGCTTTTCTATCATCACTGTTTGTATATATAGCTCTACGCTTTATTACAAAAAAAATCGAGAAATTAATAGAACTTCACTTTTATTGCACTATGTATTGTAAAACATTCTTATCTAAAAAATATAAAACAGGACAATTTTTTCTTCATTGTTTTCAATTAAGTAAAAAGAAAAAATTAAAAAAAAAATCCCCCACTTTCGATGTTACGCCTAAGCCAAAATTTAGACATTTAGAAGATTTGATTAAAACCTATATTTCTTGAATCGGCCGATGAACTGTTTTTCTTTGATGTGTCTTCTTGATGGCTCTAAAAATAAATATATTTTGGATGCACAGTGATCTGGAACCCGTGGTCCGAGTACGCGAAAGAGATCCCGGACTTCGGCGACGATGAGTTCCCGAACATGGTGTGCGTGGAGGCGGGCCGCGTGGCCGCGCCCATCGTGCTCTTGCCCGGCACAGCCTTCGAAGCCAGCCAGATACTGCAGGCGAGTTACTCTATTCTCACCACCAAGGCTTAGGGTGGTTTTACGGTGACGCTTTCGTCAGCGCGGTTGGTAAGCGTCGCGGGCCAGGAGCTTTGCGTCTCTTGGATCCGCGCGTGTTGGTTAAACTAGGTAATAGTTAACCAACACGCGCGACTCTAAACTCGTCGAGCGGTATGCGTCACTGTAAAACCAGCCTTAGCACTCGCGGAGCGATTCTCGTACGAACACGTAATACACAGAACTGTAGATAGTAAATTTCAGGACGCGATTTATGCCCGCGGTTGTTGCATTGTTTTTAACCTCCCTTTTAACGCGTTCATCGTCGACAAATTTGCGGACAAAAATCGCAACCGCGACGGCTGCGAAACCGCACAAAATTGCGGTCTCGTGAGTTTAGAAATAAAACAGATGCTGCCCCACCGCGGCGAGTGCGGGTGCAGATCGCTCCGTGATTTCTAAACCTAAAAACCACGTTTTACTCAATACAAATATCCGTTACACGTGTTTCGGGATGTCACCCAACACATGTTATGACTGCAGAACACAGAGTACTATTGCCACCACTTACTTGCTAAATGGCAATAAAAATTTCCCCGTAAGGCTACGGTTACACGTAGGGTATTTACTGTGATCCATCAGTTCAGTATTTATTGTTGGAAATGTTGGATGTTACAATGGAATTTGCGTCACAAATTCCAAAGCGGCACATAAAAAGAACGCCTTTGACACGATCATGGCGGACTCTTGCCTTCACGCGTCAATGGTAAAAGGTAGTAACGCTCAACTTCTACTATTTCATTTTAATCTCTAATGGTCAACCCATTCTTACACGTATCGTAGTCACATTTTCTTTAAATTACGTACTTATTATTATGTTTGTTTTGTTTTAAATGACAGTTCATGCTCTACGCATATGTCACTTTTAAATGTTCCATAAAATTCGTAGTGTTTTGTATGGCACGCGGGTTCCATGTTGTAGTAGTTTGATGGTAATATGTAATGTAATAGAAAAAATATTGACATCTATCAATATGCTAGGTCTACACGTTGAATAAATACCACGATACATAATTATTTATTGACGGATCACCAGTAAATACCGTACGTGTAACCGTCGCCTGATAATGAATCGCGTTGGAGCAGTGAGTTGAAATAAATATGATGTTTTAAATTTTACAGGTGATGTAAGGAAATGACGCCGAGCAGCGCTTATACCCGTCCACTCGACCGATCAATAATATAGTGCATACGATACGAATGTAAAGGGACCATCAGAGTGCGCGATCGCAACACTGCGACCCCTAACTTTGTCGTTCATTATTTTCAATTCAAGACGTGATTGGATGAAGGCGTTATGTCGCATTTTTGGTTTTTTTTTTTTTTGCGTTCATGAAGGTAACATGTCCATATGAATGTTTACAGACCTTAAGATCGTCGATTAAAGATATTTATGGAAAATAAAAAGTTTAAAAAGGTGTTATGTACAGTTAATTTTAAATAAATAGAAGTGTTTAATTGCTATCATACCATTAATATTGTAGGTTGTTTACACAACTTTGCATCATAATTTAGTACAAAAAACAGTTCCGTGGCGACTTATCTCAAAAATTAAAAGTAAAACTTTAACCTCGATTTATTCAAAATTGGAATTATGCGACATACCACCTTCATCCCACTCTCACGTCTTCAATTCTAAAAAGCACCGCTCTTTAATAAAAAGTTTCATAAACCGTAGTTAATTAATATCCACTCCACTCTATCTGTCAATTAAACGAAACGATTTGACATATATATACAAACAAAAAAGAGAATTGAAACGATCGTGAATATGTGTGTTGCTTTCTCGCTCTCTCATAATCACTTGCCCTTGATTAGAAAGAGACAGATACAACTTTTCGTACAAGAGACAATGCAATGGGGACACGATTTGCGGACGAATTTGTACTTCAATATATTTCGTCTTCGAATTCGTCTTTTCGTTTGTACAATAATTTACGTGTTATCATAGTGCATAATTAATTATAATTAATTATATTAATAATTATTGTAGATTAGAGTTTTTAATAATTTCAAATCCTCATTCTAGAGTACATTTATTTGATGACTAATCCGTAAAATAAACCTAAATTCTTTTTAAAACGTCAATGTGTGATGTATATGATGACACATTTCGAAAAATGGCATTCATCCAAAAAAATATTTTGATTCAAAAATTCATGAATCTGATACGCTCATAGAGTAACGTTATTATAGGTAAATACACTTATTAAAGTGATGAAAAAAAAAAATGTTGGTAAATTCTTGCCAGTCTGAACTGAAGCAGACATTAATTGTTTTACTTTTTAAACCTGTATTAACTTATGATGCATATTTACCACGCATTTTTAAATCCTATTATAAGCATTTGTCAATTTTTTTAATTATGTTGAATGTGTATGTATGTTACTGTCTTTTCTGTTGTCTGTCATAGTTATCGTCCAAAATTAAAAAAAAAAAAAAAATTTACAATTATACTGATTGTCTCTCAATAAGTGATCAAAATTACAAGGTGTAACTCGTTACACTTTTGGAAATCTCAAAAGAATAAAGTATCGCATGCTACTGTACCAGGAAACAAAAGACAATACAAAATTTATCATTTTAAAATAATGTTGTGCCCTAATCGAACATTAAAAAAAAAATCGTATTTTTACGTATTTGGTTTTTTTTTTTGCTCAAACGTGTATCCGGAGTTATGTTTTATCAGATTCTTTCATCATTAAATAAATAACTTTCTTAACATAAAAATGAAATGAATTTTATGAAATGGTAATTTTAAATTTTGCGCTTTTTTTTTTAAAGTGCCTATTTCAAATACAATAAATTGATGTTTATTTGAGTCGAGTCTCTCATGTGACTTGTTTTATTTTACGCACAGTTATTTATGTAACTATAATTGAAAATGTATTGAGTATATTTAACTTGGTCGAGATTTTGTTACGACGCGGTCATTTTTGTTTTACAAAATTAAATGAGTAAGAAAAGTACTTAGTAAGTATGGAAAAACAATTTTACTGTTATAAAAGTGAGTGACATTATAACAAAAATTTGAAATTAATGATTTTGTTTTGACAGTACATTATATATGTCAAAGCAAATAAATCCTTGGTACTATGACGAAAACTTAATTTTTCTTCCTTCGTGGTCTTCCGCTTTTCTTTTTACTATATATTGTTATCTATTATAGTGTTTTCAATTTCATTAATTGTTAATTATAATACGAGTATCAAAATTGTATGTATAATAAGTATTTTCTTAAAGGAAAATTTGTAAATTTTTTTCTGCAAGAAAAATATGCCAGCCCTTAATTTAACAAAACAAGAGAACTATAATGTGTCTTTTTTTTAACTTTTTTTTTTTAAATAAAGTTACATTCCAAGTTATAAAATATCTTCGCTTTAGTAAAAACCTTGAAACTCGTTCCGTGTTTGTACATAGATTACGACTTTGTACAAATTGAAGTGATTTTTACTTAAATTTATTTTGTAATTTTTTTTTTTTAAATTTGAATCTATTTGGAGGCTTTTGAGGTATACGATGATAATTATTGTAAGAAAACGTACTTAGTTTAATGTGTTCCTTGTTTAACAAAAGCGTTTTTATTGTGAAATCGAAGTCGATTAAGTAACTATTGTAAGAAACCGACTTGTTTACGTGAAGTTGCATTACAAGATTTGTTTTCAAAAAATTCACCGTAAAATAAAATTTTAGAATAATCGCTAGAACATGTGTCAATTTTTTTTGTAAATACTAATTAACATCGATTTCATAATAGCTATATTTTGTTTGTATGCATACAATTATTCATATCGGCATCAAAGATGTTGTGGCGATACTCCACAGATATACAACCTCTTCGACTAACGCTGGCATAGAAGATTTGAAAATTCAAGAAAAGATTCGAAATTATGAAAACGAATAAACTGTCATGTCAAATTTGTGTATAAAAGGGGTGGTCAACATTTTGTAATGATTATTGTGCTATAGATTTTCAACCGGACTTTTGCTATGTACATAGGCTAATTTAAGAATGTAATTATTGTCAATTCTACCAGTTAATATAATATTCAAGCTATTGAGTATTTTATTTGGCTACATCCGAATGCATGCAAAAGCATAAATGTGGTATTGCTGATTGTCCCACATATTGGTGACCACCGACGACGCGCAGATACAACCATGTCACATATTGGTGACCACCGACGACGCGCAGATACAACCATGTCACATATTGGTGACCGCCGTCGTCTCACAGAATAATTGTGAGTTAATAGAAATCGCAAGATTCATTCGGAAAGAAGAAACTTGGTATATGGTGCCACCATAAGCGGAGCGTTTTTTCAGCATAATTTAAGGATGGCCTCAGCAGACGATAATAGGCAAGAGATCGTCAGGATTAACGCCAGAGTACCTCCGTTTTGGCCAGAAGAACCTGCATTATGGTTTGCCCAAATTGAAAGCCAATTCTTGTTCTCCAGAATAACTACGGACGAGACAAAATTCAGTTATGTTGTCGGACAACTGGAGCATCGCTACGTTGCTGAAGTGAAGGACATTATAATTAACCCGCCGGAGACCGATAAATATTTAAGGCTAAAGACTGAGCTTATTAAGCGCCTTTCAGCATCTCAAGAAAAAAGAGTAAAGCAGTTGTTGATGCACGAAGAGCTTGGAGATCGGAAGCCATCACAATTCTTGCGTCATCTACAAGATTTAGCTGGTCCGTCGGTCCCGAAAGATTTCCTTTCCACTATTTGGTCTAGCCGATTACCGACCAATATTCAGACGGTTGTAGCATCGCAGTCCAATTTGACCCTGGAGAAAATCGCAGAACTAGCTGACAAGATTCACGAGATTGTCCCTCCATGTCCACAAGTGGCAAGTACATCTAAGCCCACACCATCTGTCCAAAATGATCTTGAAGCGCAAGTCACAGAGCTCGCGAAGCAGATTTCAGTCCTTTCTGCCAAACTAAATAGTCGCACCACTTACCGCCAGAAAGCAGATATACGTCGGACTCGCTCAAGAAGTCGCTCTCGTCCACGACAGCCACTACCGAATCATCCATACTGTTATTACCACTACACATTTGCTGACAAAGCCAGAAAATGTAAACAACCATGTAACTTCGGGTCGGGAAACTCGAAGGGCAGTCGGAAGTAGCGGCCAGCGACTGCCCATCATCCACTACAGGCCGTCTATATGTAACTGATCGCGCATCAAAAATGCAGTTCCTGGTGGACACTGGTTCCGACTTGTGTGTTTTTCCGCGAGCAGCAGTCAAGACGCCCTGTACCAAAACATCGTACGAGTTGGTAGCTGCTAACGGTACGGTGATAAACACATATGGACCAATCCGGCTTCATTTAAATCTTGGGTTGAGACGAGATTTTGTGTGGAACTTCATAATAGCTGACGTTTCGAAACCCATCATTGGAGTGGATCTCTTGATCTACTATGGATTACTAGTGGACTGTAGACATCAGCGCCTGATCGACAGTATTACGTCGCTAACTGCAAACGCCCAACTGTCCAAAAGTTCAGATGGCATCTCCTCGGTGAAAGTAGTTTCGGGAGAAACAGAGTTTAACGATATTTTACGTGACTATCCAGAAATTACTAGACCAGTAGGCTTACAGTCTACAACAAAACACAACACTCTTCATCACATCCGTACAACGCAAGGTCCTCCAGTTTATTCCAAGCCAAGACGTCTCGATCCAGTACGATTCCAAGCAGCCAAGAAGGAATTTGAAGACATGCTGGAAAGTGGAACTGCTAGACGTTCAGAAAGTCAATGGTCCTCAGCACTGCATATGGTCAAGAAGAAAGACAACGGTTGGAGACCTTGTGGTGACTATAGAGCACTGAACTCCAGAACAATTCCTGACCGGTATCCCATCCGACATATACAGGACTTCACCTACGAGCTTGCTGGAGCTACAGTCTTCTCCACACTTGATCTTGTGAAGGCGTACAATCAGATTCCCGTCAATCCTGAGGATATACCCAAGACCGCAATCACGACACCATTCGGATTGTTCGAATTCCCGTATATGACTTTTGGACTTCGGAATGCTGCACAAACTTTCCAGAGGTTCATCGACGAAGTCTTGGGTGGTCTTGAATTCTGTTACGGGTACATTGACGATATAATCGTATTTTCACCTTCTCCAGAGAAGCACAAGGAACACCTGCGTGAATTATTCGAGAGACTTAAAAAATACGGCATTCTGATCAACACAGCCAAGTGCAAATTTGGTCTATCAGAAGTGACTTTCCTCGGATATTCTGTATCGGCAGCTGGTATTAAGCCTCTGATTACCAAGGTTCAGGCTATACAGGAGTACGCCATTCCTAAAACTGTAAAGGAACTTCGACGTTTTTTAGGAATGCTTAACTTTTATCGCCGATTTGTGCCCAACGCTGCACAAGTTCAAGCTCCACTTAATGCCTTGCTCGCCGGACCCAAAGTCAAAGGATCACAGCATATTGAAATGACTCCGGAACTGATACGTGCATTCGAAGACTGTAAAGTTTCGTTGTCAGAAGCTACCCTTCTCAACCATCCGGATCCGTCTGCAGAATTAGCGTTGATCACGGACGCTTCAGACGCATCTATAGGTGCTGTACTCCAACAACGTTGCAAATCTGATCAAGACTGGAAACCCTTAGCCTTTTTCTCACGCAAACTTTCTACTTCACAGAAGAAATATAGTCCTTACGACCGTGAATTATTAGCCATTTATGAAGCAGTCAAGTACTTCCGATACATGGTGGAGGCAAGAACGTTCGTCGTGTTCACTGATCACAAGCCGTTGACATTTGCTTTTTCCGCGAACAAAAGCACATGTACTCCACGTCAATTTAGATACCTAGACTTCATTTCACAATTTACAACTGATATTAGATACTTGCCTGGGAAAGAAAACATTGTCGCTGACGCACTGTCACGAGTGGAAGAGATTGCAACTGCAATTGATTACGAGAAACTTGCACGATTTCAGGAATCAGACCCTGAACTGCAAGACCTCCTGCTAAACGGTTCAGCACTGAAGCTACAGAAGAAGAATTGTATAGAGAGTAACTTACCTGTCTACTGTGATACTTCTGTTCAAACTCCTCGACCGTATATCACTCCTCAGCTACGTAGACAAGTTTTCGACATGATCCATAGTCTGCATCATCCCGGAGCATCTGCAACTGTGCGACTGGTCACACAGAGATTCGTATGGCCAGGAATAAAAAAGGACTGCAGAGAATGGACAAGAGAATGCCTACAGTGTCAGAAAAGCAAGATTTTCCGTCACACTAAATCACCTCTTTCCAGCTTCCAAACTCCTTCCTCGAGGTTCTCTCATATACACCTCGACATCATAGGACCCTTACCTTTGTCTTATGATTTCAGATATTGCCTTACAGTCATCGACAGATTTACTCGTTGGCCTGAGGCGTTTCCTCTGAAGGAGATAACAGCAGAGTCCTGTGCAACTGCCCTCGTCTCTGGCTGGATAGCCAGATACGGTTGTCCTGCTCGAGTGACTACGGACCGTGGTCGACAGTTCGAGAGCAGTCTTTTCAAGGCCCTCACTGCCTTGATTGGTGCGCGCCACTTTCGCACCACTGCTTACCATCCTGCAGCAAACGGGATCGTCGAGAGGATGCATCGTCAACTCAAGTCTGCCATTATGTGCCACAACACATCCAGCTGGGTTGAATCTTTGCCTTTAGTACTTCTGGGAATGCGTAGTTCCTGGAAAGAAGATCTACAGTCGTCTCCAGCTGAACTTGTGTACGGCGAACCCCTGCGTCTACCGGGTCAGTTCTTCTCACCCAGTAACGACTGCAACGTTAGAGATGTCACCGAGTACGCAAACCGACTTCGCTCCTACATGGCGAAACTGACTCCACAACCTACCACATGGCACAGCAATTCACCCTTCTACATACCCCGAGACCTGCATACATCTACACACGTCTTCATTCGTCAAGACCATGTCAGAAGTTCTCTAGAACCGCCGTACGCTGGACCCTATAAGATAGTGAAGAAGCAGCCTAAATTCTTTACCGTCGATGTCCGCGGCAAGGTTCAGAACATCTCCGTCGACAGGCTGAAACCGGCATTTCTGATGAGAGAAGCGACGCACCTCAACGAAGACAGATGTGAGCTGACCGATGAGCCATCTTCAAGTCGTGTCGTCGTACCTAACGCCGTGCCTGAGGAGAAGAGGTCGCGCAGTGGTCGTCGAATCAGATTTCCGGACTACTATCGACCATAGTCATGGTCTGGCCAGGGGGAATATGTGGCGATACTCCACAGATATACAACCTCTTCGACTAACGCTGGCATAGAAGATTTGAAAATTCAAGAAAAGATTCGAAATTATGAAAACGAATAAACTGTCATGTCAAATTTGTGTATAAAAGGGGTGGTCAACATTTTGTAATGATTATTGTGCTATAGATTTTCAACCGGACTTTTGCTATGTACATAGGCTAATTTAAGAATGTAATTATTGTCAATTCTACCAGTTAATATAATATTCAAGCTATTGAGTATTTTATTTGGCTACATCCGAATGCATGCAAAAGCATAAATGTGGTATTGCTGATTGTCCCACAATGTGTTTTATAATAATAGTACATAATGTGGTTGTTGTCTTAGCAACGTGCTCTCTTTGTAAAGTAGATCGGTTAATATTAAGTGTAATTTTGTAAAAAAAAAAATTAAAAATAATAAACTTGATTTTTAAACAACACAGATACTTGACAAGCGAAAAGTTTTGAGTCACATTTTTTTTGGCTACTTACTCGAGTGCTTTTTTTGTATTCAGTAGTAGAATTAAATATTTGACCTAAATATTGATAAAGTAGATTCCATTGCATTCCGGTCTAAACGACCGCAGTCATTTAGACGCGACTTCGCCCGCTTAACTTTGTAAATTATATTCAAAAACCTTCCTCGAGAACCACTCTATCCATTGATGAAAACAGCATTCTTGAGTTTATCGCGAACAGACAGACAGACAGACGCGGCGGAGGACTTTGTTTTATAATATGTAGTGATTTCATGTGTTTGGATTAGCGTGGCCCTACTATCTTTAGAGAAAAGTATGTTAAAATCTGTTTAATTTGCCGGTATATTATAATAATAAGCGCCTATTTCACGAACGTCAATTAGGCTAAACCGTCACTTAGTCACCTGTCACCGGGAATAATTTATCTAATATACCTTTGTTTGTACGGTAAACGTCACAAACATTAAATAGAAAATAATTTAAAAAAAATCGCCTATCGAATGATGCAGTAAACCGAGTGCATAATTCAATAAAACAGAAAATGATTTCTAAAAGTAACTAATCAACACTTTACTTTTAGTTCGTGAAAGAGGCCCTTATTTTAATAAAACTAATCCTTTTCAATAACTTTTGCCATTGTACAGGCCGTCTGCCACCCAACCCCAGTTGGTTTATTATAGGTTCCCATGTTATAACTTATTAAAATACAGCGGCAAGTTTGAATCAGATAACCTATTGATATAAAGAATGCATTTAGGTTGGCCTCATCCGTATCTGTGTAAGTTTAGAATCATATAGCTGACTAACTTTGATGCACAATTATGTTAATAAATTGATAATTACGAAAATATGAAACATCGAAAATTAGCAACGAAGTGTACTTCCATAGGTGCAATAAAGTGAAGTAATAAGTAAAAAGTGTGTTTTATTATTAAAACCTATTTGTAAGTTTAGTCGGGATATGAAGATACCAATCATGTAGAGTAAGATATTTATATTATGCCCACAGAGTGACTTATCTATTCGCAATAAAAAACTATTGTGAATAGTCAGGTTTATTATTTTAATATTAAATTAATATTGAACCTTGCCCGACTGAGGCAGATCTAAAATATTACTCAATGAATAAATTATTGGATCTGATGGATGGTATATAGATTTATTTAGTACAACTTATCGAATGAATGAGTACCACTGTCCATTATATGGGATTAATGATTCTTGACGAACATTGACTATAGCTTCGACCAAAGAGAAAACTTTTTTCTCTCACCAGGCTCTATCTATATTGACTTATCAAGTGATCAATTTATAGAAGAATCATTATAATCCTATTATAAGTAGGAAAGTTTGTGTGTTTGTTACTCAATCACGTAAAAACGACTGAACAGATTTGGGAAAAATTTGGCACACAGTTTATTACCTGGATAATAAACTGTGCTTTTTATTTTAGCTTGAAAATTTGTTCGATCACATTTTCTAGGCTTTATTTACTATTATTTAAAAGATCAGACTTAACCATTGTAAAGTTTAACAAAAATCCGTGCAGTGATTTACCTATATTATGGCATATTATATTATAAATATATTTGTATCTCATCTACGCAATATTGAAAACATCCTTTTTATTTTTTACAGTTATTAGTAGTTAGTATAGTTTTTTATGAATTATGGGATTCCGCATGTCATTAAAAAAATTAATGGTAAATCAAGGATTAGTTCTTAAATCAATTTTACGATTATTTTATTATCATGAAAATTGGATTTTCAAATATTATGCTTTTCGAAAATTTAATTATCAATTTCCGTGTCATTAAAAATAAAACATCCGCAAACTTTATTGATCAACTACATTTAATTCACAAAATCTACAATGACTTAGGTGCTTCATTTGATTCAGATTTTCCCCAGGCGCCAACTTCTGTCAGCAGTTCTTTCTTGCTTTCAAAGTACTCTTTGTACCACATGATATGATCTTTCTTCTCTTGGGCCGTATAGAATGGATTCTTGGAAAGCCCGACGCAGACCAGCTCCATGAAATGCCTAACGGGACCTCGTTTAGGGCACCACCCTTCCAGGTGAGCGTCTACGAATATGTGCTCCGTAAAAGGGATGCTTTGTTCTTTTTCCAAACCTGCGAAAAAATAAAGTATAAGACCAAAAGACGTATACCCATTAGTTAACACGAAATTATTAATGAGCACAGTCTTAAAAAACCTTGTCTGGCGATGTAGGTTATATCTAGTTAAATCTAGACTATGGAGATTGAGGTAAGGAGTACCGACTCATCTTATATGACAATCAAATTGAAAAAATGGTCCCCTCCAACAATAAAATAAGGGTTTTAAAAGTGGCCAGAAGGACGCTAGTGTTGCATACCTTCTATCTATCTACCTAGATCTATTTCTATTTACCTATCATTGTCTAATTTACTCGTCAATGCTACGCTAGCGCCATCTTAATATACTGGTATTATGGGAGCACTTTTTAATACATAGAGTCGTTCCTCCTTATCTCTACACTCCATAATCTAGTTAGACAAATATCGACAAGACGTCCTGTCCTTGATAAAAATAGGTTGTTTTTGAACGCCCGGAACTAAGATAAATAAGTAGCTGTCAAAATGGTAATAACTCATCAAAAATGGACAATATTCCATAAATGGACAAATTCTATGAAAATTTATTCACCATAAGAATTTTGTAGTGGCAGGGCACACTGCATTTCGCAGTCCTAAATTGGGCAAACCTACTGTAAAATAACTCGTTTGTTGTTGTGTTTCAGTGAGCGAATAAGGGATGTCAAAGTCCATATTCCTATCGTCTTAATCCCTTTCACTTTATCCAACTAAGGCCGATCGCTGCTTAAAAACTAAAGGGCCATAAAACAAAAAAATCCAAAAATGTTTTTATTGCAAAAATACAATCACAATCCTTCATATTGTATGTTGAAAAAAGACTTATGGTCGTTTTATTCCATATTTAGTATATTTTGATCATTTTTTATATAGTCAAAAGTAACTTATATGCTTATATCTCTTCCAGTATTCAGTTTATTATAAAAGTACTTAAAACATTTAATGCTACGCTTCTACGCTTAGCATACGCTTCTAACGATGTATAATATGCATATATTTGATATAAATAACTATCTAATAAGAAAAAAATTGACAAAAAATAATTTAATTTTTTTCGATTAGCTCTCCTGTAAAAAGTGTAATTTTGATTTGTGGCCCTTTAGTTTTTAAGCAGCTATATGGCATTGCTTATTTATTTAATAGGCGACCTATCATCAAGCGGATTACTTTTCGAAACAATGAAAGCATTATTTACAACATTATGTGACAGTAATTATAATCCTGGGAGATTATAATGATTATATAAAATGCCTTTTAAATTCTAGTTTCTATTGCAACAATTTTGCTTACCCACCAAACATACTAAATATATTACATGATATTACATAATTCACATTATATGCCACTAATATTAGGTATTATATGCGAAAGTTTGTGAGGATGGATGTATCAATATTTGTTACTCTTTCACGCAATAACCGCTCAACGGATTCGGATGAAATTTGGTACACAGATAGTAGTTTATTACCTGGATTAACAATATATTGGACTTTTTATCTTGAAAAAAAAAATGGATTCTTAAGGGATTGTTTAAAAATTTTACAAATTTAACACCACTGTTGTTCACAGCGATAAAGATGTCAAGACATTTTTTCAGGTGATTTTTTATTTATTCAACGTGGTCGAAGTCGCGGGCTCCTCTAGTGTTAAAAACATATCGCTGCTTAAAAACTAAAGGGCCACAAATCAAAATTACACTTTTTACAGAGAGCTAAACGAAAAAAATTAAATTACTTTTTGTCTATTTTTTTTTCTTATTAGATATATATCAAATATATGCACATTATACACCAATAGAAGCGTATTTTTAAGTAGAATTAAATGTTTTAATTACTTTTATAATAAACTGAATACGGGAAGAGATATACGGGAGAGATATAAGCATATAAGTTACTTTTGAATATATAAAAAATTATCAAAATATACTAAATATGAAATAAAACGACCATAAGTCTTTTTGCAACATACAATATGAAGGATTGTGATTGTATTTTTGCGACAAAAACATTTTTTGTTTTTTTTTTGTTTTATGACCCTTTAGTTTTTAAGCAGCGATATAAATACGCAGATTATGTACTAATGTAAGTACCTTGCTCGTTATCAATGGGGAACTTCCACACTTTTCCCTGTTCAGTCCACAATATCATCTTCTGGAAGTAGTTGGCTGGCGGCTGAGAGGTGGCCAGTGTCAATTCCCTTTGCTTGAGGTTCTCCCACACATCCAATGTCGTTCCATAGTTATCACCTTTTGTCTTAAAGATGCCCAGCGGTTCTGCTGCATATATATCTACGACTGTAGCTTGGCGCATCCTAAAAAAAGACATGTTGAATCATTTTTATACATATTTATATTATATACTAGTTGGCGCCCGCGACTTCGTCCGCGTTGATAAAGAAAAAAGTAGCCTATCCTGTGTCCTATACGTCTAAATGTTCATCTACCAAGTTTCATGAAAATCCGTTGATTCGTTTATGAGTTATGGAGGAACATTTATACATACATACAGAAAAAAATTGTAAAAATGGTCAATTTAGTTTCAGTATCATGTATAGAGCCTATAAACACGATATCTCTGAAAACAAAGTAACTTACTCCATGACCAACCCTTACAGATTTATTATTAGTATTTGATTGATACTAGCTGGTGCCCGCGACTTCATCCGCGTTCTCTATAGCCTATAGCCTTTCTCGATAAATGGACTATCCAACACAAAAAGAATTTTTCAATTCGAACCAGTAGTTCCTGCAATTAGCGCGTACAAACAAACAAACTCTTTAGCTTTATAATTATATTGGTATAGATATGACATCTAGATTTCATTTAGCACATACTTTAAAGATGTCTATCTGCTAAGAAAATGTTACCATATGAAATATTTTTCAAAATATGTAAAGTGTAGTAACATTAGTAACAGTTGGATCTACAGTTTTTTCGTATTTATGAAATACTAGGTGTTACACGTGACTTCGTCCGCGTCACTTTATAAACAACAGTTTATGTTACTCGCTGACAGTGTTATGCAGCTTTCTATAAGTGAATTAACCGAACTTTGGTTTCGGTGTTCTCGATACCTTAGACCTTATGCAATTTTGAATACATGTGATACTATAAAATTAACTAAGTATTACAAAATTTCTTATTTGTACAAATAAACAACCTTTAACCATGCATTGTAAAAGATCACATTTTACTAAAATCGTATTTACTAAACCTAGGTATATTTAAGAAATTGGCAAATAATTTGATTAGTGAATGATAGCAAAAGTAAAACGAAACAGCCACGTTAAATATGTAACACTATAGTAAAAATGTAATTACCTACCTATTATAGTTTTTATTTTCTTTTGGTTAGATATTATTGTTAAAATCGGCTCGACATTTTATCTAAAATTTAATCACGTAACTATTCACATGCTACACAATTTGACGAATGTGACTATTCTAGACTAGGACTTAACTATTATTTCATTCAATCAAATCTCCCGTTACTTTACTGGTGCAAGTTCAAACATGTTCAGTTTTACCGCACAATATTGAAATCAAAACTTGCTCAGTTTTTTTTTATAGCTCAATCAACGCGCCATTTGACTAAAATGTGTATTACCCGGTTTAATCATTGAAGAAGTCAAAAAAAAAAAGCATTTTCATCCATCACCCTATTTGAAAATTGGGATTTTCTTTCTCACAATCAATCAACTTACTCCCAATACCTAACGTGATAGAGAAAATTTCTTATTTTGTAAATATCAGAATGTAATTTTATTAGCATTTCTTTCGAGTAGATATTAAGATATATATTTAAAAAAAAACCTTAAGTTATTTCACGTAATATCTAAGCAAATATGTTAATATGTTTGCAGAACGTGTCAATAAAGTATGTTATAGTGTTTAAATTAAAACATTGTATCACAAATGAAGAAACAATAACAAGATTATGGTGGCCATCTTTGTATCAGCCTAGTGAGTAATTTTGTATATAAATTATAAACATATGATGTCTTCTGATATTTCTTTTGGGCGAGTTCAACTTTCTTGGTTTTATAAACTTTTAAGTAGGCAACTACTATGAAATTATTATTATTATGAGTTTATAAAGTTAATTTACATTGTATTTTTAAAGTATAATCTTTATGTACAAGAACACGTCATAAGTCCTACAGTTATCTATCAAGAAGTTCTTTAACATCCAAAATGAAAAATGTTCTACCAAATGAGGCAACCAAAGGTATTATTATTTATATTATTAACTAGCGGCCTGTTCCAGGCTTCGCATGGATGCAAATTATATACGAAAACCTTCCTCGAGAACCACTCTATCTATTGGTGAAAACAGCATGTAAATAGGTGCAGTAGTTTTTGAGTTTATTGCGAACAAACAGACAGGACTTTGTTAATATGTATTTTTTTCCACTTGAAGCCATTCTTTAAAAAATTAGCACTTATTTGCTTCAATAAAAGATTAACTCGTTATACCTAAGCAGCCTTTGTCTAAGAGTTTTTTTTAGAATGTAATGTAATAAATACATATATATATTTTGTTACAGGTACAGTCTGTGAGTACAATCTTATAACTATAATATGTAAGTTGCTGTGACAACATTGTGCTATTATTATATAAAGTATGTGTTGATAAAATAACTCTATACATTTTATCTGTAAACATTAAAAAAAATAGTGTTTAAAAAAAGGCTGTTCATTTAGAAGTTTTAATACTACACAAATAATCTTATTGGAGAAATTCTGTTTTACTTAAGTACTACTATATATTTTTAAATTTAACCAACTACAATATGTTTTTAAATTTATATACATACAATGACATACATACATTTGCTTATAAGGAAAACCACACCATATAGACAGTTAAATTTTAAAAGTTCATTTCCAAAATTGACTACTGGGAATCGAACTCAGGATCCCTGAGACAAAGTGTTAGGGCAAGCATTCTAACTAATCAAAATTTGAAAAAATACTAAGAAGTCTATAATACTTCTGCAGGACTTGTTCTGCAGCAATGTGTATACAAAATATCATCTCCATTGATCTAGTAGTTTAATTGTTAAAACTCAATGTAGACCAAGTAACAGAATAATATTTACATAACTTATATAAATTTTCGATGTGTGTTTGTCTATAGACTCCTATAGACTCCAAAACCGCTGAACCGATATTGATGAAACTTTCAGACAATCTTCAGATTAGTGAAAATAAATGTATGTGCGTAGGAATGCATCTCTTTTAGTTAAAAATTGCAATATTCACAGCTTTAACACAAGAAATAAAAATAAAATAGCACAATCACAATCTAGATTGAGCAAAATTAGAAACTCATTTGTGGGGAACTGTATACAATTCTATAATAAAATTCCAGACAATATTTTAAATTTGCCTGAACAAAAATTTAAGATTTTGATAAAGAACACTCTATGTACCAAAGGATACTATAAAGTACAAGACTATATTAATGATAAGCATGTCTGGTCGGTGATTGCTCCAACACAACACAAAAATGACGTATGTACTTATTGTAAATGACTATATATGCTTGTAAGCAATATAAAAAATAAAAAAAATAAAAATAATAGTTTCAGACATTCAAAAAGAGAAATTTTATGTTCCAATTTTGAAATAAAATATTTTGAATTTTGAAAGTGTAGCGGGTGTTCCTGTGAAGTTTGGTAACGATCGAACACAGAAAGTTGCGGGAAAAAACACTACTTTTATAGTTCAGTTAGTTATAATAGTTATAATACTTGATCTATACTATTGTTAATTCATTTAAAATATTATATGCAATTTTATAGAGAATCCAATTTTCTTACATTTTCTGCATTGTATTTCTTGTATGCGATACCTTCCTTTGCATGTATCTAGTACTCTGTACTTTCTCTTTAGTTCTATTTGAAACAATATTCCTCACTCGCTCTCCTCTTGTAATTTCCGTGTCTTTGCTGTGATCAACTTTCATCCCAATTAAAAGATCACTGGAAAATTATGTTCACTTTAGAAACATGTAACATTTAATTTTATAAAATTACTAGCTGCTGCCAGCGACTTTGCCCGCGTAACTTTGTAAATTATATACTAAAACCTTCCTCGAGAACAACTCTATCCATTGGTGAAAACAGCAAGAAAATCGGTGCAATAGTTTTTGAGTTTATTGCGAACAGACATACAGACAGACGCAGCGGAGGTCTTTGTTTTATAATATGTAGTGATATAATAACAATTTAACTTTATTATCCCTAGTTGAATATAATAACTAGGGAGTTGAAGTCCCTAGTTAGTCATTTTTGTTTTACCTAAGATTTGTTGACGTTTGGTTAATCTTCCCGAGCACTTTTGAAAGTAGTTCCGCTTCTGTTTGTTTTACGTCTCCACCGATAGCACTAGCAACTTCTCCGGCTGCTTTAGTTAAGCTATCCTCTGTGAAAATTTTAATTGAATTTTTAAAATATTAGCATAAGAACATTGCAAATAGAACTAAGAAATAAAATCATTTAGAAAAAAATTAAATTTAATATGACATAGGAAACAAATAATATTTGAAAAAAAAAAATATGTACTTTGCACTTGTATCTCAGATTGTAAATTATGTTTATTTGAAATTAGCTAATGCCCGTAACTTAGTCCGCCTAAAGCCTATAATATGTTATATAGACTAAAGCCTTCCTCGATAAATGGGTTGTCCAACACAAAAAGAATTTTTCAATTCAAACCAGTAGTTCCTGAGATTAGCGCGTACAACCAAACAAACAAACAAACTCTTCAGCTTTATATAATAGTACTTTATAGTGTTTTATAGAAGGCCTTCGATTTGATCTATCAGTGATGTCGCATTGACTATCTGTATATATCAAAGTGTATAAAATAAAGCCACCATGTCAATTTGATCACAGGAGCAGAGGACACAATAAATCCCATTGCAAAGAGTCCTTAAACAGGGAGTCGTGCTCTCTGTTTAGCTGCAAAGAGGAGTTGAGCAAGAGATGTGCTCTTAGACTATATTCACTGCCACTTTAAAAGATGCATTTAAGCTTGTAAAAACTATTAAACAATTTTACCTATTTTCTCTATTTTAACTTCAATTTCATCAGCTTTGGGCTTTCGTTGTCTAACATCTGGTGCGGTTGCAAATTTCTGCCTATATTCGATTTCGCTAATTTTAGGATCCGACATCATACTTTTGAGCAAATTTTGAATTTTTTCTGTATTAGATTTCTTCTGTTGTTCATCCTTTTGCTGGTTAGTTACCTCTGGTGTTTTTCCATCGTTTTCTGTTGACTTATCGGATAAGCATCTAGTAATAAGTCTTAAGTTTCTATTGAAGCCAATCCTAAAATTATTTAAATAAGTATTGTAAACAGTTTCGAAACCAATATTTATATACATATATTTTTCATTAAAAACGGATACCTGTGTAACATGATGTTTCTAAAGTGGATATCTTTAATTGTTCTTGAAATGTCTAGTAATTGAATTAATATTTATTTTGTAAGTTTGAATCGAAGCTAAAAGAGTTGATCAATCAAGTTGTCAGTTGAATTTGAGGTTACCTCACTGTTTCGTTCTATGGTTTCGTTAGTTTCGTTTTACGGAAGCTCGACACTTGACTGACAGTACATACCATACCATTCCACAGAACATTATATACTACTATATCCTAACAAACTAACTTGGAGTAAAATTGAGTATAATGTATGGCAACATTGCATTTTGCACATCCGTAAAAACCAAAACCGAATTTATTAATAAATAAAATACGATCTATTTGTAATTTGTAACAATTTTAAGCAATCTATTTCAGAAATAATTTCAAAGTGTCTTCAAAAAAATGTATGTAGCATTGTGAAGTTGATAATTTATGAACTATCAAGACCACTGTTAACTGTACATTAAAGACGGAGCGGAGAAAGCTTGAAAGAGATGTATATATATTATATTCGTTAATGTGTATTATGTCAACTTCAAACACGATGACATACAAATCACACACGCGTTCAAGTGATATCCCTTTCTGGAAATATTTTGAATTTATGAGATGTACAGAACAGTGTTGCTGTTGTCCGAATCAAAACCTCAAGTCCAAGTCCAAATGACTTTACCGTATGTCTTTGTCTACATGTCCCGTCTCTAAAACCATAGACATAATCTCTTTGATGTCGTGACGTCCATTAATATTGTTTTTGTAGGTTATGTGACGGTTTTTCAAGTTTTTTGCATTTTTCCTCTGAAAATATGCAATAATTTTGGATACAAATCGTAAAGAATATTATATTTAGTGAGTGTAAATTAATACGTGTATATATATATTAATGTGTATTTAAGGTTAGAACTGGAAAATTTTGTCGTGAATTGTTTGTTTACGTTTTTTGTTCAATCAAATAAAAGTGACAGTTACGTTTCTTTGCACGCAAACTCGATAATAATTTTAACATTTAATTAAGCTTCTTTCTTACATGACGCGTTGGATACACATAATAATATAATAAAGCACTTAACATAAAAAAATAGTTTTTGTGTTGAGGATTAATAAATATTAAAATTGTGTAAGTACTTAATATTGATGATTCTGATAGCGGCGGGCGTTCAATACGATATGTATAGTGTAGTTAGTTTGTGTGTATAGTACCAAACTACCATGCCAGCAGATTTTTTATGGGTGTGAGGTCTGGTTCTGGTACTAAATGTATGCCCGCATGGACCACCTTCCCACGGGTGCCAGAAAATCTAACAGACAAATTCTGAATGGGCTTAAATTTTAAATATTCGTCTGGTAATCCTAGAGCTTGGGGCATTATAACTAAAAAAAATAAAACATTTTTTAACTTTGTTTTATGAAAACGATTTTTTTACACAAGTAGATAGGTATTCTAGGTATACGCAATAATTTAGAGATTTGTTACCCGTGTTACTACCCATCTTACTACCAGTAGTAACACGGGTATTTTTTTTTTGCCAGTGTTACCACTAACTACTCTGGTAGTAACACAGGACATTTTTTGTTTCCCATATTACTACTACCTATTATCATGGTTCAAACTTTTTCTTTTTTCCAAAATCATTGACACATATTATATAATATACACATACAGCCTTGGTCAAAAATATTGAGCACTCCTGTAATTTGCATAGAATTAGTAATTTCAACTAGCATTTTCTATTAATTTAAGCAAACACTCTCCTATTACATGGTTGCATTCACCACATAAATATAACATTTTCTGTAAAAGGCAGAGCACAGTGGAATGTCATCCCGCTCGAATTTGGAACAGCCCAACTGGAATGAATCCTGAAACCTATAAAAAATCGGCAACGTAAATGTGACTGTACTTCTAAGCAACTTTATCTCTTTATATTGAAAAAAGTATAAATACTGGTATAATACTATAAAAATACTATAAAAAAGTATAATACTATAAAAAAGTATAATGCAAAGGATATGCATAAAACCTATTTTGTTATCAGCTTTGACATTCACATAATCATAAATGTCAATGATTCTGAAAAAAAAAGTAAAAAGTTTGAACCATGATAATGGGCAGTAGTAATATGGGAAACAAAAAATGTCCCGTGTTACTGTTACCAGAGCAGTTAGTGGTAACACGGGCAAAAAAAATTACCCATGTAAGGAATTTAGACACACTGCGAGTTCTGAATCGCTAGAAAAATATGGTTAGGTAGGTCTGTGTCTATTATAAAATTGCATATAATATCAGAAGATCCTCTTTAAAAAACCTATAGTGGTGTAATTTCTAATCTTCGTTAGTCTGGTAAAATAAAAAGAAAAATTACAAATAAAAAGTTTATTCAATTGAAAATATACTTAACTACATAAGTTCAATAACTAATACACATATAAATTCTTATGTCAGTTAACATTATCATATCACTAGAACGTGTTTCCTACAAGTAATTACACAATTTTTAAAATTTAAGCACTAAAGCCGTAACCATGACTTTTATCCCTACATGTAATTTATTACTCCGTCCGTAGTAGTAATATTAATAATATCCATATCCTTCTTTAACAGTATACAAATTGTATCTAAATTAATGACTTGCTACAACTAACAAAGTTTTAATCCTAATGAGCACCATAAAATACAAATTACCATTCTGGTTGGAAGTTAAATGATTGAGACTTTTAGGTTTTTAATTCAAATAAAAAAAAATGTTAAGTGAATTGTTATATAGTCAAAAATTGCTATCAACAGTCAGTCTCCTAAATATTCAAACGTAGTAATGTTTAAATTTGCAATCGTTATTTTGGGTCCATATGACTTGCAAATTAATATCTGGCTAGGTTTAGAAACTTATTTATTGTTGCTATAAAAGTATTTCTTGTAAGTAAAGTCTTGAATTTAACATTTTCAAGACAAAATTTTATTTCAAACCTAGATATTTGTCTAGTCTAGATCCGAAATAAAGTTTATAAATTAAAACTATACTAAGTAAGTATTACAGTTAACTCTGGTGTCCGGGGGGTTATGAAATTTCTTTACTTATTTTACGCATTCCTAATAACGAACGAGTTATTACAAAATTTTTGAGCATTACAAAAATTTTATGACACAAATAAATTTTTAATAAACTTAACAAAACAATTTGGTACGAAGAGTGGGATACTTCAAATACAAATTAGAGATCATTATCACTTTAGTGTCAGAGTAATAATATTTATTGTACATAGTGCATGTAGCTTATACAACAAAAAAATATCTTAAAAACACAATACCTTTAATATCTAACATGTAGGTATAAACCCACAAATTGCTAATGAGCCTGGCCGCCATTGTGGTGACATAACCTGGTGACACACTCAGTACAGTTAGAAACACAGTTTAGCAGTGAGAGCAACGTTTTTAATTGCAGATGACGTCATGGGGATGGTAATGTGACAAAGTTGAATCGCATTAGCAATTTGCGGTTATTATATGATATTATTAAGTAAGGCACTACATATAGGTATTTCTTAATCTACGTTAAAAAATAACACCGACATAAAAATCATTTTTAAGCACAACATCTCATATGTAAGTGCTACAAATAAGTCAATATCAATTTGACAAAAAAAACCTTAATACATAAATGCATCCCGGCAGTTTTTCAAGTATATAGTCACACAAATAGTTACAACTTAATAAATAATAATGCATTTATTAATTGCATAGACATCACATACAAAATCGCAGAAGTTCTTGTGCTTACTCTATATATCGTCTTCTCGTATTAAAACTGTATAATCTCAAAACCTATTAATTTTACAGGAGAGCGTTTTCAGGATTCAACGTGTAATAGTTTTAATAATTCGTAAATTTACAAATTCGTTCCTTCATCAAGTCGTAGACTCTTAGTACCATTTGAAACTAGCACTAAGCAGGCAACTGACAGACGTTTGAAATGAAATTTTAGTATGACTACTCTGGTGGAAGCTAATGTCGACTTTAAGGTGACGAACCTTTTCTTACCCCGACTATACTATCATTTCCAAGAAATTTAATATGCCGCAGGCAAGGCAAAGTGTCAAATCTTAAATGCCAACTTTACAAAAGTCAATTGCGACCTAATTCGAATTTAATTAATCAACTTTTAGTTGCTTTTTTTAAAGGGACGGAATCGCGACTGTTCATCGGCGTTTAGAGTCAAATAAAAGTTAGGAATAAACTGTGCTTTGTAAAGATACACAATTTTAACTTAAAAAAAAGTGTTATGCCTACTTAACTGTTAGAATTCCGAAAGAATTCAATATTGTTAAAAAAATATAAGTACATTTCAAAGTTTACATACGCATAATGGTAACCAATCTCTTTATTAACTTCAACTACTTCCAAGAACTTAAACTAGCTTTTGTTTATTAGATAGTAACTTAAAAATAATAAAAGCTTTATACAAACGCGAAAGTGAAAAAAAATCAGGAATTTATTGGGGAATTATTTTATTTTAAATCAATTAATTAATTCATTCAATCATATTCTATTCAATATTATATACTGTAAGATTTTTTTAACCCCCGACACCCGGCGTAAAAACGAGGTGTTATAAGTTTGTTGTATATCTGTGTGTATGTCTATGGCCTACCTATGGAATCTTAGCTCCCAAATGGATGAACCGATTTTGATCCTTTTTTTTATTTGAAAGCTCACGTTATCTGGATTATTCTTAGCTAAAATTTATGAAGATCTTTTCAAGCTTTTGAAGACCATCAGCCCATTTCCTAGTTAACGAAGGTATTTGGTATACCGTTACTTCGGTGGTATATGCTTAACCTTGACCTGATGCTGCAGCATCAAGTGGTCTACCGGACACCTAACGCCACAGCAACTTGCAGCAGACATAAGGTGTCGGGGGTTAGTTTATAATTTTAATAATAGCTAGTTCCCAGTGAAAGTTTCGTGGGAGTCGCATATTATTCATACAATTCAATTAATCAGGAAATTAATCAATTTTAATCAACTACATAACATTAAAAATATGGCACATATTTAATGGAAGACAAATATTTTCAAAAAATTTACTCGGAAGTATGTTATTTTTATATTTTTTTTCTTATATGTTGTTTACTCTCGTAACATATTAAGTTATAATTTCAATACGAGGATACCGAATTACGAAAATTCCGGAATCCCAGTTGCAGTTTGCAAGATTAATTCTGACGTAGCCATTACAATCTTCAATTGGGCTTTCTGCAGTAGTAAATTATGCACAATTTTTTACGTTTATTATTATAACCCATAGGTAATGCCACCTCTATGATCAAATATATATAATCTATTAGCTGTTACCCGCGGTTTCACCCGCCTCAACTTATAGCGTGATAATAAATATTAGCCTGTATACAAATATAATTAGCCTACAATAACTTTCTTCAAGAACGAAGAAGCTGATATAACGTTAAAAAACAATATTAATCAGCACACGTTTTTTGATAAAAAGCCCAATGAAAAGTGTTTAATTAATATAGAATTGAAGGTTCGGCACATATCCGACGGGTCGGTTAGAGCAGGCAATTGTATTATTGTCAATGTAATCTAATACATCAAACCTGTCACATATCGCTGCTTAAAAACTAAAGGGCCATAAAACAAAAAAATCCAAAAATGTTTTTATTGCAAAAATACAATCACAATCCTTCATATTGTATGTTGCAAAAAGACTTATGGTCGTTTTATTCCATATTTAGTATATTTTAATCATTTTTTATATATTCAAAAATAACTTATATGCTCATATCTCTTCCAGTATTCAGTTTATTATAAAAGTACTTAAAACATTTAATGCTACTTAAACATACGCTTCTAACGATGTATAATATGCATATATTTGATATAAATATCTAATAAGAAAAAAATTGACAAAAAATAAAATAATGTAAAAAGTGTAATTTTGATTTGTGGTCCTTTAGTTTTTAAGCAGCGATATGTACCGAAGCTTTGAAAAAATGTTTTATCTTCTAATGTGGTTCTATTCTACGACTTACTTGCAAAATCTTACAGATTACAACTACCCACATCTCATACGAATGTGAGTGGGTTAAATATATCACAGCCTTCTTAGGAACTAAGTTTCACAAATCCAATATAAGAGAGTCCCGGTTGCAACCAAAGAGTCCTGTTCTGTTCGCGTTGCGCTATGGTCACTGTTTCCCCCTCGTGCAAACGAGCCACTGTTTGAATAGAACATGTTATCTGAAATAAGCATTGACAATACTGATTGTATTAAAATGTCCAGTAACAAATTACAATCAGTCATCACAAATATAAAAAAATTACATTCCATACTACGTAATTCCATCATTAATCATTAGTCACTGGTCGTAGAAATACTTAAAAAAAAACATGACTTCTCTGAGACATAATATGAAGGTTTGCATCGAAACAAAAAACTGAAATTCATTTTATATCTATTGTAATTTGTTTAGAATTTATCACATTTTCGTGGGTTGAATTCTTTTAATTACTGACTAAAAGCCAATAATCTTTTTCAATTAAAACATCCTAGCTATAATGTGCATTTAAAATTGGGATGACAATAGTTTTTCTAAAATATTTGAATTGTTGGCGTATTATTCTGTCTTCGGTTATTCGCATTATAGTAAGTTGAGACAACAAATTCTCCCGAATACCCATTACTGAGTTTCCACGCTCGAAAAGCGCCACCTTAACATTTCCTTTTAAGGCTGGCGCTGACAGACGGTATGGCACGGCAAGGCACACTACGTGGCATCCTTTAGTAACTTACGGAAAACTATTCAGGGGGCCTAGTTAAATGTGCTTTCTATAGTCGTTTACACTAAGAGAAAACTTAGTGATTGGTCAAAATTTTACCAAGCTTTCTCTTAGCGTTCTCTCTTCGTTTCCGAAGTACGCAACAAAGCGTTTGCATATTGGTTAGAGCCCTTACTCCAAAGTCGGTTGTGGATACATAATTTTGTTAAAAAGTTATTGATTGCGACTTAGTGATAATGGCATTTGTTGCTAAAGAGATGCCGCGGCCTCTTGGTGTTTTAATAAAGGAGTGTGAGTTCTAAAATCATTGGAATAAGGTTTAAAATTGTATTTCCAGAAAAAAATCCTTTGCCATGCCGTTCAGTCAGCGTCGGCCCTAAGATTTTATATAGCTCACCTGTGATTGATCAATGCCTCTCTTAGAGGACACGTCTCCGGTGCCACAGGACGAAATCAAGCGTGGAGAATTCGGTTTCTTATTACTCCACACCATGTAAAAGTTGGGAGCGTTACTTATGTATTCCAACTGAAATTATTAAATTACATATCGTATATTAGTTACCTTTTGCACTCGACTTCGTCCGCGTAACTTTATAAAATAAAGCCTATGTTACTCGCTGATAATGTAGCTTTCTATTTGTGAAAGAATTTTTAAAATCGGTCCAGTAGTTACAACAAAAATACAATTCTTTTCTCTTTATATTATTAGTACCTATAGATTTGTTAGATGCATAGAAAAATGATTGGTCCGCTACGCGCAGCGAGACGATCAAATATCTTTGATTAGATGAAATCCCAGAGCTTTTCAAGAACAAAACTGTCTGAAGAATATCTTTCTTCTGTAGCAGCCAGTTGAGAAATGTCGAATCTACATCGTTTTGTGGAAACCATGTTATGCATTTTTGGTAATACTTATGCCCAGTAGTTATTTTTAAATTCTTTTATTTTTTTATATATAAAAAGACTGAATAGTCTCAAAATCGCAACATACCAACATACAACAGCACGCAAAAGAACGTTACTTCTTTGCGCTTGAAAAATTGCGCTACTTGAAAAATTCAGCTAATTCAAGCTGCTTTTGATATTGTACTCGTAGTAAGAGAAATATGCGTTTGTTTTATATGTTGTTTTTATCATTATAAAATAGATACAAAAAATACTTACACACGGCTGAAGTCATCCAAAAAAATAAAAATTTGTCGCACGACTGACAGTAATAAGGAACCAATTCATTCCCTATGATGGCGAATTTTAAGATTTTTCCCATTGTCATTTGGGAAACCATTAGAATAATTATTTTTCATAACAACTATAATGTTTTGTGCAACGAATTTTATAAATTAATTGAAAAAAAAAAACAAAAAAACTTACTTGTGCGTATACTAAGTAAACCCCACCCTCTTTTACACTGAAGTAATATTCTGCGCTTTGATGGTTTGTGTAGAGCTGAATTTTGGTTTCGCTGTTCTTTGATGATATGTTTTCATCTAACATCCATGGGCCAACAAAAGCTGAAACAACAAAGTAACATATAAACGTCAACGTCAATGTCAACGTTAAATTATATGCGCATTAACGCGGTGGTTGCTTCTATTCTATCCTATAATAATTGTGCCTTATTAAATGCCTGTAATTTGTATAAAATTTTGTAAAATTGTGTACCTAGGTACATATTTAGGCATTCTAAAATTCAATTGGGGAAACGATAAATAATTTGTTCATTTTGATAACCAATGCCTAATTATACTAATTAACGTATGATAAAAAGGCAAATCTGATAGGTATCAATGTTATGTCTATCTAAATAAATATTATACGCAATTTTCCTACTAGCTTTTGTTTGCGTCTTCGTATTTATTAATTATAGCAATTATAGTCTATAAGTAGCCTATATGTTATTCTAACGTAATAAATTATAGTTCGTGGTGTAAGGTTCACTCATTCTCTATCAGACCAAATATAAACAAAAGAGTACGAAACACGGTGAAAAAGCAAACGCGTTACTTGTTTTATAGGCGACGGTAACCATCACTTACCATCAAGTGGACAGTCAGCCTGTCTGTCAACCTTAACATAAAAAATACAGTTAGCATTGCAATTAGCGTAAAAATGTTAAACTTCACAAAGAATTTCACTTTTTTTCAGTATTCTTTTGTTAGCAGTATGTACCTACCTAAACTTTTTACAAATACAAACAAAGCAAACCGAATAGACGGTATGCTCAGTTTTCGAATGATCCTAACAAGTCTTTGACCGACTCAAATACGAAGAGAATAAATATTATTTATTCTGTTAGGGGTAAGAATGGTTTATTTATTGCCTTGCCTGAGTTTGAACAGGCACAGACGCTCCAATATGGCAATCGCCGCTACCAAATAAAAAAATATGTCCTCGTCGGCCCGGAAACAGACCATGCGCGAAAGAAACGAAATGCAATTGGTCCCACTTTTATTATTATAATTTTTGAAGCAGAAAACTACGGTCAATAGTTAGCAATAGATTAATATATTCAAGTTGCAAGTTATCATCACTATGATAATATAATTGTGTATTAAATTATTTTTTAATACCAATCACTAAACCACAGACAAACAAAAATCTATCTTTTTCAAATTCGCTGCAAACAGCTGAAGGCTATTAATTTTTTTTTACTTAAAAAATTATTGTATGCATATCACACTTACCTAATTTATTATTATTAAACAATTAAAAACAAATGATAATTGCAAGGATAAATTGATTATTTAATTTTATCTATACTTATTACTTTTGTTATTAAACAACTTTAGATCAATACTTATCTATAAGATTAGAGAACATGCATTAGACATTATGTCCAACTCAAAACAAAAACCTATTTGCAGGAATGGTAGACATATCCCTCATATTCTAACTATGACATTATAAATACAAAAGTGAGTTTGTTTGTTTGTCATGAATGATCATGAAACATGAAATTGCAGGGCTAGTAAGGGATATTATAGGGTGCTCTTTATCCCTAATAATATCTATACTATTCTTATATTAGGTAAATAAAAAAAGAAAAAACACAATCAACGCATCAGAAAAGTAAAGAATTTATAAACATTGAATCATTTTTTTTCAGGTCTTTCAGGACTTCAAAAGTTGCCATAGCCAAGTTTAATCAAAGCATTGTTGCTGTCCAACTTTTATACTAATATTATAAAGAGAAAAGATTTATATTTTTCTATTTTTGTTTGTAATGAGTACTCAGAAAAGTAAATGGTCCGATACAACATTATTAGCGAGTACCTAACATACCTAGGCTAAAAAGGCATAAGTTACGCGTACGAAGTTGCGTGCAGCAGCTAAGCTAGTCATAAATAAAATAAAGTGATGAGACTAAGGGCCTCTTTCACCATCTGTCAAGTAGGTTAACTGTCATTTAAAGTCACCGGTAACCGGGGATAATGGAGCTGATATACCTTTGTTTGTACGGTAAACGTCCCAAACATTAAATAGAAAATAATAATAAAAAATTGGCTATCGAACGATGCAGTAAACTGAGTGCATAATTTAATAAAAAACGTAAAACTATTTCGAAATGTTATTAATCAACACTTTACTTGTAGTTGGTGAAAGTGGCCCTTACCTGTTAAATTTAAACGTATCTAGTCTCAAGGGAGAATCGTATTTGGCAATAAAAATGCAAAGATTTAAATCGAGAGATGCAGCATTACTAGCGAAAGTGTGTTACAAAATACAACATACATTATACTAAAGACAAAAGTATAAAATACATATACCTTTGTCTAAACACACTTTTAAACACAGACAACATATTCCTTACTTCAAACGTGACTGTAACGATAGCGACGCTCTCAACAAGCGACCGTCACTCACTGTAGCTGTCGTGCAACTGTAGTTGGGTTGAGCGCCTGCGCCCAACCCATTGTTAAGAATTTTCGGTGTGTTTTTAGTATGGCGCGAGGAGATTACGCCGCATCTTTCGATTTAAATCTTTGTAAAAATGTGAAGATTTTTTATATCATCTGAAGGTTAGTCCCTCGCTGTAATGTAATAGCAACCCAAAACCCATTAGCGACTGAGCTTGAAACGTCTTGAAACGAAAACGAATGAAGGAACGTAGAAAGAGACAGGTATATTTGTAGAGAGATCGTGCATCGCTATCGGGTGGCTCTGGCTAGAGCGGTTTTTATACATGACCTCAAAATTGACACAACTCAAACAAGCTCGCAAATTTTGATGAACAATAATAATTATACTAGATTCTGGGCTAGAATTCTAGGGTTGAAAAATTATACTAAAATCTGGCATGGTAGAATATCACCGCACTCACATCTTAGGGTGATATTTCAAATTAGTTGCACAAAGTTGTCCTTACGGTCTACACGCGTTACGAAGTTACGATGCCGAAGTGCGCATTTCAAAGTTGTAAAAACAGTGACCGAAACAGCCATGGAATATCATTATTTCGGTAAGTTATACCTGTAACGCATAACTCAACAAATATTTATTATTTTTCTTTATATCATGGTATGTATATCAACACCAAAATTATTCTATACTAATATTATAAAGAGGAAAGACTTGTTTGTTTGAATTGAATAGGCTCCGAAACTAGTGGACCAAATTGAAAAATGCTTTCACCTACAGCAGGCTACGTTATCAGGGTGTAACATAGGCTATATTTTATAAAGTTACGCGGACGAAGTCGCGTGCAACAGCTAGTTAAAAATAAAACTACGGGGGAATCGAAGACCTGAGTGGATGAAGGTGGTATGTCGCATAATTCCAATTTTGAATAAATCAAGGTTAAAGTTTTACTTTTAATTTTTGGGATAAGTCGCCACGGAACTGCTTTTTGTACTAAATTATGATGAAAAATTGTGTAACCAACCTAAAATATTAAAAGTATGATAGCGATTAAACACTTGTACTATTTATAGCTCCTTCTTCCATTAACAAAAGTAAACTTTTCTGCACTCTTTGCTTTTTCAAATTAACTGTACATAACACCTCTTACAACTTTTTATTTTACAAAAATATCTTAAATCGACGATCTTAAGGTCTGTAATCATTCATATGGACATACTAGTATTACTTTCATCAACGCAAAAAAAAGAAAAAATCCCAAAAATGCGACATAACGCCTTCACCCACTCACGTCTTCAATTGTGACACGAGCTGTCAATGAGCAAGAACAGTGGATGTATAGAGTACCTAGTTATATGTAGATATTTTTTTTATCTCTTAGTGAACAAGTAAGTAAATGTTACTTATTCTTTACACATGTAACATGTAAACACACGTGTTTTTTTTTTCAGTTTTCCTACTGATCCTTTTCGCTGTGCAGAATGGGTCGCTATTGTTGCTAGGGAGAGAAATGATGCATTTTATAGACCAGCTAAAACCTCTGTCATTTGTTCAAATCATTTTGACAAACGCGATATGACTGGAAACACAAAACGGTGTCGTTTACTTAAAACAGCTATACCTACATTACAGGTAAAAATAAACTATTACAGTGCGATTATTTAATCTATTCCTTCATTTAAAGCAAAGTATTTTATTATTTTTGGAGTTTACTCCTTAAGAATCGATTTCATATATTATAAATAAGCCCGGGGTATGAAAATTTATGGGAGTAAAAATCAAAATTATTGTCACACGGTATGCGTTACGCGTTAGTTTTAATTTTAGAATATCTCTCGAAGTTTCAGAGATATTGCTCCATTTACCAATATTTCTGAAACTAGAATTGTTACGTAATAATATATCCTTGCGAAAACTAGATGGCGCCGGTAATCATTCGAACAGAGATGGCGCTGATTAATTCGTTATGATAAATCACTACAAATTATAAAACAAGGTCCTCCGCCGCGTCTGTCTGTCTGTCTGTTCGCGATGAACTCAAAAACTGCTGCACCGATTTTCGTGCTGTTTTCACCAATGGATAGAGTGATTCTCGAGGAAGGTTTTAGTATATAATTTACAAAGTTACGCGGGCGAATACGCGGGCAGCAGCTAGTGTTTTTATAATTTTTATTATGTACTAGCTGGCGCCCGCGACTTTGTCCGCGTTGAAAAAGAAAAAAGTAGCCTATCCTGTGTCCCGTACGTCTAAATGTTTATCTACCAAGTTTCATGAAAATCAATTAATTCGTTTAAGAGTTATGGAGGAACATACATACATACAGAAAAAAATTCTAAAAATGATCAATTTAGTTTCAGTATCATAATATATATAGAGCCTATAAACACGATATCTCCGAAAACAAAGTAAATTACTCCATGACCAACCCTTACAGATTTATTATTAGTATTGATGTTATATCGTATATGAGCTGTTGCACGCGACTTCGCCCGCGTAACTTTGTAAATTATATACTAAAACCTTCCTCGAGAACCACCCTATCCATTGGTGAAAACAGCATGTAAATAGGTGCAGTAGTTTTTGAGATTATCGGGAACAGACAGACAAGACAGAGAGACAGATGCGGCGGAGGACTTTGTTTTACAACTTTTTTTTATTTATTTAATAGATCGAACCACTGGTGGCTGATGTTTCAACACGTGATGGTGATAACGATCAAAATGATGTCACAGAGCAAGATCGAGCGTCTTCTGCTGCCAGTGGTCGAAGCTCTCCTGTTGCATCGTTATCAGATTTGTTACCTATTTCCGATACGCCAAAAGAAATATATTTACAAAAACAATTAAAGAAGTGCCGTCAAATTATTCTCACTAAAAATAGAAAAATTCAAAATTTACAAAAAGTAAATAAGCGCCAATTAAAAAAAAATATAATTCTAAAGAATATAATAAAGCTACTAAAGAAAAAAGAGAAAATTGATAATACATTTTTCAGTGATATATCAAATAATGTAGAAGACACATGATTATTTAATTCTTATCAAAAGATCCTGAAGATTTCTATTATTATAGGTATTAGATTTTTTTTGTTTCTAGAGCTTGTTATCGTATGTTGACAAAAACTCTTAGCGCCTCTTTCACCAACTAGAAGTAAAGTGTTGATTAGTTACTTTTAGAAACCATTTTCTGTTTTATTGAATTATGCACTCGGTTTAACTGCATCATTCGATAGGCGATTTTTTATTATTATTTTCTATTTAATGTTTGGGACGTTTACCATACAAATAAAGGTATATCAGCTAAATTATTCCCGGTGACAGGTGACTTTAAGTGACGGTTTAGCCTACTTGACGTTGGTGAAAGAGGCGCTTAAAGTAAGATGTAATTTTCAGTTATATTTTGTTTTTATAAATCTGATATTAAATTTTTTTTGTACAAAAAGTAAAGGAGTTTTCAATAATAGCTCTAAGTAAGGAGTGTAGTTAAATAATATGTTGAAATTATATCACATTATTTTTGTTTTGAATATTACTTAGCGTGGCGTTCATTAATACTCGTATTTATCCAAATTGTTAACCACAATTCAAGTCTTATTAGCTTTTAGATGAATTAATATAATGCAGTAGGTATAAAAATACATAGTCAACAAACAACGATGAAAACGTCATATTATGGTTTTGTCTGAAAGTTTTTCCCGTGAGGTACACATTTAATTTTATGCATTTATCATACATGTTAGTCATTGTTAAAATAATAACTATATGTCCCTTCGTTATAATTTTAAGTCGTACCTGCGTCATTTCTTTTACTTTTCTTTTCATCTTTATACTTTACTAGTGGGTGCCCGCGACTTCGTCCGCGACATTTTTTTTTACATACAAACCATCCCTGATTATCTTTCTATCCATACGTGAAGACAGAATTAAAATCGGTCCAGCCGTTTAGGAATAGTTCAGTGACATACACACGCACAGAAGAAATATAGGATATATAAAGATTATTATTTCGATGTATTTATATTTATCAAAAAATATTCTTATATATTAAAAATATATGACGATACGTTTGGTCTAGAGTCTAGTGGCTAGTAACCCTAGCTGTTAACCAACCAAACGGTCGCGGGTTCGAATCCCGCTAGGGGCAAATGTTTATGTGTTAACATTTTTACCTTTGTACCTGAGTCATGGATGTTTTGTATTTATAATATCAAACAAAAAAAGTAATCTATGTAGTATATAAACTGTTTGGTATCCATTATAGAAGCATTAGTGCTTAGTGTGGAACTAGATGGTGGTGTGTGGAATGTGTGAAGATAAAAAAAAATAGGTATAGCGCTTGACCACTTGTTGCTATAATAATTTGTCCAGGCCTTAGTTTTTTTATTTTATTTTAGATGATCCCTTGAAGACTGTCCTTTTTTCTAGATGAAAGGTACCCTATGTCCCTTCTTGTATGCCTGAGAGCGTTATTAAAATTTCATTAAGGCGTGAAAAGATGGAAAGACAGACAAACAGACAGAGTTACTTTCACATTTATAATATTAGTATGGAGTATGGATTAGTATGGATTTACTTCTACTATACGACTTGTAGTCACATAGTTATTCGAAAATATGTCTTTCGACGAGACCTAAGAACGATCTATACGAAAATTAACACCAAAAAATCTTTGGTTGGGGAGCCCAAGAGGGGATTTCTGGGGTCACTCGAGCGCGTCAGATTAAGCTATGGTAGATTAATTACATGCTGAAAAGTGTGCATTTTAATAATCTGACGATTTGGTTTGGCGGAGGTGGGGGTAAAATTTTAAATACATCTCGAGCGCGTCAGATTTTCAGAGGGGACGTTAAGAGCGGGCATAAAGAGAAATAGCCAATCCTAGATTTGAATTTTATCTAAGTAAACAAAGTCTAATTTAATTAATTTTTTTAAATAGATAAATACTTTATAAATGAAAGCGACGTCTGAAACAGAAAACATAATATAAAGAAATTTTCTCGATAGAAAAAAATCACCAAGTGAGCTCTCATTTCCATCGATTTTAGTTTTATTTTCAAAGTGACACACATTACAAAGCTAAAAGTGTATCAGTAATTTCACTTCACATATTATCTAAGGCTGTATGTAACAATTTTTCATTTGACATTGTAGTTTACGAATAATTAATATTTAATACTTTTGGCACTTATGACATTTTTATTGAGCGAGTTCCGCTATCTTCCGTCGCATGTTGTGCGTAGTTCTACGTATTTTGTGTCACTGTCATGTCCAAGGGGCCACGCGGGTGAAATTACAAATTTTGTTTGCTTTATACCCATTCTTAAGTGAACCAAAACTAAGCTCCCATTTAAAATTCAGACGATTCGGATGTAACGCAAGCTCGTGGCAGCTTTTTGAAAATGCAAAAAGTATTTTTGACGATTCTCATTTTGTAATACTCGAGCGCGTCAGATTTTCATACAGACGGTTCAGCCTAAAGTCCTGATCGTGCTGATTCTTAATCTGACGATTTTATCGAAGATTTTTTAAAATACAGCGCATACAAAATTTTAAACGCCTGTAGACGCTCACCCCACCGCTGAAATGAAAAACTTCATATAACCTTTTTTTCTTCTTACCATCCAATCTTCAAAGTCCAATAGGTCCCCACGATGCTCGAGTGACTACACATTTGGCATCGTGGGCTCCCTAACCATTTACCTAACTGACACACACGCGGGCGGGCAAATTTTTTAGTTGTTGCAAACTAATAAAATAGTAGGTAAGTACCTACATACAATAGATTAATTAAATCTACACATGCGAAAATTTATAAATAATACCAAATTAATCTTTAATTGTACCTACTTATAGCAAAGTCGTATTGACGATAAACCGTTATCTTTTGCCGAACATTGACATATTAAATACAGATAGTGTATACCTAATATTAGAAAAAAATAAGCACTGGGGAAATTATTACCTAAAGAAAGTTTTTTTTTATGTAAATGGATAATGGAGCTGATATACCTTTGTTTGTACGGTAAAAATCCCAAACATTACAAAAAAATAATAATAAAAAAATTCGCCTATCGAAGGATCAGTAAACCGAGTGCATAATTCAATAAAACATTATATTATTTCTAAAAGTAACTAATCAAAACTTTACTTGTAGTTGGTGAAAGAGGCCCTAAGGTTACTATCGTAAGACGGGCTGCCTAATTTAGGCAGTGTTTCACTTCTATAAATTCCTTTATTATAAATTCTATGTAAGTTTAATTAGATTAAAAAATATATTAACTCTATTTAAGAGGTCTTGTGTAAGTTTATTTAAGCTAATATTGTCACGCTTATTTTGTGACCGAATCGTCACAAAGCCCAGTTTCAGCAGTTCATAGCAGTTCCAAGAAACTGCTATGAACTTGTTCGATAAGTAACCTATAGAAAGAGTTTTGTGACCAAAACACGTATGTTTACAAAACTGTAACTCTAAACAATAGGCATTTCTTATGTACTGAACCATTATGCATTTAAATTATTATGTTGAAACGTGAATTATACGAGCACACTCGTAAAGTTAATTTAATGTGACTCTTTTTGGATATAAATTATAAATTTATTGATCAATTAATAATATAATTAAAAAAATATAATTATAAATTATTTGTCTAAGAAGAAGAGTTATCTGGCTCTTTATTTTATACTAGTATTTGCCCGGACTTCGTCCGCGTCCGATCGCTACCAAACTTCGCAACACCTGCTACACTAATCTGAAGATTGTCTGAAAGTTTCATCAAAATAGGTTCACCGGTTTTGGAGTCTATAGGACACATACATAAGTACATATATACATACATTGCCTTTTATATATTACTAGCTGCTACCCGCGACTTCGCCCGCGTATAAAAATAGATAAAAACCTATTCTTAGTCCTACCAAGTGTACGTACATATAAAATTTCATCAAAATCGGTTTAGCCGTTTCGGAGGAGTATGGCAACTAACACTGTGACACGATAATTTTATATATTAGATTAGATTTTTTATTTATTTATTTAGATTACTATTAAATAGTAATGTTACATTTAAATTAACATTGGTGTAAACATAAACATAACAATTAAGATTAAGCGCCTCTTTCACCAACGTCAAGTCTAAACTGGGCTAAGGCTAGTCGTAGGCTAAACTGTCATTTAAAGTCACCGGTAACCGGGGATAATGGAGCTGATATACCTTTGTTTGTACGGTAAAAATTCCAAACATTGAAAAGAAAATAATAAAAAAAAATCGCCTATCAAATGATACAGTAAACCGAGTGCATAATTCATTAAAACAGAAAATGATTTCTAAAAGTAACTAATCAACACTTTACTTGTAGTTGGTGAAAGAGACGCTAAGAATACACTTTTGAAATACATAGGTGTATATTTTCTTTAATTTCACATATAATATATACTGTAATGTAAGCTCATGTAACTTCTGTTTTTATTCCAAACTAGCGACTCACGGCCGGCTTCGCGCCTATATTTTTAAAAATCATTCCTTAGATTACGTTATAAAATAAACCTATCAAATTACAGGTTTCACACTCAGTAGTTTTGATTGTGCGTTGATAGTCAGTAATTAAGGACTATCGAAATTATAGGTATAGATTATCTAATCTATAGCTACCTATAATTTCGTTTGTCAAATATGGTTGATAGACGTTTTACTGGGATTACCCGATTTATGTAATTTAGTGATAAAAATTTTGTTTTATTTTATTTATATCTAAAAATAAGTAGTAATACCACTATTATAATATTAATACTATATTAGTAATCTCACTAAATTATAATTATCACATAATAAAATAAAACAAAGTCCTTATCAATAAAATACATAAATCGGGTAATCCCAGTAAAACGTCGATCAAGGTGGTTTGTCTGTGCTTCAAAACATAAAAAATTGTTAATATTATGGTTTGTTCTATACCTACATTACTTTCATGTGACACATAACCTTGTGAGTATCAAGAAAAAAAATTAAACAAATGAGCATAATAACTTTTATCAACTTTTGAACACATACAAATAAAATGGATGTTATCTATATTATTCCACCACATAATTATTACTGTTTTTAATTTATTTGTTAAAATATTTTTTTTGCTATACAGATGTATATATATAGATGTATAGTGCCAATAATAATTATGCTTTTATGACTACATACATAATTATCTACATATACTAATATTATAAAGCTAAAGAGTTTGTTTGTTGTGTTGATAGTCCATATAAGAATTTGAACGCGGACAAAGTCGCGGGCAACAGCCAGTATTATATATGTCTATACATCTACATCTATTAATAATCTACATATAATTATACCTATACCTATAAAATTAGCTGTGACCGCAACTTCGTAAGCGCGGTTTTCGTACGATTGGTATTTCGGTTATCGATATAACTTTTTTGTTTCTCCGCTAACTTCTTCTAAATAAAACACCCAACGGATGTTGATAAGGTTTTCACTAATGGAAAGAGCGATAAACGATGAATATTTGTATAAATTTGCAGAAAAAATGTACCCAGCCGTATAATTTTGGCATTAGGTACTTTGTTTTGAATAAAAGTAATGCCAAAATACTTATACGAATCTTAGTTAGTCGCCATTGGCCCGGCTTGGGTCAGTGTCAGAGAAATAACGGATTTAATTCCGTGTAATGGACGGAACAATGATGTGTTTTTTTAGTATTGTGACGCCGAGTCTACTAAGAATTTCAATTTAATATGCAGGTAAAATGTCTTTTACTTTTTGCTTTTCTTGCATATTTCTATTTTACTGCTTGCATCCTTTACGAGATGTATTCCGAGCTTCAATATTCACGTACACGACACGTGGTTTACATAGAAATCACGAATCGCATCCGCAGATTTTGCAGCTGGTACAGTCGAGTTCACAAGTCAATACCACTGTTTTAAGAAAACTACTTTTGTTTGATGGACTGTCAATCATTTTGTAAATTTAGATATGGCCTGTACCCGTATACAAAACATATAATATTATAAAGAGGAAAGATTTGATTGTTTGTTTGTTTGCATTGAATAGGCTCCGAAACTACTGGACCGATTTGAAAAATTCTTTCACTGTTGGGAAGCTATATTATCAGCGAGTAACATGGGCTATATATTTAATAAAGTTACGCGGGCAAAGCCGCGTGCAAAAGCTAGAACAAAATAAGGAGGATTGGATTAACTTAGGACTTAGGAACGTAAAATGATAGAATCTTCAAAAATTGCGTTACGTAATACTTTACGTTACGTTACGTTACTGTTACGTAAGTGGACCGTCAGCCTGTCTGGCGACCTTAAAATAAATTAAAAAAAACTTATTGATTAGTATGGACACAAAAGATTTAAGTATTTGTGTTATTGACTGTACTAGATTTTATGTTAAGTATTGGAATTATAATTATTTAATGAAGCAAAATATTCTTCTCTGTTACGTATTTTAGAAAGCTATGTCTTTGAAAAGTCTGGTAAAAGAAAATATGCTATTATTGCTGCCAGGTGGACTGCTCCTTAGGACTATACTGTACCTACCTTAGTTAGATTAACATGCATTAACTAGTATGAGCACAAAAAAAGTAAGCATTTGTGTCATTGACTGTACTGGATTACATATATATAAAATAATATAACAATAAATTAGCTAAATATTCCTGTGGCAAAGCATTTTCTGCTTAATGTATTTTAAAAATTAATGGGGTAGTTATATAAATATCCACATCTATACTATATTAATATTACAAAGAGAAAAGATTTGTATGTTTGTTATGAATAAACTCAAAAACTACTGGTCTGATTTTAAAAATTCTTTCACCTATAGAAAGCTTTAATATCAGCGAGGAACATAAACTATATTTTGTAAAGTTAAGCGAGCGAAGTCGCGTGCAATAGCAAGTATATAATACAACAAAAATACATCTTTAAATTATAGTAATAAATAGTCTATTTTGGACTTTAGATGCTATTGTAGTTAAATTTAATTTCTATAAATAAATAAAAATTACATTTTTAAATATAATTTTATAAGCTATACCTATACATACATATTATATAAAAATTCACATTAACTGCTAAATTACATTTAACTCTACCAGTCCAGCTGCTCATAACCGAGTTGTTAAAATTGTTAAGGTAAAAAAGGAATCACATAACAATGTCTGGCCACTTAACTCAGCATGGGAATAAATAGTCGCTTAGGCTTCCATACATTTTATAGTTACTATGAAAATGTGATGCCTTATCACGAACTAAATTGAACCCTATTACATTGTAATAAGGTTATTGGTTATTCATAATGAGTAAGCTATGTGTGAGCAATGTAAATATTTAGCTGGTCAGTAAGCTTCCTGTGACAGAAGTCTAATTACAATATTAATGTTGTTTATTGTTACTAATGGAGCTATTCTATTACTTTGTTGTTAACTATTGTTCCTATTCTTTGAAATTTAACTTAAAACAATTAGTCTTCGATGAAAGGTCAATCAGTGAATTGTTTTTAGGCAATTTGTAAAGTAATTAATGGTAACTAATTACATTAATTACTTGTAAAATTCTTCTTTAATAATGTACCTACAAGTTTACAATAATATGAAAGCTAAATTATCTTAAATGTGGAAATTATACTTTCAAAATATCAAAAATATTATAATTTTTTATTAAGAATTCATGTATTTTTTATTAAAATAGCAATTATCATAAATTCAAACGTCAAGATACCAAATACTATTATTAAATTAATTAGTTAATAAGTAATTAAAGTACGTAATATAATAATTAAGTACTCACTATTTTTTCCCATATAGACCTCTTGTTCGGCTCCGGTGAAGTGTATTATGGATAATTCTGAAAAAATAAAACTATTACTGTAAATACTATTTTATAATTAGATAGATAAATATAAAACTTCTAATGATTAGTTTATTATTATTTTTTTTAATGCTAATTTCTGTCTGAATTAAAAAAAATATTAAAACTTATTTTCATATAACCAATTACCTCTCTGGAGCATGTGTTTTTGCAACAAATTATTTATTGGTGTATCTATATTGTTAGTTTTCTTGGTAGAGTCAATGAGCAACATGTCTTCACCGAGGTCTTCCACATAATACTTTTTCAAATTAGGTGACAAAGACAGTGAATCTTTGGAGGCCGATTCCATTCTTGGCTCCCTCGGGTCTACCCTCGGCTGAGGTTTGGGCAAAGTTTGTCTATCTTGCATATCCTTCTCTAGACTGTACAACAAGCTGTTCTTCAAGTTGAGCGTTTCTTTGACTGCATCAATTTGCCTCCTCATACTTATCAATTCATTCCAATAATAAAATGCAATAAAACAACTTATAACGATGCAAATAATACTTAGTGCGAAATTTAAAACAAATAGTATTTTGATTTTTTTGAATGACGCTATTGCGAATGTTGTATTTATGTGAACGCCGAGATCGGTGCGTTTATCTACAAAAAAATAATAATAATTACAAATTAAAATACATTAAAGTTAATTATATTAAACTAGATGCTGCCCGTGACTTCGCCCGCGTAATTTTGTAAATTATATACTAAAACCTTCCTCGATAACCACTCTATCCATTGGTGAAAGCACCTTGAAAATCGGTGCAGTAGTTTTTGAGTTTATCGCGAACAGACAGACGGACGTGGCGGAGGCGTTTGTTTTATAATATGTAAGGTAAGGATTAATAAATAAATACCTGGATTCAGTTGTATAACAGTTCCATCGTTGTTCTTCTCTTTGATTTTATCTGTATTCAGAAAAATATTGGTCGCACCGGATCTGAGAGGCATTCCCTCGCCGATGTTTATCGTCCTCTCTACATCCATTGTAAATATTATTGTGCGTATGTACTACGGATGTGTACTACAACTTAATCTTTGATAACGCGGGCGTCTCCTTTCCTTTGAACAAAGGAAGCGAAGCTCAACACAAATTTATAAGCTCACACGCTCCTCACACGGTACCACCGAAACCGGCTACGATTTAGGTATTAATTCAAAATTTAACATTGAAAATTAACAGTGCACTGAACATTTTGCTTAATTAATACTTACGAGCACATAAATTTAATTAACTCAATTAAAAAACACGAAAAAGTCCAATAGCAAAAGTTGTAAGTTAAAGTAAACAAAACAAAATAAAATATGAATTCACAAAGTTGTGATTCGTTGGTGAGATCTCGGTTTGACAGAAAGCATTGCGAGAGAGACCAGTCGCCGATTGGCGCGCTAAATTCGAACTGCAGGAAACGCAACTTCGACTACAACTACTGTGTGAGCATGAGCAAGGAATGTGTCCGCGATAAGTTTACTTGTTATTGTCGGATGGCGAAGGAGGGCCGATAAACGAATGAGAGTTTTGTGTAAACTAAACCCGACTTATAACTGTTTGCTGCTGAAAATGCTGACATTGTATTTTTCTATACTTAATTAATAAGGTCTCATACGTATTTTTTGAAATATGCATATAACTAGTTGGTGCCCGCGAATTCGTCTGCGTTGAAAAATGAAAATATAACACATGAGAATATAATATTATGAGTCTATATTGCTGTGTTGATGGTGGCGCCGCCACTGTTGATGACAGTGGAGCCGCCACAACTTTTTATATTTTTATTTAAAGTTCCTCGGTAACAGTATACCTTTTATTGGATGAGCATGCAGAAATTTTGGATATGCTTTGTCAGGTGTCTGGAATACAAAAATAGGGTAGGTAGGTACCTCTTATTTTTAGAAAAAAAAAGACATTCACGTGGGAGTATAAATACCAAAAACAAATAAGATGAGAAAGCTGTGTGAAAGTGGAATTTAATAAAAAAATTAATAACAATAAAAAATACCTAATTATTATTTAATGTTTAATTTTTAAATAACAATTTTTACTAACCAAACTACTTACATCTAAAATTCTGATTGCTACATGAAATTATTACCTACTTATATGAATGTGGCTTGTAATGTTACTGTTGTTGTAAATAGAAGTATTTCAAGGGCTAAATAGAGGAATAATAATGTGAAACGTTTGGCAGCAGGTAAAGAATAGTTCCTTTTACAAATCACTGTAGAGACATTGTAATAACATGGTTACTTTTCGAGGAATTTAATACATTTTGAGAACACTGCATACTAACTAATGGCAAAATTGAAGAACCTTTGTTTGATAAAAAAAACTTTGCTTTTTATATATACATAACTAGCTTATACATAACTAGCTGCTGCCCGCGACTTCGCCCATAACTATGTAAATTACAGTAGGAACCGGATATAACGACATATCGGTTACAGCGACCAAATGGCAAGGTCGCTGTTGAATGTCTATAATATTGTTTATAATGACTATCTGTAACTACGACCAATTTTTGTGTTTCCTTGAAGGTCGCTATAACCGATTTTCACTGTATATACTAAAATCTTCCTCGAGAACCACTCTATCCATTGGCGAAAACAGCATGAAAATCGGTGCAGTTAGTTTTGAGTTTATCGCGAAAAGACAGACAGACAGAGGCGGCGGAGGACTTTGTTTTATAATTTTCGTGAGCGTGATCGCTGATTTTAATTTTTTATATTTTTTTAAATATGTGTTTCATTTTTTCATTTTTTTTTCATTCAGTTCCTTTCAGCGGTTTTGCATGATTGAGTAACATAGGTACATATCCAAACATATAAACTTTCCCATTTATAGTACTAAGTATATATATGAGAGATATAGTATGGATATAGCATAAAACAAAATCAAGTCTTACTTAGAGCTTCTATTCTGAACGAACTCTAGCCAACTTTGAATGGCATTTGAAGAATTCAACATTCATGCTATTTTAGCTTTAGCCAGCAGCTGTGCTTGTGGTGCGAATATAACAGCTTGTCTATTTATAAACTCCACTTCGCATGCAAGTCAATGTTTTAGATAACTTATCTGTAGGTAGTTATATGGTGTTTCTGTTTTAGACATATAATTTCTGATTAGAATAAAAATTAGGTCAAAACATTTTTAATAACAGGAAGTTTATAATTTAGAAAATATAAATGCCAATTATATCTAAAACTAGCTAGCGCCCGCGACTTCGTCCGCGTTGAAAAAGAAAAAAGAAGCCTATCCTGTGTCCCGTACGTCTAAATGTTTATCTACCAAGTTTCATGACAATCAATTAATTCGTTTAAGAGTTATGGAGGAACATACATACAGAAAAAAAATTCTAAAAATCGTCAATTTATTTTCAGTATCATGTATAGAGCCTAAACACGACATCTCTGAAAACCCTTACAGATTTATTATTAGTATTGATTGATGATGAGAAGTGTTAGAACCGGTGGCAGGCGGTAGCTCAGTTGGTAGAGCGGTGGATTGTAGGTCGCTGGTTCAAATCCTGGTCGAAGACACGATACATTTGTTAATGTATTGACTTCTCTATTTTTTGTCAGTCATTATTTCAGCCGTTGGATGACCGCTGGCAAGGTCTTGGACCGGTCAGAATCTTCCGTGATCCGGCGTCTCCGCGGCTCACTATAGTGAGTTGATTAGGTCGTAACTCCACCTTGTAGGTGGATGTCCTACCTACGCTTTGCTTGCCGGTCCCTGGTTCTAAAACTTTCCCAGCATCCCAGCAGCAACTCCCTGCTATTTGCCTTCCACTTCAATTCATTATCTCGGTAACTCGTTTGTCCAGGATCTCCTCACTCCTGATTTTCATTATGAGATTTATATCTTTAGGGTTCATTCCAAATGGGATGACATTAAAAAGTTTATGTGGCTTCGGGTCTCCGGTGCGTTGCAAAGTTAACACAACAAAGAAAGAAAGCGTGTTATAATGAGTAATTAAAAAACTATCACACCGAGCATAATCAATGACTGTTTAAAAATTAAATACGGAAAGAAATTTGAGCATACTATTAGTCATATTTATTCCTGATTCACGTGCATTGTCTTTTAACATAATTCTTATAAACATAAGTTGATAACCTACATTGTTGTTCTGGTGGTGCCCGCGACTTCGTCCCCGTTCTCTATAGCCTATCTATAGCCTTCCTCGATAAATGGACTATCAAACATAAAAATAATGTTTCAATTCGAACTAGTAGTTCCTGAGATTAGCGCGTACAACCAAACAAACAAACTCTTCAGCTTTATATATTAGTATAATAGTATAATATGTATTCTTTTTTCATTGATCAAAATGGTAAACAAACAATTCAAGATATAGAACTAAACAAACAAAACGAACAAAACAAATCCCATCTTTAAAACAGTCCAGTGACCTTGACGACGCTATATTTGTTTACGTTTTTGATCAATAGAAAAAGAATAGATAATAGATACTTATATTAATTTTTGAGACTTTTTGAAAAATTATAGTACCTAAGTACTTGATGGTAAGTGGTTACAGTAGCCTTTAACGCCTGGCCTTGTAACGCCAGGGAAGATAAAAAGAGACGATTTGGTGATGAGGGAAGACATCTCTTACTAACCGAAACTTCTGTTATTTCACTAGGTATATACTTTTGTAAGAGGGTGGTTACTGAGGCCAGACAGGATGACCAGTTACAAACAGTACATTGCATTTATAGACTGAAAACCTGAACCTGAATCTGAACAGAAATAATGTTGTATTGAATAAAGAACATGTTACACGTATAGTCTATGAAAAAGTAGAGTAGGCCGTCGCTTGACTTTGTTCCAATTTACCGTTATGGAGATGCATATAATATTTCATATCAATGTCACCAAGACGAGTCACTGTATTTAAAATAAACAAATTACAACTGTGAATTCAGATATTTTCTTCCGTGTATTTTCGCCCTTCGACGTGTCCGAAATATTTTAGCTTCCTCACCTTTATCGCCCTTAGTACTGCCATTCAAAAAATGAGTTTAGGAGGAAATAAGGAAATGGACTCTGTCATCCCTTACTCACTGAAACAAAAAAGCACACATGCTGTTATTTCACGGTTGTCCATTTGGATACGAAGGGCATTATATAATTTCTTTGTATATACTCGTACGTATAATGTAATAAAAGGTTTTTCATTTCATTTACCGTTACACATTTTATTTTTTATCAAAGTATAAAGTAACTAAGTAGTAGATATGGTTATGGTGAGAAAGAGTATTACAATGAAACATTCATAATAATAATTCAAAGAACTTACTCGAACGTTACATTTCAAAATATTGACCTATTGGGTTACAATTATACCACGAATATAGTTTATAAAAAGTACGTGGGGTTGTCGTGACTAATCTTTTTTTTAAATATATAAAAATGTTGTGTTGGTTTGTGTATTACTCAAAAACCTGAAAAATAGCTGACAGACAATTTTTACACAACATGCAAACCGCTTCAAGGATTGATCATATTTATTTTTCGTGTAATAATCACGAGATCGAGAATAATCGCTTTTTTACGGCGCCATCTGCCGAAAGCGAGGAGAATTCGCCAACGAGAACCGCTACACATTTAAAGTGGAAGTTAGCCGTTGTTATGGCAGCCGAGTTAATATACATGGTCGGGTTAAGCTAGTCTTTTATAACTTGATATTTATTTTAAAATGAAACAATACTTTTATTTTAATATTAGTAATAATATAATCTATAATACACAGTCACTGTCCGCTTCTGTCTTTTTCTCCGCTATCTTCTTCTAAACCACCCAACGATCGCGTGCATTAGAAACTTAATTAGTCCAAAACTATTAAGTCTAGAAAGCTGAAATTTGAATCATAGGTTTATTTTATAACATAAGCATCCGAGGGCGGTTCTCGCCTAAGCTGTTTAGAGTGAGAACAATGAACAAGAAAAATGATTTTATTCAATCAAAACAGAAAATTGAATAAAGCAATAGGTTACGTGTTTGACGTCATTGGAAGTATTTAGAACACAGGGAATATTTTTCCCGTCTTGCTCCGTCATCGGTCTTACACAGGATAAATAATTACCTATGAAGAAAGTAGTTCAAATTATATTGTATATTAGTATTAAAAAATCTATGGTTATTGATTGAAATAAGTAAATTATTTTGTTTTAAACCAACAGTTGAGCGAACCAGTAAAAACAGAAATGGTACCTGAAGGGAGGCTGCTGCAGCAAGCGATGATAAAAGCGATAAAAAATAAATAAATAATGAAGAAAAATATAATAAAAATTAGTATAAATACTTAAATTAAAAGACTAACTAGGATGAGGAATATAAATTGCCCACGGCCCATATCATTTTCACACTCAGAAAAGTAATGTATTTTATATTGGCGGATACAAATACGAGTAAAGACAAAAAAAAACTTTATCAAAGTGTAAACAAGTCTTTGACGAGCCCGTTGGACGAGTGGCAAGGGTGTTTGCCTAACGTCTCAGGGGCCCCGGGTTCGTTTCCCGGCGGGGTCAACTTTGGAAATTTTTATGTAATTTTCAAAATTGACTGTTCTGGATTTGAAAAGTAGTGGTAGGGCAACAATGCGTTTCGCAGTCATTTGGGCAGCCCGTCTGGCGGCAGTGACCACCCCCTTACAGAATACCACCGTGTAATAACAGCATATGTGCTGTTGTGTTTCGGTGAGTGAGTAAGGGATGCCAGAGCCCATTACCCCACCCCTCCCTTATTCCCTTATCCTTAATCCTTCTATGGTCGACAGCGCACTTGTAGCACTTATGGCGTTGCTTGTGTTATAGGCGACGGTAGCCACCTACCATCAAGTGGACCGTCAGCCTATCTGTCGACCTTAACATTAAAAAAAAAGTCTATGTGACTGAATTGGCGTACACATTTCAGACTCGAAAGTATGTCAAACTGCTTTTCTTTAGAAATCACGCGATTTATCTACAATTGTAAGGAAAATATCGCAAAAGAAGTGTTTGCGTTTGTAGATTTGTACACAAAGAGTTATAATGATTCATAATTATGTATAATGAGTAAAGTTGATTGAACTTGGCATCGTATTTTCTCTTACGTAGGAAGAATTACCTTTTCATATAGAAAAAATGTTGTCTTAGTCACGTAGGTAGATGATTGTAACGTATAATACTTAGTGATCTGCTTCCGGCTTCACACAGCAAAAAAAAAAAACTTTATTTTATTGTATACTAGCTGTTGCACGCGACTTCGTTCGCGCAACTTTTTAAAATAATAGCTGGCGCCCGCGACTTCGTCCGCGTTGAAAAAAAAAAAGAAGCCTGTCCTATGTCCCGTACGGCTAAATGTTTATCTACCAAGTTTCATGAAAATCAGTTGATTCGTTTAAGAGTTATGGAGGAACATACATTACATACATACAGAAAAAACTCTAAAAATGGTCAATTTAGTTTCAGTATCGTGTATAGAGCCTATAAACACGATATCTCTATGACAAAGTAACTTACTCCATGACCAACCCTTACAGATTTATTATTAGTATTGTTAGCTGATAATATAGCTTCCCAACAGCGAAAGAATTTTTCAAATCGGTCCAGTAGTTTGGAGGCCTATCAATTCAAACAACAAATCTTTCCTCTTTATAATATGTATATAAATAAATATTTAAAAAATATCTAACTGATAGTGAAAACCGCATCAAAATCTGTTGAATGTTGAATGAAGCAGCCTTACAAGATAGACGCGAAAAGCGACTTCAAAATTATACTATGTAAAGATGAAGCATATCACTTACACCTACGAGTATGTACTTGTATGATATAATTAGCACCTATGATATAATCAAGCATTCATGATTGATCCATAAGCGTGCTGTGCAACGAGAGACCACCTTGGCAATTCGCAAAATAAGTTACGTAAGCATGAGTAGAAGTTAACATGTATGTAGTTACAACCATTTTATATGTAGATACTCATACACATATCTAAGATCATGAACACTCGCTCATTCATAAAAAGACACGAACAAACGCACGCACGTCCAAAAAAACATTGTAAATGAATAAATTTGTACTTTTTTTTTGTTTTTTTTTTAAATAATAATATTAATTTGTACCTAATAATTTTTCGACATTTATAAAATTATTTAAAACAATTAAATAATCAATATGCTACATTGTTTTAAATTATTTCGTATAAATAAATATAAAATAAAAGAATTTTATGATAAAATAAAAAAAAAATTAAATAAAAAATCATATTTTTATATTCGTTGGAAGTCCAAGGAAGGTTCTTATAAAGGGGAAAAATATGAAAAGTTGCATGCGTGCGAAGTCGGGGGGTGGGTCACTAGTTTCATTAAATAAAGAGGAATCATTTCCAAATACAATTAATTATGTAAATAATGATGTTATAGTATATTAATTTTTTAATAAACTTAGCTTCTGAACAAGTTATAAACAATGACAATTAGCTCTCCAACTTGATGAGATTGATAACCTGATTTACACAGTGATTGTAAGGAATTATGTTGAAAGCTAATACAAATACAACCGTTACGAAATGTAGGTAAGAACGGTATGAAGAATGATTGTTGTTTTAGGAATTTGGCACATTTCGAGTAGGTTCTTATTTTACGGTTATCCTTTAATAAGTCGGTCAACCGTTACCTTTCGCATCTCCTCGGAGCATTTTTGAAAGCGGACCAGTGAAAGTATTGAGTTAAAAAATATGTCTACGAGTACACTATAATATATCGCTGCTTAAAAACTATAGGGCCAAAAAACAAAAAAAATCCAAAAATGTTTTTATTGCAAAAATACAATCACAATCATTCATATTGTATGTTGCAAAAAGACTTGCAAAAAAAATGTTCTTTTATTCAGTATATATATTTTGATATTTTTTTTAATATTCAAAAGTAACGTCATAGATAAAACTAGCACATAGCAACGATTGTTGACAAATTTTTACTGTAATTATAAATTACAAATATATGTACATACTAACTTGAATTTTAATTTAATACATAATATAACTTATATGGTTATATCTCTTCTAGTATTCAGTTTATAATAAAAGTACTTCAAACATTTAATGCTAATTAAAAATACGCTTCTAACGATGTATAATATGCATATATTTGATATATATCTAATAAGAAAAAAATAGACAAAAAAAATTTTTTTTTTCGATTAGCTCTCCTGTAAAAAAGTGTTTTTGATTTGTGGTACTTTTGAATTTAAACAGCGATATATTCAACGCAAACGAAGCCGCGGGCAACAGCTAGTAGTTATTACATAATTCAAATTTTTTTCAAGATTTAAAAATACAATTATTATACGAATACTTATTGTGTTATCTAGTTATCAGACACTTCTCTTCGCGAAGAACTTTGCTTAGTTCTTAGCAAAGACCTATTTTTCGATTATATCCATGATGCTGCGTACCAGATAAATATTTTTTCTGCATTTATAATAATAACTTATCCTATTGATCCGTATTGTTCTAAGTGATAACTAATTTATTTTTTGTTGTAACCATAAATTATCTCTTTAGATTTTTTGTAAAATCTTCTAATTTCAGCTGAGTTCCTATGTAAATGGAATTAGCATTGGGGTCAATGGGGTCCAAATTTTTTAACATCTTGTCGAAACGTTTGGTCGACATAACCGGCGATTCGCGACTTCGCCCGCGCCTGACTAAATGTGTAAAGCAATAAACTACTGCATCTATTTTCATGCTGTTTTCACCAATGGATAGAGTGGTTTTCGAGGAAGGTTTTAGTATATAATTTACAAAGTAACGCGGGCAAAGTCGCGGGCAGGGCAGCAGCTAGGAATATTATAAAACAACCTTTGACTCAACTTTTCTCGTCTCAGAAGTTTTCTCTTGCAGAAATCGGGAATAACTATTCGAATTCTTCAATATTCTTTTATTTAAAAATTCCGAATTTTTTTCTTGAAAACTTTCTTCGTAAAAGACGTAAAGAGAAATTAAAGTGGAAAACGAAACAAAAGAATTGTATCACAATTATTTTATACTATTTTAATGAGTATAATATGTATACTAGCTACCAGCTCCCGGCTTCGGGTGCTGCACGACAGTAAGTTCCGCCGCTCGCTCTTATTACACCATATTCTATAATTTAATTGTATATAAACTGGTTTTCTTAGTTAATATTTTGATTTATAAATTAAATTACTTATTAGGACAATATAGAAGTGACACATTACTGGGAATATACGATATTAATTTTTACTGATATTTTATCAGCAATTTCTGTACCATATAATTAAACGTATTAATGTTTTGTTTTGATGGCTAAGTATTTATTTTGCAATATCAGCTTACCTAGTTTATTTGCATTATTATTTAATTGAATTTACCATTTAAAATGAATCAACTTGTTTACATAAATTATATATGCCAATGTGCTATAATTTGCGAGGTGTTTATTTATTGTTTTTATTTTTGGAGATTTCAGGTTAACCTACTTCAGGTTTTACAACTTTTGTTCACATGAACAACTATTGTATAGAGGATGACGTCTTTTGATTTTAGGGCCAGCTAAAAATACATTGTTTTGAAAAACTGAATTTCTGAAGAGAAGTGTCATCTGTTCGAAACTGAAAATGAACATTATTTACATACATATATTACAAATCTTGAGCAAGAAGTAGCCCACTGTTTTATTTTCTAAAATTTTTTCTAATTTTCTAAAAGCGTAATCTTTCTTGTATTTGCTTGGCTTGTATTGTACTGTACCTATTCCTAGGGGTGAGTACAAGTTTTTCAGGTGTAGGATAAGTAGAATTTTAAGGTGATCGATAAAATTCTTACGGAGATTTGCGGTTTTGAACAAACGAATTTTATTTTTTTATTATATACTAGCTCTTGCATGCGACTTCGTCCGAGTAACTTTATAAAATGTAGCCTATGTTACTCACTGGTAATGTAGCTTTCAAATAATTTTTAAAATGGTCCAGTAGTTTTTTAGTTTAATAGAAAATCTTTATCTATAGAAGTAGTCATTAGTTAAGTAATGACTTGATTTATTAATGTCATCTTTTAAATCAATTGTTGTAATAAATTAAATAGCACGATGTATGAATCGGAATATGAGTATAGCCTGTATGTAGTTAAATTCATAATTGGAATACGAGTATCGGAAGCTTAGTACTTGTTATTTAGGTGTTAGAAAATTGTTTTTTGCGTTGTTCGCGTTTCATAGTGTATCGTTTACAGGAATTGAGTAAAAGGCTGTTTGTTCTCCCATTACAACCTGTACAGCCATTAAACGCTGCCTTACACGAGTTCGATATTAAAGAAATGTGCAACTCGACGCCTTTTCGTACTATGAATCATACGTATGCGTTCAATGAGTTTGGTACGCACAACAAGACAATAAACTAATTTGAATCTGCATTTTTTTACACATTCCTCATTTGATTTTCGAACTTATAGCCTTTGTAATAAGGTCTTTAAATGTGGTTTCAACGTGCAACGTTAAAATTGCTTCCACGTTTCAATAGTTATGAAAACATTCGATAAATTACGGCCAATCGATTCCAGGATTTATATTTTTACCGACACTGCATTGTATCGGCGCGCCGCGCAGTCTGGCGGACTTATTTGTTTAGTAATCACAAAGATGTTTTCTATAAACAAATGCGTTTCATTGGTCAACAATATTGGTCACCTGATTCTCTCGCCACTTTTGTTCCTCGAAGTGTGCCGTTATAACACACATAACAATTCCACTATACGAGTAATGCCTATAAAATTCAAAGGCGTTCGCACGTTTAAAAATAAAGCAACTGTACAACTGTACCTACACTTGGCAAGCGCTCTTAAATAGAAACTGAAAAAAAAATTCAGATAAAGGCATCCACCCTTTAACGAATGACTGTCCTCCAATCGCATCCATCCTAAACTTCACCCTATGAATGTCAACAGCCTTTATTTCCCTGTGTTGTTATTGTTTATAGACAATCGTTCTAACTACGAGTACCACCGAGAGGATCGTCCCTGCGATCGACGGTGGATCCAGGCTGCTTCTGCTTCTACTATGGAAATGGACTTTACATATACTTGGCTGTGGTCTGGATATAGCAAGTGGCGACAGGACAACCACCGCCTTAAAGAAAACCTACGTATTTTTATGTGGTTTTCAATTATTGAAAGAGCTTAAACGAGGAAGGTTTTTGTTTGTAGTTTTAAAAAAAAAATTCGCGCGAAGCCGAGGTCGAGCTAATATAATTTAGAAAAAAATATCGCTACTCTTATGGCGAAGGATAATATCGTCAGAAATCTTTCTTGCCTACTTACATGCCTTCATTTTCTCGAAAAAAGTACCAATATTTTTTAGAATTTATGTCTGTTTGTTTGAGCACGATAATCCCAGTAAAAGCTTAACTGATTTGAATGCAGTTTTCACTGATTTAATGTAGCAAGCAAGGTTTATAAACAAAATTATACCCAACTAGTGACTTTCTCACGTCTTTGCTCAGGAAGAAAGTTTATAAGCTTATTTATAAAAATTTCGTGTTAATTATTTAACTGATGGTGAAAATCGCATCGAAATTCGTTGCGTGCTTTAACGGCCATACAGACAGACGCGGAAAGCGACAAATATATTGAAATACCTACCCAGTACCAAGCGTACGAAATTGTAGGCACAGCTAGCTTCAAAATAAACATAATGAAGTAAATTATCTCTTAATTTTTATTTAATACTCGTATAATTAATTGTCACGTATTAATTAATTGTTTTGTCAAGTCAGAGCTCTATTCATGGAAATTAAACGGCTTAACCAAATTAGATTTAGTGAGAAAGCAAAACATATAGCCTCGTATTTTATGCACGTGTTACCCGATATGTGATGATATCACTTCACTAACGCTTAACGGTCGATGAATTTAAAGACTATTTTCCTATGCAACAAAACAGTAGTTCGCAATATGAATCTGAAACGTTTCAGCCGTCCAATTGTACAGGATAATAAACACAATGGCCTCAAAATATCTGTATGGCTCATTCCTATTTAGGCTTTAGGTCGTTTCGTATCTGAATCCAAGGTCGTTGCAAAATAGATCAAGGCAATTTAATTTGTTCGTGAATACAGGAACTGATGTAACAAACGACTTATAAATATAAAATTAGTTTTAATTTTTAATTAATATTTTTTACCAGTAAAAATCGTTTACTCGATTTTTAATAGGGTGGGTACCATACAGTATTAAACTAGCTGCTGCCCGCGACTTCACCCGCGTAACTTTGTAAGTTATATACTAAAACCTTCCTCAAGAACCACTCTATCCATTGGTGAAAACAGCATGAAAATCGGTGCAGTAGTTTTTGAGTTTATCACGAATAGACAGAGACAGACGCGGCGGAGGAGTTTGTTTTATAATGTGTAAGCATAAAGGTATAATTCCAACAATACCTAATAATCACTCTACGTGGATATCGCACCTTCGACAAGACAAGGGCATAACTGCACTTTTTGTAATTTTACAGGAGAGCCATTTAAAGTTTATTTTTTTGCGTTCAATATTCTTCTGATATTCTTCTGTTTATTCTTCTGCTTATGATATGTATTGCATAATATGTATGAAACAATTATTCTTTTGCATCGAATAAGCCCCATACTCTTGTGAATATTTTTTAAATTTAATAATGTATTTAAGACACCTGCATATTTAACTCATTTTATAATTTTTTGTAAGTTATACCCATGTCTTACCGAAGGTGCGATATGTGAGGATAGTAGACTCTCCACTTCATGGCCAGGTGGCTTACTGTCACTTATAATAACACAAGCAACGCCATAGGTATTGCATATGCGCTAACGACTATTAGTAGGATTAAAGATAAGAAGGATAATTAGAAGAAATAAGAAGGGAGAGGGTTACCTGTGCTTTTGGCTTTGGTCTTTGTTTAGCATGACTGCACTAGTCGGCTTATTAAGGACTTCTTACTGTTATTTAAGCCTTCACTTTTATAATATCTATTCTACTTAGCACCTCTTTCTCAAACGTCAAGTAGGCCAAACTGTCCCAAACATTAAATAGAAAATAATAATAAAAATTCGCCTATCGAATGATGCAGCAAACCGAGTGCATAATTCAATATAACAGAAAATGATTTCTAAAAGTAACTAATCAATACTTTACTTGTAGTTGGTGAAAGAGGCGCTTACTTATTTAACTTGGCTTAATGTAGGTATAATATCTCGCTCCATTATTAAAAAAGTTTTGAAAGGACTATAACAAACAAACAAGAACAGAATATCGTTAGTTATTAAAGAGACTTTCTAATATTGACTGGACTGAAGCAAGTTGTTTCATTAAATCGTCTAACTATCTCTTTTAAAAGCACATTTGGAAACTAAGTTTATTGTGACCTGATGACAAATGCTTAGCAATAATTGCGTCTTGTGAATCAATTTTACGCGGTCAATTATAATTGCAGGCGCTCTAGGCTCAAGACAGTTTTAGTTTATGGTGATTTTGTGTTTTGATTTTGCACATCTTCCTTTATTTATTTACTAGCTGGCGCCCGCGACTTCGTCCGCGTTGAAAAAGAAAAAAGTAGCCTATTCTGTGTCCCGTACGTCTAAATGTTTATCTACCAAGTTTCATGAAAATCAGTTGATTCGTTTAAGAGTTATGGAGGAACATACATATACTTACATGCATACAGAAAAAAAATCTAAAAATGGTCAATTTAGTTTCAGTATCATATATAGAGCCTATAAACACGATATCTCTGAAAACAAAGTAACTTACTCCATGACCAACCCTTACAGATTTACTATTAGTATTGATTATACTAGCAACCCGCCACCGGTTTTGCACAAATGCAATTTTTCTTTAAATGTATATACACAAATCTTATTGTTTAACGAATTTTCCATGAATGATATAGATATAGAAGATGAGTCAAGGGTACTGGGTCGTAGCTCTGGAAGGGAGTAGCACTAATTTATGCCCCCCTTAAGTACCCTTAAGACCATAGTGAAGTTGTGTTTTAGTTTCACATCACACCTATTATCAGTGAAGGCATTTTAGGTAAATAAAATATACTTATATAAAATAATAAACGAATTAGGACCATTTTAACTGTATTAGTCGTTTCAACCCATGGGGAATACTAGTGTATATTAAGAAAGCCTGAAAATATCTTATACTTAGTATGATTCATATGGTGGTTTTGCTATTACCGTATTAACAGGAGCTCGAGCATTATTTTAAAATGATTGTTTACAGCAAGCATCATTTACTGCTGCCAGATATGTTGTTTAATTAAGTCATTTATGACTGTGTGAGTCCTGCTACTTCTAAACTAAATTTTCAACGGGCCTTAGACTATAGAAATGAAAATTCCGCTCACATAAACTATACCTAATATATTTTTTTCTAAAATAGTCAACAAATTAGTTGTATCTTTTAAATTTTCATGATATCACTATATCAATCAGTAACTATTACTGACTTTATTAGTATTGAAGGAGCATATAAACCGTTTTTGAGTATAAGTGGTTAAATTAGTCTATTAGTTAGACGTCTAGCCGGTTAGTTAAACGTAGGAGTTTAGTCCAATTGCTTATGTCAAATTCATCAAGTTGCTGGACAAAGTTTGAGTGTTTCACGCATTTGGGAGAAACATTTAGGAATACAAGCGGAAATCCGTCCAAAAGTAACTCTTTCTTAAAGTGCCTCTCCATTATTGAGGTTTACCTTATATGAAAACTTGTGCCTGTCCTGGGCTACACAAAACAGATGTTTTTCACTGGACATTCCCGTCCATTTCCTTATGTAGTAAAGATTTCTTCTGCCTTTTTACAGGGCACCGTCTCCTTTTTGCCAATCTGCCCACTTTCTTTTTTGAATGAAAGAATTACTGTCCTATGTCCTTATTTCAATACCGTTGACAACGGTTTCTTGATGATCGGTTGAGTAGATATATTTAAGGCGTGAGAAGGTAACACACAAACATAGTTAACTATCACATTTATAATATTGGTATGGATATGGATGTGATAGCTATAGACGCATTATGCGGGTATAATTGATGGGAACATGGGAGTCGTCGCCGCTGCATCCGTGCTAGAAATGAAATGGAGCATCATTCGTCTGAGATTGCGTCATGCGATTCACAATAAATACCTATACTTATTATATTATATTATATTATATTATATTATATTATATTATATTATATTATATTATATTATATTATATTATATTATATTATATTATATTATATTATATTATATTATATTATATTATATTATATTATATTATATTATATTATGGTCCAACTTACAAATAGGATACCTAGTTTTTATTTTGAACCCGGGCGAAGCCGGGAGCGTGTAGCTAGTATTGTATATATCATAGTTGGTTGGGCGATAGGCCATCATAATGACTAGGTATTACCTAATAACTTTAACTTACACGTAATTGTCGTTATACTTACTTCATAATTATATTTTTTAATTATAATTTAACGTATCACAGTTATTGTTGCTACGACAACAAAACAATAAACTTCATAAATTTTTAGAAATATAATATACAAAATTCTTCAAGAGATCAATTAACGAATCCTCAATCGTGTAAATACATTGAAATTGAAAAGTTTGGTGCGAGGGAAGTTTATTTTTTATTTTTTATTTATCTGTTATAAAAGACGCGTTCATAAGAATTTTATCTATTTTAATTTTAACAGATGCTCCTACCATTATAATGTTGCATTAAGTATCCAGTCGAGTAAGAACATGTTTAAACGAAAATTTAGAAGTTTTTTGTAGAAGACTTCATTTTCGAGGGCAACAAAACTACATTTATTAAAGTACGTTTAATTAAAACAATTAGATAATACATAGCACCCTATCTGTCGCCTTTATACTATTAAAATTACCGGACTCCATTTCTAGAGTATGCAAATAACTATAATTGTAGATGATTGCAAAATATTTTAGTTATGTAACCGACAAGGGCAAATATGTTAAATATATATTTAAACAAAGTAAACCGTTTCTTTCGTTAATTATTCCATTAGAGTATCTTACACACAACTGCTCATTAAGTGCCTAATTGCTTTTCAAATAGCAATAGTTCATTCATCTTATGTAATGTGACTAGCTAATGTCATGATGCATATTCCGTTTCACGTAAATATAAAATGCATTTTTCTATTCGATGTTTTTCAATACCAACGAAGAAACGGTAGATAAGCCGTCTGTCTAATCACCTCTGCATTTTATAATGTGGGATAATCCGGGATATGCGCGGGCGCAGCGACAATACGGCGCGCGCTTCGATCGATTCCACACACTCGATTCTAGTCCGTCACGCCGGCCACCCGCGTGTCCTTCCTTCCTAGACTGGACTTTACACGTGCGTTCACTATCTCTTTCACATCTCCCCGCCCGAACGACCCGACCTTCCGAGAAACACGATAATGCATCCATCATGTTGTAATTAGCCGCGTATTTACCGATTCTAGTGACGGGTCGCGAGTGTTGTGTCAGGAGTGTTATGGCTAAAAATTACGCGCTCCTCCCAGACGCGGTAACAATGTATTCGCAAACCGAAGTGAAGGATCTCTCCAAGAATTTAGTGACTGGTGATTTCGAGAAAGATTACAAAGGAGTGGAGAAATGCGGAACATATAGACGACGTTTTAACTTTGCTGTATTGGCGTTTTGTGTGCTTCTTACTGCTTGGTTGTTGATGATAACGGTGTTACGTGAGGTGCAAATCGCAAAGCTGAGGCAGGATGTGGAACAACTCAACGCCAACATGATCGCAATGAATGTAAACGTGAATTCTTTGAATATGAAGATCGCTAAAATGGGTCAATTGCATGACATTGATGAACACGGAGAGATGGAGATAGACGAATCGGTGAGTTAAACTTATATTTTGATTCAATTAATTAATTATTCTAAATTAAAACTAAGTAGCGTGTTTATTTAAACAAGTGACATCAACAACGATCTTTGAAACGGAACGAGCGCAGGTACTTACGCAAAATGAAAAATGTGTTTACGTCCAAATTTCTCGCCAACTGCCAATTTTGTATTTCACTCGCTGTTGATTCGGTGTCTTTGAGAGACGAGAACGGAACGCTGCCATATTTACGTCACGTAGTGTAATAAATCTGATAAAAATAAGTTACATTAGCGTACTTAAACACAGATGAGCAAACAATCCAAACGCAAAGCAAACATTGTATCCACGAATCGCTACGTTATCAGAAGTTATCAATTGACCTTTGCCTTTCATGAATTGCATTCATGCAAGATCTAACTGATAGAGATGGAGAGATGATAAATATCTATAAAAGCATTTAAAAAAGTTTAAGATTTGAAATTAATAACTCTGAAAGCTTGTTAGGTGCTCCTTTAAGTGTTAAGATTTATTGGTGTGCTACAATTAAGATCATATAGCAGTCAAGGTCTTTTAAATAAAGACTATTACTGCTGTTTCTAATAAATTGTTGTCTAGCCTGGAAACTACGACAATTGTTGCATTTGTCTTCATCCTTATTAGTTATTATTAAACAATTTTATATAGTGTTCTTGTACATCGTGTATCGAATTTCATTGGAACTGATGTTTCCTCAAAGAAGTTATTTGAACAAATTTATTTGCTCAGTTAATGAATGAATATCTTTAGTTATACCTAATCATTAATATAATGTCTGTCATTTATGAGACAGAGTGTGGTTTTACAGCTAGATACCTATAATAATTACCGTCCCTGCTATATAAACATGACTAAGTATGTGAAATTGATCAAACGTTTAGCTGGCCAAAACCATTTAATTAAAGTTTAGCTATGAGATGTAAAAAAGAATCAAGATCCCACAGAATCTAAAGCATTCAACCAAATAAACAAATGAATGAACTATTCAGATTTACATATAATATTATATTAGTAGAGATACGAGTATTTATGTCTATAGATTAATAAACTTCCCATTCCCCGTTCTCCTCATTCCTCATTCCCCAAAGGTCGAATACCGCTTGTATTAAACTATTTTTGTCCTTATTTATTCTGTAAAAACCTTCTCGTGTAACGCTCTTCCATTCGGTGAAAACGGCATTAAAATCCGTTCTGTTCCATGAAGATGGGACTGTGTCAAAGTGTCAACATACTTGGACGACGCATGTTCCATGAAACTAGGGACATCTCATCAGGTCTCCTGCCACCATCACGTACTATACCTTTAAACGGGTTGGTTCAAATATCGAAGGTACACTTAACCGTTAAGTGACGGTAGCCACCAACCATGAATAGACCTTTTTAATTGCAAAAAATATTAAATACTGCGTTGTTATGGTCTCCATAGTAAAATCGCACGATCTTGGCACAAGTCCCGTACTGGAATTAGCAATTTTTATTCTCTCTAACCCTACTTATGTTCGATAAACAAGTTTCTCATGTAACATGGTCTGTTTCTAAGTATCAAGGTTGGCCTGAGAAGTGCACGTTGTAGGTACTGAATTGACATATAAGATGTGATGAGAACTGGTTTACAAACCTGTTATAATGTAAACATGGTCGGACGCCGGTCGCCGCCGCAGCCTCTTGCCACGCCAGTTACGCAACTGCTATACTTAGCTTTTCCATTGTATGGATTTTGCAAAAACCTGGTTTAAACGTTTCATCAAAAAATTTGTTCTGTACTAAACGCAGGCGCAGCGTAGGACGTCCGCCCACAAGATCACACAATCTGATAAGGGCCACGGATCGACGGTGAATCCAGGCTGCTTCTGACCGGTCCTATTGGAAAATGATGGGGAAAGCCTACGTTCAGCAGTGGACGTCCTACAGCTGAAATGAATAAACATATGCGGTGCGATGGGGATGGATAAAATCTCATAGGAACCTGACATTTTTTCTAAATAAAAAAATAATTCTATATGTTAATCCAGGTAATAAACTGCGTGCCTTTCATCAAAATCTTTGGGCCGTTTTTGCGTGATTGTCAATATTTCGTTTGAAGTATAATATACCGAGAAAGACTCAAATGCAGAATACATAGAAAAAGAGATCACGTTTCAAAACCGGCTTTTAGTTCTTCCTTAATGAACTACTTTGATAACTTTATCTCACCGCAGGGTGTCATAATAATAATCATCATAACAGCTGCGTAGGTACAATCCAACGAGTCGTGTGGAGGTCAAATTAATATTAACTCTAAGGCATTGATTTGTTTTGTAGTGAAAAATTGCATAAATTACAGTCACAGTGATCATTTTGGTGTGAACAAGCACACCAAACAATAGTAAAGACTCCGAGGGGATTGTCGCCTTTGTCAACGACGACGCCGGTGGCGCCCAAGAAGAAAAAACGACCAAAAACGTAACGACTCAGGAAACACCAGCTTCGCAGATGGAATGTCTGACATCCTCAACGACCACGAACCAACCACAAACAGAAACGGATGCGACGAACATGCTATTCAGTGCTCAAGAACTGAAAAAAAAGGCATAGATATGACAATAACAGAACTCCTTGGAAAGTTGTCGCTCGTCATACATACGGCAACTCAACGAACTATCATATCATCTATTTGTCCTCCAGTAAAGCATGGGGACATAAGCAGAGGATGCCTGAAGGGATTGTCATACAATTTTCCATGAAATTTCCCGTACGGCTCAGAACGGTAATCAATACATCAATACAGAAAGAATCCTGGTATTTCAAGGAGAGCCAGAATAAAGAATGGAACGAGTAAAAGAATTACTATTAAAACAGAATCCAATTTACGACAATACGTGCAGTATACAACAGAAATAGTAAACAAATTGCAATTCCCTTAAACTTTATTGTCCCTAGAGGTAATATAGTGATAACTTAATGTGTGAAGATTAAAGAATATATTACGCAATATAATATTTTTTATTTATTTAATTAATTAGGTAATTCAAATATTAAACTCAATTCTAAGTTATTATTACAATGACCCATAAAACCAATGTCACGGTTTTTCTGTGGGAATATACTTTATAAAATAAAGCTAGATAATTAACACTTTGACTTATTTAGCATGGATGATGTTGTGTTTTGGTGAGTGAATAAGGGATGGCAGAGCCCATTTCCCTAATTCTTAATCTGTTCCTATTCCTTAATCTTTAGCCTTAAACTATGATCAGTAGCGTACTTGCAGCACCCGCGGCGTTTCTTGTTATATGTGACGGTAGCCACCTACCATCAAGTGGACCGTCAGCCTGTCTTGCAACCCTTATATAAAAGAAAGACGTTTCAAAAGAAAAAGAAACAAGCCTCCAGTTAAATATGCAGATTTGTATTTTCATCGGATATTAAATAAATATCTTATTATAAAATTGAATTTAAAATTTTGTAATTGTACCTATACCTATCGTTCTTACGGTTCTGACGACATGCACATAATAAAGAATATCTTAAAGATAAATAAACTAAATTTAGAGTAGCAGTTCATCAAAACATCTGATTAAATAAACTGTAACACATACTTACGAGTATAAGTAGGGCTGTCAACTAGGACATATCAGTCAGTGGCATAGCTTATCCTAAATGGGCCTTGTATCAAATTTTGTCGAGGGGCTTTTCTATATTACTAACTACTCCAAATGAAGGGTAAAAATTATAATACAAAAGAAACAAAAATAGTTTACAACCTATTCTCAGACCTACCGAATATACTTACACAAAAAAATTCATAAAAATCTGTCAAGCTGAGTTTTGCTACAAACACTGTGACACGAGCATTTTATACGAGTACTAGCTGTGCCCGCGACTTCGTCCGCGACCGTTTTTTTTAATACAAACCATTCTCGAATCCCCTTGAACACACACAAAAAATTTCATCAAAATCGGTCCAGCCGTTTAGGAGGAGTTCAGTGACATGCACACGCACAGAAGAAATATATATATAAAGATATACCTATCAGAGTGAAAATTGTTTAATGTCCAAAAATCAAACCGAAAATACACGCACTGCTCGGTGGTGAGTGCTACATCAACATTATCGCCGCTACTCGTTATTCATGGACTTCTCGTAGAGCTTGTGTACAGTCGGCCGCAAAAGTCGATTAACACATTCAAAAGTGCAAAACAACGGAACACTCAACGCATAAAACAAAACATAAGTCGTTGTCACGACTAGAGAACAAAATAAACTTCATGTACAAACGATCGTAAAAAACTTCAGTAATTAAGTAAGTAAATTGAGTGTTCAGTTGTTTTGCACTTTTGAATCTGTTAATCGACTTTTGCGGCCGACTGTACGAGTATTATTTCGCGCAATGCAACTCTCCTCGGTTATTCGATCAGACAAACTAATATATGTGCTAATTTTTCCTTCACGTCTATTCTACATGCAATGCATTGGATTCAAAGATCCTAACAAATATTATAAATGCGAAAGTCAGTTTGTTTGCTTGCTTGTGACGCTTTTACGCCTATCAGGGATACAGAAAAGGACATAGGACACCTTTCATCTAGAGAAGAGTACTGTTCCCGAGGGTTCATCTAAAAATTAAAATTCAACAGATGACAAAAATATATGAGCAATATTGCTTATCATCAATACTAATAATAAATTTGTAAGGGTTGGTCATGGAGTAAGTTACTTTGTTTTTAGAGATATCATTTTTATAGGCTCTATACATGATACTGAAACTAAATTGACGATTTTTAGAATTTTTTTTGTAAGTATGTATGTATGTATGTTCCTCCATAACTCTTAAACGAATTAACTGATTTGCATGAAACTTGGTAGATAAATATTTAGACGTACGGGACACAGGATAGGCTACTTTTTTCTTTTTCAACGTGGACGAAGTCGCGGCTTAACGAGGAATTCTTGTATGTCACGACGATCTCGCAAACGGCTCTAACGATTTTGACGAAAATCTAGCGTTAAGGGATTTTTAGGTCTAGAAATCGATCTGTCAGGGTCTTATCTTCGAGAAAATTGATTTTAAGTAGTTTTTTAATGGAACGGTTACAAAAGTAATACCGCTTTCGTCGCTTGCAACAGCTAGTAATCATATTAGAAATTTAAGTTGCTATCAGAGTCTGCCTGTTTCTTCCCTAACTTCTTCTAAACCACCAAACGGATTTATTTCGATACAGTTATTACTAATGAAAAGAGCGATAAATGAGGAAATATGCGGGGAGTCCCAAAAATCAACGCCAAGCGGGCACGTGGCGATAGACTAGGTTATAAATAACAGCTGTGGAAAAATAAGAAAAAAAAAATCAGGTTACGTGCTTAAGAAATAATAGATACATTTGAATGTGTGGAAATTTTTCACTAATTTTCCAATTTTGAACTTTTTTTTTGTGCAATGCTACATAACTGTGCTATATATTTTATAGCCGGGCTAGTTAACTAATAATTTTAACTTATTATTTTTATCATTGTTTCTCTAAAGTTATGCATGACGTGTGATGACGAAATTACATCGAATAAATATAGAAATGTTGTACGGACGGAAGTTTATAAGCACTTTAGTTGGGCATATGCCAAATTCTAACACATTGCGAAAAGTTGCAAATTCGAAGGAATTTCTGTTTACATTTGAAGCTAAAATGTAAAAGCTCAAATCAGAAACAGCTACACTCAGTTTTGTCAGTCAGTCTACTTATTTTGAAAACGATCAAATTTTTTTTAAAATTTTTTTTAGAATCGAAATTAATCGACTAACATAAATTAGTACATAGTTAATTTTAATAGGTCACAGTTAAGTACAATAAAATATCAATAAATGATTTTCTCGCTTTTTTAGTTATATATATCTTCTATGTATATATACATAGATGTTATTACAATTATAGCTTATAGCTTGCGTTAGTTACCCTAGGTGTAAATTCGGCATTTAAAGTGCTTGATTTAAATCCATAATAAAGAAATTAATTCTTTATTTCTTCGTTTAACTGCTGACATTATTTTCCTTTTGTTATGAGTAATAAATAAACAAAGAATCATATCAATTAGCTCACGTTAAATTTTGTGCAATTCATGACGCCCTTTAAACTTTGAATTATGAGTTCGAATGAATGAAATACAGTTATTAAGTACGTCCTGCAAAGATTATTTAAAGTATATTTTTAATCCCCGACGTCTGACGCAAAAGAGGGTTGGTATAAGTTTGACTGTGTATCTGTGTATTCGTGTGTCCGTCTGTGTGTTCATAGCTATCAAACGGATGGGCCGATTTTGATCCGTTTTTTTTTATTAAAAGCTGACGTGGTCGAAGTGACTTATCACCCGGGAAATACCGCACTAAAACTCTACTTACCAGATCCAGACAAGAGCAAATTTTGAAAAATTCCTTTCCAAAGTTGACCCTGTCGGGAATAGATACCGGGAATCCTAAAACAGAGCGTTAAGGCAATCCAACGTACATACGAAAGTAATTTATTTTGTGTGCTGTACAGACTTAGATTGGCTTGACATTAGAAATAGGTAACTAAATATATAAACAGTAATTGTAAATGACGCACATGTAACATTTATTTAGGTATAACATTAATTTAAGCTATTTAATTAACAAAACAAGTGTACACGTCATGCGTTGCGTTGCGGTTGCCCCATTACATATCTCTCTGATTCACTTCACAATAGAATAAGCAGAATTGGTGCGATGACCGACGCCCACGTCTAATAATGTTTTAACTTCTTCACCTGCAATACAGCAAGGATTTTATAGTTTTTTAAATTTTAAAACACTTTTGCATGTTTTCGCGGTTTTGTTATGTACTTTCAAAATTCTAACTATATTTTACTAATGCAAAATCGAGTTTGTTTGTTACACTTTTACAATTACACCGATCATTATAAAATTTTGCATGTAATACACGTTGTCAAGGATTACCTTTCATCCAGGAAAAAGTACTGTTTCTATTTTTTAAATTTAAGTTTCTGTTTCTATTTTTTTAATTTAATTTAAGTAAATTTAAGTTAAGAAATTTTTTTATTTTTTTTGGACAACATTAGTTGTCCGAAAAAAGGTTTGCCTAGAGACCATTACTTTTTCACTGTGAGTGAACAACTTTTTCGACATCCACTGGCATTTCCAGATGCTTTTAATAAACATTTTAGTAAATTATCTTGAGCTTTCGGTCCATTACAACCTCCCAAATTGTCTGTTTCCCATTTTGACTGAAATGCAAATGCCTTTCCCAAATCGACCAAATATTAAAATGTCTTAGATCTTAGTCCCAGAATGACTGATATCCGAAATACCCTAGTACCAAATTGACTGATGGTTTGAAGATTGAAAAATATATTGTATTCATAAGTTTGATTTATAAACGTTTTGTTATGGTCCTTTTAACGACAGCAAAGTACATACTTAGGCATACAAAGCTATTCTAGATACCACAAACTTTCATTGTTTAGTCTAGTAAAGTGATCGGTATTTAGTTATGGGATACTTATACACAACTATGGGATACACAACTTGTTTTGATTCTAGAAAATAGTCCAGTCTTTATAGACAGTCACAACTGCGGCGTAATGCATGATGGCCCCATTCTATAACGACCGAAGTTATAAATACATCTTACACATTGTTAATACTTGTTTCCTGTTAGTTAAATATGTCTAACAGATTATAGAGGTAGACTAGCTGTGCCCGTGACTTCGTACGCGCTGTAGTTGGTCTTTTGAAAATCCCGACATATTTCCAGGATAAAAAGTGTCCTATATATGTTAATCCAGGTGATAAATTATCTGCGCGTGCCTAATTTAATTCAAATCCGTTGAGTCGTTTTTGAGTGATTGAGTGAACAAACATCAAAACATACAAACTTTTACATTTATAATATTACTAGCTATTACAGGCGACTTTATAAATATAAACGCTTATATAAACGTAGCCAATATAAGCTCTCTATAGGTAAAATAATTTTTAAAATTAGTCCAGTAGTTTTTGAGTTTATTCATTACAAACGTTAATAAAAGATCCTTACAAACACAAATCTTATCTCTTTATAATATTAGTTAGTATAAGATATAGATTATTAAGGATTTATATTGATGTCATCATCATCAAAACTTCGTACTGATAACTTTTAGGGGTCGGTGTAATATAGGAAAACAATTCCCTTCCAGCTATACTTTTAATAAATTACAATACTAAAGTCAGTGTTTTTCTATGAACACATCTCTTTGACACACATAAAAGGAATCTCTCAAGACGGGCGTTTAACGCCAAGTGGACTAATCACGTATCAAACAGACCGACACTAACTCTTAATTATTTCAATTGAATTAATTGTGCCTTGCATAAAACTGCGCTCTATATGCTCATAGATGTTCTCAATCCGTTCTCGAGATATCAACAAAAAGCCGTTCCATACAAAATGTATGAGAAAATGAATTTTCTTCATATATTTTTCGAAATTTTTTAGATCTGGAAAAGTGCACCCTTATAAGATTACAATCTAGTCTAGGACTAATGAGTAATTTTAATATAACTTAAACTACTAATTGCAATATTTACTAAGAATAATGTCCATTAACACGATTCTTATTGTCTCTAACTATTAAGGGGAAAGCACTTTGTTATTGTGTTCTTTACAAAAATTAACTATTAAAACATCAATTTTTTTTAGATGTTTTAATAGTTACTAGCTGGTGCCCGCGACTTAGGGATTAGTAAGGGATGTGTAGCGCCTGACTAAATGTGTAAAGCAATATAAAACGCCTGACATCTTTGCTGTTATAAAATTTTCAGGGGTTGTATCTTTATTTTTAGTAGATAGCTGGTGCCCGCGACTTCGCCCGCGTTGAAATTATATACTAAAACCTTCCTCTTGAATCACTCTATCTATTAAAAAAAACCGTATCAAAATCCGTTGCGTAGTTTTAAAGATCTAAGCATACATAGGGACAGACAGAAGGGAAGCAACTTTGTTTTATCCTATGTAGTGATGGTATAGTGATTCTGCTATTCGGGATGGAGACAAATTCAATAAAACAAAGATCATAATAAATAATCGGTACAGCCGTTATCGAGTTATAAATGGTGTTTTTATGTATCTTTTATGTATGTATATACATTATTTATATCGTCCACACATATAAAACCTGCTATATAAATATGTTTTATAACATATTTTGTTATACAGTCTTGTCTAAAATGACACAAAGATCGCCGTTTTCCATATCACGATAAATCTTTGAAGTGGTGACAATTTTAAAATTGTACTTATAGTTAAAATCACAGTTTAGATGTAATATGTAAGGTTTTTTTCCCGTTGATCTCATTAATAATTTACATTACTGTCATGCAGTGGCGGTTTTACACTTTTGCCGCCCGTAGGCTATTAAAATTTTGCCGCCCCTACAGACCCCTGCAATTCGATACTTTAGTTCACAATAGTAATATGAAAAAAATTATGTAATATGGTACTCCAATTTAGTTACTGTTGGTCACAGTGCGAGCAATTTCTGGTTTACTTGTATAATTTCTTTTTTATTTCTTCAAGCGCCTCTTTCTCAAACGTCAAGTAGGCCAAACTGTCATTTAAAGTCACCAGTAACCGGGATAAATGGAGCTGATATACCTTTGTTTGTACGGCATTAAATAGAAATTTATAATAAAAAATCGGCTATCAAATGATGCAGTAAACCGAGTGAATAATTCAATATAACAGAAAATGATTTCTAAAAGTAACTAATCAACACATTACTTGTGGTTTGAGAAAGAGGCCCTAAGACAAAAAAAATTCTGTCAAATTTGCCGCCCTAGGCTCCAGCTTACTCAACCTATTGGTAAATCCGCGACTGCTGTAATGTATTACTAAAATTCGTTAAGTAGGCATAGTAGCTTTTGTAGTAGGTACTCGTATATATATATATATATATATAAAAATTTAAATAAATTCTTAAAATTACTCTTAAAATTTTCATAAAAATCAAACACTGTAACATTAAAATTATATTTATAAAGTACAAGTATATAAGTACAAGTATTTATAAGTATAAGTATATTTACTTATACCTTTACTAATAAGAAAAACGTTATATTTGACGACGATATTCATGAAAATTTGTGTCGCCAATTATCTCAAAAGACCGTTGTACCTCGCAAGACTTTGAAGGATGTAGTCTACGTCTAATTATTTTTGTATACGAGTATATTAAAAGAAGCTTGAGAAAATTGCAAGAAAATTTACAGAAAAAAATAACAACATGAACAAGACGATTTTCCTTGTTCTTGTTAAAATATTTTTACAAAATAATTAGAAATAATTTGATTTAAGAACTTCTTGTATTAAAAAATGGATTGTAACTGTGTAATTAACACGGCCATGTGTGATTTTATGTGCTTTGATATGTAGCTAATATATACACAACGAATTCTAAAAAACCATACATAAAAAAATTCTTTGAACCTTTAGCTATTGAGTAACTAATTAAATATTGGATGTATATATCACTGCTTAAAAACTAGAAAGACATAAAACAAAAAATCCAAGACTTATGGTTGTTTTGTTCCATATTTAGTATATTTTGATCATTTATTATACATATATTCAAAAGTAACTTATATGCTTATATCTCTCCTAGTATTCAGTTTATTATAAAAGTACTTAAAACCTTTAAAAATACGCTTCTAACGATGTATAATATGCATATATTTGATATATATCTAATAAGAAAAAAATAGACAAAAAATAATTTAATTTTTTTCGATTAGCTCTCCTGTAAAAAGTATAATTTTGATTTGAGGCCCTTTAGTTTTTAAGCAGCGATATGCACAACGAATTCTAAAAAAAACCATACATACAAAAAAAATCTTTGAACCTTTAGCTATTGAGTAATTAAATATTGGATGTAGTTACAGCTTACAACTACAGCTCCCCGATTTTGTTATCATCAGTTTTCAGCTCCCATTATAGAAGTAAAAAAGATGTATTCATGTCAAAAGGTAGATAGAATATCTCACTGACATGTATAACCGTTGTTGATATAATACATCCACTTTAGTGGGCTCGTTTGGCTAGAAATTGGGGTAAGGGTCGAAAAACATGTTTGTTTAGGTGTCAGCTGGAGCGTTATCACTTTGTCACACTTAATGGCCTGGATAGTTAAAAGGCTATTCAAAGTCAAAATACTTTTTCACTACAAGATCCGTGAGTAAGTAATATAATTACTATAATTCCGATAAATGTGTGTAAATGAAGTCTGAAAATTTTAATGTCTAGGTTTATTACTGACGGCCGCTTTCAGTGTTTCCCTATAAAAAAGTGCCCAACGGTCCTAAAAAAATTCACTCCAAAAAAGCCAGCAACTGGTGAGTGCCATTTCATAGTAATTTTGTGAGTTAATCCAATTTTAAGACAGACGAAACCGCAACCGTAGTTTCTTGTGATTCTATTTTTATTTCAAAAAGTATTGCTAACAATTAAAGGTTAATATAATATAACCCACTAATTACACCCTATTTATACTATAATATTCACATCGTAAGTAGGTATTGAGCGTAACCAAAATAATTCATATTTATGTTTGGGATTTAAGTGCTCCCAAAATGAAATGGCGCCTACTTTAAATATATCAACCTCACATTACTCGACGGATAAATTGAGATCAACTATTCCTTCTAAAACTTTTGATTTATAATAGTTGACTTTTCGTATTTACTTGGCATTTTGCCTTTTAGGTGTCTCCGGAACAGTTTTAAGGCATTCCGGAACAGTCACAGTCACAGCAAATATCAGATATTTTTAGATGTTTTATTTTTCAATTTTCAACGCGGACGAAGTCGTGGACATCAGCTAGATTTTAATATATAAAGGAGTTATTTAATTGACATCATCAATACTAATAATAAATCTGTAAGGGTTGGTCAAGAAGTAAGTTACTTTGTTTTCAGAGTAAACATAAAAAAAATAAAAAAAAATATATTCACCCTTACATAATTCAAAAATTCAAAAAGTGCTTAATATGCCTTAATGTCATTAGTAAATTCCTCTCGGTTTTGCACGTGCGATACCAAATATATGACGCGTTCCATTGCTCGTTCGGCATTCGCTATTTCAGGCTCATAACTGGGTTAATATAATTTTGCGCGTTTCATGCACCTAACCTACAATGTTGCGTCATTTTAAATTACACACCCATAAATCACTAGGAAGTATGAGAAACTTTGTTCATTGAGTGCATATGATGCACTCTACTAGCTAGGCAATATTATGTTACGGATCAACTGCATTCGGGCGAATATTTGATTCGAAATTTGGCAATTCGAAAAATGTCCAATATATAGGATAGATAAGGTTTGTGAAATGTGTGTGTAAAAAATATAACTCATGAATTCCACCTTTCCTAATATTTTAATTTTGTTCGCAAATGTAAGAAACTTATTTACCATGTCATTGCAAATGCGTACCGTCCAAGTTCAACGATCCCAATCGGTGTGTCCCGAAAAAACAAAGACCAACGGTGTGTATATTTACTCGCCTCGAGTTGATACGATGCCAGATAAACAAAAATCCACATACGTATTAAACATAATGTAAACTATATTTAATCACATTTTTTCGCTTCTTAAAGTTTATGGACACCTTTAATATCCCACTCCAATTATTGTCCAGAACATTTCATTATACGCTTGACAGAATTTTACGGGTTCAGGCAGGACAACATTTGCTAGTATATCTACCTCTATAATATAAAAATTACGTGTCACATGTTTGTCGCCTATGGACTCCTAAATTACTGGACCGATTTTGATAAAACTTCGTAACTATGTGTAATTTTTGGTCCAACTTAAAAGATAGGATATATAAATTGCACTCCGGGCGAAGCCGGAAGCGGGTCACCAGTCCGTACTAATATTATAAATGCGAAAGTTTGTATGGATGTTTGTTACTCTTTCACGCAAAAACTACTGAACCTATCATCATGAAATTTTGCATACACGTTGTCTGGGACACCAAAAAGGACATAGGGTACCTTTCATCGTTCAACGCGGACGAAGTCGCGGGCACCAGCGATATTATATATTAATAGTAATGGCAGAGCACACTGCGCTTAGACTGCCGCTCTTCGTGAGGTCCCCCGAGATGGCTGGCGTACCTCCACTTTCGGGTACGCCGAGGTGTAGCCCTCCCTGTCATGTGTCGTAAACACCTCGCGACCAGCCCATCAACGGCCGCGCTAAAAAATTGTTGGGTTTTAGCTTGTAGGAATCCGGAATAACCCCGCAGTGCCGGGTATCCATTCTCAACGTTAAAATATAAAAAGGGCCACACTGCGCTTCGCAGTCACAGTCACAAATTGGGCAGCCCGTCTAACAGCAGTAACCACCCGTACAGAAGACTTGTTGTGTTTCGATGAGTGAGTAAAGGATGCCAGAGCCATAATCACCTGTGGCGCTTGTGGGTCTGACATATTATATAGATTTAGGGCCTCTTTCACAAACTACATGTAAAGTGTTGATTAGTTACTTTTAGGAATCATTTTCTGTTATATTGAATTATGCACTCGGTTTACTGCATCATTAGATAGCCGATTTTTTTTAATTATTTTCTATTTAATGTTTGGGACGTTTACCGTACAAACAAAGGTATATCAGCTCCATTATCCCCGGGTGACTTTAAATGACAGTTTAGCCTATGTGACGTTTGTAAAAGAGGCGCTTAGATATACTACCGGTCTGACACATAATTAGTTAGCTTAACACACGTTGACGACACGTTTGGTCTAGTCGCTACTAACCCTAACCCTAGTCGCTACTATAAACGGTCGCGGGTTCGAATCCCGCTAGGGGCAAATGTTTAAGTGTTAACGTTTTACCTTTGTAACTGAGTCATGGATGTTTTGTATTTATAATATATTTTTTTGTATTTACAAAAAGTTGCTTACCGTGGAACTAGATGGTGTTGTGTGGAATGTGTGTAGATATTTATTTATTAAATATTTATTCATAACAGTGTTAATTGTAAAACGTCTCTAACAAAATTGAAGTCAGTCTGGTGAAATGTTATTTTTGAAATATGTTATTTCAAAATGCTCTTTAAACGTTTCAATTTGTTAAATGGTGATAGCTCTTTGTCCGTTTTACTACATTTTTATTGTAAGCTCTTGCGGTGAAGTCCCATAAAATCGTATTGGAAAAAGACCTTTCGTTCAAATTATTACAAAGTTTCAAAACATTGGCAACAATGATTAAGATTTCGTTCTTTTTCTTGTTATTTATTGAGTACTAGTGACCTCCACACACGGATTCGCGCGGATGCAATTTTTGTCTGCAAATAACTGAGTTATTTACCCAGTTAAAGGAACAACATAACGTTAAATTTAATAATAATGAAACCTAACCCGTGGAATGTTACGGTTTTTTAATTAGGTAATGCTATATCATTAAAAATAATTTTAATGAAAGGTAGAGATAGCAGAAAATTTCCGCTTACGACAATAATATTGTCTCTAAACCAGTTTCGAGAACAGCAATATAATTCTTCTTCCGAAACCGGTTGTTAAATAGATAAATATTAACTAGATACTGTTTAGGAAACTAGTATTCCGTAATAAAAATATATACTTCCGGTTTGTATACAGAAGTTGAAATGAAGAAGCCATTTCGACCTCAATCTTTATATTTAACTAGTATATGCCCGCGACTTCGCCGGTATCCGATCGCTACCAAACTTCACAGGAACACCCGCTGGACGCTGGTTCAGCGGTTTTGGAGACATACAGAGGCATACAAACACACATAGCCTACAATTAAATATAAAGATTAAAATTGCCACAAGTCGCCTATAATGATCTAAATAAGACTAAGGGCCTCTTTCACAAACTACATGTAGAGTGTTGATTAATTACTTTTAGAAATCATTTTTGTTCGGTTTACTGCATCATTCAATAGCCGAATTTTTTTTGTTATTTTCTATTTAATGTTTGGGACGTTTACCGTACAAACATAAAGGCATATCAGCTCCATTATCCCCGGTTACCGGTGACTTTAAATGACAATTTGGCCTACTTTACGTTTGTGAACGAGGCGCTGAGAAATTTGTTAGTAAATTATAACCAAAATTTTATAGCCGTAATTCGCTTAGTGATTTTTACAGAAAAAAATCCCACTCATGCATCTTCAAAAATTCTTTTTGAAAATTTCTCATCAACTCTAAATGGAATTATTCTCTAAAATACAAGAAACTTTCAGTCCCCGGAGAACCGCTAGTTAAACTAAGCGGTTAAAGTTTACTGGAAAGTTAAACTCGGTTGGTTATACATTGAATGATGTTGCAAAGTAAACATAATTCTTACCTACATTAAATATATGGAAGTATAATATTATGTACTAACTGTATAATATTAGCACGCGACTTCGTACGTGTTGTTGGTCGTTTTTTCAAAATCCTAAATGAACTTCTCATTTTTCCAGGAAGGTAATCTGTGTGTCGAATTTCATAGTAATCTTGTGAATCTTGTGATTTTTTTTATGTATTACGTCTATTGAGTATTATTTTCATCAAACTACTACAACATGGAACCCGCGTTGCTTACAAAACACTACGAATTTTATGGAACATTTAAAAGTGACATATGCGTAGAGCATGAACTCTCATTTAAAACAAAACAAAACAAAACAAACATAATAATAAGTACATATTTTAAATTAAATGTGACTTTACGTCAACCCATTAGAGTTTAAAATGAAATAGTAGAAGTTGATCGTTACTACCTTTTACCATTGACGCGTGAAGGCAAGAGTCCGCCATGATTCTGTCAAAGGCGTTCTTTTTATGTGCCGCTTTGGCATTTGTGACGCAAATTCCATTGTAGTATTTCGATGATTATTTAAAAAAAGCACAAAGCAATCTAATATATTGCTTTCTGTGAGAGTTTGAATCTTGAGTTCTTGAGTAGTTGAGTTGAGTTGAGTGTAGAGTTTAAAGCTAATATTTATTTAATCGTAAAACAGCTTTTAATAAATCGTAAAGCTAACAAAAATATTATTATAGCGATGTTTTTGAATCTCTGCATTCATAAACTACGACCTTGCTCTGAATTGCTACCAAATGATACTCGTACTACAAGATTATCTGTTGTATTTATAAAACATGTCTGTTTAATTTTAACTTTACATTTTATCTGACGCGTACATTTCTTTTATATCTCTTTGAAAGTTATTGTGTATTATCATGTAGGTAATAAAGAAATTCTTTTCTCTATATATCTACAATGGAGGTCTCTTTATTTATTTAAATGTTAGAAAAATCTGTTCTTACTTATATTGTTCTTGTGGAACAACCTGTAAGAGAGTAATAGGTTAATCCTGTGTTTTATCCACTAAACTGCTGAACCACTAAATGCTGAATAGTTTTTGACTGCTTTTATAATGTTAACACTAATATTAATTTTATTTTTATCCTTCTTTTCAGCCTTATTCTGACGACGATGATGACATGTCCCTTGAAGATGTGCATATAGGACCGTCGAAGGACGATTCCTCTCTAGAGAAGCTTGGAGACTTGACAGTTCTTGAAAATGTTGATGATTTGGACGATGATGACGATGACACGTATGATGATAATGATGACGATCTAGTCGAGAGCGGAGACTATTATGTTGACTACGACAAATTATTATCTAGAGGAGATAAGGTATTTTGTAACGATTTTAACTTGAAGTCGCCTTGAAGTAGATTTGTGTCGTTCATTGTAAAAGTGAATTATCTCCATGTAACTGAATTTTAGAATAACGAGCTTTTTGCGAATTATAGTGTTTTCATCTATGGGATTTTAATGCAACTATTGGAGTTACTTCACTTTTATATTGAAAGATATGACTAAATGTGATACCATTAGGCAAGAAAAGATGTTTTTAAAAATAGGGAGTTAAACCACTTTTACAATGAACGACACATTTCGTGGTGGTTCTTCTGTAAGGGGTAGTACAGACGGGCTGCTCAAATGATTGAAAACGCAGTGTGCCCTGCCTGGTAGAAAGAAAACAGAAGTAATTACTTTCCTACGTATAAGTAATAACTTTAAGTGAAACACCTTGAGAACACGCTCTTAACGTTTACAAAGGTTTATTGTTTGTTTGCGAGATTGAAATTGTAAATGCCCTTTTAGAAGTAAATCCTTTGGTCAAAGTGTTTCGACTTCAAAGGAAAGATTTCCTTTTGACCTCAACTTATAGGGATTTGTTTAGAGGGCTAGGCTTCACTAAAGTCGCTGTTCATGGGAATTGTTAACATTCTTCACTAAGCTGTATTTGCATATTTATTCATTGCTAAATTTATTTGTTTTCTATATTAATTAAACAGTTTAAGCATTTTTGACAAATATTTGAACAAGATTTATAATAAAACTGCGATATTTTACTTAATTAAATTGCTTTCGGAATAACAATTAATAAGGGTTATTGGTAAAACTCATAATAAAATCTGCATTTAATTAGCAAAGATTTAAATTACAGATGCACCCTGTGCTTCTGAAAACTGTCCACGAATATGTCTGTGTGCGTAACATTTCACACATTCGTTCGTTTCTTGAATTATGAGAACACTTTCTGAAGGCACAGGAAGGCATTTTTAAAGGTAAACGAACCTAATTAGCAAAATAAAACCGCTCACTACTTTCTACAAGCGACTAGCGGGAAGAGTGAGCTCACTCTTCTCAACGATGACACATTTTCTCCCGCCTGAAGTATGGCAAGGGCGCATCTGTGTTTTAAATCTTTGTTAATTAAGGTATGGCGGGACATTGACTGCCCGTAGCAACAATTAAGGGGATTTGCAAGTGCGCTGCCGACCATGTAAGGATAAAGTTTATTATAAACTTAGGATTATTATAAGTTTATTATAAAGTATAGGATAAGTGTTATTATAGGTGCTCTAATATGGACTGCCTGGCTTCACGCCACCCAAATTTAATTAGAACTGCCTATATAAGGTTATGCCATTATTTTCTGTTTTATTTGTGCAAATAATATTTGTATATTTAACACAGATGGACAAGTCAAACACGGTAGTTCTGAAGGCTGATTACAGCGGCCCCACGTTGTATTTGAGCAAAAGCAAGGAAGAACTCAGCGATCTCAAAAGGAAACTCAATGAAAATCCTGAGGATCCAGACATAGGTAGGTTTCAAACAGGTATTTCTTACAGTCCATAGTTGCTTAAAGATATCACTAATCGAAACTTCAAAACTATTAATCGCCTTTAGACCTATGCTATAATCACTTGGAGACCTGTGTTAGAATTAATTTCTCTTCGTTTTATTGGATATACCTCAACAGGCTAGCGAGATGGGCTTTTTATTTTAGACTAGTTAGCGCCCGCGACTTCGTCCGCGTTGAAAAAGAAAAAGTAGCCTATCCTGTGGGGACGTCTAAATGTTTATCTACCAAGTTTCATGAAAATCAGTTAATTCGTTTAAGAGTTATAGAGGAACATACATACATACATACATACATACATACATACATACATACATACATACATACATACATACAGAAAAAAATTCTAAAAATCGTTAATTTAGCTTCAGTATCATGTATACAGCCTATAAACAAGATATTTCTGAAAACTAAGTAACTTACTCCATGACCGACCCTTACAGATTTATTATTAGTATTGATGATAATTACACAAAGAATTAGAAATATTAAGCCGTATTGTATAAATATTGAGAGGATCTCAAGGCTCAATATATAAAACAGTAGAAATATATGGGAGAAACAGACATTTGGCGTATAAAATAATTAAAAAAAATTGAAGGACATGAATGAGATAATATTTTCTTTATCTAAACTAGCTACAATTATTGTGTAACCTAAAAACTGTGACTATTATTAAAATTATATAATATTATAGCATATATTATTATGTAAATAAACAAATTATGTCTTTCAAGAGCCCTTGAACAATTTACTAATTGATCTAAAATTAGAAATACACGTTGATTTTCTTCTATTTGGTATTTACAAGCAATAAGTTCTCTCGATTAATTAAGAGAGATTAATTAGCTTTTCCATTTCACAGCGCTCACGTTCCCAGGGGCAACGGAGGAGACGCCTCAGGCGGCAGCCGATAAGGGCGCTACAGACATACGGAACAAACGCAGCGTTCCTCGAGACGCAGACGGCGAACGTTTTTCAGCCGTTCCGAGAACTCTAACTAAGACTGAAGAGAGGTGTGTACTTAGTTGTTATAATTTTTTTGCAAGTTATCGATAGTTTTCTATGCTTTCCAAATTCTGAAAGACTATCTAAGTAAAGTCAGTCATCCAGACTCAGAAAAGAACTATCACACACACTCTATAAGTTCATAATACCTGGTTGTTGATGACTAAGTCTTTGCTGAAAAGAGACTGCAATATTGACAACATTATATAGTTTCAATACACATGCATTCATATTTCATTGCCGTAGCCCATAAATATTACATGCACTGCACCAATAAGTTCACATTGCACAACAATATTATAATAATAAATAATATAACATAATAACAAAACAATAAATTACTATTCTACTTATTTGTCCACCAACTCAATTCAGTACAATATTCAGTATTTATTGCAAAGCACCAAAGATTTAAATGGAGAGATGCGGCATTACTAGCGAAAGTGTGTTACAAAATACAACATACATTATACTAAAGACAAAAGTATTTCTAACACTTTTAAACACAGACAACATATTCCTTACTTCAAACGTAACTGTGACGATAGCGACGCTCTCAACAAGCGACCGTCACTCACTGTAGCTGGCGTGCAACTGTAGTTGGGTTGAGCGCCTGCGATTGCGCCGCATCTTTCGATTTAAATCTTTGCAAAGCACGATATAAGCTCGCATGTCAGCGACATCTGTTGGTAGTTTTTAGAATTAAATTATAAGATCAATGATGCGGTTCAATGAAAATTTTGTATTGTAATAAAGCGTAACAAGTATGTTGTTCCTATTATTATGTATGTATAACGCTATGTAGGTATATATAGCTTAACTTATTTAGATAAACTTTAACTATAAACACTTTGATACATAAACATTATTAAGTTGCTCATATACATTATTTTTGTCAGGCATTAATTTATTTCTTTTTTTTTTAATAGCAAAAATCTGATTTTGTAGGTATTACAAAATATGTAATTATATAAGATAATCTGTTTATCCTATGTATAAGATCCCTCACTGGGATAATAATTTGAATATTGCCTGAAAAATTTCATCAAAAATCGGTTGAGCGGTTTATAGTCCATAGGAAACATACAATAGTTTTAAATAAATCTAATAAAATTAAATATATTGACATGACTATCGAGATTATGTAAGTAGGCACATTTTGTGGTGGTTGAATAATCCTTGTGAGACTTATCAGGTTTCTTCACCTCACAATTCAACAGCTAATTAGTCTTATATTACGCACATTTGGTTGCCTGTAGCAATTTTCTTATGTCAAGGAAATTAATTTAGACGGTTTCATAAGTTAATTAATTAAATCTAAACCAATATATAAAGCTGAAGAGTTTGTTTGGTTGTACGCGCTAATCTCAGGAACTACTGGTTCGAAATGAAAAATTCTTTATGCGGATAGTCCATTTATCGAGGAAGGCTTCAGGCATAAAAATGAAAATATATATTATCCTTGTTTAGATTAACGCCATCTATCGTTCAGTGGCAGAACTATTAAGACAAACAGATTAACGCCATCTATCTTTCAGTGGGAGAACTATTAAGACAAACAGATTAACGCCATCTATCTTTCAGTGGGAGAACTATTAAGACAAACAGATTAACGCCATCTATCTTTCAGTGGCAGAACTATTAAGACAAACAGATTAACGCCATCTATCTTTCAGTGGCAGAAGTATTAAGACAAACAGATTAACGCCATCTATCTTTCAGTGGCAGAACTATTAAGACAAATAGCTTTGACTCAACAAGTCGACTGCTCACCGCGAGAGGGCTTTAGGCTATATAACATTTTGAACGCGGACGAAGTCGCGGGCATCAGCTAGTATAATAATAATATGTTAATACATTTTCTTAATTCTAAAACTATATTATTTTCTAAACATGTTGAAACTTCAAACAATGAAAACATTAAAAATGTAAAAAACATCAGACTATAAAAAATATTATTTTGATAGGCAGAGTATACACTGTGATTCGCAGTCAAAATAATTTCGAAGTCATAATCATATGTTTTTAAAAATGTTTCTGTTAAACAGTATGAACATATTTGATGTGACGAAGTTTGTAACAGTACTAAATGAAGTAGGTACTTTACCTACTTACGAGGAAACATTTCCTTACCAAATATTAATTGTGTTCAGACGTTGTCACGTGGCAACCGTCTAAAATATTAAATTTCACTCTTTACCTTCATCAGCTCAAAGAAGTCGATCTTTAACAAAACAAGTACACTTCTTGTTAGCTCTCTTGAAAGTTCTAGCTTAATTGCAAAACTCGACAAGGACGTCGCATTTAAGTCCCTTTGTCCCTTTGACTATAGCTTCGTACACCTACGCTAAACCTATTGTTAAAGTACAAGAATCATCCATTAATAAAGTACAAGGAACTTTATAAGATGTCGAATTAAGACGCGTAATACACTTGAATGTTATAATATTTTGACATATAATATTTTGAATATGTAAAAATTTAACTTTCGTATGTAATTGTCCACAAATAAAACACTAAAAGTTATCTAGTTTATCTAATTTAATTTTAATTTTTAATCTTAATTTTAATTGAAAGTAAACGATAAACGACGCCAACCCTATAACTTCAGCTTTAAATATTCTATATCTTTTCGTAAGTTTAAAAAGCTTAAACATAAATATCATGTAATACAAAGTAGCATAATTTTATGTCGTTTTCTGTAGTATCACTACTTTTACTACTTAATTCCCCAGTTATCTTTTTGAAATGTATAAGTTTTTCTCATAGCTGACTTTTTTATATTTGAGCTAATTCGTAATTTATAATACGTATAATATATCACATTTATATTTCAGACGTAAAACTAAGAAATTTGTGGCTAACGAAGAGTCAACAAAAGCGCCACACCCTGTCTCTAGAATAGCAAGAAACATTGACGATGAGGTAAATAGAAAACTGTGTTATTTTCTTCGCTCTTATTGTATTAAGAAGACGTTTTAGTAATCCGATATTGTAGGTAGGTGTATTGTGAAATAACTTGAAACGTGTCCGCCCACGCAGTCACACTGTCACACGTCAGTCGGCTATTATACTCGTAACGTGGATTTCTTTAGCCAAATGTGCCAAATCTCAGCATGAATTGTTTTGCCTGTTTTCAGTATTATGGAAGGCCTTTCATCGCAGCTCACTTCCACGGAAATACATCGCATCTCAGCCCGGAGATTCATGAACATTATAAAGGTAATATACATCGAAATACTACAATGGAATTTGCGTCACAAATGCCAAAGCGGCACATAAAAAGAACGCCTTTGACTGAATCATGGCGGACTCTTGCCTTCACGCGTCAATGGTAAAAGGTAGTAATGATCAATTTCTACTATTTCATTTTAATCTCTAATGGGTTGACGTAGTCACATTTTCTTTAAATTACGTACTTATTATTACGTTTATTTTGTTTTGTTTTAAATGACAGTTCATGCTCTACGCATATGTCACTTTTAAATGTTCCATAAAATTCGTAGTGTTTTGTATGGCACGCGGGTTCCATGTTGTAGTAGTTTGATGGTAATCAATACTAATAATAAATCTGTAAGGGTTGGTCATGGAGTAAGTTACTTTGTTTTCAGAGATATCGTGTTTATAGGCTCTATACATGATACTGAAACTAAATTGACCATTTTTACAATTTTTTTCTGTATGCATGTATGTATGTATGTTCCTCCATAACTCTTAAACGAATTAATTGATTTTCATGAAATTTGGTAGATAAACATTTAGACGGGACACAGGATAGGCTACTTTTTTTCTTTTTCAAAGCGGACGAAGTCGCGGGCGCCAACTAGTATATTATAAATGTGAAAGTAGATAACTCTCTATGCTATGTCTGTCAAACTTTTTCGCGCCTTAACTGCTCAACCGAACATCATAAAATTTTGCATGCACATTGTCAGGTGTACAGTGTTTTTCTGAGGGATAATAAAAATAAAAATCAAACGCATAGCAAAACTGTTACAGCAATAAAAATTTAATAAATTTTTGCTCATATAGTTAGGTATTTTGTCAACCGTTATATATTGCTGCTTAAAATAAAAAGTGCCACAAATCAAAATTACACTTTTTACAGCTTTTTTCGAGTTAATCGAAAAAAAAATTTTTTGTCTATTTTTTTCCTATTAGATATATCAAATATATGCATATTATACATCGTTAGAAGCGTATTTTTATGTAGCATTAAATGTTTTAAGTACTTTTATAATAAACTGAATACTAGAGGAGAATAAGCATATAAGTTACTTTTGAATATGTAAAAAGGGATCAAAATATACTAAATATGCAATAAAACAACCATAAAGTCTTTTTGCAACATACAATATGAAGGATTGTGATTGTATTTTTGCAATAAAAACATTTTTGGATTTTTTTGTTTTATGGCCCTTTAGTTTTTAAGCAGCGATATATTTTTTATTTTTCAACACGAACGAAGTCACGGACACCAGATTGATATTGAGCACAAACTTTAGGCAAATTTGTGTATATTTAATTTAAGTCATAATCAGAAGTGAGTAAGAGTACCTAATCGTGTTGGACACATCTGTGGGCGGATGTCATGGAAATTCAGTATCAAACTATAAACCGTGTCTTCTTGTATTATAAAGACAATGACAATACATGACTAAGTATCTTCACAACTCTTTACCAATAGTGAATAACTTAAAATCTAGATACTTAGTTATGTATTTTCTTAAATCCACTATTAATATGGACCCTTTCGTTAAATCCACTATTAATATGCATTATAAATTCAAGTTATTTAGCCCTTGGTAATACACAAATCTAGATTTTATGCTAAATATTTTAATAGACACTAAAATTAGGTAATTATTATTCATTACCTGTAACAGTCACTATACAAACTTATATTAGCATTGGTGATAAATAAAAAAATACACATTTTATTTTAGTGTCTATATAGTAATAAAAATTCTGATTAATAAAAATAATTTACTATTAATATCGGTCCAAATTTTATAATAAAATATATACCTCCTTCCAGCTTCGCCCGGGATGCAATTTTTCATATACACAAACCTTGTTCATCCCTCTTTTCATACAGAACGCGGAAAACGACTTCATGTTATACTAATATATGTCAGATAATATTATATTACTAGCTGGTGCCTGCGACTTCGTCCGCGTTGAAAAAGAAAAAAGTAGCCTATCCTGTGTCCCGTACGTCTAAATTTTTATCTACCAAGTTTCACGAAAATCAGTTGCTTCGTTTAAGAGTTATGTAGGAACATTCTTTATTTATTTACAATTGTTAATAATAACTACACTAAATAAAAAACAAAACTTACTATTAAACCTAAAACTAGAAACCTTAAAAAAAATATATATATATATAATATAATACCTAAAATATATTATTAAAAGGAGTCCCTTTGGGCAAGGTTCCGAAGATACTGGCAGCGTTCCCCCTTTGAATGGCTAGACTAATTCTTTGTCCGAGGTAGCTGCCAGCTCTTCGGTCTCCTGTGATGTCGACTAACCTTTTTGATATTTCTTTAAAAAGCCTTATAGCGCTAGGACCCCACGGACCAAGGGTCTCGACACCGAATGGGACAAAATCATATTCGGAGCCTAGACCCTTGTATTTGAATGTTTTAGATTTTTCAATCGCTTCACAAGCCGCACCAGCTCTGTTGTTGGTTCCATGTAGATGGGAAGGGGCCAGCGTGTCTGAACAGGTTGCATCCCATACCAGCACCCGGCCCATCTTCCATGGAATCAAACTCATACCGTCCGGTCTCTTGCCATCGTCTCTTGCAATACCAGTCGGCTCAAGTAGACTTGGCACGTTGACGGTGGCAAGGGACCGGCGGATGATATCGTTAAGTGCGGCATGTCTCGAGAAGCGGCCTGCACTTTTTTGGCATGACAGTCCGTGATGTCCTAGCTTGTCGACATCACTGCCACAGGGACATTTATGAGGAGCGCAGACCGGAACCCCAAGCCGTAGACAGGTTGCGATTCGGAGCGTGTCAGGCTCAAGAAATGTTCCTGTATTTGACGAAGGGTACGCGTGAAGCCAGTAGCCGGCCTCATGCATACCCACGGCCAAAAGCCTGGCACGCGCCGAACCTGTACTACAGCTCAAAAGATTGTCATAAGTCAATTTACAGTTTATGTCGTCCCAGCTCCTCTGTGAATTTGGAGAAATTGGAAAATTTTGACCTGGGCATGCAATTAAGAAAGCGTTTCTAGCTTCTTCCAAGCCAGCAATCTCAAAGTTTGAAGGGGATGCCCTTAAAATTTTACTTATGAGATTTGCTGAACTATGGACAGAAGATAGGAAGGCTGGTAAAGCGACACTGGAAATTTTGCGAATCCCTAAACCACCATAACGGATGGGTAGGGATGCTTGGGTCCAAGATTGCTCGTTCAGCTGCATATTAAGAATCGATTCTAAGCTAATTTTGATTAAGTCGTCTACTTGTGACAAAAGATGTAGGTGATTCCAAAAGGAGCAGCAACGGAGCACATATGTAAATTTTGGGACGAAAAGACAGAATTTTAAGATGCAAAGTGCATAATGTGGACTAATTTCAAGGAGACGGTCAGCTTGAACATACTTACATACAGAAAAAAATTCTAAAAATCGTCAATTTAGTTTCAGTATCATGTATAGAGCCTATAAACACGATATCTCTGAAAACAAAGTAACTTACTCCATTACCAACCCTTACAGATTTATTATTAGTGTTGATTGATTATATTATATTATATTATATTATATTATATTATATTATATTATATTATATTATATTATATTATATTATATTATATTATATTATATTATATTATATTATATTATATTATATTATATTATATTATATTATATTATATTATATTATATTATATTATATTATATTATATTATATTATATTATATTATATTATATTATATTATATTATATTATATTATATTATATTATATTATATTATATTATATTATATTATATTATATTATATTATATTATATTATATTATATTATATATATATATTATATATATTATTATATTATATTATAATAATTTATAAATATTTTAATATAAATTGGTTATTTTTTGCATTTCCAGGTAACGGGTTAGTGCGTGTATCTCACGGCGCTGCTCACGACGTGTGGTTTCCCGCACCATGGACGCTTGCGTCGCCACACCCCCGACCCACCCTCACACGAAATGGCCATGTCCATGTGCACCACACCGGTGTCTACCTCGTGTATGTACAGGTCAGTATTACTTTTATCTGATACTACTCAAGTATCTATATGACCGATAGTCATACAGTCCCACCAAGGTAGTGGGACCACGAGCCCATGTTATGAGCGACAGTTGTCTTGCGATCTGTATTATTAACTAACTGTTGCACGCGATTTCGTCCGTTTAACTTTATAAAATATGATAGTCTACGTTACTCGCTGATAATGACCGATTTAAAAAAAATCTTTTAAAAAGGCTACGTAGCCTTCTATAGGTAAAAGATTTTTTTAAATCGGTCCAGTAGTTTTTGTCCTTATTAAATACAAACAAAAATACAAAAATACAAATCTTTTTTATAATACAAAAAAGTTTTTTTATAAGTAAAATTATAGATAATAAATCTTAGTTATTAAAATACATAGAAATGTTAAATTGCGATGTAAAAAACTGTGTTTATTTTTACAACTCATATTACACACAAGAAAAAAATTGTTACTAGGCGAAAATTTAGTTTATTTCACAACATAGTCTCATATATATAGCTGACGGCGTCATTAATCTCCGAAGCGGTGTTTTGGAACAGCCGTCAGTGTGTAATATTTTATGACACGCTGGATTTACATAATATCAGGTTACCTACCCGTCATCTCCTGTTTATTAGACTAGAAGTTTATGAAGAATAATAAGGCAAAGAGGGAATTTATATTAACAACTAGCGACCAGCCCACGGCTTCGTACGGTTTTTTTAAAGTTGAGGTCTAAAGACAGGCTGATAGTCCAATTGATGGTAGGTGTTTACCGTCGCCATCGTTGGCCGTCATAACGATAAGAGATTTTGGAAGGAATAGGGAAGTTAATGCCGCTAGTCGGACTGTTCAAATTGACTGCGGAACGCAACGTTCCCTCCCTGTCACTTCTTTCCTGAGCACAGATTTCCAAAGTTGACCATGCCGGGAATCAAACCCGGTATACCCCTGAGACAGGCACCATAACCACTTGACCAATGGACTCGTCAAATATTTGGAAAATGACTGTAAATCTACCTTATATAAGCTGCTGCCCGCGACTTCGCCCGCGTAACTTTGTATATTATATACTAAAACCTCCCTCGAGAACCACTCTATCCATTGGTAAAAACAGCATAAAAATCTGTGTAGTAGTTTTTGAGTTTATCGCGAACAGACAGAGTTTATAAACAGAGTTTATAATATGTAGTGACTAACTAATCTGAATATCTCACTAATGAAAATCTTAATAATTGATTTCAGGTATACTACTTAGATACGCACGACATAATATCGTGGGTGTTGCACCGCACAAATCCCGATACAGAAGGGCGCGATACTCTGCTTCAGTGCGCTCAATCCTCGTACACTAGTGAACCAGTGGAGAAACCGAACTCATGTTTCTCTGCTTCAGCTCTCTTCCTCAAAGCAGGTGATAGACTAGCAGTCAGGAACACAGGAGGTGATAGACATTCTCTCATGCAATCCGAGAAGAGTTTCATTGGTCTTATCAAATTGGCTGATGCTAAAGCAGCAGATGACAACGAACTGTAGATAACTGGTTTTTTTTTACCAAATCATGTGTATTTTTAATTTAAAGTAAACATAAAATGCTATTAATTAAAACTTGGTTCAGTAAATTAATGAATATTTGATAACCAATTCACTTTAATGATCAAAGTAAGGAAACACGAGTTATTTGCGATAATTTTGATTTGTTTACAGGGAAAAGCAATTACATAAAGTGCTAATAGCTAATATTTACACTTCACTGGAATTATAAATTCAAATATTTATTTAGAAGAAAGTAAAATAAACTTTTTTTTACTGTTGCTAAATAAACCAAGCAAAAAAAAAATATTCGGTACATGTGAATATTAGGTACATGTTATTTGGAAAGTATTTCTTGTCTTCAAGAGCTTGATTGATCAATTAAAATTTTATGAGTGATATTAAGATATTTAGTGAAACAAGTGCCATTTTGAATACGGATGTATTTAGCTGTTTTTAAGTAAATATTTACCGTTTGGTAACTGTTTTTTATTATATTTTTTACTGGTGTAAGTGCTCCTGTCCAATATAAAAATGACGTCATAGCATATACTGTTTGATCAAATATTGGTTGATCCAATGGCACAGCACAAGTTCTCAGGACGAGAGCGGAGAGGTGGGAGAGGGGTTCGCATTCCGACTAGGTGCCGAGTAAATTGGGTCGAGTATTGCATAAATTTTTACCATAAATTGTCTCAAAAAGAGTTTGTAAAATTTAATGAAATAAAACAAAACTTTTCATAATTTAAACTATTAGGGCCTCTTTCACGAACTACAAGTAAAGGGTTGATTACTTACTTTTAGAAATCATTTTCTGTTATATTGAATTATGCACTAGGTTTACTGCATCATTCGATAGCCGATTTTTTTTAATTATTTTCTATTTAATGTTTGGGACGTTTACCGTACAAACAAAGGTATATCAGCTAAATTATTCCCGGTTACCGGTGACTTTAAATGACAGTTTGGCCTAATTGACGTTTGTGAAATAGGCACTTATTATATTGTTTTCTTTTTTTTTGAAAAATATAATTTACCGTCAACAAATATTAAAACAAATATCGACGGATGTAAGTTTAGTATAAAATTATGCTCCATTTATTCATGAATTGAAAAATTCATTAGTATGGAAATCGAAACCACCTTCACATAGATTAACCGTAATACCCACAAACCATATAAATTAATTGATAAACATTAAAAAAGCCTAAATATAAGCCTAAATAGATATATTATATGCTATTTTGACAGTGAGCAAATGAATGTTCAAAGTTAGTTTCTAAGTATATTGTATACCGTGATAAATATCGAATCCGAGGTTAAAGGACAATTTAAAAAAAAACATACATTATTGTAATCGTAATACTGTAGTCGTAAAAAATTAACTTAATTTTAATAAAGCTAAAGATCTGTTATGCCATTGATAAATTTAAGTGTGCTAATTACAGTTTATTTATTCTTATGTTTATAATATTCTTAAGCTTAACATTATTAGTTGTATATCTAAATAGTTATATTAATGTTTGTGTATAAAAAATCATTACAATCTGAAAAGCATTTTATTGGAAACCACACCTAATTGTCACTTAATTTTTTATCTAAACTTGATTAATTCAAATGACACCTGTCAGCATAGTATGGAGAGAAGTAAAGTCGGGGTACGAAAACCTTCGTCAGTTTTCAAATTCATTCCTTTATCAAAAATCGTAGACTCTTAGCACTTTTTGAAACTAAAGCACTAAGCAGACAACTGACGGGCGTTTCAAATGATATGTGCGTTTTTAATGTCGACTTAAAGGTGACGAACCTTTTCTTACCCCGACTGTACGCTTAACATTAAAAGGAGTCAAAATTAAATTAAAGAAGATACGAAAGGAAACTAAAATTATCGATCAATACTAATCAATACTAAGTAAGTGTAGGTATTGTATGTATGTATGTATGTATGTTCCTCCATAACTCTTAAACGAATTAACCGATTTTCGTGAAACTTGGTAGACAAACATTTAGACGTCCGGGACACAGGATAGGCTACTTTTTTCACGCGGACGAAGTCGCGGGCGCCAGCTAGTTATCGATATAACGTACTGTTGTAATTTATTGCTAAAAGAAACACTGTACACCATACAGTAGAACTAAGGTTTATTATTATGTACATACACTATAATTAATTACTTTATAAAAACTAAAATAAAACATTCAATAAGTAAATTCAAAAATCCTTGTCATTTCGGTGACACACTCTTTAAAAACCCGCGCGCAAGGAGTTCGCGTTGGCTACACTGTATTGAAAAACTAAAATGGAGTTGGGCAAGACGTATGATGTATATGTATGATAAGAAGTTAGAAAGAAAAATGGGCTAAACGTAACGGAGTGGCGTCCGAGACAATATAAAAGGAGGAAAGGGGGACAACTTCGAAGGTGGGAATACGATTTTAAAAAGGTAGCAGAAAAAAACTGGATAATAAAGGCTCGTGATCGCAAAATGTGGAAAGCTCTAAGGGAGGCAAGCTGACCAAAACAATCTTTAAGAAAAGGCGTCAGGACTGTAATATTTCACTTTATAACGTCACTTTATAATAATATACTGTAAATTACTGTATAATATAGTAAAATTTTAAGATTGGTTATATAAAGGCTATCCTTACTAATATTATAAATGTGAATGTGAGTTTGTTTGTTTGTTACGCTTTCACGCAAAAACTACTGAACCAATCACCATGAAATTTTACATACACGTTATCTGGGACACCAGAAAGGACATAGGGTACCTTTCATCGTTCAACGCGGACGAAGTCGCGGGCACCAGCTAGTAATAAATAAATAAATAAATAGTAAAAAATAAAATTTGAATTTAGTTAAAGTTCTTCATCACTCCATTTATTTTCATTTATTTGTTGTATATTTCATTATTGAAATTGTATTATTTATTAAATATCTACGTACCTACGCACGTAGCTTCCAAGCATACTATACCTATCCTATCTACCTACGCAAAGGGTTGTTGCGTCGCGTCGTCGCTGTTCATGTAAAAGCCACGTGAAAATTTCACACTTGAATTCAGCTGAACAGTAATTGCTCACTCGTTTAATTACTGAAGAATTTCAACGTTGGTGAACCATTTAGTTTTAGATAATACTAGTTGCTGCCCGCGACTTCGCCCGTGTAACTTTGTAAATTATATACTAAAACCTTCCTCGAGAACCACTCTATCCATTGGTGAAAACAGCTTGAAAATCGGTGCAGTAGTTTTTGAGTTTATCGCGAACAGACAGACAGACGCGGCGGAGAACTTTGTTTTATAATATGTAAAGATAATATAGAATATTAATCGCATATTATGTTTGTTTATATTGAATCAATTATTAGCAAAACTATTATGAAATGATGTTCCAATTAGAAAATAAAAAAATATTAAAAGTGTACTACTTTGCTTCTTTCTTCGTCCAACTTTTCTCTTACCGTATGTCCCAGTCGCAAAATGAATAAGAGCCGTTATCCCAAGCAAATTAAGCCGAATATCGGCAATCAGGGGAAATAAATCGTGTAGTTTTGAAAATTGGTAGAATTATACTTTACAGTATCCAGATTAACATACTAAAAGTCCTCAAGGGTGGGGGTTGTGCTGAGGGTGTAAGGGGGGGTTGAAGGTACCTTTTTTGAGGTTTTTGCTCATATCGCGAATATCTGTAGGAATAGCATTATGATTACTTCTGACAAAAGTTTCTACATGAAATTGTCTACAAATTTAGATATATACATATTTACTCTACGATCAATACTTTAGGGACTACAGGCTGTGTAAGTTTACAGAGATACAAAAATAGACGATTTCAGCAAACGGTGTCGTTTTTTTTTTCGGCTTTGTTTATCGCCATTTTTAGTTTAGAATAAGCAAGCTTAGTCATCTGCCTACCCAACATAAACATAAAAATACGTCACGAAATTTATTTAAGCTAAGTGCAAACACATAAAGAAAATTGAAGAGTTAATTTTTTTCTGCTTGAAATATTTAGAGTGAGGGCGCTTCAAAGAGATTTATGTCTGAACGTTCATAACGAATTCCCTTTTGGGATTAACGAATAAAGAAAATATTAATTGCCTTTTCTGTTTGCCATGAGTCAAGATTAATTTCATAATAATTCACATGAAATTTGATTATATGTATTATTTTTCATATTTTTTTTTCGATGTAAACTCATTATAATCGTAATATTTTAAAAGATGTAATATACATATTTGTCAAAAATTGTCAAAAGAAAAACAATTAATTTTAAGTGTAACTAGGACGAACGTAAAAAATATAAATGCACATTTTTATGTCTTTATTTTTCATTAATTCATCATCTGGACATGACCGATCAGATGAAGGCTTCTATGAAAAAAAAAAAAAATTTTTGAAAACACTCTACGGCAAAAGTTTAGATATTTGGATGGAAGTTTAACCACACAATTTACAAGGCAACGACTGTCGAGTGAACTAGTTTTAGTAATAAACGAAATATCAAAACGAAGGTCAAAAGATACATTTCACATTCCCTACTGTAGAACTAATCATTCTAAAAATTCCTTCCTTCATCGTTCCAAGTATCACTACAATAAAGTTCTGAATGATATTGACATATTTTACAACAATTTGAATTCTTACAAAAAGAAAATTGGTGAATTACTTTTAAAAAAATAATTTTTATCACAGAGAATGTTCTCTTTTTTTTTCTTTTTTTGTTTTATATTTATTTATCTTTTTAATTATATAATTTTTATGATTCTTTATGCCTATTTGTATATAATTTATAATATATATTTTTAAATTTATGGCTGTATGTAATCTTAATAAATAAATAATACTTCGATTACGATCATCTATATAAGCTGAGTTAGGATAATCAAAAATCAAAATCAAAATATTTATTTATCAATTAGGTTTCTACAAGAAACTCTTATGATCGTCATTATAAATTTAAATTTACCAGGGTTTCGGAAAAAAGTAAAGATGACGATCCTGAGAAGAAACCCCGAAAGAAACTCAGGATATTATTCTTTTTGTCATCATTAAAATATAAAATACATAGCACAATTCACTTAATTTTAACAAAATTAAAGTAAATTAAACAAATATATATATATACAATTATAGTTTTTTAATACTAAACATAGTACTAGCTCCGAATCGCTTAAATCCAGGCTTCTTTGTCGCTTAAATAATCAGTGATTTTATAATGAAAATTAAAATGGAAAAGGTTTGAATGGCTATGAATTAATCTGTTTAAAAAATCAAGAATGGAAACCATGGGCGTAGCGAGGTACGGGCAAGGGGGGGCAGCTGCCCCGATAGAAGAGCGGTTGTTCTGTTAAACTGTAATTTTTACGAGCTTCATAGCTTACGACGCTTCTTATAAGACCTAAGAAAAGAAATTAATAGGCTTGAAGGCTGGCTTGTGAAATCCAACAATACGGGATATGATCTCCAAGTCTAGGCAAGAAGTGGGTTTTCTGCGAAAAATAGAAGTCTTCGAACAATATGAGCGATATAGCTGATTCTACGCGGAATGCAAATATGAGAAAGGCGCTTTCAGGATTTTTTCTGCCAATAAAAATTGCAATTGTTATTAACAAAAAACAAAAAATCTTTAAAAAATCTTACCCACAATACTATCAAAAACAATGATGAAAACAATATAAGTAATCTAGGATTTTCTTTGTCTGCCCCCCTTATATACAATCCTAGCTACGCCCATGATGGAAACGCTAGACGAACACAGTAGGTAGGTATAGAATTGAGAGGCCAGCAATTTCATTAAAGCTTTGACCCTTACATGCCTTCCGGCACTGAATTCTTTATTCGCAGTACAGACACGAAAAAAAGATGAAATAATAATATTCATAATGTAAACTCGACAAATAAAGTGCTTTATCACCCTAAGATTGAACATTCTTTGTATGTTGTAGAATGATACTTAAGGTCTGTTTTCCTTTGAAAATTCAAAGTGACAATTATGTCAATTAGTAATCAATACCTATTTCAAATCTAAGCCTTAGCGAATTTTGAAATGAAAATGTTATCGAAATTGATAAAGCACTTTTTTGGTCGGCTATACATCAGGCTTTTTATTTTATTGTATGTATAACTATTTCTTTTAGGTACTATATTAACCTAGTTATTAATATTATAAATGCGTGAGATTTTTTTTGTCGGGAAATTTCGCCCGCACGTTATCGGAAATACAGAAAAGGACATAGAAAAAAGTACTGTTGCTTAAGTATAATCGAAAATGAAAATGAAAACTCAAATCCTAACAAAATACCAACAATATAGATTGTTTTTTTTTTTTTAGCGTATAAGAAAAATACAGACAAAGCCGCAGGGAAAATCTACTTAAAAGTAATAATTAGGTATCACTTGCTCTATAGGGAAGAAATATTTTAAACCTATTAACTAAAGGTTGCACGTAAATTCAAAGGATTTAAAAATATTTATTTCTAAGCTTTGTACAAAGTATAAATATATAAACAAGGCGGCATTTTTAATTGGTCAAGTTTTGACATGAATATAAATATTCAGAGCAATTAATTTTTATAGAGCGACAACTGCAAAAGGCGTAGTAATTTACTTCATGAAAATTTCTTATTCCACGACCAGATAATAAATGAATATGAAACGCCTGTTCAAAATGCGAGGGTGCAAATAACCGGGGAGTGAAAGGTCGTGCTGCGGCCATTGAATGCTTTAGCGACGAATAAGGCCGCCTTATTTATACGAAGATATACAACACACTCATAACATTAGTATTTAAGTACATTACAGCAACTTTGAAACACATTTTGTTAACTCCTTTTTTGTTTAAGGATGGTAGACGAGTTGGCTGGGGCGCCGTGGTTCGACCGCATATACTTAGTTCGATCGATCAGACTATAATTATGAACTTTTTTCCCATATATTGGTTCGACCAATCGCACTATGTGGACTTTTGAAGTGAAAACTTCTTTAGGCGCTTTGGGCATTTTTGTGATGGGAAAAACCATTGAACTCGCAACACTTTTACCGTTACCGTAACCGACACCTCTGTTGACAATTATCAAAAGTTGTTCAAGTTTTCACTTCTGTCGGCACTCCCGGCCACTGTTTTTTTTTCCTGTTGGTCCAAATATAGTGTCGAACCACGAAGAAGCTTGATTCGATGGGTTCGATGTTAAAAATTCACAAGATAGATAGTAGGTGGCCAGTGGCCATCATCGCATTGAAACATACTCAATACAATGGAAATTGGCTTCAATATGAGAAAACGTGCTGTTATCTCATGGTGGTCTTTCGTAAGAGTTTGGCGTTGGAGCAGATCTAGTGGATCATCGAAAATAAACTATAAGTATTTTACTTTTATATTTTTTTATGTTAAGGTCGACAGACAGGCTGACGGTCCACTTGATGGTAGGTGGCTACCGTCGCCTACAACTCAAGTAACGCCATAAGTGCTACAAGTGCGCTGCCGACCATAGAAGGATTAAGGATAAGGGATAAGGAAGGGATGGGGTAATGGGCTCTGGCATCCCTTACTCACACACCGAAACACAAAAGCACATAATGCTGTTATTTCACGGTGGTATTCTGTAAGGTGGTGGGTACTGCCGCCAGACGGGCTGCCCAAATTTTATATTTCGCAAAAAAAACCACTAATGTTCCTAACATAACAACATTACAATTTTTATGTAAAAGACGGCAGATAATCTAACGGTCCACTTACAAACACAACAAAAGTGACGCTTTAGCACAATACCCACTCACCGAAATACAAAGGCGCATAGGCTGTAAATTTATTCCCATTGGTCTTTTAATGGCTGCCTAGAATGTAGCGTTCCACTACTTTTACAAAATTTTACTTACTACTTACTTAATAGGGTTTTATGAGGCGCAACTCCAATTTATCTGTTCTAAATTTTTGTGGGCGACCGACATCGAATTTTATGGAACATTTAAAAGTGACATATGCGTAGAGCATGAACTGTCATTTAAAACAAAACAAACATAATAATAAGTACGTAATTTGAAGAAAATGTGACTTTACGTCAACTAATGGGTTAAAATTTAAAATGAAATAGTAGAAGTCGATCGTTACTACCTTTTACCATTGACGCGTGAAGGCAAGAGTCCGCCATGATTCTGTCAAAGGCGTTCTTTTTACGTGCCGCTTTGGCATTTGTGACGCAAATTCCATTGTAGTAATTCGATGGCGACCGACAATAGATAAAAATTTTATTTCTTTAAAATTAATGTAAACATTAATTAATGTCGCGGCTCGTTGTAAAAGTGAAGACACGTCAAATAAGGTTCATTAGAAAATGTTGTGTCAACAAGAGTTTTCTCATACGAAACGTTTGAGACTCGTAAAAATGAAGCGTCAAACGAAGTTACAAGGGTACGTTGAATTCCTTATAAAGTGTTTGGGACTTTATTATTATAGAGCATTGTGAAAGTGACAGAAAACGAATAAAGTCAACCGAGCGAAATAAATTTCCGAGTAATTATTCTGCAGACATCTAGTAGGTACTTACGTATTGATGGAAAAAAACATTTCAGTACTGCTCATAACTTTCCCAGAGGCATTATGAACATTTTCTAAATGAAATCAAATAACTGGACAAACAATGTTACATTTATTATGTTATTATGTTACATTTATATGTTTATACCGCGACTTTGTCTCCGTATTTATTATTAAAGTAATAGCCTATATATTTCTTATTCAGTAAAGTTTTTATTTTTTATTGTCTTACGGTTTTTTTTAAATAAAAATAAAATATTCAAAGTGACAAAAATATATGAGCAATAAAGACTTTTATAACGACAAAGAAAATGGGGTACGGATGAAGTCACAGGCAAAAGCTAGTACAACAATATAATATATTTACAAAAACCTTATCCTTTCATATTATGAAACAAAGTCCTCCGCCGCGTCTATCTGTGTCTGTTCGCGAAAAACTCAAAAACTACTACACCGATTTTCATGCTGTTTTAACCAATGGATAGAGTGGTTCTCGACGAAGGTTTTAGTATATAATTTACAAAGTTACGCAGGCGAAGTCGCGGGCAGCAGCTAGTAATAAAACTATGTACGAATTCCTCGATGTACAGTACAGTTTTTCTGGCTAGCGCTCCGGTAAAGCTCCGGTATCGCCCGCCCTCAGTATCGATCGCGTTTGTTATATAACCTCGCCCCTCGTTCACCTACCCTCACTCCGCCCAGCACGAGATACCTTCAGCCGGCACCAATATCATTCATAACTAAGGCTTCGCCGTCGGCGGGCTCTGAATACTTGCCTTTTAAACTAAACCCTGTTGTGGTATTGCGCAGCGAATTCGGCGCATTCGCCCAACATATTTTCCTCAGTTGTTTTTCAAAATCTCGAGTGTTCAAACGCGCAGAAAAACGAGCTGTTTTGTTACCTTCATAATAAATGTATTGAGGTAAGTTGCACTGTTAAATCGTCATTGTCTTTGCTAAGTGCTAACAAAGGTCTTATGCGATTTTAATTTGGCCATAATTAGAGAAATAGAAGAAATTTAGTAGAAATTTAAGATCTTTTTGACAAAAATAGGTTTTAAAAATATCAGAGTGAGATGAGATTTGATGAGATTAAGAGACATTTAATTAAAATAATAACAAAAAAAAATTAAGATTGCCTAAGGTAAAACAATCAAAGAGGTTTATTTTATGCCTGTTTAGAATGAGAGAGTAGATATCGGTTTAAATGGATTAAAAGGATGGTTATAAGCTTCGTTCTTTTTATTAAGCAGGTCAGCCTGTCTGCCGACCTTAACATAAAAAAAAACATAGGTTGAAATCCTCTCGGGATATTGGATTATTCAGTAATCACTCATCCAAAACTTTTGCTTAGCTGCAGACATTGATTTTTTTTTATGTTTACTAACATTTATAACTGTTTATAAACAGTGCTATCGATAAATATAATTTGAATTCGAGTGAATCATCAAGTCAATCAAAATCAAAATATTTATTTATCAATTAGGTTTCTCTAAGAAACTCTTATGATCATCATTATAAATTTAAATTTACCAGGGTTTCGGACCCTGGTAAATTGTTGGTAATGGTTAGGGCTTTTCTGACCACCTTAGTTCTACGACGGATCTCAGTATTTGTAGATCTCCGTATTCACTATTTTATTATATAACTATTAGCTGGTGCCCGTAGTAGATCTCCGTATTCACTATTTATTATATAACTAGCTGGTGCCGGCGACTTCATCCGCGTTGAAAGGAAAAATTAGTGAGTGGTAACGCCGGACATCGTTATCGCTGTGACGACGGTGGCGTCGCCGCGCGACGGTGGCGCCCAATCAGTACTAATCCACACAATATCAATATATTTTTTTATCTTTTTTATGTCTTATATAGCCTATGTCTTATTCTGATGTATAAGCTATATTTTTGGAAAGTTTCATTGAAATACATTCAGTAGTTTTTGCGTGAAAGAGTAACAAACATCCATCCCCACAAACTTTCGCATTTATAATATTAAGTAAGGATAAAAAAAATCTGATTTACGGGCTAGTAGGTAAATAACATTTATAAAACAGAGGTAAAACGAAAGTTATATCATTTCACTTTGTTAGGATGGATATCGTTTGGCAGGGTTCGCTAAATTAAATTTTCTCTCAACGATGCGAAGACGTGTCTGTAAATTGATACGATGTAAGAAACATCGTAAAACGGTATAACATTAATATGTCATCGTGTTGATTCAATATCCTTCAGCCGTTCTTTATTTGATTTTTGTAAAACATATCGCTGCTTAAAAACTAAAGGGCAACAAATCAAAATTACACTTTTTACAGGAGAGCTAATCGAAAAAAAAAAATTATTTTTGTCATTTTTTTTCTTATTAGATCTATATCAAATATATGCACATTATACACCAATAGAAGCGTACTTTTAAGTAGCAATAATAAACTGAATACTAGAAGAGATATAATCATATAAGTTACTTTTGAATATACTCGTATATAAAATGATCAAAATATACTAAATATGGAATAAAACGACCATAAGTCTTTTTGCAACATACAATATGAAGGGTTGTGATTGTATTTTTGCAATAAAAACATTTTTGGATTTTTTGTTTTATGGCCCTTTAGTTTTTAAGCAGCGATATGTAAATGTAGTTAATTCTCCGTAGCAGGCGCTTTCCCAACAAAATGATTTACAAATGGGCATTTAGTGTAGTATTACAAACGAAGAATACATATTTTAAGACGTTTTTATTTCGTTATAAACACTACTTTTTTTTGGATAAATATTACTCGTAATTAAAGATAGATTATTTATGATACGAACTGTATTAACGAGAGACAATTGTGTAAGTTTGTTTATTATTTTTTAATCAGAGGTGCAAGAAGTGATAGCACATATTTAAAATTTTATTTTTAATGTGTTTTGGCCATTTTAAGTTGCTTGCCTTAGCGCTATGACTTAGGGGTCCCAGGTTGGATTCCCGGCAGGGCCAATTTTGGAACTAAACTTTTCAAAGTTTATTTTGGTCTGGATCTGGCAAATAGTGGCAGGGCATATACTGCGTTTTGGCAGTCTGTCTGGCAGCAGTACTTTCTAGTCCGTTACCCTTAATTTTACTTGCAACACCTGTGGCGCAGTGTTAAAGAGGTGGACATAGGCTATTTATTATTTGTACTAGACTGGGCGACCGAGCTTCGCTAGGGCCAATGAAAGGTTTAAAGTTTTTTACATGTAAGAAAGAAAGTCTATAAAATATTATAGAAAAAATTCAAGAATACTTAAAATAATAATTAATAATTGAAAATATTATAAAACGTGCAAGCGGTATTACTTTTGTAACCGTTCCATTAAAAAAAAACCACCTAAAACGAATTTTCTCGAAGATAAGACCCTGACCGGTCCAAACGCCATCTGTTATCGAGTAGTGTTATAAGTTGCAAATAAGTCTTGTTCGTTCACTCGACGCTAGATGTCGTTAGCTGTAGCAAGCGGTATTACTTTTATAACCGTTCCATTAAAAAAAAACTACCTAAAACGAATTTTCTCGAAGATAATACCCTGACCGGTCCAAACACCATATGTAATCGAGTAGTGTTATAAGTTGCAAAAAAGTATTAAGTTCGTTCACTCGACGCTAGATGGCGTTAGCTGTAGCAAGCGGTATCCTTACTTTTGTAACCGTTCCATTAAAAAAAAACGAATTTTCTCGAAGATGGGTCTCGATTCCTAGACCTAAAAAACCCCTAACACTAGATTTTCGTCAAAATCGTTATATTTCCATGTTAAAGGAACTATGGCTGGCGTATTGCGGCTGTGGGCGGTAGCCGCGTATGCGATAATATGCGTAAATGCGGATCGCGGAGGAGGCTCTTCGTTGCGAGGTGCCCTTGAAGCTTTGCAACGAAGACAACGGGGACGAGTCCATGCACCAATTGTCCCGCAACTAGACTACAATGATGCTCTATACGAATTTATACCACCTCAATCGTATGCAGGTACGTAACATTAGATAGTTCTGTATATTAATATACAATATATCAAATTCCACCTCGGGGCTCAAGCAGAAGCCTGGTCTATTAAGCTATAGTACAGACCAAAGTTGAAGGCAAGATTAAAACATGCAGATTACTTCACAATGTTTATGGAACAAGGTGCAAGCCCGAACAGGTAATGAAGATAATTCATTTATTGCAATTTCATTTCAGAACCAGATTATGCAGTCGACATTGAAGATATGGATGAGGAACCTAAATATGTCGTCAAGTTTTTAGATGATACTGAAAGGCCTCCCGCCGAGACTTACGCTTACAAAATAATTAAAAAGAAAAATTTTCATATAAATGCTGCAAATTCGGAATTGAAAAAAGAATCTGTTTTTCGTGAGCGTACCCACCACTCTGATAATGACAGACTTCGTGATTTATTTACTGGAAGGAATGATGCTGAGGACAAAACGGAAAATGTTCATGGGCAAACTGAGAATGACGCGGAATATGCGATGCTTTTAAATCAACTTTGGACCAAGTATAAAAAACAAAATTCAGAAACCGCGCCTCAGGGAGTAGTTAAATTATATAAAGACAAAATTGTTAGAAAGCGGATTCCCGAGAATTGGGGACCTATAGCATTTAAAAAGAAGCGTAGTTCGGACTCAAATTTAGATCAAACTAATTTACCAGATTATGAGAAACACGGATCCGTTGATTCTAGTTATAACGCATATGATATTCCAGACGATGACAGGGACGAATTGCGGGAAGAATATGCTATAGCATTTCAACCATTAGACGATGATGGCGTTACCGACTTAACTGATGGCGATCAATATTCATATGATACTGTTGAAAAACGTTTTCCTGTTACTAAACGCAGCAGTGGTTCATATGAACCATACACACAAAAAAAGCGTTCTGCTCAAGAACAAAAGAACCGAGAGACGAGCAGAAGGTTTAGAAGTAGCTCAGGCACAGATCCAAGAATTATTAAAGATTTATCAAAGATATTTGGAGATACGTCTGAAATTATAAAATCTCCGGTAAAGAGGAGCAGTGATAATACAGAAAAACTACATGAAAGTCATCTTAAAATGACTCCAAACGCTTCAAGCACTGACAAAACCAACCATACAGAAAGTCCGATAGACAGTCATGAGTTGCATGGCCATAATTTATATCATCCCGGACATTCTGGAAAAGAAGTAGATCATACCGAACATATACATTCAAGCCAGGAAAAACCAATAGCTATAAAGAAAAAATCTATAGATTGGACGGATTACTTCGGTATTGATAAGCGAAAGAAAAAGTCTATCAGCAACTTAAATGAAGAAAAAATGAAAAAACAATATTTTGATACATTTAATAAAGAAATTATTTATCCACTAAACACATTTCGCACACATAGCAACGTGAAACGTAATAACATGCAGTCCAAACCGACCGACGAGTCTGAAATACAGATAGATAGTGCGCGAGCTATAGCCCTTCACAGCGACAAGAGGAACTCGATGAAGGACAATAATTCAAAACTAGATAATCTCGACAACAAATTAAGAAACATGGAGGGATTTATTGTCGATGAAGCTTTGCATTATTCAAATGTGGATGAAGAACTTGATTCCAAAGAGGAACAGGAAATGAAGGAAAAAGTACTTTCACGTTTGGCAGCTGCATACAGTTTGGAAAAAATGCGGAAAGCGTTAAAAGATTTCAAGCATAGCTTACAAATCCAAAGGAGTGAAAGTAATGTTCAAACGTCACCTGTTTCCAGGGATGAAGTAAAATCTAAAAGGGTGGCCGTAAAGAAAGAAAAAGTAGAAACAATTAATAACGAAATTCCACCATACAAAGACGAAGATAAGGCATATGACTTCGAAGAAGAACAGGGTGCTGGGCATTACTTAAATGGTAAAATGGAGCAGCAATTTTCTGAAGGATATATGGGTGGTAGCGGACGACATCGTACTCCCGTTATGGCCACAGGTAAAATTTTGATATTTACTCCAAGCTTATCTCTTGTATTTAAGAGTTATTATATTAATTTACATATAAAAATATTTTTATAGCTCCTGCAATGGGTTCATGTCCAGTGTTGACGAAGATTGTTCAAAGATGTAGCGGCGTTGAACTCTTAACTGGAGATAGTGGCCAACTATTCCTTCCTCTGTGCAGTTTGCACCAGATATGCTATCTTTGTGTAAGTTTCCAACTAGATATTAAAAACTTATAAATATTACCACATATAGTAAAATAACCAAGTCTGATTTTATATACTCTACAGGGTGATGCTCCACCGACTACGTGCGACTTAGTTTTCCTCTCCGAAGCTGACAGTACGTGTGAAGGCGATTCCACATGCCAACGCTCCGCAAGATCTGTCCTGATGGCCCTTAGGGAACTACACGACAATTTGGCAGATGAGTTGGATGGAGAATGTGAAGCGAGCCCTTGTCTCTCAGCCACCTTGAAACTGAACAACGGCTGGCAACGGGCTCTTCAGCGATAATTGCATTAAGACGTTATAACATCACTCTAAATCTACGCGTACCCAAAATGGTGGACAAAATGTAAGGCAACAAAGTTTGCATATTCGATATTAAGTACTCAACGTACGGTTTAAAAAATCAAACGGTTCTTATGTGAAACGAAATTCGTAAGTTAGAAAATGATAAAAAAAGATTTCATAAAATATTTTAAACATTAAATGTTTTGTAGTTATACGAGTATTTACGACTAAGCCCTTATTTCACTAATTAATATTGTTAGTTTTTATTCATACGAGTCTAACCAGCCATAGACTCGTACGGACATAGCATATTGATAAGAATATTATATTGATCTCTATTTCATCATTAAAAATACGTCATACTTATATTATTTGAGTATATTATATACATGCTTTATGCTTTCGTCGTTAAATGTATAAGAAATTATATTATATACACATTATATTATATTATATGAAAGTTATATAATTATGGACTTTTTGCTGAATATGTTTTTGCGTCTATGTGTATTTTTCTGATTGTTCAAAGTTTGTATTATTATAAATATAACATGTGTGGAGACAAGAATACTTAGGTGTTAAAATTGTATTATGGATGTACTGAGATGGTACTGTCATTTTTATCGTTGTTACGTATTTATCGGATAATATTTGTGTTTAAAAATATTTATTAATATCGATATATTATGGTATAAGTATATTTAAACAAGATAAATGTGGTGTATAAGATAGTAATCCAATTATAAAAATTGAATGGTAAATGTGTATAATGGTAAAAAAATATATATGAGAAAACTGAAAAAGATAAATCACGATACTGTATGTGCACAATTTATTTTATTTTTTTACTTATATATATTTAATTAAAATTGACATTCTCGACAAAATTATCATAAGAGGAATTTCAAAATTCTAAATAAAAGACGGACACGAAAGTAATTTAGTGACAATAGGAAATTTTACGCTATATGTATTTATACTTTTGGATCCGAAAACAGAAAGCACTGTTTATGGAAATGACAACAAGTCTGTGAATTAAAGGAAGTTCATGAAAAGCACAACTGCTTTTAGCTGTAGTGCGGCACTCTTAGACTATATTCTAGGACAATAAAGTTATTTTCATGCTTACAATACCTGACAAAGCATCTGCTTATACTTTTTTCGGAATTGCTTATATTTTTAAAAAATAAAAATTAAATAAATTGGCAAACTGTTATTTTTAATGCACGGTGTAAACAGATGTTTTGCAGATAGAAGAGCAAAAAAAAATTTTTTTGAAAATAGTTTTAACTTAATCTGTAAGTCTTCCGGTCATGCATTGGCTTAAAAAATCTCGTGTCCCTTTACTGCGGAGATCTATTTGTGAAATCCATGTTATAATCGACATTTACATTGTTAAATAAAATAAAAAAACAAAAATTAGATAGACATATTATTATAATGTACTAGACAGTGAAAGCTGTGCATTTTAAAAAACTTGAATGTTATCACTTTTTTCGTAAACATGTTCAAGTAATAACTCGAAATTATAAATGGTTTTCAATAAAAATATTGTTTCAATGAGATAATTCGTTTCATTTCGGCTATGGTTAAGGTTGGAATAAAAATTAAAATCTCGTTTAGGCGGAGTAAGTCAGATTCGTAAGAGGTCTGTTCTATGTTTTTACTAAGTAATGTAAGGGATGTAATTTTCTACTAATAATACTAATAATCGTAATGTTGTAGGAACTGAAATAAGGACTACAAATATTGAATCTCAAAGTGAAACTTTTTCTTGCTTATCATTATCATTGAGTAAGTAGTGTTGGGCATCTTCAGTGTATTTCTATTGTGTATTTTGTATTTTTAAATACAACTCGAGCGCGTCAGATTTTCAGGGGGATGTTAAGTCTACCTGAACTAAGCTCCCATTTAAAATTCAGACGATTCGGATGTAACGCAAGCTCGTGGCAGCTTTTTGAAAATGCAAAAAAGATTTTTGACGATTGCCATTTTGTAATACTCGAGCGCGTCAGATTTTCATACAGACGTTCAGCCTGAATTCCCGATCATGCTGATTCTTAATCTGACGATTATATGGAGGATTTTTTAAAATACAGCGCCTACAAAATTTTGAACGCCTGTAGACGCTCACCCCACCGCTAAAATGAAAAACTTCATTTAACCTTTCTTACCATCCAATCTTCAGTCTAATAGGTCCCCACGACGCTCGAGTGACTCCACATTTAGCATCGTGGGCTCCCCTACCACTAGGTTTTGTTATACATTTTGACTTGTTATTCGACAAATGTATTTTTACAAAGATTTTTGGTTGTTCTCTTTGTCCACTTTATTTACATGAAAAACTCGCTGCATTACGTATGTCACATCGATAATAGAAGCAATATTATCTTTTATCAATAACACGATAAGTGAATATCACTCCTCGTGTCTACGTGTATCAACTAGTAGTCAACAAGAGTTCATTTCACTTATATATTTACCCATGTTTAACTAAGCAAATTTTATTCACTTTTTACAGTTCACGGGTTGAATAAAAGGTTGAAAATAATGATGGCAGATTCGTCCGTATATCAACATCAAAATAATGGCTTAGATAATCCAACTGCTACCGACGGTAAGCAACTAAGAATTCAACTCATTTCTTAATAATTTCATAATAATATGTCAATACGATAAGAAAATTGATATTATGCTTTTTATATTTTACTAGCTGGCGCCCGCGACTTCGTTTGCGTAACTTTGTAAATTATATACTAAAACCTCCCTCGAGAACCACTTTATCCATTGGTGAAAACAGCATGATAATCGGTGTAGTAGTTCTTGAGTTTATGAAGGAAGTAAGGATTACTACGGATTACATTGTACATTGTATACATATATGTAATACAATAGTATTAAAACAGCCTTATTTATTTATATAATATTGTACAATCACAATATTATTTTTTATTTCTAGACAATGGATCAAATTTGAAACCAGAATTAGTGATCAATATACAACCATCACAACATGGTAAGTTTGTTTTGCAATACAGTAGATTCCGGTTACTTTAGCTCTAGGGGGTCAACTTTGGCTCAAAACAAAAAAAGTTTCAAAATTCCGCTTCTTTGCAGATATGATAGTAAACAAAAAAGTTTACTTTAGAAATGTTAGATGGTCTTAGTGGCGCTTGTTTTTTGTTGGTTGCACGTGTATTTACTTGGTTCAAACTGTTTTTGTTTTGAGCCAAAATTACCCCCTAGAGCTAATGTAACCCGGGGATCTACTGTATTTCTTATGTCAGGTTTAATTAAAGTTTTAACAATTTTGAAGTAAGCTTCGATGTGTATGTTAGGGCGCGCGGAATTGCCGGTGCCAACTTTGAACTGGCGCTCGAATCCAGATGGACAGTTCATCCCTGTTCACGGCCTGGATTTTCTAATTGGAGTCACCAATCTTCTCATCCAACAGACTGTTGAGTTAAATGATTGTAAGTTTTATAAATAATTTATATTTATTCAAACATGCAACGAATGAGAATGCACTTACGCATTCTTCTATTGCAGATTGAAGTCTAAGCGCCTCTTTCACAAACGTCAAGTAGGCCAAACTGTCATTTAAAGTCACCGGTAACCGGGGATAATAGAGCTGATATACCTACCTTTGTTTGTACGGTAAACGTCAAAAACATTAAATAGAAAATAATTTAAAAAAATCCCCTATCGAATGATGCAGTAAACCGAGTGCATAATTCAATATAACAGAAAATGATTTCTAAAAGTAACTAATCAACACTTTACATGTAGTTTTTGAAAGAGGCCCTAAGAAGTCAATAGGTCTGGGGGTGTAAATATTACTTTTAAAATGTTTGAATGAGTAAGGGATGCAAGAGTCTATAACACCTAATATCAAGTGAATGTCTTTCTGTCGATCATTATAATATGTAAAAAATTAAAATTAAAAGAATCTTCCTGGTCCAACAAAATTTCTTCAAATGCCCAATGTATTTTGTTTAATATTTTATGCAATTACATTAAAAATTATGCTTCCTTTGTTAATTTATTAATTATTAGCTGGCGTCCGTGACTTCGTCCGCGTTGAAAAAGAAAAAAAGAAGCCTATCCTGTGTCCCGTATAAAATGTTTATCTACCAAATCATGCAGGAACATAAATACATACAATACCTACACTTACAGATTTATTATTAGTATTGATTATTTATTAATGTAATAATAGGTAAAAAGGTTCGAAATAAAAGGTAATTTAATTCAAACAATTGAAGACGTGAGTGGATGAAGGTGATATGTCGCATTTTTGGGTTTTTTCGTTTTTTGCGTTGATGAAGGTAATATGTCCATATGAATGATTACAGATCTTAAGATCGTCAATTTAAGACATTTTTGGAAATTAAAAAGTTGAAAAAGGTGTTATGTACAGTTAATTTTAAAAAGCAAAAAGTGCAGAAAAGTTTACATTTATTAATGGAAGAGGGCGCTATGTATGACGTTTTTTAAAATAAATAATACTCGCTATCATACTATTAATATTTTAGGTTGTTTACACAACTGTGCATCATAATTTAGTACAAAAATCAGTTCCGTGGCGACTTATCTCAAAAACTAAAAGTAAAATTTTAACCTCGATTTATTCAAAATTGGAATTATGCGACATATCACCTTCATCCACTCACGTCTTCAATTTCAGTAACATCAAAAATAGATTCAGAAAATAGATACATAGTCAGAATTCCTGATGGAGAAGCGTTGTACATAGCCAGCGAAACATCTACTGAAAGACAAAGGTGTCTGTGTGGTTCAGGAAGAGCGTTCACGATGCACTTTCATGACAACACACGTCAAGAGGCAATGGTGCTCAAAAGGCGCTTAGCTGGGGCTAGTTGTTGCTTTCCTTGCCGATTACAGGTGAGATGTTTGCGATTATAAGCTGAAAGTACGAATTTCACGCCCTCTAGCGGCAAGTGGCGCAAACACGCATTAATAATAATGAACACTATAACGAAACTATTAAAAAAAACCTGTTTTATTTTACAACATTATACCTATTTACATTTAGTTATTAATTTCATAGTACTAAGGGCCTCTTTCACCAACTATAAGCGCCTCTTTCACAAACGTCAAGTAGGCCCAACTGTCATTAAAAGTCACCATTATCAGATCATGAGAAAGGATAATGTAGCTGATATACCTTTGTTTGTACGGTAAACGTCCCAAACATTAAATAGAAAATAATTTAAAAAATTCGATTTCATTCGATAGGCGAATTTTTTTATTATTTTCTTTTTAATTTTTGGGGTTTAACCGTACAAACAAAGGTATATATATCAGCTCCATTATCCCCGGTTACCGTTGACTTTAAATGACAGTTAATTTCACAAAAAAAAAAATTAGTAAATTTCTTCTAGTAAAATGCGGCTTTCGAATTCTCAAATCCTACGTTTCAGGAAATGACCGTAGTGACTCCACCTGGCGATTACGTCGGTCGAATAGAGCAGCAGTGGACGTGGATGGTGCCTTTCTATCTTGTGCGAGATGCCAATGACGATGTACTCTTCGTAATAGAGGGTCCGGCTTCGTGCAGAAGAAGAGACTTTCTTGACGCTAAATTTAAGGTCAGCTTACAGAAACATAATGAAGTAAAATCATCGAAATAATTTATATATATATATATATATATATATATATATATATATATATATATATATATATATATTTCTTCTGTGCGTGTGTATGTCACTGAACTCCTCCTAAACGGCTGGACCGATTTTAATTCCGTCTTCACTTATGGATAGAGGGGTAATCAGGAATGGTTTGTATTTAAAAAAAAATGGTCGCGGACGAAGTCGCGGGCACTTGCATTTGCAAAGTAAAATGCATTCGCGCGTGGTACAGTCGCTAAGAAAATTGTTACTGTAAAAATGTTATATACTTGTTAATTGTACAGTTAGGTACTAATAGCTACCAAGTTTGTTCTGTAATTGAATAGATAACGGGTACTTATATATTACACTTAGGGCCTCTTTCACAAACTACATGTAAAGTATACTTACTTTTAGAAATCATTTTCTGTTATATTGAATTATGCACTCGGTTTACTGCATCATTCGATGGCCGATTTTTTTTTATTATTTTCTATTTAATGTTTGCGACGTTTACCGTACAAACAAAGGTATATCAGCTAAATTATTCCCGGTTACCGGTGACTTTAAATGACAGTTTGGTCTACTTGACGTTTGTGAAAGAGGCGCTTAAGAAATTTATGTTATACTTTTTAATTAATATAATAATGTATTAAGCCTAGGTATTAAGTATATTATACTTGCTGAACCGGCAAACGTTGTTTTGCCATATAATTTTTTTTTGGGGTGGGCCACCCTTATCACTTAGGGGTATAAAAAATAGTTTACGTCCTATACTCAGACCTACCGAATTTCACAATACACAAAAGAATTCATAAATTCATAATTCATAATTCGTGACACGAGAATTTTATATATCACTGCTGCTGCTGCTGCTGCCCGCGACTTCGCCCGCGTAACTTTGTAAACTATATACTAAAACCTTCCTCGAGAACCACTCTATCCATTGGTGAAAACAGCATGAAAATCGGTGCACTAGTTTTTGAGTTTATCGCGAAAAGACAGACAGACTGACAGACGCGGCGGAGGACTGTCAGTATGTCTGTCAAAGAAGAAGGTTCTCAATTTGACTGTATTTTTTAAATGTTTGTTACAATTTTTTTTACAAAAATACAAAAAAAACCTCATTACTTTCAACTGGGTGAACCGATTTTGATGATTCTTTTTTTATTTGAAAGCTGGTGCTTTCCGTGTGGTCCCATTTCAATTTGGTCCAGTTATGACAATGGCATCCATGAGAAGACGGTTTGAAGTCGTTTTTTTGTTAAAATTTTGATTATAATATCGCTGCTTAAAAACTAAAGGGCCACAAATCAAAATTACACTTTTTACAGGAGAGCTAATCGAAAAAAAAAATGAAATTATTTTGTTTTTTTTTTCTTATTAGATATATATCAAATATATGCATATTATACATCGTTAGAAGCGTATGTTTAAGTAGCATTCAATGTTTTAAGTACTTTTATAATAAACTGAATACTAGAGGAGAATAAGCATATAAGTTACTTTTGAATATATAAAAAAACGATCAAAATATACTAAATATGGAATAAAACAACCATAAATCTTTTTGCAACATACAATATGAAGGATTGTGATTGTATTTTTGCAATAAAAACCTTTTTTGATATTTTTTATTTTATTGCCCTTTAGTTTTTAAGCAGCGATATATAAGGAGTATGGGCAATGATGTATACTCGTTTTTTTTTTTTTTTGTTTTATAATACTTTTTTGTACTATCGGAATAGAATAGACAGTAATAAGTCAAATAAATAAAACTTTTAAGTTATATACATCAAACTACTACAACATGGAACCCGCGTGCCGTACAAAACACTACGAATTTTATGAAACATTTAAAAGTGACATATGCGTAGAGCATGAACTGTCATTTATAACAAAACAAACATAATAAATAATAAGTACGTAATTTAAAGAAAATGTGACTTTACGTCAACCCATTAGAGTTTAAAATGAAATAGTAGAAGTTGATCTCTACTACCTTTTACCATTGACGCGTGAAGGCAAGAGTCCGCCATGATTCTGTCAAAGGCGTTCTTTTTAAGTGCCGTTTTGGCATTTGTGACGCAAATTCCATAGTAGTATTTCGATGGTTATATACAATATTGCAGATCCTATCAGGTGACTCTCTCCGTGAATTGGGTATGATAATACATGGATGGGATCGAGGCCTTGTTAGTTTCGTGACTAAACTAACTATGCCGAACAACTCACCGCAACCGAAACACAAGGCGTTACTGCTAGCTGCTGCTTTCCTTATGGTAATTGTTGTTTACTTATAATTCACTAGCTGTTGCACGCGACTTCGCTCGCGTAACTTTATAAAATATACCCTATGTCCTTTCTGGTGTCAAAGACAACGTGTATGCAAAATTTCATGGTGATCGGTTTAGTAGTTTTTGCGTGAAAGCGTAACAAACAAACAAACATTCACATTTATAATATTAGTAAGGATAGCCTATGTTACTCGCTGATAGTGTAGCTTTCTATAGGTAAAAGAATTTTTAAAATTGATTCAGTAGTTTTTTATTTATTTATTTTTATTCGTAACTATTATTTCAATTGTGTTATAGACATGTGATTTTTAATTTTCAGGAATATACATATTTTGAGAGGTCAAAATCAAGCTGTATGAGGTGTTTGTAAAGCTTGGTAAAAAAATACAGAATTTACTTCACATCATCAACCGTGGATTACAAACGTACCTACATCTGCATATTTTAGTTTTTTTTTTTATAATAAATAATACAAAATAAAAGGAAAAAATGTTTCTAAGATTTTTATAGAAATATTATATATTTTTTACGCAAGGAAAGCTATAAAATAAATTTATTTTTCGTAATACGTTCTTTTTCTTTTTTCCAAACTACAAAATATTTCAATGTACAAAAGTAGAGTTACGATCGACAGCTTGGCGTAGATGAAAATATTTCGCAACTAGCTGGTGCCCGCGATTTCGTCCGCGTTGAAAAAGAAAAAAGTAGCCTATCCTGTGTCATGTACGTCTATATATTTATCTACCAAGTTTCATGAAAATCAGTTAATTCGTTTAAGAGTTATGGAGGAACATACATACATACATACATACAGAAAAAAATTCTAAAAATCGTCGATTTAGTTTCAGTGTCATGTATAGAGCCTATAAACACGATATCTCTGAAAACAAAGTAACTCTTACTCCATGACCAACCCTTAAAGATTTATTATTAGTATTGAGGATGGTAAATAAATATGATATTATTTATTCAAGATTGTTTCCTGAAAGAGGTTGGATAATACTGACCAGACGAGTTTAAAGCTGAGAGTACATAATATCAGATAATGTCCTCAAATGATTGTCTATGAAACTGTTAGTATAAGAGGTGGCAACGTTTTCGAAAGAGAATTTCAGGTCAGCTGGTTTTTTGATATGTCGTCTCTCTTGCCCTTTCGGTTAGGATCTGGGCAGTCTGGCTAGCGGTAGCAGTTGCGTTTACCTGTGCGCATCCTATTTGTGCAGGTAATATACTGACTTTTAAAATCATTTTATGAAGGTTCAATTTGCATATTTTAGCTTAAGATAAGTTTAACAAACATCAATCTCTTATTGCCAGACATTTTTATCGTTGCTAATAATGAGCCAGACGCGAATTTTGATTTCATTTTTATTAAAAAATTAAGTTATTTCAGAATGTCTGTCATTTTAATATTATGTTGTTTAAGTATGAACAGACCTAAAAATAATTTGCCAGACATTAATTCAGTTGCTAAACCATGAATCAGAACGATTAAAGTCCTGAAAATTCATACAGTAAAATCATTTTATGAAGGTTCAATTTGCATATTTTAGCTTAAGATAAGTTTAACAAACATCAATCTCTTATTGCCAGACATTTTTATCGTTGCTAATAATGAGCCAGACGAGAATTTTGATTTCATTTTTATTAAAAAAATAAGTTATTTCAGAATGTCTGTCATTTTAATATTATGTTGTTTAAGTATGAACAGACCTAAAAATAATTTGCCAGACATTAATTCAGTTGCTAAACCATGAATCAGAACGATTAAAGTCCTGAAAACTCTTACAGTATGATTCTACTGGTCAGAGAGAGACAGTTGAGTGCTCTCAGCTATAGATGGGTAAGCACTGTAGTATTACTCAAGCCAGAGTAAATACTCAGTAAAAACTATTTAAGTACTTTTTTTTTTTACTTTATACTCAGTATTACTACGAAAACTTAATGAGCTATGGCTATCGTTCATTACCACGATTCATTCATTAAATGAAGGATTAACGCGTGATGATAATTATTATTATATAAAATTGTTAGGTACAATGTTTAAATTATCTATACTAATATGTAAAGCTGAAGAGTTTGTTTGTTTGGTTGTACGTGCTAATCTCAGGCTGTCGGGCTAGGCATCGCGTTGGCCACGATCTACGAGCCCGTAGGTTTGTTGAAAAAGTATCGATATTTTTAATTAGATATATTGACATTTTTCCTCGATATATCGACGTCGATATTGATATTTTATAAATGAAAATTAATACCGTTTTATATTTCCTAATTATAGTTTTTTAATAGAACACTAGCTGTTGCACGCGACTTCGTCCGCGTAACTTTATAAAATATAGCCTATAACACTCGCTGATAATATAGCTTCCCACCAGTGAAAGAATTTTTCAAATCGGTCCAGTAGTTTCGGAGCCTATTCAATACAAACAAACAAATCTTTGCTCTTTATAATATTAGTATATATAAAAATTCAACAAAACAAAATGCAGGTGCGTCGGCAATCTTTTGTATCTACTTGTAGGTATCATCCATAAATGATAATTGTTTTGATGAAAAAAAATCTCTTGTATCCGTATGACTCATTTCTGTTTTAGTTTTAATGTTTGAACAAAAGCAATAAAAAATGTTCCGTGTTTACTTAGAGACCTTCTATCTAGTTGTCTTGTTTATCAAAGTTATCATAGTAGTACTATGTGAAATAGTTGTTATTCTAATATCCGTTAATTTACTATAAGGTTTGTTACCTCTGCTATGCCGCCGATGGGCGGTCTCGGCATGTGAGTATAAAATTGGCTTTTAACGATTTATAATTTAATTTTAATTTTAATTTATTTTTAATTTTAATAAATTGACTATTAATTTTTACAATATAATTAATAAAGTCAAAAAATATCTAAAATAAGAATTTAGTAATTACTTATATGATGTCAAACAGGTGACATGTAACATAATTCTTTTGTTTTTTTTTTTTATATTATAGGTATTTCTTATTTGGTTAATAATCTTTTCTTGAGAGAAAATTAAGAATTTTAAATTAAGATAAACGCAAAATTCACTGCAATAATAACATAACTAGTAAATTATAATAATATGGTGTAGAGTTAACTTAGTTGTAACTATATCTAGGTAGATAAAAATGTAGGTTTTTCACTCATCTTTACATACTTCTATGTATTCTTCTAATTTCCATGCAATTAAAAGGTTGTTGACATCGTCATCCATTAGGAATATTTGTAAATTATAAAATTTTTTTAGGCAATACGAGTTTATTAAATACGAGACGCAATGACTATCACGCTAGAAAGATTTGGACGAAATGAATGATTCGTTTTCACTTATAGGTAACCCATTTTGCTTTGCTAAGTATTTTTACTTGGTTAATATTTAGTAAGCTGTTTGTAAAGATTAGCAAATGTGTCATGGTAAAATTTACAATCGCACTTATTTAATAACAACAAAATATCAATGGCTATTTGTAACCGGTTACGTTGTAGGTGGTAACAGAGATATATTGGTTAATTTTAACCAAAAAAAGGGTTAATTTTAACCCTTTTTAAACATATTTAAAATTACATACATAACTTGGTTAGATTAAACAATATTAAGTATTAAAATTTAAACAAGTCTGAATTGGTTCAGAATGCTAACAATTTTGTTTAAAAATTATTAAGTGCAATGTTAAAAATAACCAAGTATCCATAACAATGTTGACGTGTTAGATTATAACCAACTGCGCTTATATATTCTTAAACGAGTTTTAGTTAATTTTAAATAATCTGCCTTTAAACGAGCCAAAATGTTAAAGTAAAATTTTCTCAGTGTATTTCACTGAGAGTATTTCAAATAAAAAAAAAACTTTTAAATTTTCAATAATGTTGTTTGATTTCCTGCTATCTAATTCTATCTCATTTCAATTTTTTTTTTATGTTAAAATTTGCTATTGCTAATAAAAAATAATATCCCTAATTTAAAAAATATTGAACTTACGCAATTGTATATCTATTGTATGTATATATAGATATAAAGTTTACATAAGTCCAATTCATACTGTAAGAGTAGAATCATACTGTAAGAGTTTTCAGGACTTTAATCGTTCTGATTCATGGTTTAGCAACTGAATTAATGTCTGGCAAATTATTTTTAGGTCTGTTCATACTTAAACAACATAATATTAAAATGACAGACATTCTGAAATAACTTAATTTTTTAATAAAAATGAAATCAAAATTCGCGTCTGGCTCATTATTAGCAACGATAAAAATGTCTGGCAATAAGAGATTGATGTTTGTTAAACTTATCTTAAGCTAAAATATGCAAATTGAACCTTCATAAAATGATTTTAAAAGTCAGTATATTACCTGCACAAATAGGATGCGCACAGGTAAACGCAACTGCTACCGCTAGCCAGACTGCCCAGATCCTAACCGAAAGGGCAAGAGAGACGACATATCAAAAAATCAGCTGACCTAAAATGCTTTTTTTCCCGACGTTGCCACCTCCCGGACTATGTTGTAATAGACAAATATACCATTTTATGCCTGACATTTTGATAAAAGCATTTTACTATCATCACAATAAAAGAAATTAAATAGAAATTCATGCCGATTTGTTAGTTACTTTTTTAATACTTTTACAGTAGATAATAATGGTAAAAACCAAGGAAACAGTAGACCATTGTACTGAGGACACGATCAAAGAAAAATTGTGGCCCTATTACGAATACTACTTTGGCGATAGAGACAAAGAAAACAGAAAACATGGACACGGTCAAAATCATTGGTCAGGAGCAGAGGTAAAGGAAATAATTAGGGTTGGGTTTTGAATTAAGTGTGGTAGTTTTTTAAAGTGTTTTTAGGCTAAATTAGTTAGGAATTGTCATAGTTTTATAAAAATATAGTTTTTATGTCTAGGAAATCAATTTACAATTAATTTTATAATTATTTTAAAACATAACCCAATATTTCTTTACAATACAAATAAGTATTTATATACCACATTTGTTTGAACTATCAGCATTAGTGTCACTTAAAAACATCACTACAACACACGTTTTCATTACAACACTTTAAATTTTTACTGTTTAGAAGTTAATTTTATAAAATTAGTATTTGTTCACTTAATATTAGTATTCTGTGCGTTTATTACAAAATGTGTTACAAGACTTTTTTGTACAGAAAACAAATAGGTAAGGTTAGGTTCTGGAATGTTATGAAAATAAATGCGAGCGGAGCGCAGCGGAGCGAGCTCACCCGTTTACAAAATGACAAGACTTTGCACAAGACTCCGTGTTACAAGACTTTGCAATGCAGAAAATAGGTTAGTTTGGGTACTGGAATACTGGTTGTAGCAGAACAATTGTGCGCTTTAAATTACAAAATGTGTTACTCTGTGGTTAGTATGTCGTAATGTTTATGACTCTAGGTTATATTTTAAAATAATCATAAAATTAATTGTAAATTTATTTCCTAGATATAAAAACTATATTTTTATAAAACTATGACAATTCCTAACTAATTTAGCCTAAAAACACCTTAAAAATCTACCACACTTAATTCAAAACCTTTATTCGCCTGTGTTCCATTATTATATACTTACTAGCTAGTGCCCGCCACTTCGTCCGCGTTGAACGATGAAAGGTACCCTATGTCCTTTCTGCTGTCCCAGACAACGTGTATGCAAAATTTCATGGTGATCAGTTCAGTAGTTTTTGCGTGAAAGCGTAACAAACAAACAAGCTCACATTCACATTTATATGTAATATTAGTAAGGATTATATTGATCTACTATGGTAGGTACAATGGGGTTGTATTTTGAATTATGTACATCCGTTTTTTAAGGTGTTTTTATGCTAAATTAGTTAGGAATGGTCATATTTTGTACAATTTACTCCTGAATCTATCAACGGAAATAAGTGGAGAACTCCGTGTACATCATCCGCACGATTACGACCACTCTTATGGACGAAATACACGATCAATCATTTGGCGTGACGACAAATTGACGTGACGCAACGGCGCGATTTTAAATACAGTGACCATTCACGATCAAATTTTGGCTTCACGTCAGTCAATTTGACGTGACGGACTGATCGCGTATTTCGTCCATTACAAGAGTGTGCGACTTTAATAATTAAAGTCTATATGGAAAGTATTACGCAGTCTAGAACTACGCAGTCTAGAAATTTGAAACTTAGGTTTATTTTATAACGTAAGCAGCATCCGCAAAGAAATATTTTTTGTAAATTTAGAAATAAAGAAAGAAGAAAGAAAGAATTTTATTCACTCAACACAAAGACACAAACATACAAAAACAATAAAACTCCATGCGAAGCCGAGGGACTTGCTAGTTCTATACTTAAAAACTATTTGTTGTTTTTAGAAGCTTTGCGGCTCTTGTATCTTTTAACCATTGCTTATTTATGGCAATCGCCTCTGATAAGCTTTAGCCTGATGCATCAGCTCATAAGCCATTTAATTCTTCACTTCATAACCTCATTAAAGTATATTTTTTAAATTATTAAAAAAAACACTGATCTGCTTAAAGAAATCTCAGAAAAAAATGAAATAAGCCGTTATCTGCAGCTTATGACATGTTTCTCGCATATGTACTATCTTTTTAGTCTCTAGAATGGTACAATGGTCGCCTATTTCGTAATACGATGCACGGCTACGGCGAATATCGGTGGCGTTATCGAGGAAAACCTGGAACATTTGTCACTTACGAGGGATATTTTTACGCCAATCAAATGCACGGATATGGCACTATGTCGTATCCCGATGGAAGAGTGTTTACTGTGAGTTTTGTATTTATGTAATAGCTGCTGTTGTCTTTCAAATCAAAAGCAGAAACCTTTAAAAAGTTTCACATTATAGATTTATTACTTTTTTTTTTTAAAACAGCATCAAACAGGCTGTAAGTTCACCTGTTTGTCTTGGCCAATCTCTGAAATGGCTGCATCTATTTCGATGAAACATTCTTTGGTACATATAGATAATTGATACAGGCACTATTATACAATAATTTAAGTGAAATTAATCCCAAGAATATGTAGGTTAGCTGTATAAAAATTTTAAGACATCAGTAAGACATTTCAAGTCACCAATAAGAGAAGTCGTTGAGCAATGGCGAGCAGTTATCAAAAAGAACTTTGATCTGAAAACTGTTTCCTACAGGGTTTGTTTTATAACAACGTACGATGGGGCCCAGGCATAGAATCACAACCAAGTCTTAATGAAAACGTTGGTTTATGGTACGGTACGCAACTTATAAGACTGACTTGGCGTCCTCCTATGCAAAGTATAGCCCCGGACTTAACTAGCGTCATCAACAATGGACGGTCAACAGTAGAATCGCAACGAGTACTTCTGAACACGACTCCAACAACTGTAAGATTCTTATTATGCCTGATTTTATTTTATTGATTGAGCTACAAGACCTACGTAATAAAAAATCACCAGAATGTGGCAAGCCCTTTATTATCTATAACTGAACTTTTCGTACTAATTTAGAAACACCGGATGTCCGATTAAACTAAATCTAAGACAAAAGTCTATTTTAATCTTCCTATTTTGTTACCACAATAAGGACACCTCTCTTAGACAGATGTTTAAGAGCTGCTGCTACAGTAAGTTAAAGTATAGCTGCCACCGATTGCCATTGTTATTCAACCATTTTCCTCAGTAAAATTCTTCCCACCATTTTTATATACGAATTTTCAACATTATATACCAAAAAGCTGAGTATTTGCTGTGAATAATAGCAAATTTTCTTAAACCTACCTTAAAATTTTAAGTGAACCTTGATAACTCTTTTTAACAAAAAAAAAACCGACTTCAAACCGTTTTCTCATGGATGCCATTGTTAGAACTGGACCAAATTGAAACGGGACCACACGGGAAGCACCAGCTTTCAAATAAAAAAAGAATCATCAAAATCGTTTCACCCAGTCGAAAGTTCTGAGGTAATAAACATTAAAAAAAAATACAGTCGAATTGAGACCCTCCTTCTTTTTTTGGAAGTCGGTTGAAAATAAGAGAGACCACGTCCCTGTACACCACAATTTCATTATTGGAAACACACAGAAAACATACAATGATTTGTTTATTGGTCAATAAGTACGTACAATATTTCGGGTGGTCAATATACTCGTACAATGAGCGCTGCCCAGTCGAGTTGGGTTCATCGGTTGCCTCTTGAGATTAGCTGTACCAATTTGTACTTATTGATCTGTATATTATTAATGTGACATGTACTTACTTATTTTATAAACGTAAGACCATGTTTTTCAGTTGCTGTTTAGCTTTATTGCTAATTAGCTCAGTTTTAATATTAGTTCGTTTTAGTCAACTCGAAAAGTGGATTATCTCTCATTACATAAATATTTAGTTAGTTCTCATTTTTACAGTTTACTTGCCTTCCTAATATTTAGATGCTAATTAGGACTTTATGAATTATAATATTACTTCAGATTGGAAAAACTAACAAGGCCTTAGAGCTATTAAAACAATCCGGTATGAACCCTAAGGATGCAGCGGAAAAGTGGATACAACTCTATCCAAAGTATTGCACTGATCTCAAGAGCTATGTGTGTCATGTGGAACTATTTGAAAATAATTATTTCACGAAAAATGGTGCAAGATTAGAAAAGATAGAACATATTGATCTTAAAGAGGTAGATAAAAACAATTTTTCTCCTTAATTGTAAATAAAATAAAAAGTTTAGTTATAAAGTAGGTGAGTTAAATTTGTCCATATTTGTTTTTTTACAGGAGCCATCCCAACTTAGTGGCGAAGGTTCAGACGATTCAACAACATTTTTTGCTTGGAATAACAACGATCATATTGTCAATATGATGCAACACAGTTTTAGACATCAAGCCCAAAAGAAAGTATTGGATATATCTACAGTTCTTAATGGTCCTCGGAAAATATTTAAATCTGCCGCTGATCATGAATTGGATTGCAGGTGATTTCCCGTTGACACAGCTTTGATGCCGATCCATTCTCTGGTGTTTTCTGATCCATAACATTTTCTTCTAACTGACCTTCTGTTTCCTTTTACTTTTTGGAACGCAATATTCCAATCATCACATAAACCAAAAATATGCACTCTTTCACTGCTTTATGGCTCGTACTTTTTCCTGCCTAAGTATACGATGGAAAAAAATTAACTGTGCACTCGTCTTATTTTAGAACTTTATTGATGGCTAGTTACTTAGGATACTTGAAACATGTATCTTACTTTATAAGGGAAGGCAACATTCACCCAGAAGTTGCTGACAACCAAGGCAATACTGCTCTCATGTACGCTGTTGTAAGTAATTAATTGTTTGAGTAATGAGTATGACAGATTAAGTGATTACATAAGTGACGTATGAATAGTACGTAAAAATCTTTGTTTTAGTGTGGAGACCAGCATCGTATTATACAACTCTTGATCGAATCTAATGTCACGCTGGATAGCTTTAATGACTCATGCTGTACCCCGCTTGGTGTAGCTATAATGCGATACTTATGCTTAACAAAAGATATTAATACTGGAGACGCAATGGTTCACGCTCTATTACCACCCCCTAAATTACCAGGTTTTGGTAAAGAATATGATTCTAACTTAAATTATATTATTTATAACATATACTTGGGTAGTAACTAATATTGAGGTTTTTTTTTACAATTTAGCACCTACAACAGAAAAAACAATTTTTGAATGGCTTATCATACGTCATATATCAAACAGCGCTACATCATTGAATAATAGATTAGCAGAAGCTCATTTGTTCAAGACACACAGCAAGATGATCCCTAAAATCTCTAGCATAAAGAAATTAAGATCTTTTACTGTTTTAAAAGATCAAGGACCTAATCAGTACAGGAAATCAGAAGTATCGAAGGAGCAGTTTGAACCACTTTCAATCGAATCTATTCCTAATAGTGGCGCGAAATTGTACACTAGCATTATTCGCGAATTTTCAATAGTAATAAATGATAACTTTCTGGTTCACACTGATTTAAATCAAATACCATACTTGTTCGAGGTAAATGATATGGTAAAAGAAATAGAGGCAAGCGACGAAGAATCTAAAAAAGCGCTCGAGAAGAATCCTAAAAAGGCAGCTTCAAAAGTGTTTAAAGAAACAACTAAGCCTAGCAAAGATGCTTTATACCAATTAATAGAGAATCTATCGTTGGACAGCATAGAAAAACAGAAAATAAAAAGGTAAACCACCATGTTCAATACGGTAATTCGACTAACATATAATAGTTATTTTGCAAGACAGAGACGGTTTATCGAATCTCTACGACTGTACGGTAATTTGAGATGGAATAAAACCAATATAGCTGGAGCAAAACTTTCTTAGGAAACTATCCATAACAAATAAAAGATTTGTCCCCATATGCATTCTTAATATTTAACAATTCTGCTTGTAAATAATATATTTGACGAAAACTTTAATATTTATTAAGCATACATAATTTAATAAAGTATTTATTTTAAGATTGGAGGCAGTTTCTCATACGATTAACCAGTTGTTGGCTGGTGGGGCAAACCCAAATTTGGTGCGTTATCCTCAATCTGCTGTACTCATGGCCACCATATCTAACTGTTCGGACCTTTTGTATACTTTGATAAAATATGGAGCAGATGTAAACGATGTTTATCCTCAAGTAAGAACAAAAAGTTTTATAACTATTAGAAATTTTCACTATTGAAGCTTGCTATTTTTCAGTTGAAAAACCATTAGTTTTCAATTGAGTTTTAGCTTACTTTACAATGGAGCTGCTATTATGGGAATCGTTTCGTGCTTTGATGTTCTACGATTACAAAAGAAACTTACTGTTTAAAGAGATTTTTAAAACTTTACTTCTTGTATTGGGGTATAGTCGGCTCTATCGTTAGCTTCAATCTCAATGCAAGTTGTGTGTTGTTGTGTTGTGTTGCTCATATTTTTAGTTTTCAGTCTTGGACAAATGTTGATAATTCAACCTTCATTTTTCTTTTCAGCTTCTTGGATATACAGAGTTAGATGTTGCTATATCTTTTCCATTGTCACATATCAAATTAGAAATAATCGAAACATTATTAGAAGCTGGTGCGGAAACGAATCATCGGCTAAAATATTCTAATGACGGTTTAATAGAATTGACATCATCAGAAAATCCCGGACCTACGCTACTTCACGCTTTACTTGCGAAGAAAGCTGAAAACGACTCGGACGATGATGTAGGTGTTGTTGAATGTATTCAAAATTCTATAGATAACGTTACAAAAACCTCTTTTCAAAAATTTGTTAAAACCAGAAAGTAATAAACAATCAGTTCCACTAAATGTTAAATTAAAAACGGAAGACGAATTGACTTTTTTTGCAAACCGTACCAAATTATCATGATCTTTATCTTTCATCTTGTCTAGCTGCCATTAGCTATTTAACACCAGTGAACTGTTAGCCTGCATGCCTTATTATTAACAGGCAGGCAGGGTCCACTTGATGGTATGTGACTACCGTAGCCTATTAACGCAAGCAACGCCATAATGAGTTGCCAACTTCTTGTTAAAATAAAGATTATGGGATAAATGGGGGACCCGATATCCCTTAATAGTATTAATTGAAACACATCAGCGCCCGTGGTGTTACTTCACGCTGGTCTTCAATGGTTTCAATGGAGTTCAGTTCAATGGAGTTCAGTTCAATGGAAGTGGTTTCTGCCACGGTAGTTTATGAGTGCTGCACGGGTAGTTTATGAGTGCAGAATGCACTAAAACTATACTATAAATTAACGTGTCCTTTAAAAATGTGCGCCATTGGGCTAACCGGGATTTTTGACAAATTAAATCGCAAGGAAGGGTGGATTCATAGCCACCAACGCCCATTTCCATTCGCAGAAGACAATAAAAAACAGATAACCCTTATGTCGTAGACATTATGGCACAAATTATCTTTAAAAAAGCTAATATATCTGTTACTCCAACTCGCAGATTCGTCACGAAATTATTGAGATGCTACTTCAATACGAATGTGATGCTATCGCTCAATACAAAGGAAGATCGCCAATCGACATTGCAATGACAAAAGACATTAAACTGTTCGAGATATTCATAAATAGCCCCAAAGTGAATTTAAACTTGATAATTAACGAACAAAATCAAACGGTTTTGGTAAAAATGTTTCATCTGCCGTTCTTCAGAAACATGATGCATACGGACAGACTACAAATTGTAAGTTTGGATAATATTTCATATAATTCATACTAATAAGATAGAGTAAAAATAATTTTGTTTGTTTGTTTTCTCAGTTAAACCATTTAAACGATATTTTAAAATGAGCCTTAAAAACTTATTGCTTAAACTGCTTAAAAACTAAAGGGCCACAAATCAAAATTACACTTTTTACAGGTGAGCTAATCGAAAAAAAAAGTTAAATTATTTTTGACAATTTTTTTTCTTATTAGACATATCAAATATATGCATATCATACATCGTTAGAAGCGTATTTTTAAGTAGCATTAAATGTTATGAGTACTTTTATAATAAACTGAATACTAGAAGAGATATAAGTTACTTGTGAATATATAAAAAATGATTAAAATATACTAAATATGGAATAAAACAACCATAACTCTTTTTGAAACATAATGTTTTTGTTTTATGGCCCTTTAGTTTTTAAGCAGCGATACACAGTGTAAGATTTTTATTTTTATTTTTTAACTATGAGTCAAAATTCATCTTAATTTTCAAGTAGTGATTTTGTTAGTTAAGTGGGTGTGATCGTAATACGTCCATAAAAAAACCATATTTTTATTTTTCCATCGTATATAAATAATAATCTGCTAATAAAGTTTGTAATTGCAGTGGCACATTTACACGTTTTATTGTTATTATTTTCTTATAATTATAATATGCTCGTATCGTATCAACTAGCAAATTTTAATTTAACCAAAGAGTGGATTTCCTTACTAAAAACTAAAATAATAGGTACTAAAAACGACCAACAGATGTCGCTGGCGTGCGAGCTTATTTCGCGCTATCAAGATTGACGCGGGTTTCAAAGGGGTGTCCGCGAAGGCTGAAATGTCGTCACTCTGGTTTCCCTTCAAAACGAATAAATCTTTCGCCTTTTACTAAAGATTTCCGTGGAGGGGAACACTCAAATGAGTCTACATTAATTTTTTTGAAGCCTTGCTTAACGCGAGGCTATATAAATAAATTATAAATTAATTAAATTATGTAAAAATATAATTTTAAAAATAAAATTGACTGATGTGATTCATTCATGTGAAGTGAATGTGATGCTGATGGACATTGGACTAGTAGTGGGCTGTACTAGGTAAAATTGGGAACCTGTTCCAACTGTTCCGGTGACATCGAAATAACAGTTCCATTTACCTGTTATTAAAGAACAGCCTGTTATTTTTTACAAGATAGTATTTACTTGATGACCTGTTCCAAACCTGTTCTTGTTTCACTACTGCTACCACATGTTATACATGCAACACACATTGGACTGAAAAATCTCCATTATTTTACAGGCTTAGGACTGTCAGATTTATAATTTAAACTAATACTGAAACTAGTCATTAGGTTAGGTACAAATATGGTTTACACTACTAGGGACTTAAACAAAGGCACTAAACTAACTAGATATTTACAGTTATTCTTAATTACACAAACACATAAAAACATTTAAGGACAATTTTTTTTAATGAAATATGAAAAATTAATTTACTCAAGAAAAAGAAAATCAATAAACGAAATACGAATGAAAAATTTAAAATTGAATTAAAATATTTGAATTTTGAAATGTCACTGTCATAATATTGATTGACATAAAATTTACGTTCGGATACATTACTTTAATCATAGTTCATTATCTTTTTGCGCTATTACGCAATAAAATAAAATAAATATGAACGTGAACTTAATCTATGTTATAATATTCAGGTTCAGCTTTATTATTAATTTTATTTTAATAGATATAATAATATGTATTGCATACTAGCAACCCTTTTGCTTGTTACATTAAAATATTGTTCGAGTTTCCGAACGCCATCGGCTGTAATAGGTGTATCTCTTTTTAACTAAGGTAAATTGAATGAGAGACAGCTTGTTCCGGAACAGGTGAACAGTGAACAGTTGGATACTTTCATATTCGATCTATGGAAGTATCTAACTGTTCACCTGTTCCTAGTACAAACATGATAGAACCACAGATAAAATTAACAGGAACAGTTAAATCGGCTAAGACGTCACAGTTCCAACCTGTTCCTTTAAAATATCTGTTATTTTTACCTGTTACGATAAATACGCCTCACTCCTACATTGGACAGTCAACAGCAACAGACAGAATCAACAGATAAATAATGTTGGATTTTTATTGATTGATAAAATTGATGAACGAAATTAATTATATTCAGCAATTTATCACTGTCTGTTCTTCAATCAAGTGTATTTTAGTTAGTGTACGTGACACGTCACACGTGTACAATCGTACACGAAAATCGAAATACACGAATTCACTCACTTTACTTACGAGTCTTACGACTCACGCACGTGTCGATGAATTAAATGAAATGGCTTCCGGTCCGGCCGGGCCGGTGCAAGTGCATTACAACCAAATGCCAAATTGCCTAAAATGTGAATACGCCTGAATTTTAAATCGACTGATTCCCAATTCGCCTGAATGCCAAATTGACTTAATTTATTTTTAATTACTATTAATGTAAGCCGCACATTTCTTTAATTTTTATGTTAAGCTCGACAGACACAGGCTGGCGGTCCACTCGATGGTAGTAGGTGGCTTCTTCTTCTTCACTTATTTTTTTTAAAAAAATTTTGCAATTGCAACTTTGCAAATAACAAAGTTGGCTCTGATAAACAATAAACATGCATAATATTTTCAATCTTCAATCAAATTTGGGATTTAATTGTAATGGACCGGAAGCAATTTAAAGACATATTCACTCACTAACGTCACGTCAAAAAACCACCACGGGTTAATCTATAGTCATTAGATTAGATAAACACATATCAGAATATTTTGTTGTTATAATATTATATTATTATGTACAAGCTGCTGCCCGCGACTTCGCCCGCGTAACTGTAAATTATAATATACTAAAACCTTCCTCGAGACCTCTATCCATTAGTGAAAACAGAATGAAAATCGTTGCAATAGTTTTTGAGTTTATCGCGAACAGACAGACGCGGCGGAGTAATTTGTTTTATAATATGTAAGGATATGCGCATGATAAAAAGTTGTCTAATTTTTGTAGTATTTTTTTGTCCGCCATAAAAATAAATTTGGTTTTGTTTGTTTAAAGCTGACCAACTCATTGTTATATGGTGCCGATCCACTGAAAAAATGTCAAGACGGCGACAACGTTTATAAAAATATTTTCGTCTTCACGAACACCGTCATCCTCGAGTTGGAAGCCACTCCGAAAACAGCGAATGTAGCTGCTGCCAGTACGTACGTTGGTCAAACATTTGAATTTAAACAAAAACAATTTTAAAATGGAATATAATTATTAAGTTCAATTAAATATTTTACCAGACTAATAAGCGCCGGCTTCACCAGTAGGGAGTTAGCTGCATATAGCTATAGGTACAGTCTGTCAGAAAAGTGTTGAAATTAAAAAGTGGCTAGAGTTTTCCCGTTCTAACCATCTAACCATGTAGTTGATAAGAAAGAGACAACACTACAATATTGCCACTTTTTAATTTCAATACTTTTCTGACAGACTATAACTACCTAAATTGCAAACGTGAAAAATTTTTTGACGCGAATACGTCTTTTAAGTTTGCTTTCATAGTAAAAGGCAATTCAGAAAACTAATGACAACTTAATCGGTCGGAGGACACAGTTTGATGCTGCTATCTATCATCTCCCGTACCTACTTGTATTGTTAAAACTCTGGAAGGTTATATATATACGACATCACATGCCCGACGGGGTAATTCTGCGTACTTTTATCACGTGTTATACCTATTTTAGGTGGGAAAACTGGAAAGAAAGACGAAAAGTCCAAAAAACCGGAAAAAGTGGTAGCCGCCAAGTCCGTGCTTAAAGCGGGAACCGATGACATTGAGGATTACAAACAAGCTGTCGATTTGGTGAAGGATTGCGCCAGACTGTTACTCATCAGGTGGATACAAGGAAAACTGGTCGATGAACTAGTTCATGTTATACACAGGTGTTAACTTTTTTAAATGTTTTATACGACACGATAGACATAATAAGTTAAATTGCGATGATAATCGCCACCCTTCAGTAGGAGGTTTCATTTTCAGATAATCTTTAAAATATAGGTAATTTGTAGATACATACTATGAAAGGGATGAAATTTTGAAACTTTTATTTATTTGTAGATATAAACATCGCCATTGGAATATGATAATAAAGGAACACAAGCGCGCAAAACAGTGCGGACTGTGGCTCACGCCCGAACGTAGCCTGCAAATATGGAATATACTTAAAAGTACTAATAGACACATATACAGTGACAACAAAACTTTAAAATATTTACTCTACATAACACAATATTATAACAATATAACAACTGCCAAGAGTCTAGCAAATGTTAAAATGTCTTCTACAGAAAAGGACAAAATAGAAAACGAGATGAATGTGTTACTACGGGAAACAAAAATGCTAAACAATTCTATGACGAAACCTATAATAAAACCAGAGCTCGCTTCAAAGGTAATTATTACAAGCCTATACCTACTAGTAACTGTTTTGTAATTAGGTGGAAAGGTAATTAGTTCCTGATACGAAATATAAATATTGGAACTAAGTAATGGAATAAACACGCTCAGGTACAGTCAGCCACAGTAATGCACTTATTATACTAAGGTAAACTTTGAAGTTTTTTGCAACCATTTGCATTTAAGGTTTTTAAGGCAATATGCAAGTAATATGCATATTATGTGACCCCACTGTACCTTACATCATTATAATTTCCTATTGGAGATGAGAGAGGTAAGAGAAGTCTACATCTCTATAATTTAGAAAAACTTAAATATTCTACATACATCCACATTTCTTATGTTGAAGATTTCAGTCACATTTATGTAAATGCAATTAATAGTGATCCTTTTAGTTTATTTGTGACAATGAAAACAATAATTTAATTTAACGTGAGTATGAAATGAAATTATCTACGGTGGTACATAAATAAACTATAATTGTATTTTCTCTCCTTTTCAGAATGAAAAATTTAAAGTATGTTTTGAGTGCATTTTGCCATTAAACAAAGAAAATATTCTCTGCAAATCGTGCAAAATGGTCTTGTTCTGTAGTCTTGAATGCCTAAGAAAAAATACGGATCGATTTAACTGTCACCCTTGTAAAAGCTACCTGAAGATTACTTATTTTCCGGAGTCTAGTATCGATGCAAGTGTTAATGACCTAAATTAAAAACATTACTGAAATTGAATTGAGTAATTCATGTTTCACTTGCCGACTTACATATATAGACCGTAATGCGAGAGATTTCTGGGTAGTAGCGAGTAGTTACTAAAATTTTTCGTCACTATACCTACCACTTTAGTTTGTGATACATACCTACTACCTATTATAGTCTATCAGAAAAGTGTTGAAATTAAAAAGTGGCAATACTGTAGTGTTATCTTTCTTATCAACTACACGGTTAGAACGGGACAACACTACAGTATTGCCACTTTTTAATTTCATCACTTTTCTGACAGACTCATCAGACTGTACTAAAGTAGTCGAACAAGGCTTTATATAGTCATTACTATTGAATTTTATCGATTCAAGGGCCCTAGTCAAAGTAACAATTGAAAACGATAACGAAGTTCGAAAACAATAAAATGTATGGGATTGACATACATTTATTCTTTCGAACTTCGTTATCGTTTTTAAAATGTGACAGCCCCTGAACACAGAACACTATTGCAAGGAGCTTCTGTGTCGGTGTCAAAATATTGGTTACAGCCTATGCTGTGCTCCTGTGACTGTGACTTCGACTGATGACTATTTGTTTTGTTTTTATTCTAATTTTTGAATTTATGAAAATCGGTATTGGCATTTTTAAATATCAGTAAAAACATGGCTTCGAAAGCTAAAAAAGCTAAGCTGCAACCAGCCACTACCACAACATCGGCCAATAAAGCGGGTCTCCAAGAGTTCATAAACCATATTCAAATATCACGCGAGGAGACGGCCGATTCTATTTTACAGTACAATTTTAATAAAAAACGCTTAAGAATTATATCGAAAGTGCAAATTGTCCCCGAAAATTGTGAAGGAATTGTATATTGGATGTCAAGAGACAGCAGAGTTGAAGACAATTGGGCGTTTTTGTACGCACAGAAGCTTGCATTGAAGAACGAAGTCCCGCTTCACGTTTGTTTCTGTCTAATTGCTAAGTATTTAGACGCCTCTGTAAGGCAATTCCACTTTTTAATTAAAGGTATGTTTATCGTCGATACTAATATTTAATGTTTTTGATTGTTTGACTTGAATAGGCTCGGAAACTACTTGACCGATTTAAAAAAAATTTTCACTGTTGGGAAGCTAGCTATATTATCAGTCCTCACATATTATAAAACAAAGTTCTCCGCCGCGTCTGTCTGTTAACTCAAAAACTACTGCACCGATTTTCATGCTGTTTTCACCAATGGATAGAGTGATTCTCGAGGAAGGTTTTAGTATAATTTACAAAGTAACGCAGACGAAGTCGCGTGCATAAGATAGTTTTTTATTATAATTATAAAAGACAGGGTGACGGTCAATTTGATTGTAGGTGGCAACCGTCGCCTATAACACAAGCAACGCCTCAGGTGCTGCAAGTGGGCTGCCGGTGATAGTAGGATTACCCATAAGAGATAGGGTAATGGCTGGCATCCCTTGAGGGGTTTTCACGATAAAAGTATGTTCGGACCGAGTGCGCTCAGACTACTACTCAGATGCTACTCGTAGCGTGAAAATGAGGGATCCGAGCTCATTTGGATGACAAAGTCTGATCAGACTGGACTCTGACTGTGCTCTATTTTTACTAGCTGACTCGGATATAAATATCAAAATAAAATGGCGCCAAAGGAAATTTCACATGCATTTAGTTAGTGAAAAAAAAGTAGCTACTATAAAGCTACTCGGACACTGTTGAACTCGTGTGGTGGAAACTGTAAACGGAGTACACTCCTATACCAGCTGATTCATACAAGTGGGCTTGGTCCGAACACTATATATAACTTTGGTATAGTCAAAACTGGGCTATACTCAATTACCGGTTGTGTAGAGTGGTCTTCTGTAAAGGGTTGGTTACTGCTTGCAGACGGGCTGCCCAAATGACTGCAAAACGCAGTGTGCCCTGTTTCTACTTTCCAGATCCAGATCTACATTGAAAATCATGAAAAAAAAAATCCTATGTGTGTATTCAGGTCTTGAAAAAGTAGCAGCAGAATGCAAGAAGTTAAATATATCATTCCATTTACTTGAGGGCAGTGGAGCAGAAGCTTTGCCTCAGTGGATCATTGATCATAATATAGGGGCGGTTGTATGTGATTTTAATCCCTTGCGAACACCACTGGGCTGGTTAGAAGGAGCAAGAAATAATATTAAAAAGGATGTACCAATAATACAGGTAACATTATTAATACATACAAAATAGTATTAAATTTGAAATAGCAGAAGTTATAATTATGATAATTTTGAAAGGCCACAAACAATAATCAGATCTTATTTCCCTTTTTAGACATAATTGAGTTTCACATTCTATGATATCCCATGTTGGTATTTTTTTTTTTGTCATTTTAAAGCAATAAATTAATCAAAACTATATCAAATACTATAAAACTAACTTCATAAATAATAATGTTTAGCACATTTTTTTATATAAAATATATTGCACTCTGATCCTCTTAAATAATTAAAAATAAATAATTTATTTTCGTATATTATATGCATTTATAGGTTGATGCTCACAACATAGTGCCATGTTGGGTGGCCTCGGAAAAACAAGAATACTCAGCAAGAACAATAAGGAACAAAATAACTTCAAAATTGGGGGAGTTTTTGACAGAATATCCTCCTGTCATTAGCCATCCGTACACAAGCAAGTTTGAACCAGATGTAAGTTTTTTTAAGAATCAATGTGGCAGGCAGGCACACACAAATTGTTTAGTGTAACTTAAAATAACTATGTTATTATTAAGTTGGCATTGTATTGTAGCTAATTCAAATGCTAAACCAAGGAATATCGTGGTGTTTGATACGAAAATTTAAATCCTGGACGGACCTGCACCTCTATTATCGATTCTATAAATAGACTAGTAGGTAGTCCTGTTAATTTAATATGAAAATGTGATCCGAACTTCCGATTTTCCCAGTTCATTTTCCAAAAAAAAAAATTCTTTCATACAAAACTTGCCCTGATAATTACAACAATACAAGAAAACAGCAAAATCGGTTGTGCTGTTCTCAGGTGATGTTGCATCATAGGTACATGTGACAAATTATTTTTTATTTATAAACATAGATAGATAATAAAAAATTATAGCTTACTTTGAAAGTATAATCAATACTAATAATAAATCTGTAAGGGTTGGTCATGGAATAAGTTACTTTGTTTTTAGAGATATCGTGTTTATAGGTTATACATGATACTGAAGCTAAATTGACCATTTTTAGAAATTTTTTTCTGTATGTAAGTATGTATGTTCCTTCATAACTTAAACGAATTAACTGATTTTCATGAAACTTGGTAGATTAACATTTAGACGTACGGGACACAGGGTAGGCTACTTTAACTTTTTCAACGCGGACGAAGTCGCGGGCGCTAGCTAGTAAATAAATAAAAACATCGCAAGGAAACCAGGAAATAGTTTCCTGGACGTTGGACGAGGTTACTCTTTGAAGACATAATGAGGTCCAGATCTCTTCACACAAAGGAAATGATAGAGTCCAATAGTGGATTCTAAGATTATGGATAAGGAATTACCACTACGAAAGAAAGAAATTAAAAAGCAGATGTAAAAAGGTTTTAATATGTAGTTTCATATTTTTTTAAATTTTCAGCCTATAGATTGGGACGAAGCAATAGAGTCTAGAGAAGCGGACAAGTCAGTTGGCCCCGTAGAGGGTCTGCAGCCCGGCTACGAGAAGGCCATGGAAATGTTATACACCTTCATACATAATAGACTCGAAATGTTTGCCACAAAAAGAAATGATCCTACGCACGATGCTCTCAGCAATTTGTCACCATGGTTTCATTTTGGTTAGTGTGGAAAAAAATAGTACTGTATTTTATCAGTGGTAAATGAAAATGTACCTTATGGCTTTGGTTCTCTTTCATGAGGCCTTTTTCAATATAAGCTGCAATATATAGTATTTGCCATGTCTTGTCATATATTTATTGGCGACTGTGCTACATTCCTATGAAAGTTTATTAATTAAGTTTCATGGCAAATTTCAGTAATATCAATAAAACTTTAAATTCATTTGTTTGATTATGTATATCTAAATTGTTTCATCAATGGACTAGAACTAGAATATAGTTGGTTAAGTGTTAACTATTGGCATGACCAGTGTATGAATTTTTTTTAGGACAAATATCGGTACAAAGGGCCGTACTTTGTGTGAAAAAGTACAAATCCAAGTACGTTGAGAGTGTGAACGCGTTCTTAGAAGAGGCGATTGTGCGTCGCGAGCTCGCTGATAATTTCTGTTTCTATTGCAAACAGTATGACAAAATCGAAGGAGCCAGCACATGGGCTCGGAATACACTCAACGATCACAGGTTCACTTTTACTGCCATTATACTTTTACTACATCTATGTCGGGCGTATGTCTGTTTTTTCGCGATAAACTCAAAAATTACTGCACCGATTTTCATGCCGTTTTCACCAATAGATAGTGATTCTCGAGGAAGGTTTTAGTATTATATATAATTTACAAAGTTACGCGGGCGAAGTCGCAGGCAGCAGCTAGTTTTATTATAATGTAAATAATGTAAACGTACCATAAAAAGTTACGATACTTTACAAGGTTGGGGGAAGGGGAATCCCTCGAGTGTATTGTTGTGTCATTTTTATTTTTTTCTCCCAAGCCTGGCAACCCTTTTCGTTAGTGAAAATGGTCACTTGGTAAACTTGGGCCTAAAACGAGGACACAGAAAAACGTTACATTGGGGGGAGCGGTTGTCAAAAAATTTCTCGGGATCCATCAAAATATGAAGTGTTTAAGCGGTTATCACACTATTCAATATGAAGGAAACCAATTTAGGAACCTAAGCAGTTAACTAGTTGATTATGTTAAAGTATTAAAATAAATATAACTATACTCTGTTGCATATAGTCTATGTAAACTGTATCTATGTAATGTTTTTGGTACTAATAAAGTAGTCTGTGCTCTGCCACCATAAGTTTTATTAGATTACACTACACTAAATTGATTTCTAAATCGAAGATACATAGTTGAATCTAAATTGGATCCAATCTTTTCTAACTGCGATTACACCTTCCCAATTCCCAAATTGGTTTCCTTAAAATTGAATAGTGTTATAGAGGTTTTATAATGCTAACACGCGATTTTCAGAAAGGATAAAAGAAGCCACGTATACACATTGGAACAGTTATCGAAAGCTGAGACGCACGATGACCTGTGGAACTCTGCGCAGTTGCAATTGGTGAACGAGGGCAAGATGCACGGGTTCCTGCGCATGTATTGGTGTAAGAAAATATTGGAATGGACCAATACGCCCGAGGAAGCGCTCGACTATTCGATATATTTGAACGACCACTACAGCATTGATGGCCGCGATCCAAACGGTTACGTTGGTATGTTTATCTAATTTATTTAATTATTACTAGCTGTCGCCCGCGTTGAAAAAGAAATTAAATTAGTTTGACGACACGTTTGATCTAGCTAGTGGCTTAAGTGGCTAGTAACCGTAGGCTGTTAACCAAACGGTCGCGGGTTCGATGTTTTCCCGCTAGGGACAAATGTTTTTATATGCGTTGATAACATTTTACCTTTGTACTCGTATTTAAAAGTTAGTAAAACTGCATTCAAAGATTTTCTATGATCTATTCTTTTTCTATTGATCAAAAACGTAAACAAATACAGCGTCGCCATGTTCACTGGACTGTTTTAAAGACGGGATTTGTACATTGTACATTACATTATCAAAGAAGGTTGACTCAGTGATTAACTCCTTGTTTGTTGCGTTTCTAGATTGCGTATATGCCTATTTATTTGGCATTATGTTTATTCAATTTTAAACCCTATTTATATATACCCATAATATTAAAAATCGAGTGAAACGTGACAGATGAGGCGCTTGACGCAGATCTGTGTCAATAACAGACGAGAAGATTTGTTCGTATTGTTTGTTTAGTTCTATATCGTGAATTGTTTGTTTACCTTTTTGATCAATGAAAAAAGAATACATTATAGGTATCTTTTAATTTAAATAATTTTACAAAATAGGTTCCTCCAGTGGTAGTGGTACTCCTCTCTTATATTTGTATACATTTACTTGTTTATTTTATTTGAATGTGTGGTGAACAGGATGCATGTGGTCGATCTGCGGTATCCACGACCAGGGCTGGGCGGAGCGACCAGTCTTCGGCAAAATTCGCTACATGAACTATCAGGGCTGCAAGAGGAAGTTCGATGTGAACGCATTCGTCGCCAGGTACGGAGGGAAGGAGCACAAATATACACCCAAATTAAAATAGATCCAAACTTTATAGATTCATTTTATATATTCATTCTTTAAAAATGGTCAATGAAAATCTTGTCTAATAAACGAACCGTCAATGCAATTCATGTAACCTATGATCTGGTCACATGACGTCAGAGCCTCATTTGGTCAATGTATGGCCGACCAGAAAAGTGCTTTATCAGTTTCGATAACAAATTCCATTCATTTCAAAATTCGCTAAGGCTTAGATTTGAAATAGGTATTGATTACTGATTGACATAATTGTCACTTTGAATTTTCAAAGGAAAACAGACCTTATCATTCTACAAAATACAAAGAATGTTCAATCTTAGAGTGATAAAGCACTTTATTTGTCGAGTTTACATACAATCAAACATAAATTGTAACACCTGTATTGGTAATGTTGAAAAATTTCTTGATAGGTGTTTATTTTGAATAGTAAATGTAAATTATGTCCAAAACTTTCTAAATATTATAATGAAAAAGTTAAAGCAAATATGTATCTAAATTTAACTCGGCCTAAATATGTTGAAACTATTAATTGGAATATAATTATTTTTAAATCTAGTTTTATAGTGAATTTCAATTGAAAGAAAAAAGAAATAGAACTGAAACGGTAAAAAAAATTTTTCATTAAGAATGCGTATAAAGCAAACAAAATTTGTAATTTCTCCCGCGTGGCCCCTTGGACATGACAGTGACACAAAATACGTAGAACTACGCACAACATGCGACGGAAGATAGCGCAACTCGCTCAATAAAGATGTCATAAGTGCCAAAAGTATTAAATATTAATTATTCGTAAACTACAATGTCAAATGAAAAATTGTTGCATAAAGCCTTAGATAATATGTGAAGTGAAATTACTGATACACTTTTAGCTTTGTAATGTGTGTCATTTTGAAAATAAAACTAAAATCAATGGAAATGAGAGCTCACTTTGTGATTTTTTTCTATCGAGAAAATTTCATTATATTATGTTTTCGGTTACAGACGTCACTTTCATTTATAATGTATTTATCTATTTAAAAAAATTAATTAAATTAGACTTTGTTTACTTAGATAAAATTCAAATCTAGGATTGGCTATTTCTCTTTATGCCCGCTCTTAACAAATGTGTATGTAACATATTAAATTGAAGTTTCTTTATAAATTTGATATGTTTTAGAGAAACATAACCCCAAAAAAATATTCTCAATCGGGACCAATTGTGTTATGTTATAAGAAAACTGTATTTCATGTCAATAATACACAATAAAATTTCTTTTATTCATTTGTATACATTTTAGTTTTAAGTTTTCTCTTTGCATGTTTAAGATAGTGTTTCTGCATTTTACAAAAAAAAAAATTACTTACGATATAAATAAGTGTAAAGAAGTTTATGTATTTTTAAATATTAGCATTATTTACTTAACACCCTGATTTTAACTAAGATATAATCATGTCATTACTACTAATGAGACTATTTAAGTACAAAAATTGAAAAAAAAAAAAAATTAAGTGATTATTTTGTACCTGATTTTTCTATAAATAAAACATCATTTTATTGATTATAAATATTTTTATTTATGGGATGTGACTGGTTTTCATAGGTATCCGATCAATTCATCAAAAATCTTCATAAAATTAGAAATAGAAAAATAATATTAAAGACATTTTTCACATTGATTTCTCGCACAATTTCATGTATGTATCATTAACTATTACAATTACATCGGTTTAGTCAAAGGTTAGAAAATTTGGAGCTTGTAAACCTAGTCTAAGGCGTGAACATCGTCTATGGACATCCTCACCACACGTTATACAAAAAGCACAAATTTCTCGTCAAAAATATAAAAATATGTCACAAGAAAAAGAAAACATCTACCGTTTGATTTATCAAAAAAAAGAAAAAATATAATAAGCTACTACAAAAAAAAAATATTTTGAGTAAAAGAAAAATAAGATACCAACACATCAATAAATTGCCACAAACAAGACAATATAATATTAAAATAAAATCGACATTATTCTATTTTGGACAGCATTGTGTAAATATTTTTTTTATGGATGTTGACAATTTATTATGATTTTTAAAGTTTAAATAAATAGCCAAGTATAGTTCAGTTCAGATTATGAACACAATATCGTGGCTCGCTTCTATATTATATTATAATATTTCCACTAATACACAGTACGGCGGCGTGAGCGCTTTTACACGTTACTTTATTCATTTTTAAACATACAAACTTACAAATAAAGCTCACAGTTTATAGAAAAACTCGAGATAAATATGTCAAAGATAGGCGACGAGGCCGAGGCCGCCCCTTTGTTAATTCGGTGGCGACCTCAAAAAGAAAAAAATCATTCTCGAAAAGGGAAAAATTAAAGGTCGTCGAAAAGATGCGCGACACGCTACTACATATATAAAAAAAGTATAATATATATATATATATATTTGTATGCTCTCCTGAGTGAGTGTGTGTGTGAAAGCAGAGCTACATTCGCTGTTCGCGACACCTATTGCACGCAGCACGAGTTCTTGTGACCGTTCTTCTTCAGTCGAGACTTGGGACGATACTTCTCCAGGTAAGACAGTTGCTTGGCGTTGATTGCGCCGCGTCGCTGGCTGTCACAGACAACAAACACACAAATATCATTCATACATTCGTACTGGCCGTCTACAATGACTTCTATATTACTTCGTAAGGACAAGGCTAACGCTCCTAGTACGTGGCACGCACCGGTGTCAAAATTGGAAATTGACACCAATTATGGGTGTTTATTCTGTGCGTAGAAATACGAAAATGCCTACTTACCAGTGATATGTCCAACCAACAAATCAGAACACTACAATAACAGAATACGCCAATAAGAAATAAAAATACGTATTAAGATGGCAATAAAAACAAAATATTTTTAGTAACTAGATGTGCAAATTGGAGGACAAATTTTTTGTCATTAGTATGGTAAGGGCGCATCCTGTCTTGTTTAACATATCACTGGCCGTCTAGTCTACACTTCATTCCACTAGACGAGATTTATTAAGCGGTTATTACACTACTATATAGTTGGCGCCCGTGACTTCGTCCGCGTTGAAAAAGAAAAAGTAGCCTATATTATGTCCCGTACGTGTAAATGCTTATCTACCAAGTTTCAAGAAAATCAGTTAATTCATTTAAGAGTTATGGAGGAACATACATACATGTATACAGAAAAAAATTCTAAAAATCGTCAATTTAGTTTCAGTATTATGTATAGAGCCTATAAACACGATATCTCTGAAAACAAAGTAACTTACTCCATGATCAACCCTTACAGATTTATCATTAGTATTGATTCAATTTGTAGTGTAGATTGGATCCAATTTAGTTTCTATTATCTATTTTCAACTGTATATCTTCGATTTAGAAATCAATTTAGTGTAGTGTGATGAACTAGTTCACTACTTAGGTTCCTAAATTGGTTACCTATAAATTGAATAGTGTAATAACTGCTTTACTTGGGGTTGGCTTACATGATGCAGCATTGCTTTCAATGCTCTAACAGAGGTGCGGTCTTTTAGGAAAATATTTAAAATATCTGATTTTGTTCACTCGAAATAGTTCAGAATTGATTTGACCATCACAGATTTAAGAGTTGGTAAATTGTAAGAGAAATAATATATGTACTAATAGCAATAATAATAGTACTAATACTAATAATAAATCTGTAAGGGTTGGTAATGGAGTAAGTTACTTCGTTTTCAGAGATATCGTGTTTATAGGCTCTATACATGATACTGAAATTAAATTGACCATTTTTAGATTTTTTTTCTGTATGTATGTATGTATGTTCCTCCATAGCTCTTAAACGAATCAACTGATTTTCATGAAACTTGGTAGATAAACATTTAGACGTACGGGACACAGGATAGGCTACTTTTTTCTTTTTCAACGCGGACGTTGTTTTATACATTGTTTTATATAATTGTAATGTTTGTAAATTATTAAATAGAATTAAGAAGTTACTTTAAAATAATTTATGTATTAAAAAAAAACACTCAATTATTGAAACTAATATGATTACATTATCGCCCAGCATGTAAACCCACCGTTAGTCCCTTGAGTTTAGCCGCGCGCATTGACCAATTGAACTTCGATTGTTTCGTTCCTTAGAAATTGGACTCGTGGAATGAACTTTAGGACTATTGTCAATGAAAGCAAAGTGTACTCACTCTCTGATGGTCTCGACTGCCTCCTCGTACTTCATTCCCAGTTCAATGAGCGCTATGGCAACCATGACAGGCGCACGGCCCAGCCCCGCCACGCAGTGCACAGCCACCGCCGCTTCGGGCTTGTTCTGCGCCCTGCAACAACATTCACCACACTTTCACATTTCCGTTCAACTACAATGCGTAAGAGCCGTTACACACGTCCCGGTTACCGGATAGCCGGTGCCGGGTACCCGGCGGTGAAGGGTATAGCCATGTACGTTAGCTTTCACACATACCGGCGTAATTTGCCCGGCAAACGATCGCCGGGTACACGCCGGATACACTACTGTGGGTCCGGTCGCCGCCTACCGGTTAGCCGACGGCCGGACGCACAGTGGTGTATGGAACGCGCACATGCTTTCATACGCACCGGCGGCTACGGCTAGTCGCTCAGGTAAAATCACGCAGAGAGGACTGATTTTTGTACTAAATTATGATGCAAAGTTGTGTAAACAACCTAAACCTAACCTCCATTTTTAAGGAAGAGAGAAAATTTAATTATTTGTAATACCACTGCGCTACGTAGTCACTGCGCTGCGCAACTGTACTCGCGTTGACGGTCTAGACGCTACTGCATACAAAATCAGGTCGTGTGAAAGCTAAATGCATTACCGGAGAGTCGGCATCTGCTACCCGGAAACCGGGACATGTAAAAAGGCACTTATATAGGACTACGGTCAAGAATGATGCGCGACTCACTTGTCTCGTAGGATCTCGAACCACTCCTCGACCACGTTGACCGGCGGGAAGGTGCCGTCGTCGTACGCGAGGTCACGCACTTCGATACTCTCGGCCGTCAGTGGAGTGGTGTCGTAACTGGGCTCACATACGCGGACCACTGTACACACGTTATGCTTCTTCAGTTCCTGTAACGCAAACGATATTGTTTTCTCTTTATGTGAACTTATTGTATGTTGCTTGAGCAAGTGTGTAGTGTTTTCGATGTTAGAGGTCATCCCAGTATCTCCACCTAGCGTATTCCTTATCCTTTATTCTATCAACATATAGGCGCGCAATAATAATTTCTTGTTATTGTCAACAGAGCCACCTATCACATTGGTCACAAGAAAATACTTTGGCCCTTCGTCTCGTCTCATTTTTAAATTGAATATACTAGTTGAGTAATGCATCTATTTAATTTACTATATTACCCGAAATATTTAACGGCGATTTTCTGCGAGGGTTGACACAGCCGCCATTTTATGACCTACAATATTATTTTTAATCTAAATACTTATTCTGAGCAATTTTAATTAAATATATTTATCAAACTTATGCTGTCTCTTTGATAATTATTATGATAATAAGTACGATAACTTATGTGGGACATAATATGATTAGGCATTTTAAAAATGGCTGGAAGATTACAAGGAAAGAAAGCAATTACGTAATAAACATGATTACATCGCACGCATATGGAGAATGCACTACTAAAAAAATTTACACCAATATTGTAATAATCGTAATCACAAAATGACCTTGCATCGGACGTTCTAGATGCGGTGCCGCTAACAAAAATTTTATCGGTAACTATGTTCAGTGCAAACAACACTCTGCTATGCCGTAATACTATTTTTGCGCTGTGACGACGTTCAGCTATTATCCTACACCTGTTTTCACATTGTTTAATCTCTGTGCAAAATAATTATTTAATAAACGTGTTTACTGCAACTTGCGAACGTCAATGGTGTAAGTACGAATATGTACTTCAGTAAACAGTTACGCGTGGGTTCGGAATTTAATGGAACTTATCGAAGAGTTTGCTCTTCACCAATTTATAACTGCGTGATCCATTTCATTAGCATTAATATATTCGCAATTTATTAAAACAAACACCCATTAAAAGAATTGACTAAATAAACTTGTTATCATAAAGAATATTTTAAAATACTTGTGGCCATCACCATTTAAAACATGTACTTCATGTGAGGGCCCCCCGTTCATAAAAAAAAAATCAACCTCTGATATGAAATCCACTATCTGAACAAATAGGTTAATAAAACCAGATATAGTACCTTAAGGGCTATATATGGTTTTCAAAATACGAATAAATATTTCAAAAGTTAATATTTTAATAAGCACCTCTTTCACTAATGTCAAGTAGGCTAAACCGTCACTTAAAGTCACCTGTCACCAGGAATAATTTGGCTGATATACCTTTGTTTGTACAGTAAACGTCCCAAACATTAAATAGAAAATAATAATAAAAATCGCCTATCGAATGATGCAGTAAACCGAGTGCATAATTCAATAAAACAGAAAATGATTTCTAAAAGTAACTAATCAACACTTTACTTGTAGTAGGTGAAAGAGGCGCTAAGTGTTGTATCTATAGGCTACACAGTATTTTTATTAATGTTTGAATTCGGTATTGGAACAGTTTATTATGGTCTGATGATCCATATATAGATTATTTTATGTTAACACGTGAAACAGCATACAATTTGGGTTAAAATAGTAAATATAATATTTTTATGTGTTAAAATTAGGCACTTACAAAATACACTTACAGGCATTTTTACAAAATAAATACGAGGTATTTTAATTTGTCTATAGTAACACTTAAGCCCAAATGGCCCACTGAAACGCGTATGTAGGCAATGTGTGTAGTGTTGTTAACCTTTTTAAAAAAGACAAGACATTTCTTCTGATAATGTCCAATAAAATTAGCCAAATGTAACCGAATGATTTTTTTTATGTTATTATATCACTATCGATTTTTTTTACTTTATACTGTAAATATCAAAACAAAAAGGAAGCTGAAAAGAATGTGAATGGTATGTATAAGTTTGCTCATTAGTATACCTGCAGATAGGCTTGTATGGTGACGTCCGAAGGGCGGTCGGTGATGAGGAACCGCATGCTCTTGTACTCGATGAGAGAGGGCGCCGGCCTGATGTCCTTCTGCTTCATGGTGGCCGAGTGTCCCAAGGCTCGGGTCGAACGTCAGTCAGTAACACACACGGATGTCAAACCCCGGAAAGGTCGAGTTCAACAGGCAAACTGTCACTCTATTTCCACACAACACACCGCACTTTCGTTACTTCGATTTAGAAAAAGTCCAATTATGTTAAGAGAATCACCCGCATGGATTGCGCTTTCAACCACTCGAGCACATATGTGGACCGACAAACCAAAGTTCAGAATGTGGGAATGAAAACTAATAGAAATTATGCGAAAAACATAAGTTTGTGTTTACACACACGCTCCTCGGCGAACGAATGATATGCTCCAATTAACGTGGGTTCCGAATTTAAGGTAACTGAAACAAAAACAATACAGAGTTTAACGGAGACATATCGACAAAAACACTTTTATTTATATTATTATGGTCCTCCATGGTTGCTATAAATGCGTGCGTCAGAGGAGGAGCATTGACTGAAGTGGAAATAAATAATGCGTTGTAAAAATAGCGTACGAATTGTGAAGCGAAGTTTGGGTCATGTGAACGAACGTCCATCCATCAGCCGCGGTATTCGACAGACCGCTCGCTGATCTAATGCCAAATGTCCGTCACTTGTTAGCGCGATCACATTCTGTGCACTCCTGTCCGTGTGTTAGGTGTGTACACATCACCGACGTGATAACGTTCACTGTAAACATCGCACCCTCAACGATATGCGTATTAATTCATATTATATTTATATAAATCAACATCGCAATGGTTCGGATTTCAAGTGCCGCAACACCACCAGGTTGTCTTGGTCAGAGGCTTAGATAACAACGGAAAAGTCAAATGTCGGTTAAACCACGTTTGCTGAATGAATGTGATACTACTGTAACTTAAACAAACAATGCAATGATTGATATTCATTAGGCTTAGGATATTTTCTCCTAAGCCTATAAATAAATGAGCAATAAATAAACAGGCTTATAATTATAAATAAATGGAACGCGAAAAAAATAGATAACTATCGTCGCAAAATAAAAAAATAGAAGATCACAGTGAATTGACAGAATGTGTGCTTTTGTGTATATATTTATAAGGGGTAAGAGATGCCAGAGCCCAATTCTTTATTGTCCCTTTTTGGAAAGGACCATATAAATTACTCAAATATTAAGACAATCCAAACCAATTGCAATCCACATGCTTAATAGACGATGGTAGTTGGTTTTAACAAAAGAGCAGAACAACTCATCAGAACACTGCCAACTGTAAAGCCTTATAGCACACCCAAAAAAAGGCTACACTGTCTTCTGATACAAAACGGTTCTAGTGTAGTGTGAGTATTGGATTTTCGACAATTTGAACAAATGTAAAATTCATTTCAATTGTGTTCAGCTGGTGTTCAGTTTGGCAGCTCAAAAATAAAATAAAAGCAGTACTTGGATGTGTATTTAATTACCTGTATAACGGTGTGGTTCAAATTGTGCACGGGATAAGTATCTCTCGCACGTGCGCCCGGCCGCATGGATCTAGTTGACAAGCACGCCGATGCCTCCTCGCTCACAGGTAACGCCCTCCAATTTATTTGTGCTGGGCCTGGCAGTACTCCGCGCTGTCCAAGCGGAACTCCATCAATGTTGCCACTGAAGATATATCCAACTGGAATCAACGAAACGTTGACACGTTAATTTACCGAGAACATTACCGAGAACGAAACCAAATAACTATCCAATACCCTCATAGAAACAAATTTCCTTTCCATTCAGTTCAATGTCTTGAACTTTCGCAATGTTTTGAAACTCACTGATTGATTATATTTTTTTAAAGTGATAAACATCAAGCCGCAGCACTGCATTATCGCTTCAAAAACAAAACCAAAATAGATTTAAAAAGCTTGTAAATCAATGTTTTCACACAAAGACACAGATTTCGAATGTCTGGATGCCACAAAAGGACGGCGCAACGCAACAAATCTTGGCAGCCCGCAGCATCCACAGGGCGTGGGATAGAACGTTGTCACATGTTTACATTTGCAAAACGCTTTCATTCGCGTTTCAAAAAAATTGGCAGCTCTCGATTGGCCGCCCGTGAAACCCGCGAAAATATTTTTCAAGCGTATTTTTTTCTCTCGATTTTCGTCAAGAATAGGCGGCACTCGAGACTTGGGACCAAGCCAAATTAATAAACTAAATTGTACCCGTCACTATTATCACATTTGATCTTAAATTTTAGTTTCCCTTGAACTAAATTATGTCGTGCGCTTCACAAAATTATATTTAGAAAAAATATACATAGCTATTTTTGTAAAAAAATACTTCAAAAATGACAACAAACTTCTCAGTGTAAAACTATCATTGATTCGATGTGTAAACAGAAGTGGAAAGTTGAAAACGGATTCGAATGTTGTTCAGACAAAGTTTTGTCTGCAACAGTGCAAAGGGAAGGATGGAAAATTGCTCGAACCCTCGACTAGACGGTCGATAAACTCCAGACGAGCCATACCACGTGTGATCGTGTGAAAACACTTAAGACGTTTTAAGAGTAATATTTAAAATAATGTCTACTGGTCTTTGGAGACTGTCTAGCCAAATGGAATTAAGATTGAGCACTGTGCGAGTGCGTTCACCTCAGCCAAACATACTGTAATAATAGTTTCATTACTTTCCATGCACATAGGAGCACTTAGTATGCTAGGGCACGAGGATGTTTGTGCGGATGTTGTTAGACTTGCAATTACAATTCACTGATAGGTAGGAATAGATAGGGTACTTAATGCATTATAACTAACTGCAAAATTACCTAGCAATACAGTATATAAACTACGTACTCTTTTATATGCCTCAATTAAGTATTAAGATTTCAGCCAGTTAGTGTACGTCGAAAAATGTATTAAATCATTAATAGTTTCTATTTTAAATTTTTGATAATCTATATTGTGCAAGTTATAATATTGCCTATTTTGGTATGACTCAAATCTTGTTGTGATCGTTTTGTGTTTATTGCAACAATCTGTGTGTGGTTTAATAAATAAAGTTATTCGCCATTAATGATGAAACTTCATCTTGGATTAATTAATAGTTTAGATATTTATAGCCTAATATGACACACTCTAGGATTAGGATGACTCAAGGTAAGTGGAGGTTCAGGAGGGCGAATCCAGGATTCGCCCAGAATAAGGATTGGATTTGAATATTTTTAATTTCAAATGTTAATTATAAATATTTCCGACAAGCAAGTCCTCACTATGCTATGTGCATACTAATAAAAAGAAATAAACACATTCAGTGAATATCGCTAAACTAAACGCTAAGATGCCCTCAAAATGATCTCTCTAGACATTAAAATTTATGAACGTATATTCACGCTTCTTCGTCTACAAATGACTCGTATTGAGGACTATGACACATTTTATGGTACGATTATTATAAATTCATGAGACACAAAGGCCAATTACGCAGTATTTCATGAATAGACGTAGGACGTACCAAATAAATTGGTTATTTTTTACGCAGACTCTCGAGGTCGTCGAGTCTGACATGACAGTCACCGTTACGCCTTATTTATTGCAAATACATCTAGGAAGTATTCACTGTTAGATTCATTCTTTTTTGTTTTTAGATCAACTCAAGTACTTCCTGTTAAAATATCATATTAAAAATCAACCGGTGCACAAATTAATTTAGGAGCGAAATATATCATACAATATACTAAACTATCATGATTCATTATTTAATCTTAACATATTACATGTCAGGTTTGCTTACTCATAATATGAAAACAAAAGATCGTGCTGACAATCTAAGTCACGTACGACCACCGTACATTTATAGCCCATATAATATGGAAGCTCAGGTTACCTTCTTGTTCAATAAATGCTGAATTGAAAAAAAATGCCTGTGTCTGCTCTTCTTTTTATGATAAAAGACGACAGACGGACAGACCACCTACTTGCGAGATGAACCTAGGAATTCAATTTGTGTATAAACTATCCAAAACCACTAATTATTTTGTTTACTAAAGTTTTAATAATGTTAAACAGGTTCAACTTTGCGATTTTTACTACAAATCGAAAATCATCTAATAGTCTACTTGATTTCCAAAGGGAAATGAACTACATATTTATTTTACTTCATACATACGATTACAAATTCTCGTGAATGGCCTTAAAAAATAAATCAAGAAGTTTATTTTTCTGCAGCTATTTTCGCTAAATTAGTAATAGTTTAATTTGGAAATTAGTATAAAAGTTATTTAATAATTGAAATCAAAACTTATAAGTAGCAAAATAATCTTCTATACACATAAAATAAAGTCGCTGTTCCTCAGACAACCTTTCTAAACCATCCAGAGGATTTTGATACGATTATCACTTGGAAAGAGCGATAAACGATTAGATTTGTGTAAATAATTTGCAAAAAAAAATTGCATCCGTGCAAAGCCTGTGACGGGGCGCTACTAATCTATACAAATACGAGTATTATAAAGAGGAAAGATTTGATTGTTTGTTTGTATTGAATAGGCTCCGAAACTACTAGACCGATTTGAAAAATTCTTTTACCATTTTAGAAGCCGACATTATCCCTGATGAACATAGGCTACTTTTTACAGCGGGAAAATGCTTCATTCCTACGGGAAAACGGGTAATAGGACAATGGGTAGTAAGAATTATCCTTCCGTACTTTTTCCGTTTTTTTCACTTAACTTCTAAACGGCTGAACCGATTGGGTTGAAATTTTATATGGGTATTTCGATAGTTTGCTGAATGATTTAAAAATACAATTGGACCCGGTAGGTGGCGCTGCTGTCGGTATGTCAACTACTAAACGGCTTGACCGATTGGGGTTGAAATTTTTTATATGTATTTCCATAGTTTCACAGACACGAATGTATTATATTTTATAAAGTTACGCGGACGAAGTCGCGTGCAACAGCAAGTTTATAGATAAAAATCAAATCAAATAAACACGCGTTTACTTATTGCTTGACCGTGAGAGGTCGATCAAGTCGACTTTGACATTGACATGTAGACAATGATCGACATCTGTTCAATACATTGTTTCCTACTTTAAAAAACGCTACACTACAGATGTAATAGATTCTGATGTAAAAGACGGATTGGATTTGAGGTACCTCTTTATAAAGAGGAGATGCAGTTGAAGCAGAGTTGTTGATATTTATGTTTAAGAAGAGCAAGAGTGTTAAATTGTTAACTTTTACTCTTTTAAATGTTTGGACAGCAGACTGTGAAAGCTATGCTCAAAGAAATAAGTGCACTAATGGCCTACATAGAATAGAATATGTAGAAACGGATGTATAAGGCCGCGCCTACGTGCTTTGCAAATTGTTCAGTAATTAAGGCTAAGTGTACACACACCAGTTAAGCTAACGCATGCCAACACCTAATTAATTAAACAATGCCATAGATAATACAGTTATTAACGCAAATTAAAGTGGCTCTTATTAATTTGGATCAAGGATCAAAGTAGCAATTTACGCCGACACCGACAATTTCTGAATTGAATTACATATTTGTATTTAAACGCGACAACATTGTCCGCAATACATTTAATTCATAGAAAACTTTAATTTTAAAACAGAGTCGCCCCAATTCGGGGACATCGTGACACTTGCAACACCGAAGACACTTACATGCGCACCTGATTCCGAGGAACAGTCATCAAACACAAAAATAAAGTTAGTTAATAAATCAGTTTAAACTGAACACACGCAAACAGAAGCTGTCGTTACAGACAGTTGATGAGTTTAAGCGTTCACATCGCAACGGGTCGACACTGTCCGTGCCGCGGTTGTGCATAGACTGGCGAGCTTCGCTTCGCTAATCGCTTCGCCGCCAGACGCCCGCCCCGAAACGTCATACGCCGCGGCAGTCTCGGCTGGCGTCATCCAACCGCCCGTCGACGACCTCTGCACGCATTGCCGATACATTTTTAATTTTTATCAATTGTACTGCTAAACGATGGTTTCACAGTTTAAATTTACAGGGATCCACTATTAGCAATATTTTATTGCCGCAATATAGACAAATAGCGATCCGCCCCCGGCTTCGCATGGAGTTGAAATTTCTTCGTGCTTTTTAGAGTTCAATTAATAATAATAAAAATTACAATTAAAAAAATAATTTATATGCAAACAGTACCCTTGCAAAGTGCCACCATTTATTAATTCTATTTCTATGCTTTTCTTTAATTGACCGACTCATACCTACATAATTATGGTAACAGTCAAATAAATGAAACATCAACAGCCATGAAAATGGCAACATTATGCCAAAAAACTACTGTTACTTCCAGAATACAGTTTTAGTTTGAAGATTTGCAAAAAAAAAGACCCCGTGTACGTGTATTTGGTACATTTTAATGAAACTCATTATATTGTCGCGACAAGTCCATATAAGCAATGTTAAACCCAAGTCATCTTTTGTGTCAAGTCCAAGACTAAACAAAGTGCAGAAGTAGACAAAACTGCAATTACTTACGCAAACGATTCAAATTAAGATTGGTTTCCTATAATAACGTCGTCGATTGACGTCAAACAAGAACAATAATTATAATAAGTCGTAGTAGTTGTGTGGATATTACTTATCCAACAATAATTAACGAGGCGTCAATAATTGCTAGACTATAATTTGCCGACTGGAAAATTGCATAGTTAAAGAGGGAATACAAAACAAACTTGGATATTGTGATGAATACTTGGATAGTTACTAGATATGATATTATATTTGTCCTCGACAATTGTATAATTTTCTTTAATTATTTGTATCGATAAGCTACAAACTATATTATATTCATTTAATTGTAAACGCCTTTGGTATATAAACACTTCTTTTTCATAGATTTCAAAACGAAAGTATAATAAAGCCATGGAAATCGGAAATCACATCTCAGGATTAGAGGTAAATAATAAAAACTCTCTAAACCATATCCGCAAACCAAGTTTAGTTGCAATGCAACCCCACATAATATTACATTATGTTTTACTATTATCTTCTAGAATTGTGTATTAAAATACACTCAAATGTTATTCGATTCCTTATCTTCGAACGGTACCAATTCAATCAATTAATGTGTTCATAACCTTCCGCTTAATGTCTTGGAAATTCCCCAGATTCAGTTGGGTTAACACAACAAAGCCGAGACAAACAGGCAATATTAATCTCGTTTTTGCAATAGAATCAGGCTTTCTCGGACCATAAACACCGTTTGAAAACCCACGCTGACGCTATCTCGGATGGTATAAATTTAGAACCACCCACAAACAAGGAGTTTCTAGAACGCGTGCGTTGGGCGTTTGTGGTCTACATTTTATATAGGTACATATCCAAGCATAATCCAGGGAAGTATATCCGTTTACTGTATAGTTTATCATTATCATGAGGCTAGTAGACCTATTGTATGAGCATGAAATAACAAATGGCAATACAGAATAATGGCGCCTACCAATGCCAGACACTTTTATGACAAGGCAATTCAATTACTATGACCGGTAGGTACTTATTGTTTGTGTAGTTGTAAGACAATATACAAGGTGGTGATAATTCAATTATAAAGTTTGAGGCAAACAAATCGTTAATTAATTTTTCGATAGAACTCAGCCATATTAGTAAAAAATTACTCCCGTACACTGACTGACCGAAATATGATATTTACAAAACGCAACGTTTAAAATAATCCTTATGTTTACTTTTATGTAATAAAAATTATTGTTTTTAAAAATAAATACCCATCTCCAAATCCAAATCACTTGGAAATGTCCGAGGAGTAAATGTTCGCTTATTGATTATGGTAAAATATGAAAGATTTGTTAAAAAAATATTCCTAAATGATTTTTTTATTCTTAAAATTAAATACAAATTTAAAAAAAATAATAATGTTATAAACTTTATGTCCTGCGCGAAAGAGAAAGACTCTTTTATCTATATTGTTAAAGTGAGACAGATTTACTAATAGGAATATTAATTTATATTCCTATTAAGTTTTTATTTAGTGTGTGTTAGTAAAAGAATTCACACTTCGCTATCTTGGTTTCATACTTTGGAAAGAATATTAGCTGTCATCCAATCTAATGAAAGTAGGTAATGAAAAAGATTTCCTACAACATTTTCAAATTTAAACGTGTTTCCCTCTACTTGTGGTATGTATTTGGTAGGTGGGTGTCCACGTGACGAAAACACGTGCCTCAATAACGTGTTGCGTGCATAACAATTTACGGTCTCCTTTGTTGGCTTAATTTTGTTTAAAACTCCCACGAGAAATATGCGGAAACAAGGCAGTAAAAACAAATTCCAATGACTTTTAATTATAAAAAAAATTGTTGATAAATGACGTCTGAAACAATTCTTTAAACATCTACACACACACACACACACACATTATTTATTTATTACATGCCAGCGAGAATTTAGTGAACGAATTCATAGTGAGCTAATAATAGACTAAATTGAAGGTTATTCCGACATGGCAACAAGCGCCATTATTAATATGGCTGTATTCGTTTCCACAGTACGGTTACATTGTGTGCCTATATTGTATTTTAAAAAATCAATCACCGGCGATAACAGTAAATACTCAATGCGGTAAGCCGCTTAGATAAACTGATATTGCTGGTATTGAACTCGATTTGAATCTTCCACGTCTTTATCGTTGATAAACCGATATAGAAATTCGTATCTACCTGTGGTGCGTTGATAGAAATTCCATTTTTTTTCTCACATTATTTAACCCGATGTTAAGGGCCAGGGTTTAGGCCCGACCTGGGTGAATAAAAAATTCTTGGAATTTGAATTAAAAAATAAAATAAAAAAACATGGGTTTTTTATGTTTCAATATACCTGTCTGTCTGTCTGTCACCTTGTCTTAGGTAACGTTTTTAATTGTTTTTATTTCTTCATAAAAGAAGTTTTTTCTTGAGTATCGAAACTCTTCTACGGCGTCCATGATCGTTCAATGCTCTTTCAATTTTCACTAGGAGCTAAGTCCGGATAATAGGGATGATACAGTTTAAAATGTCAAAACTAGCTCGGCGGATTGCTGTGAAGACCAATTGAGATCAATGAGCAGCAGAGCAGTTTGTTATGGTGGAAGCACAACACCTAACGAAAACTTTTCTCTGCGTTTTTCTTTAATTGCTTGTCGCACTTTTGGGATCAATTGGGTGTAATACGCACCCGTAATCGTTTTAGCTTTAGATAAATAGTCGATAAAAAGTATTCCTTCCACATCCCAAAAAAACAAAGGCAAATAACCTTACCGGCTGTCGGACAAACTCGAAATTTCCAGGGCGTTCTGGAAATGGGCGTTTCCCGGACATACTTCAGTTTTTTCGTTTCCGGATCAAAATGGAGCCACGTTTCGTCCATTGTTACAAAACTCCAATAAAATTCATTTGGATTATGCTCAATGATTTCGAGATTCCGCTTTGAAACTTCCAAACGCTGGTCTTTTGTCTACGTCCGTTAACATTCGAGGCACCCAACTTGTGGAAACTTTTTGTCTGTTAAAATTGATTACACACTGTTTGACAGAAATGCGTAGGGTCTCTGCTAATAAATAAATTGATAAATTTATCCAAAGAACTGACAGATTCGGATTGTAAAACTCTTGTACAAATTGCAACTCAATGTCACATACATTTAAGTACATTTTACTCTTGAGAATAGCATCTTGGTAGTGAAATTGAACTACTGCAATGTATTTGCGAAATGGAGGGGAACACTAGTGCAAATCAACTTTCACGAGGCCGACGCAAGTATATAATATTACATACCCAACAGAACAGCCAATCGCAACGCAATGCTTTATTTAAATTGAGTAGAAATTGTTACTAAAATCTTACATTCATGATTTAGTCGGAATACGCTTCGCAGTCTATATTCGACCTCATTAATTGTCTTATCATGAATAATTCAGGGTTGTCCCCACCGTCAATATTTGCACGAAAACGAAGCACGAAATCCAAATTCTAAAACTGTAGATCAGGTTCACGCGGAGTTCTTTGATAAAAGTTCCAGTATAAACTTCTACCAGTTACGTCGCCACATAATTCCGAGCCCAAAACTATGTTGCCGATAAATGTTTGTCTCTTAAGATATCGCATTTGTATTTTTTTAGAAGACATATTTTAAAGAAATGATTGGCAATTTTGCTTACATTTTAAAGTCTCATTTTAATGCTATCTATAAGCTAAAGGGCTATTTATTTGATAGCAAATTGATTCAATTCAGGTAAAAGTAAAAAAAAAAAAACAAATCAGTTACCTACTTATAATTTATAATTATAATAAATGTAGAATTTTGCTTATCTCACTTTTCTTGTTTGGAGATTTTATTAAAATATGACGTTCAGAGTACCTAATATAATATTTTATATGACATAAGTCATATATCCCGAAGTGCCTAAGACCTGTTACAGATGATCCTGACTACAATCCCCATTGCCTTCAACTTAGGCTATTTGGCCACACAAGTCAGTACTTAGTATTAGAACATACGGATATACATAATTATCTACTATTCTTGGATAAATATAACTAATTATAACTTTGACGAAATAGATAAATTTAATAATATGTAGCTATTATGCGGCTAACTATAAAACCAAATTTGTTATGACAATAGAATACTAACGTTCAATCTAAATACATATATACATCAAACAGTAACTGTTGTACTTTATAATTACAGAAAATAACCTTTCTTTTTTTTATACATTAAAAAAGATATTTACATTGTGCCGGTTACAGCTATCCACGACATTGACGTGACTAAGGTATTTATACCAATTTAAATACTAAATATTCGAAGGTCGTAAAATTTAACGACTGCAAATAATTTTTCTTTATTTTCGTACTGACTTTTACGTATAAGTAAAAGTATAAGTATAAGTAAGTATATATACGTATTTGATCTCTGTAAGGTATTGATTGGAACGTGCAACGATTCTTATCTAAGACGGTTGCAGCTCTCCTTTCGTTTGGGTTGCAACAGGAAGCGGGTCGCGACCCACATTGGAAGGATCAATACTCGGTCATCGACTCCACTCGCTTCGTGTGACCCCATCACAATGTACGACATTGGATTAAACAACTATTTAGTTAAATAGCTTGCAAAGTGATTGATCAGCTGTGTTGCTTTTGGTTAACTAAAATGCAGAGAGTTTGTTTGTTTGCTTGTTTGTTAAACTCGCAACCAATCACAATGAAATTGTGCATATATATGTTGTCCTGGGTACAGAAACGGACATAGTTAGGGTACCTTTAATCAAAAAAAAAAAAGTGCAGTTCCAAAGGGATTATCTAAATACATTCAACGACTTAGAAAAAGGGGCGCGGACGAAATCGTGGGCAAATATTATAACCAGACTGTATTTTATTATTATGTCTGAACGCGCTAATCTCTGAAACTACCAGTGGAATTTGAAAAAAACTTTGAATTTGATAGTCAATTCTTTAGGAAGTTTATAGGCTATATAGCACATATCCTTCCGTGAGCCTGTGGATACCACATATCCACAGGCTCGATTATCCTTAAAAGCCGAACAAAAATTAAAAATCCAAAAAGAAAGACCGTGAGTGGGCGGTGAAACGTGGTGGGTCAGTTGACCGAATACAGCCGCCCGATGAAAGTCGAGCATTGCCGACAATAGCCGAGTATACTGCGGGGTACAGCTAATTATAATAGTCACTCATTAATAATGTAATCCTTACTAATATTATAAATGTGAATGTTTGTTTGTTTGTTAGGCTTTCAGACAAAAATTACTGAATCGATCACCATGAAATTTTGCATAACACGTTGTCTGGGACACCAGAAAGGACATAGGGTACCTTTCATCGTTCAACGCGGACGAATTCGCCGACACCAGCTAGTATAATATACAACCAGATGGTACAAATCTCGTAAAAGTGACTTTAATTAGTTACTTATTGTCGATCTGATCAAGTAAATAAAAATTATTTTGTTTAAATGGTGGAATATAAAGGTGATTCAATATAATAAGATCATTGAGGTTAGCATAATAACTAACACCCATTTATCTTAGCGAATTGAGATAACACATGAACCCAATAGCAATGAACTTGAACATTTTATAATAATCAACTTGAAATAAAACAGGCACATTTTGTACACAACGGAAAGTTTAGGGTGCAGTTAAAAATTGTAAATTTAGTTCGAATTTTATGTTGCGATAAATCACTGATAAGAGGTCCAGTGCCAATACATTCTGTTAATCCGAATAGAGAAGAATTGATAACGTGTTCGGGGAAATTAAATTAGCTATCGTTCCGTAGTTATCTTTAAAATAAAATAATAAATTTTAAAAGCACAATAAATAACTTGATCAAGTAAAGTACTTAAGTATACTTACTTTATGAATGTAAGTACATAAAAGCAAGAGTGTGTTTAAGTGTAAATACACTTCAAAACCGCGTTTGAGTTGAGAGCAGCGCCGAGGACGCGGCGGCTTACGGCAAAGTATTGTAAATCAATAAAATCGATACTGTGCAATATTGTAGAAATAGAATACAGATATGAAATGAGGTCAAAAGGGACGTCAATCCGATAGGAAGAGGAGCGAGATGACGTCACGGGCATGACGTACTGCGCATGACGTCAAGCGAATCTAGGCTACATAATAGCCACCCCACCGTAGCATAAAAAAATGTGATTAGATTGCTTGCAGTAGGTGCATAATTATCAAAAATATATACATTTTTTCAACTGTTTCAACTCTGATATTTTTCTAAATTAGGTTGGTTATTTTATGGTAAATTTAAATTTATAATGACGATCATAAGAGTTTCTTGGAGAAACCTAATTGATAAATAAATATTTTGATTTGATTTTGATTTTTATGTAATGTTCGACGGCCAGGCTGACGGTAGGTAGCTGTCTCCTATAACACAAGCAAGTCAAACAACGCCTCAGGTGCTGCAAGCGCGCTGCCGACCATAGTCGGATCAAGGATTGGGAACCATAGTGAATGGGAAGGGAAAGGAAAATAAGCTCTAGCGTACTCACACATCGAAACAGAACAAAAAATGGGGAAAAATGCCAAAATGACCCTTAACTTAACTTAACCCCCCTGCCAATAGCCCTTAACTTGTGAAATAAATTAATAAGCGTCTTAGGTAATATAAATAAATTTACTGATCGTTATTTTAAGGTAACCGAATATGTACAAATATTTATTTTAAGAAAAATTAAATGTTTATTTTAAGCGTGGCTCCCATGAGATATGAAAGGTCCTGACCGTGGTTAGGTCGTGCATCGGTGTGACCTGGCTCAATGACCTGGATTCGCTCGCTCGGTGCGCGCCGTTGTTCTGACCCGTTTTAACTACATTCTCTCCACCCGTGAACGTATCTACCCACCTAGAAACACCTATAACATTTGCCTCACGTTTACAAGAGCTATATTATATTAGTTACGTTGTGAGTTGCTTGTGGAAAAAACCGAACTCTTTCTGGAGTATTTTTAACGGTTTTCACTAAGGACTAAAGCAGTTTGTAAATCGGAGAATCTTGTTTAAACCAACGATTAAACGGATCGGTCATCTTCTAATTTCTCCTGTGGTCTTTATACTTGAATATGGCACCAGTCAAATTAATATTATATTTATAACAAAACACTTACAGGTTTTGTTATATATATAGGTATTCAATTGAACGATCTATAAAGAGAAACGCATACACAATGCAAGGGGTGTGAGCCCGACCGATTTGAATGTAAAATTAGGTCAGACAGTAATGGTTATTTCTGTCTTACTAACTAATCAACCATTGAATTTCGTCTCAGTAAACACTGAAACACAATTGAATCTCAATATAGCTCCACTGAGATACTCAATAAGATTTTATCTCAATTGAATAGCTAAGAATTAGGTAATTTAAAAGCAATATCTATACTAATATAATAAAGCTAAAAAGTTTGTTTGTTGTCAGATTATAAAAATTATTCTTGCATTTGATAACCCTTTTTGAGAAAGGCTACACAGGCTACTGAGACGAGACGACATGTGCATGCCTTTGTCAAATTGAATTAAAAGGCGGATGGAATTGCAAGACGCAGCTATATTTATATCTATAATCTACAAATTAAATATCAATACATATAATAAAATTGTAAACGAGCCGTGTCTGTACATTAAATATATTTTTCAAAAATACAATTTGTACCCGTTGTAATTATGTTATCGAGGTGAAAAAAAAAAATTTTTTTTAGAATTTCTCCTAATTGTATGGTGCACGCTAATCTCAGAAACAATGAACCGATTTGAATGCGGTTTTCACTTATGTATTGAGCCAGCTTTCCGTAACATTTAGTGTTTGTATTTTTAGCATTCCATTTCCAATCGGTTTACAAACAAAAAAGTTGATAAAACCACGCGTAGGTACTAAGTCGCGGCAAGCAAAGTCCATAAAGTCTCAGCTTCTGTCCGTTTCTTCGCAACTTCTTCTAAACGACCCTTGACCCTACTGATTTTCTATACGGCTTTTATTAATAGAAAAAGAATTAAACGAGGAATGTGTGCATTATAATCTACAGAAAAAGCATCTGCACCTGTTCTGAGCCTCTGTGCATCCTTTGGTAAAATAAAACCAGTTATAAAAATTTACTTTTTCTTTTCATAAAATGATTTTTCGTGAAGGCTTGTCATGCGGTTGTCTCTTTGCAAATTAATGTTTTTTTTATTTTTTATTATAATATATCAAAATGTAAATATCGCAAAGTGCGTGCAGTGTAACGAAGAAAGGACGATAGCGGACCGAGTGCGTCGCCCCGAGTTCGAAAACCCGACTTCGCCACTTGGAGCAACGACCTGAGCCCTTGCAGAGTAACAGGCGTGGTTTTCTATATTGCTACACTCAACTGCCCTCACTGGCTCGCGTCTCCCTTCGCGATTGAAAGCGTGACATTTAAATGTAAACAAGTTCTCCTTTAAGAAGTCCGCAAACATTTTTGTTTGTTAAAACTCCGATGAATCCACCGCAGATACTATTTTTTTTCCTTGACTTCTTAAAATATTTATAAATAAATATAAGATATTTATAAATAGCGCGAATTGAGATAAAATTTCTTTAATTTTTTTTTTCTAAACATACTAATATTATAAAGAAAAAAAAATTGTATTTTTGTTTGTAAAATGAATGAACTCAAAAACTGTTGGACTGATTTTAAAATATCTTTCACATACCTATAGATAGGTATAAAGCTACATTATCAGCGAGTAACAGGCTTTCAATCAATTCTAATTATAAATCTGTAAGGGTTGGTCATGGAGTAAGTTACTTTTCTTTTGTTTTCAGAGATATCGTGTTTATAGGCTCCTCTTCTATACGTCATGAAATTTTATATTTAGATAAAGTTTTGCTTTTTAAGTCCACACATAGTAAATTGTGTTTCTTGTAAAAACGCAAGAGTTGTATTGAAGCCGATGGATGATAATCAAGTGTTATGGACGAAATACACGATCAATCATTTGGCGTGACGACAAACTGACTCGACGCAACGGCGCGATTTGAAATCCAGTGTTTGACATCAAGCCATCAGTTTTTACCATTCACGACCAAATTTTGGCTTCACGTCAGTCAATTTGACGCGATGAACTGATTCGTGTATTTCGTCCATTAGACGTACAGGACACAGGATAGGCTACTTTTTTCTTTTTCAAAGCTGACGAAGTCGCGGGCGCCAGCTAGTATGTTGTATAATTATAAAGTGTGCAGGCTCGATCCACATAATGGTAGGTGGTTATCGTTGCTCAAGGACTACACTAGAGGGGTGCAGTTACGCTGTCGACCCTGGAGGGATTTATTTACGGCTCGATAGTAGGTACTTACTCCTAGTTATCATACTTTTAAAAATATTTTAAATCATTTTACAGACACAAAAAATTAAATTGACAATATAAGGTAAGTTATCTGTTATCTATCTATACCATTACGTATATATTTATTATCTGATTAGATATGATAATAACTTTATTAAAGTTATGCGAAATATATCTAATAATAAGATTACATACAATACGCTTAAAAATTTTTATTTTTAAATGAATTACGCTCTTCCTTTTTACACAATATTTGCATGTATCACAGAATAGGTAATATATGTAATATTTATTTTATATAAATAATAAATTTACCTACCGTAAATCTTCTGTATATATATATATATATATATATATATATATATATATATATATATATATATATATATATATATATATATATATATATATATATATATATATATATATAAAATTCTCGTGTCACAGTGTTTGTAACAAAACTTCTACGAAACGGTTTGGTTGATTTTTATGAATTTTTTATGTATATTCGATAAGTCTGAGAATAGGTCGTGAACTAATTTTCATACTCCTAAGCATCGAACCCCTCAGTGATAAGGGTGGCCTACCCCAAAAAAAAATTTATATGGCAAAACAAAATTTACCGGGTCAGCTATTAATATTTAAAATTTTATTAATACAAATAAAATGCGAAAAAATATTTAATAAATCAAATGGTCAAAACATCTATGAAATCAAAGCGGCGCTTGGTGTACATTCAATTCCAACTTCAACGTGTGTGGTCGATCGATAATATTTTTATGTTGAAATAATGGTTCAAATTTCAAATACAACACACGATATACTAAACACTTAATTCGTAAACGCAATGGCGATGTCATTGTAATAAAATGCCGCATTGTTATTAAAATCCGTATACAATTACTTACATACATAGTTGGTTCCCGCGACTTTGTCCGCTTCCTCGGTTTTCGATATTGTTACAATTTAATAAGTATACTGATCTACACAAACCAAGTGTACAATGTTTCTGTTTGTAATTTTACCTAAGTAGGTAAGTGCCTACCTATTATATGAGCCATAGTAAATTGTTGACGTCAAATGTTCATTATTCGTTGAAGAACATTGAACATTTCGCCATACAATTTCACGTTGATACAATCAAATCGGTTGACGTAAATAGGTTACCTCGAAAACTAACTAATAATGTGCGTCATAGTTTATTCAAGGCACATTTAGACATTGTTTCAGCATTTCATTGATTTATGACGCAATATAAATCAATCATAATCCTATTAAACTTATCTATTATAAAGTAGCCGTTTAAATTAAATAAAAAAATTTTTGTTCAAATAGACAGACTTGATCCTCCAAAAATGCTACTAATAAAAAAAGTGGTTAGGAAGCAGGTAAAAATTCCTTCTGCTCTCTACAAAATAAAATACAAAGAGGCATCAACTATTGTTAAAATTTTGAATGCCAGCTATATACCAGATGGTTTCTTTATTGCAATTACGTGATCAGTATAAATTGCCTGCTCTATCTGTATATCCGCTAACTCCTTCTAAACCACGCAACGGACTTTGATGCGATTTTCATTAATGGACTTAAACGAGGAAGATTTTTTGATATATAATTTGTAGAAAAAAATTGCACCCACGCAAAGCCGGGAGCGTCTCTCTAGTATATTTTGTTTGGCAGTCTTTACACATAAATATGATGAACAAGTTCATTTCATTTATCTAATCTAATCTAAAATGGAATGGTTCCTACAATATTATAATGTAACTAGCTGGCGCCTGCGACTTCGTCCGCGTTGAAACAGACAAAAGTAGCCTATCCTGTGACCTGTACGTCTAAATATTTATCTACCAAGTTTCATGAAAATCAGTTAATTCATTTAACAGTTATGGAGGAACATACATACTTATATAACACCTAAACTTACAGATTTATTATTAGTATTGATGATATTGATAGTAAGATGGAAGCACCATAATACTAACTCTGCCAAATGGTGACAGATAAATCACAATGATTATTTAAATTTAAATCTACATCACTGTTATATTTTAATATTACAAAAAAAAACGGTAAAATTATAATAAGAGATTTTTAATTTATACATACAGTGAAAAACGGTTATAGTGACTATCAAGGGATCACAAAAATTGGTCATAATAAACGGTACAGGAGGAATCGGCAGGGACCTTGCCATTTATATAAGCTAAATCGTTATATTCAGTTTCTACTATATTATAAAAGTTGCTGTCCCCCTCTGCCCTTTTCTCCACTAACTTCTTTTAAACCATCCAACAGATTCTGATGCAGTTTTCACTAGTGGAATGAGTGATAAATGAGGAAGGTTTGTGTAAATATTTAAAAAAAAGTTTGTTAATGTGAATCTGAGTGCGAGTCACTAGTAATGGTATAGTCCAGAGAAGAAAAAAAAAGCCCAGAGAAGCATTAAATTTTATGGAGTTTCAATTTAATAAAGAAAATTTATGTACCTATATATTATGTTACTTGTATATTTTATGTAGTAAAGTTTTCTTAAAAATAGATCACAGATTAATCCAAGACCAACAACAAGTTTTGTTAAAAACAAAAACATATTATTGGTTTAAAATTTTAATATATCAATTTTATATAGGTTTACTACTTATACAATTTGATCCTAAAAGTATTTTTTAAGGTTTTAGTAGGTATTCAACACCGAAATAATATTATTCCCTAACCAATTTTTTGTTAATTATCAATAAAACTATTAATGAAATTTATTAAAGATGAAATAATATTGCAAATATCTTGCTTTACTTCTTTCATACAAAATATCATAATTTATATTTTAAAAATGGCAGTAAAATGTGTAACTATACCTATTTAAGTTAATTACAAAGAAATACAGAAATTGTTTTAAACATTAATTTTAATAAAATAAAAAGGAATGCTGTTAAATGATTTAGGATGTGTCAACTACCTACAGGTAAGTATAATTTATAATATTTTAATTCAAATAGGTTTTACTTAAAAAAAACTGGGCAAGTAGGTAACAGGCAACTAACCGTTTAATCACATTAAAATAATATTAGATTGAATGTACCCATAACCTGTAATAATAAGTAGAAACATAATTTATTACATGTTTATTACACATAATATACACATAATATGTAATCCTTACATCCTTATCCTTGCATATTATAAAACAAAGTCCTCCGCCGCGTCTGTCTGTCTGTTCGCGAAACTCAAAAACTACTGCACCGATTTTCATGCTGTTTTCACCAATGTATAGAGTGGTTCTCGAGGAAGGTTTTAGTATATAATTTACAGTTACGCGGGCGAAATCGCGGGCGGCAGCTTGTAAAAGATATACAGATAAATAGGTAACAGTAATTTCATAGTACTGTTCAGGTCAATGCTTGGCCAAGACTACTAATATCCTTTTATTCATCTTTTAACCAATACTACTCCATCATCATTGTAAAAAAACATAAAAAACAAACTATCCATAAATAAACACGGACTGCCATGATAGAATCGAGACCCACAAACCTAAAATAAAGAACACGCCTTGCTTGGGTACCATTAACATAAATATAGCGGACATTATGAGTTGGCACTTGGCGGATAATTGACGTTGAAAAAAGCAATTCATAAAGAGAAGACGATAATCCAAAAAAAAAAAACTATAGTGATTCCTAGAATTGCATATTTCTTACATTATTTCACAATGCTAATAATGACTGTGTGATGCTCTCGTTATATGCCGTAGGCGACATCTGTCACTAGAAGGGCACGACCTTCTATAATAAAGATATTTAATACTATACAGAGGCAATGAATTAATGCAGATTTCACTTACCACCACAGCCATACACATTGAATAAAAATTAAACGGATGTAGCCGTGAGCAGCCAAGAGAATTTTCACTACACACGCCAAAAACGTGTGCACCGCACGAACAATTTCTTAAAACTGACTGCTGGTGTTGCCATTTTGCCAATAGCCATTTTCCACCATACATATCAGTGTTTCCACTATCACTTTTCTGGTTTTACCCTAGATTTTGTCTAAAATTACCCTATAAATACCTTAAATTAGTCCGAAAAATCCTTGATTTTGGGCGAAAAATTTAAGGTATTAGAAATAAAGCAGAACCTTTATTTTTTGTCATTATTTTAATAAAATGATACTTAATGTCTTAGAAAATAGTGTTTTATAAAAAAATCAGATAGTATAGCTTGGCAAAATAGTTGAAAAATTGAAAAGTGGCAATCTTTACTGTCGTCCCTTTCATTTCAACATAATAGTTACAACGGGACAACGTTACAGTATTTCCACTTGCAGTAAGCAATTAATCATGAGAAGTAAAGGGTGAAGAATATAATGCTGATGCTGACGATGAAGCACTGGATTTTAATTTTTTAGCTGAATTTATCAGACATGCAGACAGCAGATATGCAGACAAACGTTGAAATTTATGTTAAAATACTGATGGCACATTTATATTTGATTTTACCCCAAAATACCCTATAACCCTAAAAAATATATAAAACAGCCCTAAAACAGGGCAAAATCCCTAAAAGTAGAAACACTGATACAAATTACCATAACATGCTGTATTAACCACTGATCTCTAATATACCTCTGGATGGGTTATCTCATACAAATTACAGATACTTTCGTATACCAATTTGAAGCGCCGCCATACGTAAGTACGGGAACTAATTTTGACGTTTGCGTATTTTTAATCCATAGATAAGTAAATAGTGTGTTTTATTCTATTTGTTGATGTCTTAGAGACTGTTTAAAGTTTATTTGTGTTCGCTTGAGTTTTAAGACATGAAGAAATGTGTATTCTGTAAATGTCTCCCTATCATGCGGACATCATTAGTTTTAGTTCCATGTACTTACACTCCAGAGCCTACAGCGCAAAAATGGCAATTTACAAATTGACATAAAAATAATTTGACAGCAGCCCATCCAGAGGTATATTAGCGATCAGTGTGTATAACATATATAATATGAATATACTCTATTCCCAAGCTCTTAGTTACTTAAAACAAAATAAATTAAACTAAATAAATTAAATAAAATAAACTAAACAAAATAAATTAAACTAATTTAAAAAAAGACATTCATAATCGATGTGATTGAATAAAGGAAGGGCAGGAATATCATGAATTGATTTTTTTTTTTCAAATCAATCTATCCAATTTTAACACTTACCTTATTTTTGTCTGACGCACTTGAGTTGGTTCAGAAAGGGAATTGTAGCTACGTTATCATGACGGTTTTGGTTTTTACCATCTCGACGAGTTATTTTATTAAAAAAGTCAAGAAGTAGGAAAACTTTACCAAATCAATAAAATTCCTTACAAAAGTTCTTATCACAGAATACTAACTCGTCCAGAGTAATCTCTATTTTTTATGAATAAGAAAAAATATAGAGAAATACATAGTTTCACCCAAAAAAGGTTATAATATAATAGTAACGGCAACACTTGTGCAAACTGACTCATGAAATGTTGCCAAAATAAATAAGATGGGAAATTAACAATTTTATGATAATCGGTCAAGCAGTTAAGGCGTGAAAGGGTAACAATGTTACTATCATATTTCACTTAAGTATAAAGAAAATAAAAGGAGTTTGTTCATAAATAAGCATAAAGGGTACTTAGCAAAAGGACTAATAAAATTGGTTTTTAATTATTGGGAATATAAAATAAAAACCTGTTTTTTTTTAAACAAAAGCTTTATTTTTATGGCTACAACATCTAGAAAACCATGTTAAGATTCGGGTTTATTCTAGATTACAGAAAGTCGTTAAAACCTCCTGGTGGTGGCAGATGGTCGGCGTCTGGTGGTCCCCTTAGCCTACCGGGCATTGGTCCGCCTGGAGGTCCAAATGGATCAAATCGTGCACCAGGGGGTACTGCTCCTCTAAAAAAAATTAGTTTCATTTTTAATACAAATTGGCGTTTTAGTAAAGTTTAGAACTGACTTGAAGAAACTGAATTATTAATTTAAATGTAATTTGTAAACCCATAAATTTGTACTTATTGTATTTTGGGAACACTTTACTAGCTTGCCCTGTTTAGAGAGTAGGGTTATATCAAAATTATACACAACACAAATAATTTAATTTTAGATTACCTAGGCAGCCCACCAGGAATTCCAAACCCTGGGTTTTCGACATCTCGTTGTCCAAATGGATCATAAATCATGCCATGACCACCTGGCGCGAAGGGATCCAAATCTGAACGTCCAATACCTGGTATGTCACGTGGCGGGAAACCCCTAAAAGAATACTTTACTGTCAAGCAAAATAATAATTGAATATTTAGTATAAAATTACATTATAAATGGGAAATCTTGTGATCATTTTTATGAAAAAACCTGTTAAACAAACTAACCGATGCCTATAATTTATATAATTGGTTAGGTAATGTTTGACTTGATCCTTACAAACATTATGAAAATACAGAAAAAAAAATCAAACATTTCCTATTTATAATAATCTAGCGGCCTGTTCCCAGCTTCGTATGGATGAAAATTATATACCAAAACCTTCCTTGAGAACCACTATATCGATTGGTAAAAACAGTATGAAAATCGGTGCAGTAGTTTTTGAGTTTATCGCGAACAGACAGACAGAGAGACGCGGCGGAGGACTTTGTTTTTTAATATGTACTGATTGGTGTAGAATTGTAGATGTGTATAAAGAAAGTACATTATTTTGCAGGAAATATTATATACATAGTATTAGCTTTCCACGCGCCTAACGACTTTTAATAAGGTACTAGATGAGACATTAGAATTAATATTGGCACAGACTATAGCATAAAAACTCTTTAGTGATTTAGTGGTGTTCTTCTGTAAGCAATTTGTTTATGTAGCCAGACACTACAGTTTGTGGTAGCAGTATGCAGTTTCCTACCGTTACAAAATATAGTTAATAAAATTTATTTTACGGTTGATTTGGTGGTCTTGTCAAGTACGGATTTGACAAAAATGGTAAACTGTCTTCCGATGATCTTGTAGTTCTCTCTGCACCTGCAAAGATATTAATCTTATTTTGCATTTTCATGTTCTGTTAATTTTTATTGACAAATTTGACTCTTCACTTTAAATACGATATGATAGCAAAACTTGTTAAACATTAAACTTTTGGAACTTAAATTCAAATTATATGTTTGAGCCATAACAAATTATGTTTGAGCTTTTTTAAAACTATACTTTTTTAAACAATGACTTTATAAATTCATCTTTTTGCAATTTGGTCCACAAATCCTAGTCTGTTTCCTCCTTTTCCTTTTCTTTTTGCTGATTCTAAGTAAGCTTCGGCAAGTATAAGTAATCTCTTTGTTATATTATGTCATATAAGTAAGGCGAGACAATCTTAGGCCTGTGACCTGTCACTCTTTTCATTCTACTACATTACTCATATTAGTATAATTTTAAAATGACTTACTTGTTTGGGTTTCTGTGGTTACTGTAGATTTTTCAGTAACTGTGTCTATTAGATCCCGTTTTACATTATAAATAATGTCCTTATAGTTAGGAATAATTTTCTCAATGGGCCCTTGCATCTCTTTAACAGTGTCATTAATTTTGTATGCAATGTTTGAAACAGATGTATCCTCCAATCTCTGAAAGAAAATAGATTTAAGGATCAGTAACCTATTAGCTGTTTCATACTTATGCTTCACACATTAGCGGCGGCCTTTATAGTGTTTTTATAATCATTCTTACCATAAGATTGAGAATAATATCCCCGTCACTAATCAGCCCATGTAAAACATACAATTTCCCTTCCAAGACATAGCGTAAAGTGTAGTTATCAAGATCATTCCAGCCATTTGGTAATAACTCACTTGTCTCTTCGTTTCCTGTAAGATTGCCCTTAAAAAAGAAATGCAAGAGCGTTGAAATGTCTTGTTTACTTCAATGTTATAATGAAACAAGTAAACACATAAAATGATTATTTACCTCATCTTCTACACCGGAAACAGTACGGAAACCTCTTTTTGTCAAGTTCCAATGAATAAAAGCAATGAGAACATCGGATTTACGTCGGATATCCTTTTCAACAATCTTATATGTTAGGTCCCAACCAAACAGTGGATTTGAAGTGGATGCCATTACAAGTATATTATAGGAACCTAGTACTTTCTAGGAATCACAATAATCCTAGGTTCGAGACAAAATCCTAGGAAAACTTTTGCTTTGCATGCAAAGCATTAAGCAATTTATTTATTAACCACAAACAAACACAAAATATGAATGTAATAAATAACGAATGAATGAATTGCAAAAAAAATTGTAATCAATCAGTGTTGCTGCTAAGGAAATAATAAAGTCACTAAAATAGAGGTAAAAAGTCATAATCTGGTGATTATGAGAAAATTTTACTTCAAGAACTCACCAAAAGTCACTAAACACAGACACACTTTTAAAATAAGTTTTTAATTAAACTAAATATGAAAATTTATCTGAAGTACGTACGGTCTTTGTAATATTAGTAAGAACCTCCGTAGGTAAACCTCCGTGGGAAGGTGAAATAAGAGAACGTAAAATATTTCACAAGTAAGAGAGATGCCATGAAAGCAATTAAATCAAACATTTTTATGGGAAGTCCTGCTTTGTCAAGCTCATGTTGCCAGTAACAAACAATAATTTAAATATGTATATGATTTATCGTTTAATGTTTTCTGTACATTTAATTTGGTATAAATCCAATAAGCGAAAGTTAAGAAATAATGGGTAACTGAGATTATTGGAAAAGTCACTAAAATTCTCTAGATTTTTTTGTGACTAAATCTCGAAAAAAATGTCACTGAAATCACGAAAAACTCACTAGATTTAGTGACAAAGTCACCAAAACGGCAACACTTTCTCAAGTGTCAAATATATTCTTACTGTCTTTTGTCCAATCTGAATCTGTCAGCTGTCTTCAAAACAAAACTTATACTGACAGTTAGTGTCTCAAAAAAAAAGTTTGACGTTTAAATAATGTTGTGGACCTTGGTTACTAAGGGTAATAAACTTTTTATTTTAAACTTAAATATTGTATGTTCGTTGGCTTTTAATTGTCATAAATTTATTAATATGAAATACCATTATTAAAGATGTTTAATAACTGTTATTTATTGGATTAGTAATCCGTTTTGACTCTTTTCATAAAGCCTTTGCATAAGCTTCTAATGAATTATTATAATTGTGCATGGTTTGATTATGCAATTGAAATGAAATGAATTTAATGTTATTTTACGCAAAATGCCGAAAGTACGGTTACTACGATATAGTTAAGTACAAGTATACAACTCACAGTACAACCAAAGTACAACACCACTCTTCTACATCTACGACACTGACCTCTAATAAAGCACTGGATAGGTTATCTCATACAAATTACAGATACTTTCGTGTACCATTTTGAAGCGCCGCCGTACGAAAGTACGGGAACTAATTTTGACGTTGGCGACTGGCGTATTTTCAATCCATAGATAAGTATAATACTCGTAGTGTCTGTACTGTCTGTTTTTTTTTTTCACGTTTTATTCTATTTGTTAATGTCTTAGGGACTGTTTAAGTTTATTTGTGTCCGCTTGAGTTTGAAAAATGAAGAAAATGTGTATTCTGTAAATGTCCCTATCATGCGGACATCACTAGTTTTAGTTCCATGTACTCACACTCTATAGCCTACAGCGCCAAAATGGCTATTATCAAATAGAGATACAAATAATTTGACAGCAGCCCATCCAGAGGTATATTAGAGATCTTATATGTACGTATTATTTATACTGTTATACGATTAAAAACAACATGGCGGCCAGTGTCATTTGAACGTCGTGCGTGTTCGTAACGTCGTGAAATAATGGATTTTGTTATTTTAGAATATGGGTGAATATGTGCAATAAATTGTACTATTTTTATGTGCAAAGTGTTGTGTTTTAGTTTTATTTGTGCATTTAAATTGTGAAAATGGCCTCGGATAAGATTAAAGTAGCTGTTCGGGTTCGTCCCTTCAATAGGCGAGGTAAGCTGGTTTCATTTTTCTAATAAATTAATAAATTTATTTGCTTTCTCACAGGTGAGTGTTCGCTAACTTTATCTTTTTAGATAAAGGATAGTCATAAGGTATTGTAGCATTATTTCTGTATATTTACATGCTACGATTTTTAATAAAACTTCTTTACTTTGCCGTGCAATTAGATAAGAATGTATACAGATATTTGCCAATCTGCTAAATTACTTAGATAATTTTTAGTGCCTATTTCTGTTTTGAGCTAACTGAAGGTTCCATTCCATTCTACTTTGTACTCTTTTATTTACGCTTCCCTGATCCCAAAATGGTAATCAATCACATGATCAAAAGTATTCATACATTACCTAAATATCTTTACAAAACTTATAATAACATGGTTTTTAAGGGCAAGCGTATGTAACTATGTTTATTATTTAAATTTAATAGTAATATAATATTATCAACCTCATACATAATTATTATGTTGACTTGTTTAATTTACACTTACAATAGTGCTAATGTATAAAAAGCTCTATTTAAAATATATCAAATTCAATATTTATTACAGTTAAGAAAATAATTTAACAGAAAATACTTAAAATATTTAAAGACAAAAAATGCAACTGATTTTTCAATTAATTTATTTTTAATATTGTAAAAGAGTCACTTTTTTTTCTATTTTACAAAAAATGGTTTTAAGTCATTAATTATTTTCTGATTAGAATTACCTGTGTTGGTGTTTATATTTTTACAATAAATCACAGCCTCAAGCTGCAACAGTTATTGGGTACTGTGAAGATTTTTCATTTGACTTTTTCTTTTTATTTAACAAATATTTTTGTTTTGTAGAAAATTGTAAATGTGACTACTATACAGAATTGTAATGTTCTGAATATTAAATTTGTTACATTACCAACCACATAGAGTTATGTGGCTTTTGTCTGTGGCCTCACTTTCTGTATTTCGTAGGTCCATGCTAAGTGTGTCATGTTAATCTAAAATCAGGGTTTATAAAAATCATGATTTAAAGAAAAATTTAATTTTTTTAAATATTTTTTTAAACAGAACAGTTCCACATTCCACATGTATTTGGCATATATGTAACAAAAAATATTAAATTATCAAAAATCAAAAAGTTCTTCCAAAAATTAAATCACTTTTTAAAAAACTGTGTTTCAATGGCAAAATACCCATCATGCTCGCAAAGTAACATCTAACTATATACCTATTATGTTTTTGCAATAAATGATTGAATTGAATTGACGAGTTACCTCTCTGGATATCAAAATAAGATTTTTAATTTATATTTTAAAACTCAAGCCCGTTTTTATCTAACAACCTAGACATCAACCCCTGATATATTTAAAATACTAGCTGGTGCCCGCGACTTCGTACGCATTGAATGATGAAAGGTACCCTATGACCTTTCTGGTGTCACAGACAATGTCTATACAAAATTTCATGGTTATCGGTTCAGTAGTTTTGCATGAAAGAGTAACAAACATCCATACATCCATACAAACTTTCGCATCTATAATATTAGTACGGATAACCAGTGCTGATATTCCTTTATTTAAATATTTTTTATTTCTCTGCTGATTTAATGAATTAGCTCAAGCTAAACATAGCTTGAGCTAATTCATTAAATCAACAACAGTCCAAAACTACTTGTTGACAAAGATGCATTCTCATGCTCTATATTTTTATGACTATTAAAACTAATTCTATCTGGTCTCTTACAAGAATTACAAAAGCAGTAATTCTGCATTTCACTTTTAAACAAATAGCTATTGACCACTTAAGCAATGATAAAAACCACTCTCCATATGATTCAAAGAATGACTGAACAATGTAGGTATCTGAAACATTAATTTGTAACTTATTACAAATTATTAAATTAAGTTACAAGTGGTTATTTTTAATAAGTATAAAGTAACTATATTTCAAGCATTTGTTCAATAATAAGTTAAAAATTGAATTTTCACTCAAATTAATGTGACCTTGTAATAGATCCAGTCTTTTATTAGTGTTTTATAGGTATAATAGATGTTAATTTACCAATACAAAGAAGCCTGTATACTACTGACTGTATCAACAATTTTCGTTTATTTTTTATTTATTTTGTAAAATGCAAAGACAAAATCACATTTTTAAAATTGTAAGTCTGTCTGTTGATTAAGCCGCTCTTGAATTTATATTGTTGTAAAAACTGTTTTCTCTGTGATAGCAGTTTTAGTAATTGTGTCAATAATTTTAAACTGAGCTTGTCTTGCATTTTTTTAATTTTCCTTAGTCTTGGCAAATTCGTTTCTGTCGATTTTACAGTAAAACACAATAGTCTAGCTGTTAGTGAAACCGGATTCTAAAGAGAATCATTGCTGAATGCTGAGGTACAGCCCGACCTCGACGTTGACTCACCATTGCACGCGCACACATTCACGCAACAATCTATACCTAGAACTATTGCGCGAATACAATGTCTTTGTGATAGTGAAAACATTGTATTAGCTCTATGATAAACGTAAATTACGATAAAAGTGTGATAACTCAATTTCATCCTTAAATATCTTTTTTAAGGCGGCAATACAACTCTGGATTACCCCGTATAGCCTAGGTCTACATTGACACTGAATTTTTTTTCCAACTTTTTTCACGTATATTCATATTCCATGTCTTTTAGGGCAGAGTCTTTTAGTCGGACCAAGACACCTCAACCCAATAAAGTAGACTACATCAAAATCTTAACTAAGTATGGAAATAAAATTAGATGTACCAATTTTCAAAGGGCCAGTGTAAGTCGAATTTTTCAAGTCAGTTTTAGTTATTAAATAAGTATTTTAATTACAAAGTAATCTATATTAATGTTTGTACGCGCTAATCTCAGGAACTAGTTACTGGTTCGAATTGAAAAATTATTTTTGTGTTGGATAGTCCATTTACCGAGGAAGGCTATATGCTGTAGAGAACGCGGACGAAGTCGCGGGCACCAGTCAGTGTATGAATATGAAAGTAGGACACATTAAATTGTTCTTTTTTTTTTTCAATTAGTTACACATTTTATTGCTGTGTTCTCTGCATCATTCACGTTTTAATGTTTGTTTTTGTCGATTTCCGCACTTAAATCTTAATACCTATTTACGGCTTATTGACGATTAGGATACAAAATATTCCGACAGTTGTCCGAATTGACCCTTTTTATTTTTAAGGCGAGGTATAAGATATGAACTTAAATTAAAATATACATTTAATAATATAAAGATATGATAAATAAAATATAAGCCCAAGATTGTGTAAAAGGTTTTTGATATTTTATGCTTTTGTCTGAAAATTGGTCACCCAAGTAAATCATAAGCAGTTCTTCAAAATAACGGTACTCTAATGTTATTAGACGGTAATTAGCATTCGTGTCTCGCATCTGCCGACGCAATTTTCAGTAGGTATCTGGCGAACTATTTTGTTTTTAAATTAAAGTGGAAGTAAGAGCACTCATTATTCTATTAATCCATTAATCTATTAATTACAACGTAATTTGTTGAAAATATTTTTATTTTATGTATGGAACTCTATGTAGAGTTAAAAATCAAACTTTTACTAACAATAGTCGCACTTAAAAAAACACGAAGATTACAAGATTATAATTTGTTCATTTGAATTATGAAATAACTTATTACTGTTTCTTGTTATAGAAATTGAATTGGGAACACAATGCGTCGTCGAAATGGATGTACAACAGACCATTCTCCAGTGTCCACAATCCACGCACGACAAAGAAAGGTACGTAATAATACTAATAATATTAACGATTAACGATGCGTTTAAAATAAAAACTTGAAAATAAAAACAACATTTCAAGAACGCTCAATATCAAAGGCACTAATACAGAAATTACAGAAATATCTAACTAATATTAAGCATCAGTTTATGATGATATCTGAATAACACTAGTTACATTCCCTCAGCAGTAAATTTATTTATGTAATAATCTTTTATGAGCTTTTTTATGCCGTTTTAATTACTACCCACTTATAACAAACTAGATACGCGTTGTGTGAATTTGTTCTTTAACGTTGCTTCTAAGCAAAACTTGAAAGAGCTTTTAGCAGTAAATTAACATTGCTCACTGCTGTAACATTTGTTTCTTACGAAACAATTACCTTTGTATTGAAGCAGTACATAGATTATTTGATACATTCTGTTTAACACTTATAGGTTCTAATTTACATAATGTAAGGTTATTTAAGTTAGTGTTTGACCGTGTTGTTTTTCTATAATCTCAAAAAACTTTATCTCTCTCTGAATCCGTTAATAATATCTATTTATCTTGACAAATAGTAATAGACGACGACGACGCCCAGATAACAATTGCTGACGTGTTTACATAACGCACAGTGTAAATAAATCAAATCAAACTGTTTTTTCTTGAGGTTAGTCAGACGAAGTTTACAGAGCTGGTAATGATATTTTAAAGTTAAACTGTATGCAATTAAAACAAAAGTCATTATCCGTCTTAAACATACAATGACGGCCTTCTAGCTGCTAGCGCTTCCTAAAACCTCGTCCTCGTTTAAAGATGCAAGCGCTTAATGAAGTAATTACTCTGCACTTCCCTACTTCCTTTGTGAATGTACATGTTACCAACTTTTCCACTAGGTTATCTTCCTGGTTTAAATTGCAGGTGTAATAGCTGATTGAAATAATGATTTCATCGAACTCGGCGCCCTACTTACTCATCGACTGAAAAACTGATGTCAATGCTGATCCCATTGTGTTTGGTGTTAATTTTATTAATCGTGCCACGTAACAAGCACAACGTTATGCATTATAACGACAATGTAAATAAATACAAGTTAGTAGTGATTTTATCGATTCGGATGCCAAATTAGATACAGAACGAAGGTAGAGATTGTTGTGAGACGCTCTGATTGGCGCGTTACCTCGGCTGGTTGCGAAAACGGACGGTCGGCGCGTGCGCATTCACCTCCGATAGGCAATATTACGATTTGCGAATATTTAGTGTTTTTAAGGTATTTATTTAAAGAGAAAACGCTAACCCCAAAATACACATTTTAAGTCTGAATATTTTTAGGGGGCACACTGAAATATAATTAAACTAGATGCCACCCGCGACTTCGCCCACGTAACTTTGTAATTTATATACTAAAACCTTCCTCGAGAACCACTCTATCCATTGGTGAAAACAGCATGAAAGTCGGTGCAGTAGTTTTTGAGTTTATTGCGAACAGACAGACAGACGCGGCGGGGGACTTTCTTTTATAATATGTATGTAAGGATTGGTGTTTGGAGATAATTATCGACATTTTTAATGCGAACTAAGGCTTCTATGTCCATTTCCCTATTCCCTCCTAGTGCTTATCCCTTAAATATCTTATTTTTTAAGGCAGCACTCTTGGTGTTGATTAATAGTATGGAATAGTATGTAAATGTAAACCGAATGTACCAAATGGTCTTGTATTAATAGGCGACGGTAGCCACTTGCCACTTACCTTAAAGTGAACTGTCAGCCTGTCGGCCGAGCTACACGTAAATTTAATTTTTGCAATCGGTTGTTAGGTGAATTTCGGTTAAATGACCACGTCCTTAAATTGTGTATAAAGATTTTGGATAATAACAATGATTATTATTTACTAGCTGGTGCCCGCGACTTCGTCCGCGTTGAAAAAGAAAAAAGTAGCCTATCCTGTGTCCTGTGCGTCTAAATGTTTATCTAACTACCAAGTTTCATGAAAATCAGTTAATTCGTTTAAGAGTTCTGGAGGAACATACATACATACATACAATACCTACATTTACAGATTTATTATTAGTATTGTTATATTGATTTTTTATATTGTTTACAATTTTGTTTTAGTAATTTTTAATGTAATATTTGTAATTTGCAAATATATTAAATTACAGCAATAATTTTATTCAAAATATTTTAAATTACTAACAATTTCGATTTTTTTTTTTTGTATTTAGTAACATTTTGAATTATGGATTGTATGTATTGAAACTGAAACAAAAAATAAATCGTCGTAGTATGAAAATTAATTAAAAAGGAAAAAGACCTTAAGTAATTTGTACAGATAAAAATATAATAATTGTGCGGCGGATCATCCAATTTTTCAACACTTTGCGGCAAACGATTCATTTTAATCCATTGTTTTCCTCAACTTGAGCACAGTTTATCTCTACTACTTAGATATCTAGAGATTAACAGTTAACCCCGTTCAAAATTATTTCTCCGTAAAGAGTTACTTTTTATCATGAACCTAGATAAGATACTTACATTTTGTAATGCTGTCTGTTTTAAGAAATTACTCTAATTTAGATTATTCTCATATCTTCACACTTTTACATAGAGATAATTTAAAATTATTACATATTTTATAACCAATCTATATTATAACAAATGGGCCAAAAATATCGCGCTTACTGCATAATTTATAGTTTACAGTTCAGTGTTAATTTATATCTAAACTGGATTACAGTGGGCACAGCTAGTATATAATAAAAATATTCGTTTTTCTAGCAACTTTCTAGACACATCAGACACATAAATAAAATTACTCAAGTGTGACGCAATTGGTGTGGATGAGGCCATATACATAAAAGTTAATCCTAAGACATAACATTGTCACAACCGATTGCACTCTAATGGCATTACACAGGTTAGAACTTTTATGCAATAACAATTTATTTAATATTGCCTATTCACTGTTGCATGAATTAGATTATGGTTAATATTTATAAAAAAAGTTAAAATAAACCCTATGACACACAACTCATATTTTTAATATTATATTCAGAAATAACAAGATTTCGTATTTAACTTTTTGAAAAAGAAAAAAAAACACCTCTTTGACTACTTATTGCTCGAGTGGGCAAGGTGTTTGCATGAGCGCTCTGACTCAGCGTTCCAGGGTTCGATCCCGGCATGGCTATATAACTTCGGGAGCGAACTTTTTAAAGTTGACTTGAACTTTTAAGTCACGTCGGTCCATACGAATAGTGTTTTAGTCTTGGCTAAGACCTGTATTCTTTACGTATATACTCGTAATTACTTTATAAGTTTTGTTTATGTATCAAGAACGAACCTCCATCGCATTATTTTGGGTAGACTTCTCTTGCAGTGTTACAAAAGAACCCATCATAGCCGCTCATTCTAAATACAGGGCTTTATCTTATTTGTATATGACCATCATTTGTATGTCTAGATAAATCGGCTAGATATTTCTTAGAACGTCAACATAGCCAGTATCGCGGGTCATCGAACTATCAGGGTAGCCGCTGCGGGTTTTTTACTGCACCGTTTGCTTTAGATACAAGATAAACGGGTTTAAGACATAACAGCAAATTTTGCATGCTTCGTAGGTGATGTGGGTGGCAATATTTTTAGGTATATTCAAGCGTTATTTATTGCTTTAAGCATTCATTCACGCATTGTAACGCACATCGCGACTTCAAATCGATCTATTGTGAGGTACTTATTATTGTTTAGTATTGGATGAATTAATAGCCGAATTAGTAGCATAATAAATTGTTTTTTTATGGGCTGTTTTTAATATCTGCTGATGGGTATCAATATGTAATTTCATATTATTTGCGAAATATTGTGTTCACTCTTTCCGTTATAATGATTTGTTTGTATGCTGTAAAGGATAACGAGATAATTGCTGTGCATCTGTGAAATAAGTGTGTGTCCATTACATACTAGTCATACATAATGGGAAAATAACTCGGTTGGTCCATAGGTATGACAACTTAACCTCCCTGGAAGGAACATGGCTTTGTAGACTAAGGGCCTCTTTCACCAAATACAAGTAAAGTGTTCATTAGTTACTTTAAGAAATAATTTTATGTTTTATTAAATTATGCACTCGGTTTACTGCATCCTTCAATAGGCGAATTTTTATTGTTATTATTTTCTTTTTAATATTTGGGACTTTTACCGTACAAACAAAGGTATATCACAGCACCATAATCCCCGGTGACCGCTGACTTTAAATGGCGGTTAGCCTACTTGACAGATGGTGAAAGAGGCCCTAATTGTAATCTCTAAAGAAAAAAGTTGACTTTATATTAGTAGTCGACTCGCAAAGACGTTGATTAAAACACCGTACATATCTGCGCTACGACCTATAAATCGTGAACGATTACTCATACGAGGGTAAGTTAGGTCTTGTTTTGTAGGTAAATGTATAAAGAATAATTCCTTGGCTATTTTATCACAGCGTCGATTGTTTTTCGATAAATTAACTGCAAATACAAAAATGTTGAAAAAAATTAATATTTGTATATGTCGGCCAGACATTATTTCGTAAGTTATTATGCCTGTCAAATGATTTATATACGAACATTGTAGATAATTTAATACAGATTATTTTTGTCATAGACAGTTTTCTTTTATCTCCAATAGATTCCGAGAAAAATAGAAAAAACAGCAGATCGGGACACGTTTTGGGGAGGAAAGGGAGCGGGGGAGGGGATGACACCGGGCAGAATCGTTTTCAGCAGGGTCGTATTAGTCTTATTATCTAAATAAGACAGGCGACAGGCGAAAAATTTGTGCAATATCACACTAAATCGTATCACGTAGCTCATAACATTAGTTAGTGTGGTTTGTGTAAAAATTAACGACAGGCAGAGGCGGTGGCAAAAAGTTTCACTAAATGCCGTTAACCGTTGAAAGCAGGCGCCTTTTGAGATTTTTCCGCCAGTCTAATATGTATACATACTCGTAGTTACAGTAACAGCTGTCGGTCCGTCCATAGTGAATAATTGAAACGCAAGCTTATATCGGGCTATCGGCCGTGCGACGACGGGGCTGTGCTTTTGATCCTTATTGATTGACCTAGTCTGGCTATAACCCGCCATGTTGCCTCTTATAACACTTTTTTTGTGTCCATTTCGTCAACAAATCAAACGCCGTCATTGTTTTTTTTTGTCTTTGTTGATGTCACCATTGGTGGCGTAACGAATACTTAGGTTGCGTAAAAACGAACTACGATAACGTCGTGTTTAGTTTAGGAACACTATTAAGGCATTTATAGTGAAGAAAAAACTATATTGTATTATTAAAATGTTGGTTTTTTTGTGTGTGTGTAACGTTATGTGTACAGCAGACCTTATTCAAATAATAAAATTACTCAAGTACAGATCTTCTCTTTTTTCTAGAGTATTGAAAGTTGAAGCAAAAACTACTTATTATACTGAATGACATTTTTTTATGGTAGTTGAATTAGTACTGAACATGCAAGTACGTACAATCACCACTTACTACAGAAATGTAATATTATATTTTTATATGTGTATCAGACTAATATAATGGATATGTCAAAATACTGGATACAGGCCTATTACTCGTTTTAAAGTGTCTATAACTAGCCCACCGTGAAAATCCTCAAATATCTTCGAAAAATGCGAATTCGTAAGACTTATATAAGGTGTCGTAAGACACGTAGGTTTCCTTATAAGTTCTAAAAAATCCATGACTAAGGTTGGCCTCACACAGCCGGAATGTCTCTGAATTCATAATCTGAATTCCGGCACCTTGTCTCACACATCTCTTAAAAATTCAAATTGATCAGTAGTTTCGTGTTTCGCGGCACATGCAAACGTCTTTATGAAAAAAGGGATTAATACTTATCGCACTGCTTTTGGCTCTATAATAAAAAAATAAAATGCAAACGCAAACACTGGATTACTTTTTAATTTTCTTTCGTCTTCACTTAATGTTTCCCAATTTGGAATAAAAATTTTATAGATTTCCAACCACGCTATATCTTTTTTTCCCTGTCGTGATAATCCTCAACACACAAAATTAAAATTTTCGTGTCAGTAACCGCTTGCAGTGTCAACTAAAATAATTCATAATCTGATTCCGGTATGTGTGTGCCAACTTTCTTCAATCTATTCATATTTTAAATATAACTAGGTACTTATACGTTTTACCTGCAAGTACCGCCCCTTCTCTGAATTTCCCTGAAGCCAGGTTATCGTTTTAAAGTAAAATTTAAAGCCATCAACCTACTTAATGGCTCATTTGTATTCAACGCTCGAAGTATCGGCGTAATGATTCTATCTTAAGTCTGAAGTTCCCTTTCGTTTCATTGAAAATTTCCTGGTTTTCTTTTTAAAGTGAAAGTAGAACACTCTGCAAATAGCAAAGGAAAATGGATTCGACGATGAGATTTGTTTCTTTTGCCGTAGTTTCTTAAGTCTTAAGTAATGTTTTCTTTTTGTGTTCTTTTAATCACCATATTAATTTATCTATTATCTTTGTATTTCGTTGCAAAATTTATCTATCTGATATATTGTTATAATAAAGTATACAATACAGAATACCTGCTGGTAAACTATAATACCTACTCTTAAGTTTGAAACCGTATCTACTAGGCGGATATGTTCTCTTTCCTTTAGTGCCTTATCGTAGGTACTTTGTATGGAACCTCCGCGTTCCACATTACCTTACTATTTAGGCATGTTACTACAATGTAAAAAAATGAAATTATCACGTAATAATGTACACGCCTGGGTAGGCACAATTGATCATTTATTTTATTTTATTTGTAATTCAAATAATACATGACATTGTTAGTTATGTATGAAATATAGTAGTTATGATTAGATTAATCGAGATTATCCCATTATTTAAGTAATTCAAATTTTTCCAACAGATACTTATAGTTATCTTTAAGTACTTGCTTATATAAAAACTAGCTGACCCGGCGAACTTCGTACCGCCTAAAGCTTTGGTCTCTTGATCGAAACGCACAACGCTGCGGTAAGTGCTCTGGGTCGCGGCATTGTTTCACACCATGACACCAAATCGATTTGACAGTTTCTATGTATATAAATTTGTATTTTCTAATGACAGTGAAAAAGTTATCAACAACGATTGCTAGGTGCTAGCTTACGTCTATGACAGGCCTCTTTCTGAAGATTTGAAAGTACAATTTCTTTCTATAGTAATTTTCTGTTTATTGTTTTTATTTTTATCGTTAATTTTTTCAATTATAAAAAATAGATATAAACCTATTCTCAGACCTACCAAGTGTACATATAAAATTTCATCAAAATCGGTTAAGCCGTTTCGGAGGAGTTTGGCAACTAACACTGTGACACGAGAATTTTATATATTAGAGAATAAGTAAGTATATCTATTTGATTTTCAATAGGTATGAGAGAGGTTCTTTTATAGACATAGGCACGTGTGCAATGCAGTTTGTGCTATATGAGAACATTGAAGCTGTTTATGGTAACGCAGTACAGTAACGCTTATAATAGCTTTGGCTTTGGTTCACGTGTCCTACTTTATTTATTTTAATTCGATTGCTATATAAAAATACATTCTATAATATATATTATTCTAATTACTAATGGATTTTTTATAGTTTATCACAAAAGACTACAAAATATAATTTAACAAATATTCCTAACAAACTTAAGGGAGGTGAAATCCTTGTCAGTTACTGGAGTACGTAATCCCCTTAATAGGAACGCTGTACATATTAGTTATAAATAGTCCCTACCTATACACACAAAAGAAAACTGTGGGCGAATAAAAGATTATATAATATTATACAGCCTGTATAACGTAATATTAAGTACAAATTTTGTACTTACGCTTATTTTTTGTCTATTCTGTTTGGTCTTAGAGTCAACGACCCAATGACCTCATGTTACTTGACTTCTTAATGTCTGTTGTTTTACTCACTTTTGTGAAACAAAACATACGTAAAACATTAAGTTGTACGTAAACCATGTAACAAGTTTAGTGCCCCATTACGGTTCCGTTCGTTGAATTAATTACGTGGAGAAGATGCGATATACTGAACGCTACGAACGCAATTTACCCCCCGAACAGGATTTAACGTGGCATTTAACATTAAAGACAAAGATACATACTTATTAAGCGGTGGCAAAATTCCCGTCTTTGGTTGATTTCGCCTTAATTGGTACTGAGACAAGAAAAATTTTCTGGCGCATAGTGTTTGTCATTGAAAATTACTTGCATTATTTTTATTTCTCGATACCTACTTGTTTTATAATTTAGTACTTTTTAAAAGATTTAGTTGTTCTTTTATCACACCGAACTTACCTGTAAACATTTTAGCTATATCAATCGATTTAATCCATTACGTACATTACAACTGACAGTCGATTGCAAATCTTAATTCGCCCCCAATAAATCGAAAAGGTAGGCCCATTAATATTCACCCATGTTTTAGTTTACCATATTTTAGTGTTTCATCATGTTTTAGTTTCAGGATGATTTCTTGATATCACCGAATTTCAATATGGTGTCAAAGTATTTGCCTTGAAACATATTATGTGATGTTATTAATTTTTGGTACAAAATCTTTAGCAATGTATCACTGAAGATCAGTTACTTTATATCTAGTCTAGGTCGGATTTGCTAAATCCAAAAATTCTCCTTTGAACATTCGTTTAAAAACAATATGAAGTGGAAGCTGAACCAATACGATTATTGCAATAAAATTGTTTTCTGTGCACAAGTACGACTCTACTTATTTCCGGATTTCGCTATGACCTTTTCCTTTGACCGTTATTGTCCGGGTGCCCATTAGTTTTGTGTTTGCAAGGCCCCTTTTGGAGCAAAATAAACGTAATTTCATTTTAGGGAGGCCGTTTCCGACCCCCACATTTAGTTAAGGATTTAGTGGTGTTTCCTACAGTCAGGATGACGCGGCCTTGTTGCTGCGAGCTACCAGGGATACGGTTAGATTTATTGGTGGTCCAATAATCTTTAATGCGTGATTTATTGACGTCACGTGTGAAAGGATTTATTGTTAGACGACGGCAAATGTTCCTAAGGAAATCAATTTTTTGTTATCATTTTCTTTATTCACTGAAACTTCTATTTGTAAGTAGTCTAATTTGCGTGTCATCATGATAAGAGGTGTTTTATGTGCCTATTTTTAAATAAGACATAACGGAAGTCTCAGTAGTCCAGGTTGTGGCTATTCCTACACTTTGATGGTCATATTTTACAATTAGCTGTACTCAAATGGGAAAAAGTTTACTCTTCGTTCGTTGTGTGTTGGCTTACAAGCGGAGTCTGCTCATGGTTTGTTGCTGCATCTGTTGAGTGCGCATCTGACGCAGATGTGGGACATTATTGTGTTCACGTGTACAAAGTATTGCGTCAGAATCTTTGTACTTTTACTACTTGTCGGATACTATAATCTTGCTACCATATTCATACTTACTTTACTTGTAACTTAAACTTAAACTTTTAGTCTTTATTTTTCTTTATTAAATAGACATTAATATAAAGGCGTAGGTCCTAAACCATAAACTAAAATACAATTTGTAGGGTAACACGGAAAGTGACAATAGTCAAAATTTTAATTCAACATGCTCTTGTCGTCGAAATAATGCTATGATAATCTTGTGGAAAATCAAGAAAGTCTTTAATACTTGCAAAAAATTAGAAAGTTTAATTTCGAGTAAGTGGAGTAAGATTATAAGAAGAAACTAAGGTTTTAACTATTCATGGTCGCTACGTTCGTCGTACTTACTCTCAGAATTATTTTCTAATTGAACCGTACCGTTCGTACGTACGTAGGGTTGTCAATTTCATGCATTATAATCGTACTTTTGTTCGTAGTAGATATTATTTTGATACTTTACTAATTGAAACTTGATCGATTTATCAATATTATTCAGATATTTTGGTATTTAATACCAAATCAATCAATATCAATACTAACTAATAATAAATCTGAAAGGGCCTCTTTCACCAACTACAAGTAATGTGTTGATTAGTTACTTTTAGAAATCATTTTCTGTTTTATTGAATTAAGCATCATTCTATAGGCGAATTTTTATTATTATTTTCTATTTAATGTTTGGGACGTTTACCGTACAAACAATGGTATATCAGCTCCATTATCCCCAGTTACCTGTGACTTTAAATGACAGATTAGCCTACTTGACGTTGGTGAAAGAGGCGTTAAGTGTAGGTATTGTACTCGTATGTATGTATGTATGTTCCTTCATAACTCTTAAACGATTTAACTGATTTTCATGAAACTTGGTAGATAAACATTTAGACGTACGGGACACAGGATAGGCTACTTTATTCTTTTTAAATAAAAAGTACGAAGTTCGCGGACGAAGTCGCGGGCGCCAGCTAGTACTTAAATAAACTGATGTGGCCTTAAATTATCCGGATAGACGTTGTTTCCTTCTCTGTGAATTAATTAATGTAATTCATACTCTAGATTGCTATTATTGAATAATTAACCATTGCAACGCCATCATTTGCCACTTCTTTGACAAAGAATTTCGACGGAGTTTTTTAAGAATCCTGGAACTTCATACCTCGGATTTTGAAGCTGTGGTGTGCTCTTTTCCTATCGCTATTCCCGCGTCTGAACGATATGGGATTTTTCAAAGAAACACAATGAATTTATACCTTTGGAAACGTTTCACTATTTTCTTTTATTGCCAAGCCACATTTTCTAATCATAGGTATACATATAAAAACGAAAGCGTTTTTTTTTTTAGCGATCTAGTACACGAGCTATTAGTAAAATCCTTTATTGAAGCAAATCACAATCTTCGGGCAAGAATCCTTTTCGGTCAACCATTTTGACTTTAGTTGCTATATATATCTTATATTCTTAAAAATAGACTGCCATCTGTATGTTGGAATTATATAGCAATAAAGTAATATTTCCACCCTATAAAGAGCGACGTTTTCAAATGTAACTAATTTTAAAATATGAATAATTTTTAATTTTAATATTAATTTGAGTTTGTAATATTTTAAAATATAAATAAAATTGTTTTAAAATTATAAACAATTAGACGTTGTTTAGTTTATCTTAAAGTGTAAAGGTAAAAAATTAAAATAACTTTCACTACAGTGATAGCTTGTAAAAGCGGCACAGTAAGCGCAGTGCAGTGCATCCAACCGTCGACGTTCATTCGCGTCACATTTCTATATATTATTGTATATACTTTGTTATTATTATTTGTTTATTTACACTTAATGTGCTAAGCAGCTGACTGATGAAAAAAAAATTTTTAATGGACATGGGAAGCAAGCTATACAAGAAATTTAGTATAATAGGATAATGGGCTTAATTTTCTTGCTGATAGATAGGTTGATATTTGCTTTTGGGTATTCTCAATAATATCTATACCTAGCTTTTATTCAATACTAAAGTATTTAAAATATAATGGATTCATTATGAGGGGAAACCGTGTTTTATCCGTGAGTAGGTGAGAAATATAAGCATTCTATAACAACCAATGTAAGTGAATAGGATTAAAAAAATAAATAGAGAAATGTTTCGTAACACTGTGTATATTCATTTGCCAAGAAAACATCTACTAAAAGTGTGAGGTATTATTTAAATTATGTTTAAATTCAAGTAAACCGTTGTCTGAGCACCAGAAGCTAATAGAACTGCCGACTAATTAATTTAATTAACCAGGCTAATTTACAAGTATTTAAGTTTAGTTTTATATTTTATTTAAGAACATTAAAAGTGATTTTAAATGATCCAAAATTAGGAAGCTATTAATTAAGCTCTTAGTTCTACGCTAGCTAAGCTATTAAAACACCATTATGCACATTTGAAGAAAACTTAGTGTAAATGGGCATCAACTTACGGATAATTAGCAAAAAAAAAAAACAGTTTTTCACATGAGGTAATCACAGATACAAAAACTCAATCAACATTACAATGATCGAAAGCGACGCTTATTGTTAGATAATACGAAGAGCAATGCCTTCTTAATTCTTTCTATTGTTTCTAGCGTGCTTATTTAAGAGTATATATGTGTAATCTAATAAATTTGTATATCTTGTCTATTGTGAAACCACAAAAAAAGACTTAGATATAAATTTGTCTTAGTATTTTTATGACGTTAGAATTTTACCTACTTATTCTAACTTCTGCTTATACTATACTTATTAAATACTGTACCTAATACCGTATGAAAACCGTACCAGCAGAAAAATATTATTTGCTATTTTTGTTTCTAAAACTAAAAATACACTTGATTCTTTATTTATCATGCGACCACTCTGTTGTACTGTTGTTCTATTTATGTAAAAATTGTCTATAAAGCACTCGTTTTTCCATTTTTATCCTATTACACCCAAATAAATTGCATCATCCGTCACTGTCAAATATAATTCGACTGAAACTGTCAATACGACACCACGATGACTGCAGGAAATTGATGTACAGTACGCGAAACGCCGGCAACATGTCGTTCTACTATACTCTCGCAATTTTTTAAATGGTTTTCATCCTTAATGTTCATGGGATAAGGTCTTTATTAGTGTAGAGCGAGACGGTTTTAGTTTCCTCGCGTGTCAAGCTGCACTACGCTGCAAGTCCTTATAGGGATTAGTTGCCGGATTGCATTAGATGACATTGATGTAGCGTTTTGTCTGAAAATCGATGTAATCTATCTTACAGCTAATAAATGAGATTGACTTGAAATTCTTTATTGAGGTTGGATTAATAGTAAACCATTTTACTATATATTAGGATTATCTAAGCGAGTTCACCAGGTAATTAAATGACTTTAAATAAACAGCTTAAAAAAAGTTAGGAATGCGAAGAAAAAAATATTTAAACTGATAGAATATTATATACTTTTGCTAAGCCACCTAAATGTGTTGTCAAAAAATTATTTTAAGAGTTTTAAATTTATTAGCGATACAAGAAAGCACTGAAATTCACATTATTTCTATGTAGGGTCGCTTTAGTTAGAGCAACTTTGTCGACATAAATGTTTGTGTTTATTATATTTATAAATTATCAAAGTTTTGCACTTAGATCAATCAATCAATCAAAAATTTGCACATTAAACACTCGAGTAGTTATTGTGGGCCCGTGTTAATGTCAAAGCAAACATTAACAACTTTCCATCTATGTACTTCGCAAACGGTGTCCAATATTAAATGCAAAACTAGATTTAATGTAAACACGACCATGTGTGCTCCCTCGAAACGTATCAAGTGAACTTGTGGTGGCTGACTTGCTAACTTCTGCTTTAAATTACGTTCATATTAGTGTCGAAGATAAGTATTATTACCTTCAACAAGTTCTAACATATTAGATACCAAGTTTCATTTTAAGTTTAGGGTGGATAATGTTTGTTCACCGTCGACGCCACTCACTCAAAATTGCTAAAGTTCGCTAACCGCACATAAATTAATTACTGACTGATGACTTACCTCAAACAGTTTGATTACAAATTTAGTTGTTAACACTCATGGAGTTAGTGCTCCCAATACTTCTCTTAATATACTTTTTCTTAATATTTTGTTAGTAATATCAATATTGTTTGGGTTAGATGAGTATTATCATTGACAATGGTAATACTCCGAGAGTATTACCATTGTCAATGATGTTGTCAGTGTTGTCTTTTGTATTTAGGGTAACTTTAACCGTATCAGATTCCACTAACGTCATTTTAAAACTATAATTCTCAAGGTTATCATTTATTTACTTATGTATGTTTTTGTTTGCAGTTGTGTGTTTTTTAAACATATATTTTTTAAGTACTGTAAAACCAAAATTGATTTTTATAAAAATAAAGGTAGGAAATATGTCAGAATGGTGTACAGGAAATATACAACTCCATAAAGCACGAAAGGAAATATACCCTATGAACATATATAATTCTTATCTTTACAAAGCAAGGCCGCAAACTCGCAGATAAGTTAGTACTACATAACTATTATTATGTCAGCCAATAATTATTAGAAGTAAATTAATATCAATTACTAAATATAGAAAGTTTTTCTTATAATGATAATAAATATTGCGATTAAAAGTCTTCTGAAAAATTTCTCGTCTAAAGTTAGTTTATTTACAACATTAAAGTTGTAAATCGATTTACTATATGGTCCTCCAGCCTTCATACGAATGACTCACGATTCTAAAAATTGTGGTATCGTATGACGTAAGCCATATTTTTGCTGAATACATACTAAGTAACTATATTATAAAATTATATTTTATAATTTTATATGAGGTAAGTTCATCAATATTATATCTTTAAATCTTTCGCAAACTCGATTCTGGCTTCCTAAGATGCCGAGGGCCTAGTCGTTGTGCTCCCTATTGTAGAAGATATTGATGGCTATGGTATACTCTGGAACTATATTGAATCAAAGACTACGAATTATTCGGTAGTTTGCTCACCCATTGCATTGCGAAACAATGTGTACTTGCTTTTAAGGACTGCTTCTAATCAGTCATTTGTGAAGTTGTGAAGAAAAAGATCTTATGAACATTTATTTCATTATCATTTACTGTATGATATATATATTTAAACTAATTTAATTAATTTTTTCCTTTGATATAATGCCTAAAAATACTAAACAAATGAAACTAATAATTTTAAAAATACTTAGGCACATCAAAATAAATTTGCATAATTATGAATAATGCTTCTCTTTGTTAACTTAACATGTATGAGGTAGGTAATTAAAGTGTGGAGCGCAGAAACGGCTTTGTGTGAAATTGTACATGTGGCTAATATTTAGTTGGTTTTACTTATGTGAGAATATTTTCCTTTATTTATAATATTGTTGTATTTTTATATCATTTCCAGTTTAAAACGATAGAAAATTAAAGAACAGGTAACTATTAATAAAAATACTAAACAACAAACATGTTGTTGCGAGCAAACAAGATGCAATCTTATGATTGAATTGATTTTTTGTAATTTCATTGAAAATATCTTTTTCTTTTTATGTTAGTAGAAAATTAAGGTACAAGTCGTAATTACAATAGAAGGCTTTCTTGCAAGTAGATTAACTTATAACAAAAAAGGTACGCCGGCCATCACGAGAGACTTCACCTCACGACGGGCGGTGGTTTTCCTTACCACCACTCCACTACCACCGACGCTATCCTACCGCTAGCAAGTAACTTCTATTGCTTTGATTTTATGTAGACTTGATACTTTGATCGCCGTCAAAAGGCCTTGATTTTTTTTCTTTTTCACATCTATTCTTATTTGACACTATAGACCTGGGGACCTAGCCAAGAGCAAATCAATGCAAACGGGAGCGTTGCGTATTTACGAAACAATAGAAATGAAGTCCGGTGATTGGTTGTTGTAACGCCCACATAAAATTTTGACCAATCATAAAGCTTTTCTCCCAGCGTAGCGTAGCCTGAGCCGTAGCGTTTACGACTGTTATCTACGTTTGCTCTTGGCTGGGGCCCCTGTTTCGTTTTCCGTTTTTCTTGTTTGTTTAATGCTTAAATAATTTATCAACGTTTTGATAAGTGTATAGTTATGGTGCCGAATAACAATGCATTTTTCATTAAGTGATAAAGAGCTTTGTAAGAATTGTTTGTAACTCTTAATAGTGATACTTCTATCTAGTATAATGTGAAACATATTTTTAACTTTACATTAACTTAGTTAATGGTTGTTTCAAGATGAGCGAAGTTCTGATAAATGTTTAATTACAACTTGCAAATTCCTTTGAGAATGTCTGTCTATCTATTAAGTGTCCTTCCTCTCAATTATAATAGAAGTAAATCATTAATCACTTTTATTTAAACGAAATTCCTTAAAGGTTTACCTACGATAAAACGACCTGTAAAATGTTTAGTTATATATATAAATAAAACTTTACACACAGTGAATGTCTTAGTAACAGGGTTTCTCCATTCAAGATAGATGCTTAGTATCAATTCATCTCCTACACATACTCGTACATCTCAACAATCGTTGGCGATCCGCCAATAAATAAGCTGCATGCAGGTTTTTCCTGCGTCTCTTTCTATAGGGTGATGACCCTTCAGTAACAAATTTGTTTTTATATGTATTACTTTATCGAAATTTGACCATAATTATTTCTAAGGTGGGAAGAAATAACTGCTTTTTTTTTTTATCGCTAAAGATCGTCAATAGTTACCTACTAGCAATATCAAGCAGATATATTTTTCATTAAAAAGAATAACAACATACACAAAGGGCACAGACGCATATGACCTGCCAATTTTTGGCCACTTATGACCACATAATATGACGAAATTACCAATTATTTTGTAATGGTTAAGTAAATGATTTCAAATTTTTTTCGCGATGCCGTGGAAATGAAATTTCGTTACTTTGATTCAAAATATTTTACTTTCACATAGGGTACTTTCTAAACCCTTTTCCATTACCAGACGTATGTTATCGAGTCCGCGATAAATATTTATCGCCGTTACTGATACTGGAAACGAGATCAAATACAAAAAGTATTCCTGATTGGACGCGGCGGGTCGTGTTAACTTCGATCATAATAACGAGCAATTTATTTATTGAGTTAACGTAACGATGCACGCATTGTAACACTATGATGAAATGATTTAGAATTACAATATTGTTACGTGGAATATGTGACATGTATCAATAAAAAAAAACAATAATTAACAATACTTTATGGTTGTTAATACACGTAATCCATTCAGTGTTTGAATATTGTCATAATAATATTGTATCAGCATTAATATGTATAAAATACCATGGAAAATTCAGAACTTCAGTAATATACATTTGTAAAGAAAATCTTTTAGCGATTTAAATATGTATAATAAGCTTTTAAATCATGTTCTGCGCTCTTCGGGGAGTGCTTATGTTTTATCATTGGTTTCCCATAGTCATAAAAATAATGATGACGCGGAATTTTATAAGTTGTATAATATTTATATATTTTGTGATACTGTAATACTTACTTCAATTGCGTTTCGTCCATCATTTGAGTAAAGACGGAAGTTTACAGCCAACAAGTAGATAAACGGTTAAATCTCAGTAATTCAGTCACAGCTCGTGAATCACGCAGCCAGCTTGTCTCCGGCCACGTGGGTGGCGAGCTGGCGGACTTGCGAAACAAACGTTCGACGGAAAGGCAAGCGAGTTCAGAGAACTTTCGTAACTTAAACTTACTACTACTAAAACCTTAGTCATAATGGGAATGGGAAGCATGGCTTTGACATTTTATAATAGCTTTTATTTAACGTTATCTGATCTGACTTATATATGTATGTATGTAAATTTTTTTGGCAACACGAAAGTGACCTTTTAATTTACAGTGCCTTTTTTTAGTCAATGGAATGGATGTGAAGAATATAAGATTAAGGAAGAATAATGTTTACCTTAACGTTTTGCTATGACGTTTAGTAATTGCAAAGATGACGTTTAAAGGACATCTAATAAAGCCGATCTGACGATCCATTTGATTGTAGGTGGCTACTGTCTTCTAATTATACAAGTAATATCAGGAGAGATCCAGGATGCGCAGCCTTACCCTGTGGAGATAAAAGAAAGGGAGGAGATAAGGCTCTGTTTATTGGCTGCGAAACGCAGTATGCCCTGCTGCCACTTCTAGATTTAGACATTACACACCATGTTGCAGTGGCGATATTTGAAATATTGTGAATTTGTACATGGCACTTGAATGTTTATGAAATAAACAATGATTATATTAATTATTAGCTGGCGCCCGCGACTTCGTCCATTTTGAAAAAGAAAAAAGTAGCCTATCCTGTGTCCTGTAGTTTCATGAAAATCAATTAATTCGTTTAAGAGTTATGGAGGAACATACATACATACAATACTTACATTTACAGATTTATTATTAGTATTGATGATGATTATTAATTTAAGTATATGATGCTGTGGATTATGAATTATGAATGATCGATTTGATTTTGATGTCATCACAAAACTCATTCCTATTTGTGTAATCCGTTGCATACTAGGTATCTTATCTATGCGCGTATTAGCTGTGATGTCATCGATCGATTCAACCAGCATGATAAAAATATTCAAGATTGCTTCATTCGTACATTTACTTTTTAGGAAAAATTCTCGTCTCTCAATCTCAGATCGTTCTGAATCAACATCGTACCAATATTGTATGTACTGTTTACCTTGTTTGGCAGTCTAGTCATGTAACGGCGTAATATTGTGCATGTCATGCCACTTGAACTGGTTTTTCAATTTAAAAGTATTCCTTGCTGTATCTTTATAGGCAGCGTTTAAATTGCTGTTTGCAATTCCATACAATCCGTTCGTTCAGCAAAACAGCAACATTCGCGTTCGTATCATTATTAAAATTTTGTGTAAATACAGTCTCCCGTTAGGGTCTATAAAATTCCACTGCATACTGGACTACCCACACCTACATAAACTTGCCTGAGTCAACGATCCCTTTCAGTAGATTGTGTTGACGCCTTTAATGCAACGGCTCTATTTATAGGAGTTTTTCCATATTTTAAAAGTGTAACAATATGCGGTTATTGTTTATGTTGACCTCGTTGTATAAACACTGTAGTGCTTTGTGTGGTATTACCGTATACATTCACACGACGCACGTGCTCATCAATTTTCACGGTACGTGCTACAACAAAGAGGACGGAGTTATTGTTCGTCCGGGAGTGCTATTCAGCTTCAACATGTGAGACCGAGATTTTTCTTTCAAGGTTAGCTCCTCGTAATATAGCCGATAAGCTTTAACTTCCTCAGTTTTAATCTACCGTTCTATTGGATAAAAAAAAAAAACCACGAGTAGTACGATGATTGAGATAGTCTTGTTATTTTCAGGGTCACGTATCCGTTCAATGGAAACCTTTGATGTCGTTGACGAAATTGGATCAAACCCACACGAAGTTTTTCTATTTACTCAAAATGAGTAGTGTAATCTTAGCAGGATCCTAATTTCAATTCTGCAGCAACGGATTGATTCAGCCATTGTAGCCGACGTTCATGTGAATAACTTTGAAAAGAGTTCCCATCTAAATCGAAAGACCCTCTCCGGAAAGGGACGCATTTCTACGCGGAAGCACGTACTGAACCAAATGAAATTTCCAAGTGCTAAGAGAGGCGCGGCTGCCGGGCATTTGTCGATCCCTAGAGAGTGTTCGGGTTCCTGCGAATTGCCAGCCTGTCCTAATTTGTTTCAAAACTTTTTACTTTGCCTTAACTCGATGTTATTGTAAACGGTTAATCCCTTATCAAATGACATTTATCTAATTTAATTCCCTTAAATTAATCGTAACTATATTTGTCAAATTAAATTCTACTAAAAGTAACTTTTACTGTTAAATCTGAAAACTATATTCACTTGTAGTTTAGTTAAAATAGGTACTGAATAAAAATAATGCTAAATAATATGCATAATATGTACTGAAAACTATTTTTAAAACAAGATAACACAACGCACCACTGAGAAATTTCGTTAACATGTTTTCTTCAGGATATTGGTAAAAGTTTGATCAAATATTGAGTTTGTTTACTCCGCAAACTTTGATTTACTTTTAGTTCCCATCCCAAACTTCTGTCTTTACCTTTTGTAGAGTCGGTGTACATTATAACAAAAATTTCATGTAGTTGAATGCTTTTCGTAATTATAAAGGATAATTCTGGTAGGACTTGTATGTAAATAATGTTGGATTTTATTTTTAGAACGAGACGCAGATGGTGAAGGTCGTTTCTGTTACAGAATGCTACTTATTTATTTAACACCCGCCCACACACCACGTCTGGCTTTCTCTCCCTTTAGCCGACGACAGAAAAATAACATAAAAATACTACTAACTTAATGGGCGCGGGCGGTACGGGCTGAAATAGCATTTCTTTTGACTATTTTGCGGCTAATGTTCCGCTTCCTTTTGAGCGTAGTGTAACATTAATTATTCTAGAAACATAGAATTTCTTAGTGAACAAACTGGTCATGCTAGAGCACGTATTGCTTTGTTGTGGGCTTAACTTTAGGGTATTAATCAAGTTTCAGCCTTAAGTGGATATAATAGGTAATAGTAAGCAAAAACGACAATAAAATTAATTGTTGATAGACGTAAAAATTTGAATTGTCTCATATATAAGGTACTTACTGTACAATATAAGCAAGCAATTCATAAGTCGATAAAAATATATTAATATAATAGTCGTGTGAGCGCTACTGCGGGCGGAGTAAGTTGCGTGTTTATATTTCATTAAGTAGAGTCCACACCCAGCAAATATACTTTGTCATATAGCATCGAGTTTATTTACTATCTGTTATGTATCGAAATACTGCTAGTAGGTAATTCATATTAGTTGATGAGTAATGTTGCCCATTATGATATGGATAAGCGTTTTCCAGGATATCAGCAAGAAATATGTAAGTTTTAGTTTCGTATTGGATATGAAAATACTCTTACAAATTATATTATCATGCATATAAGTTTCAGGGAAATGAGATGAGATAGCGACAAGGTAATCACTGAAATACAACACACGTTGTTGTTTGGTGGTATTGCTGTAAGTAAGGAACTATTTCTGTTGTCTGTTCTGTCTGTCTGTTTCTGTTGTAAATTGATGAAAGTTAAGGTGTATCGCCAGCAATGTGCATTACACTTCTTAGAAAGAAATGTACAATATATCTTATCTAACCATATTATTTTGCAATAACTACTACTTACGACAACTTTGGTTTTATTGACAAAACAAATTCAAAACTTACAATATTTTAGAAATTAGCTAGCGAATATCGCAATGGCCTTCTACAACTCTTTTGTGGACGACCTTCGTTCCAATTGGTCCAATTATCACACTAGTAGTTTTGTACCGAATTAAATAGGTTTTCATGGTCAAAGAATGTGTTAATGCCATGTTTATACTTATATTTTTCACTCTGAACTACGTTTGTACAATTGGTTTGTTCAATGAAAACACATTTAGTCTAAAAACTTAATCGAACATTAAGAAAAATAAAATTTTTCTCAACATTCAGTTTTCGCGGTGACGTCTAGGTACGGTCGAGGTCTTTGTGCCCTGGCTGCATCGATCAAGGAACAAATAGTACGTCACTAGTGTTTACGCGATCCGTTTCTAAGGCGACCGATTGAATTCACTTAAAGGCCTAAATACACGGTTTTAGTTGTTTAGTATAGTACTTAAAGTGACTTAATTTTGCTACTAAAATCGTTTATACTGAAACTTTAGTCAGAATATATAATATACTAATTTTAGTAGATCGTTTTAGTCAAACAGAACTAAAAACATAGTCTATTTTTTATGTAACTTGTAAGTCAAAGATGAAATCAAAACCACCATTTATTAAGATGTTTTTTTCTTTGAAATCACATTTGAATTAAATATTTTCTTAATATATATAATAAATCTCCTACTTCAATAAGCACAAAGTCCAAATGGTGGTTATGTACTTTACGTAGGGATCCATATTTTAAATAACGTGGAAGAGGCGATTCATATTTTACTAACTACAAAAAGAGTCTCGTATAAATCCGCCTTTAGCACTATTTGTCACAGTAAACACTTGTTTAGTGACTAATCTTTACTATACTAATTAACTAATAACGCGTATTTCAACCTTTAATGATGTTAATGTTATCGTTCGAGCAGACTTGTTGAGTTGTTACCTCATAGTTACTTCAAACCTACGCAACAGTACGAATGAATTAGCCCAAAAATTTTGTTCCGTGTAAGGACAATATTTATTTCTATTCTCTTTGTATATTTTAAAACTACTTTTCATTTTATTTTCTTCTTTTCATTTTATTATCTCTTTTATTTGCTTATAACTCTTCTTAAAAACAGTTTGTCTGTTAAGATTGTAAAACATAATAAAATAAGCTTAACGTAACAGTTTATTGTATAAATATTTGTTATAATATGCTCCTGAAAATGCCGTCTAACTCAAAATCGGTAATCAATAAAATCACGATTTTTAACTTATCGAACGCGAGATAATGGCTCTTGCAACAGTTAATCTTAATACACATGGAATTTATTCAGTTATTTTTTGTTAAATAAGTATTATTTAATGAAAAAACTTACTGTTCTATCAAAACAGAGACTAATGTATAATTCATCGTTTTAAATGGAAAATTAATTATTTTACTCTTTTGTCATTATTTGTTTCCATTAAATGCAGTATCGTTTCAAACTTATTTCACACCTGACTTCCAGTTAAAATGCTCTAGAGCTTCTATACCTAGCTGAAAGTGGTTTTTTTTAATGTTTATGGAGTAGATCTTTTAAGGAGTTTAATTTGAAATTATATAAACTTTGTACATTTACTTCCGCCTGATGTTAAAAGTTTTTTTTTGTAGGCACATTCGGAAGTTATTTTATAGAGCATAAACAGTGACCCGTTCCTGACTAAACTCTTTTTGTATATTTCCGTTTTGTCGTAAAATATTCTTAATAAAATGTCATTCTGTCGGAAACCATCAAGACATTAAATAATAACATACTATATTATCACCATGAGAATTTTTTTGACTGCAGTTATGTGCTGTAAACTGAGATAAAATTATCAAGAATTTTGTTTATTCAACTTAAATACAGGTGCACCGATTTTCATGCTGTTTTTACCAATGGATAGAGCTGTTCTCGAGGAAGGTTTTAGTATGTAATTTACAAAGTTACCCGGCGAAGTCGCGGGCAGCAGCTAGTACAATATAAAAAAACAGTAGTACCTACTCCGGGAGTGCCGACAGAAGTGAAAACTGTTACAATTAACGTAACGTAACGTAACATGTCGGTTACGGTAACAGTGTCGCGAGTTCATTGGTTTTTCCCATCTCAAAAAATGCCCAACGCGCTTAAAGAAATTAAAGAAGTTTTCACTTCAATAATTTTATAGTCCTGATTGTTAACATCAATCCTAAACTTTTATTATAATCCCATAATATCAGGACTGTAAGTTGTGTGGTAAACTTTCGTTTGTTACACCTGAGTCTGTTCATGAGTATAAGATAATAATAAAATATTTATGAGCTTCACAGTAGCTTCGGCCATAGTTTGTGCATCGCAATCAGTTTTCCGTTTGTTAGCGCACTATTGTATTAAACGAGATAGTTACAGTTTGCGTTGCGTCGAACTGTTAATGATTCCTGTGGGTCGCTTCTAGCTCTGGCTGCACTGTGTGAGTTTCAAAATTGAGCATTTAATTGGAAGTACTAATTTTGCGGCTAGGTTAGAGTTCTGGACAATATGACTAATGTTTGTTTTGCTTGTTTCAGGTACTTACTGCGTAACAGATTGGATTAGAACATTAATATTAATTTAACACTTCTTTCTTTTCGTAAACCTCTTAAAGGTACGTCGACTTAAAAAGGGTAGCTATCTAATAGAGTGTGAATTTGTACTGACAGCCCTAAACGCGTCTAACAACGTTTCACAGTCCTCGGCGAGCGTCTTCACTACGCGCCTAGAATACTTATTACTCTTATTTGTTCGAAAACGTGGGTTCTTTGAGTTACTTTCTTTTGCGAAACTTTTGTACAAAATTCTTCTTTAAATTTTTTCTTTTGTATGATGAAGGGCGATAGGCAAGCTGCGGGCCACTAGATCGTCTTAAGAAAACAAGCAGTGTTATGGGAAATTCAAGTGCACTGCCGACTCTAATAGGACAGAGGGTGATGGATTGGGTCTATCAATCCTTACTAATTTATAGCAAATAACCCGTAAAGTAACACTTGTGTTATTTTACGGGTTGTCTTTATGTGGTTTGTACTATATTACTATTAAGAAAACTGGAAATTTTATATTCCAATATAACTACCAGCAGAACAATGTTGGATGATTTTACTATTTGTACATTAATGTTACATACTTATGGTAAAATCAGTAGTCGAAAATGGGAAACGAAGTCCCAACTTAAGTAATAATGGCAGTAATAGTTGGTTATTATTCTGGTTAATACCCTTATTTGTCTATACATACAATACTTAATTAAAGGTAGTCTCATAAGTTATTCATTATTTTATCCCTTTGTTGTTCTAACACATCAAATCCACATTCTAACTTCAGACTGTTGTTTCTTCTCAACGAGATATCTCTTTTACTTACTTACTTACTTCTATATTTAGGTACTTACTTTGTTAAACATTCTTAAGACACTTGACCTTTCATGGTTGTAGATACGATATTTTCATAATTTCGTAATTCAGGCACACCTTTGATATTAATGGACGAAATACACGATCAGTCCATCGTGTCATATTGACTGACGTAAAGCCAAAATTTGATCGTGAATGGTAAAAACTGATGGCTTTATGTCAAAACACTGGATTTCAAATCGCGCCGTTGCGTCACGTCAGTTCATCGCGGCAACTGATCTTAAGTGTGGAAACCAAGAAGGATAGAATACATTTTCTATCCTCTGGTAGAAACACTACGCCGTGGCATCTTGCCGCGCTTCTGAATCAGAGCTCATGTTAACGTCACTCGACCCGATTAAACGCATAAATGACAGAAAATTGGTCTGACCGTGTGTGGGCACAATGTTTGGCATGGCTGAATTTGATTTAAGTCGTTTGGAGTCACGTCAAATGATTCGTCCATAATGTTGTTTAGACATGTTTAGACAGCAATAATAGATTTTAAATTTTTCTCTGGATTTTCACATCGGTTTCATAGCTGTTACATTCTGTTTTATTGTACGATTACGTTGAGCGCGTGAACAGTCTAATAATTCCGCCGTGGATCAATATTAATAACGCGGTGATGACCCAACACGCGATGAAGCGAGGTCTTTGTCTGAAGGTAGTTTTAGTTCTAAATTATATGTATATGCGAAGTACCTACCTAACTGTTTCATAAATATTACATGGATAATTGTTTGACAAAACCGGTCTCCTGTATGCCTGTAACTCAGTATTTGATTGAAGCCACTCTTGTTACTTTGAAGCGGTTGAATTATCATGTCACCAAATGTTTATTCTTCCACTAAGTCGTAACATAGAATTGGTAATGTAATGAGAGTTACCTCGGCGGCGTTATAAAACGGAAAAAATGTAGGCAAGGATAATTGAAAAGAGGAATATTTGTCGGTTCCCTCGTTCCATTTTCTCGTAAACGTACCAAAGCCACGAAAACCTACCCTACTCCCCGGCATTTTCCCATCACGCCGAGTGCGCGATACTGTCAACAATGCGACCTCGTTTGAGAATTTTCGTTTTCTGTTATTTTAATATCGCCACAGACATTGTAATGTCTGTGTAGGGTATTTTCGTTATTAAATGCATTCAGCGAGTTTCATCGAGTATATAAATAGAAATAATACCTGCCTTAATCGGTATTATTAACGTGAACAAGTGTCGTCGTCTTTTTTAATTTTATCGATTTTAAAAACGCTCCTGAAGAACACACAAACATAGTTCATTATAGACAACTATGTGATGTTGTTATTCGGGTTTGATAATAAATGTCTTGAGGAAATAAGGTTGATATTATTATTTGAGATATTATAGAGTTGAACCATCTATTACGAATCGATTATAAACATAATTTATTGCAGTTTATAAATATTGCATGCATTATTTATTTACAAAAAATAGTATTTTCGGATGTCTCACACTTTTGATTCTCTATGTTTTATGGTGACTAGCTGCGTTCCGAGATGTTCTACGCCGATAGCTACTGATCTAAAGCGGAGCGAAGTATCATCAATCTATCAAACCAGTAGGCTGTACGTGAAGCGAGAACAAAGACAACCGACATAGGTGCGGATTCGGCGGGTGGCATAAGAGTGTCAAATAAGCCTTTTGACGGAAATCCAGATTTAACGAGGGTGAAACCGTAAGAAATTTCTTTGAAGAATACTCAGTGAAACAACAGCACACATTCTGTTAATTCAAGGTGGTCTTTCGTAAGGGAGTGAGTAATAAACGCTGTCAGAGGGGCTGCCTAGTTTATGACTCGTTTAATGCATTGTGGCATGCCACTACTGCTTAGATATTGTAGAAATTCATTTTTACATGAGTAATTTTCTCAACGTGCCATAACTTTGATATATTGTCCGTGAGGAAAAATAATTTACAAAGCATTGTTAAAATGCAAATATTTACAAACTTTACATTCAAACCGAGCGCCCTAAAATAAAACAGGTGGGGGTCGCGTCTCGCTTTACTTGTTCTCAATTTTAGAGCAGAGAAAGAGGCTGCGTGGGCTTTGGTACTTGCGAGAGCGTCGAGTTGTTAAATTAATATAAATTCCTCATCGTCGAATATTTATCCCTTTAATTTGGGAAATGCCTTGTTACGTAAACACCAGACGCTCTTGATAGATTGTGCTATTATTGGCGTGTACGTAATTAGTTTCCAGAATGGATCGCTGTCCTAATAAAAATCTAAAAACTACTTAAAAGTAACCTTCGAACCTCAAACAAAGATTACCATAAAATTAACGAACTTATCTTTTGGCTTGGTTTGGTTAAAAAAAAATATCACAGTAAAATAAAATCAATGTTTGGTTGGTGAAATTTTAGTTAAAATATTTGTTTTGGTTTTTTCGATAACAACATTTCGTCGTACAATGTTTCTGTGTAAAAGATAAATGACGAATAATGAATTAGTCAAAATTGGAGCGAGATAATATGTTTCATGTGGTTTTCATGTCTAATCTCGAAGTACATTGTAGAATAATGTTAAAAAGTAATCCGATATTACTATTTAACTGCTTGTCTTAGGCACAAATAAACGTCAATTTTGTTTTCTTTGAAATCCAACCGAACGTTGTTTAGTTACTAAAAATACTAAAAATCTTATTTTAAATAAAAAAAAAGTTAATTCGGTAGAAAGCAAAATCTTGTACTCGTATAAGAAGGGATAGTAACAAGCCGCGCCGTCAAGCCGGTGGCGTTTCAGCGCGAGTACGTTGTAGCGCCCCGAGCCGCTCCGGCGCCGCCCTGTGACGTTACCGCCTCGCCCGCCGACTATTTGTCCCTTAAGGGGTAAACACGACCTCCGTGTCATGTTTACCTCGTCCGCGTTCCGAATTCGTGGCTCTTGTATTTGATTTCATGAATGTGATTCATCAAATACGCCACCGTTTCTATATATGATAGTTATGGATGAACGGTGACATCACAGAGCGGCGTAGGCTGTTGACGAATATTAAGTCCACATATGGACAGACGACGTAGAGGAAGGCCAGCTTTGAGTTTGCTGACCTTTGCGATGAGTTGTCTATAAAAGTTATATACATAGAAAAGTTTGTATTTAATGGATCAATATTATAGTTTAAAAATACTTTTTAATGACCGTGTATTGGAGGTATTTGGCTATGATCGATTTTCTGATAATTATCTTGTTGTAATGAAAGTAAGAACTAAAATTGCTTTGAAGGAATGTTCGTTGGCTGAATATTAGGATGCAGATTAAGATAACTTGTTTTTTAATCAAAATCAAAAATCAAAATATTTATTTATCAATTAGGTTATAATTAATATATTTAAAAAAAAAACTGAAACTGAAATACAAATTGAAAATTTGAATAATACTTTTGAATACCTTAATCGCACAAAAGAAAAACATATACTTAATATTTTCTCTTAAAAAGAGAGAGATATTTTGAATTCCAAACTAATGTATCAGTAAAACCAATTGCACATATTTTGTGGGATGATCCAAAGAGACACGTTCGACTAACAAGTCCACAAACTCTACAAGAGCTGCCAACTCGGAAGTGTTGATGAAACAGCCCAATGCTTATTGTAGTGGCTATAATTAATTCCAAGGGAAAAAAAGAAAATGATATCCATATTTGAGCTGTAAAGTAAATTACTTCTCATGACGTTATATTATGTAAACATAATATAACGTCATTATTATATAAGAATGAAAACGAAACCATCAACTTTTGAGAATTGTAAAATAAAATTCAAGTGGCTCGAGCTCCATAGGGCAGATTTATCGGAACAATAGAACTTACAGAAAGTAGGTCGCGAACTTAACCCGGTAGAAGCGAAAGTGTTTAGGACAAAACAATGTAAAGTAAACATTTACCTTCTTTGTGATCACTGATTCGGAAAATGCGGATGATAGTTTCGTTGCGTTGTGCCCAAGGAGATTTCAATCGTTTAGGCTACATTCAAAATAATATTTAAATAAAGGGTTTTGTTATTTTTTAGTTTCGTTTTGTGTATTCTCCTCCATGTTAAGTGTTCTATTAACGTACTTATATATATATATATATACCTCATTATTTTTATGTCCTATACATTTTTTTACCAAGTTGCACCAAAGCACGACTTTTCTTTAAAAGGTTCTTTCTATTGTCATTATTGTCAAATCTATCATTAGAAAGTTGCCTAATGTTCAGAATCGTAAACAGTTGCGTTAAAATAAATCGCGTTCGTTCAGCTTGCTCTCATTGCGGTAAGGGTCATACTGTAAGGAGGGTATTTACTATCACCAAACTTGACTTGACACCTACATTTTTCACATCTAATACGTGAGTTCATACTATAAAATTTCGCGTTATCTAGAGTTCGCTACATGTAGGTAGATTATTATATCTATAAGTAACAAATACTTACATCAGGCGTTGATAATCTTCTAAGGTAGGCGAGCAATATTGGCGAATGTTAGCATAACTTGGTCGCAATGACAGCTTATGCCGTCTGATGGAAGGGACCATATTACTTTTCCAAGTTATAAAAGGGTATTAGGACCTTTTACCTGCCGAGAGCCTTCATCCTTCGAGTTTCATATTGGTATTGCCGAAGTTGAGCCTTCACTTGAATGGGATTTTAATGCTAATGAGATTCCAAAGTTCAATCTCAAGCATTATTTAATTTAGAAATTCATTGGAATATATTAACTAATATTTAATTGAAGATTTTCTTTTACAAAAATCCACATACTAAAGTATAAAAAACGGGCTACACGCCGCATCTCTTTCCAAGAAATATAGCCGCAATAATTTTGGATTAGGTTCTACTTGGAAACTGGAGTAACTCGTTTATTCTGCAATTACTTGCCTTCCCTACTTCTACATACATTCACTCGTTTTAATATCACTATTATAGCATTTTAATGTTGATTTTTTTTTTAAATTTTTTTAGGTAAATGTTGTCAAGACAGGCGACGGTTCGCTTAATTGTAGGTGCATACCGTCGCCTTTTTACAAGCAATACCGAGGTACTATTTTGTGCTGCCGACATTAGTAGGATTAACGATAATGATTAACTTGAAATAGAGTATTACGAAAGTATATAAAATAAAATATGAATTTCATTCATTCATTGTTTCCGAATTTCATCAATGTGAAAGTGAAAATGGGCGTAAATAAAATAAAGCTGCTGTTCAGCGGTGAACCGAAATTTTGCTAGTGGTAATGAATATCTCGTTTGTCGAGTGGAATGCTTATTATCGTTTAGTGGGAGCCATTATTCTACCTCGGAACGGTACAGTAATGTGTTCCTAAGTACAAGACAACTACAACACCGTTAAATTTCACTATGAACAGGTAGATCCTTTATACATAAATTATTCGCGACTGTACGAAGCGTTTCCAACATCTTAAATTTAAACGGTAATTCAGTGCGACGGAAATTTCTGTGTAGCTAACGAAAAATGTCTCGGAGAGTAAGCGACGCTGGTCTGTGAATGTACGAAACCTTTAAAATTTAATGAGATAACGCTTGGAAAGAAATAGAGGGTTTCTATTGAGGTTGTAGGTACGTATGGTACATTAAAATTTATTAAACATACATACTGAATTATAACAGACCAGCGACCTAGCCCCAGCTTCTCACGAATGCAAATTATATATTGGTAGTATATAATTTTATCTTTTATCTAGTTTATCCTAGTTTATCTTTCTTCCTATTAGGAAAAATCTTATCAGAATCCGTTGGGTGGTTTAGGAGTTAGCGGAGAAACAGACTGGCGGTAAGCGACTATTTGTGTGTTTAGATATATAATATAGAGTGGATATACCTAGATATAATATGGCGTGTAATCCTTGAGCCTTTACTGGTTTTCTGGGATTGTAACTTAAACTTTAAAGACCAAATAAACTTTAAAGACCAAATAAAACTAATACATTATCAAACTGTACGCCCGAACCGAAATCATAACGACAGGAAGTCTATGAAGTCAGTGGATGAAACTTCATAAAATTCCGCTTGTATTTCAGTTTTGGGATGGCAAGCCGCAGTCACATTACGAATAAAATGTCTGGACTGTAGCCAAAGATCGCTACAACATCGCAAACTTCACAAGCCTTACGACATCCTGTCGCCTCACTTTGTCCCTATGCACAGGTCATTAAAAAGATCATTATATTTCTTTGTAATTCTAATTATTTGCTCTTCAATACTCATTGTAGTAAAAAATAATGTAAGAGTCACTTAAAGCACAGTTTATAATAAATATATTGTCCGTTTATTGCTTCTTATTTGCGATTAAGTAACAAAATCTAGAATATATGCAGGCCTTATTTTAATAAATCTGTTAACAAATTAATATAAAGTTGTTTTTATATATTTTTGCCAGAGAACAGAGAATCCGTTTAAACTGAAAAATCTGTCAAACATGGGAATAGGTGTATCAAAATACGATTTTTAAAGTGATTAAGCCTCTTGACAACACCATGTTCCACAACCAAGAATGGTCTTTCTAGCAAGACAGCACCGGGTCATAAAGCTCAATCTACACAAGCGTGATTGGGAACGAACGTTTCTTACTTCTTCAGGGCTGAAGACTGACCTAACCTTCACCTAGTCCCGATCTTAATCCGCTGGATTATGATCTATGGTCAGTTTTAGAGAGTCTAAACGCCATAATAATTTGGAGTCTAAAGTGTGTGTTACAATCGATAACTGGCCTCAATGTTTAAAAGAATTGCATTAAGGTTATTAACTGGAGATCATTTGGAATAAGCTTCATATTTTCTATTTTATTAATATATAAACTAACATGCAGTAATAAATGCTTCATGCAATTTTATTTGTTGCAATATTTATGACAAGACTATCTATATTAATATTAATAAACTATAATTATTATATAAAGAGGAAAGATTTGATTGTTTGTTTGTTTGTATTGAATAGACTCCGAAACTACTGGACCGGTTTGAAAAATTCTTTTACCATTAGAAGCCGACATTATCCCTGATGAACATAGGCTACTTTTTACCGCGGGAAAATGCTTTTTTCCTACGGGAAAACGGGTAATAGGACAACGGGTAGAAAGAATTATCCTTCCGTACTTATCTTTTTCACATAACTTCTAAACGGCTGAACCGATTGGGTTGAAATTTTATATGGGTATTTCGATGGTTTCCTGGATGATTTAAAAATACAATTGGACCCGGTAGGTGGCGCTGCTGTCGGATGTCAACTACTAAACGGCTTGACCGATTGGGGTTGAAATTTTTTATGTGTATTTCCATGGTTTCACAGACACGAATGTATTATATTTTATAAAGTTACGAGGACGAACTCGCGTGCAACAGCTAGTATATAATATAGACATAGTGTCGAGATCACCTAGAAACTTGATTACTAGATACTTTTTGGAACCGCGGAGGAATTTTATATACAAAAATATGGATTCATTGAAAATTCGATTAATTGATATATATTGTTATGTATCCAAAGTGTGAGCTAACTTTAATAGAATCGGTTGTAAAGTACTTTAGGGAATTGTTTCAGGACTCGACTCTTTGACCTTCGCGTGTGTTACTTACTAGCTTATCTGTTGCTCACTGTTAGATACATATGATGAGTTAACATGAAATTACTATGACTCATGTATTGGTTGTTGTGTCACTGATATCCACTGATATACTTTTATTATTTTATAATTGATTTCCTAATTTTCGCGTCGTCCGCGTCCCTGGTGGACAGTACTTTTTCTGTATAAAATATCATGGTGGTCGGATGAGTAGTTAAGGCGTGAAAGCGTAACAAATACACTTTATAATTTTAGTTGAGATTGTTTTGTTCTAAATTACATGATATATGATTTTTTTCTACAACTCAGAGCTCAACATACGTGTCCACAGTGTGACGTCCATCACTACAAAACCATTTCTCTAGAATTGAATTGTTGTATATACTTATATGCTATTATTATTACACTCCTAAACAATCTCCTCCCTCCTAATGTTAAAATGTTTTCTGAACTGTCTAGCTAGATCGTGTTGTTATCCTTTTGTTTCTGGGAAGACCGGCTGGGAAGACAGGGGGATCAATGTGGATGGTGTCTTGCTATCGCACTTGAGGTTCGCGGATGACATTGTGTTATTCGCTAAAACACCGGAAGATCTAAATAGAATGCTATGTGAACTGGCAATGGAAAGCGAAAAGGCAGGGTTGAAATTGAACCCGGAGAAAACAAAAGTAATGACAAATGGGGACGAAAATACCATTAAGCTAGGAAACAACCAAATCGAATATACAAATGAATATATCTACTTGGGACAGCTAATAACACAAAGGGATTCAGTACGCAAAGAAGTAGAAAGGAGAGTAACTAATGCTTGGAAGAGTTATTGGGGCTTGAGAGAAGTTATGAAAGACAGAAAACTAAATATAAACTTAAAAAGTAAAGTTTTTAACACCTGCATACTTCCTGTTCTCATGTACGGCAGCCAAACATGGGCTTTAACACAGAACACGTTGAATAGACTAGCAACTTGCCAACGTGCAATGGAAAGGAGTATGCTGAATGTGAAGAAGTCCGACAGATTGAGCAACTATGTGATCAGAAATAAGACAAAGATCCAAGACATAAAATACATAATTAGAAGACTGAAGTGGCGATGGGCTGGACACATGATGAGGGACAAAGACAAATGGAGTAAAATTATTACAAGATGGTACCCCAGAGAGGGAAAAAGGAAGAGGGGCAGACCAGAGAAAAGATGGGATGATGACATCAAACAAGTAGCTGGAACGACATGGAATAGAGTGGCTCAAGACAGACGCGAATGGAAAAGGTTGGAGGAGGCCTATGCCGATTGGCAAACGGATTTACAGGCAATAAGCAAGAAACATATAGTGGACTTTTAAATTTTTATATAACTGTAAATTGTAGATCTGAATAAAGGCTTTATTATTATTATTATTATTATATAAACAATCTCCTCCCTCCTAATGTTAAAATGTTTTCTGAACTGTCTAGCTAGATCGTGTTGTTATCCTTTTGTTTCTCTTCGAAGTTTCATTTTTGCATTGGCTGGCGTTGCGGAGCCGAGAGTGTGCTTTTATTTTACTCCGGTACTTTTGCACAGTTATTACAGACATAGCTGTTTTTTTTTTTTAATGTATCCATACACACAGAAAGCTACTTTTTATTAACGAGTCAAAGAACACAAGGCAACGGGAAATTCCCTCATATTTGCACTTGTAAATTTATTTGAATAACTATTAACTGAAAAGATAAATATATGAAAACGAAATGCCAACAAAGATATAGGTACTACGGACAATCGCTTCTATAAATCCGCGCCTCAGAGAAATATTACCTTTGACATAGATTTCTAGTCCTCGCTTGTGGAAAGCATTCTGGTATTATCGCTTCGTAGGGCGTTATTGATTAAGAATGCACTTCGATTCACATTCATTGATATCGCTAGGTATCACTGATGAGAGAGAATTTCCCATTGGAATTGTGGTTTTTCTTAACACGTGAACTTAACTGTAATCTTTCTTAAAACATTGGAGCAATTTCGAATGGAATTTCACGTTCCTGAGGATTTCCTGAGGAATTGAATGTGACAAATTGAAATTTACTATTGGAATAAAATATGTAATTAACATTTTCCTACTTAGTTTCGTAATTGGATTTTTCTATGGGCTGTTATTAAATTGTGCGGAAAGGGCTTGCCAATTTCTTAGTTACAAATGTGCTATTAGTTATTATCTATTGTTTAGTCCCGTAAACCGATTTGCCCATATTATAATAGCACTAGCACGGACGTTATACTTAGTTACACAACTACAGACAGTTTTGACTGAAACTGTACCTAGTATGTCCATCGTACACGGATTTCATTAAAAGTTACCCCCATTAGGGATAGTTTAATTAAACTGGGACACGATTCGCTTGCATGAAACATCAGTGTCAGCGGTGAATAGTTTTTTATTTACTTGACTATTTTCGGCATTTACCTCTTAATAGTAATATTAAACTTTCGATTCGAATTTGAAATAAATTAACAGCAAAAATTCAATATTAAAATTGAATTATTGCACGTTTCCTGTAAAATGGTAATATTTTTTGTTATTACAATATACTTCTTTTTTATGACGATGCACTTGATGGTAGATGGCTACTGTCGCATATGACACATAAGCAACGCCACAGGTGCAACAAGTGCGCTGTCGACCGTAGTAGTATTAAGGATAAGAGATTAAAGAAGGGATAGGGAAATGGTGGCATCTCTTACTCATTCACCGCAAGAACACAACTGCACACATCCTGTTATTTCACGGTGGTCACTGCAAGGGGTGTTATATATATTCTATCTATACATATAATAAAATCTTAAACGAGCCGTGTCTGTACATTAAACATTAAAAAAAATTGTACACGTTTTTGTCTGTTTGTCTGTTCACACTAATCTCAGAAACGGCATTAAAATAATTAATTTGACCCTTTTTTTTTACCCTATTTATACTGTACTATCGCGGTCAAGGGAGCAGTCCCACCGTAAGGAACAATTTCGTGTGCACATTTTGTATTTATCTTTGTTACGTTTCTATGACGTTACTATGACAACCTCAATTCAACGTTAGACAAATTTGTATGAAAAGTGGGTCTGCTCCTTTGACCGCGATAGTACATAGATAAACTTTATAATTTATTTTTTATACACTTTAGATATTAGTTTGTAAATACTGTAAAATTCTTTTTGTTATCATTATAATATTTAAAAATAAATGTACTTTATACAAAAAAAATATAATATAACCTACTATAGCGACACAAAAAAAATAATTTGACCCTAGAGCATTAATTACTCTAGGGTCATTTAAAAAAATTTGTTAAGAGTGGCCAACAGTTTGTAAGATGGATAAGGTATCAAAGTGAATGTCCAAAATGTCATTTGAAAATTTCACAAAACTTTCGGGCTACATATCAGAAAATAGTCTGTTCGGAAATATACTGCCATTAAAACTTATGTAACTAAATTATAAAAGTACAATTTGTTTCCCTGCAGTTTTAAATCACAAGTTTAAGTGGCTATATTTTACTCTGAAACTAACTCAGTTGGAATCGTCCAAACTTGAAAGGTTTGGAAGCATACATTCCCGTTGGTGTCTAGAGAATATATATATACGGGCGAAACTTAGGCACTTTTTGTTTGGGAAACTGAATTGAGTTGGCCACTTTTGCAGGATTAGTTCGCGTCTCGGGTGTAGTTCCTACTTTTTGTGTTTGTTAAATTAACTACATAAGTGACGCAACTGTAGTTTGTGAACAGTACTCATAATTCATATACAAGTAAAGAGTTTACGTATACTATTATAGAATTGAAGATACGATTTTTATAACAAGTCTCATTTTTAACTTTTATGACATGTTATAGTTACATATAATTTTAATTAAACAAAAATGTACATTTTACTACTGCAAAACTTCGCCTCATAAACTATAACTATCAATGCCCAAATAAAGCTTAATAATAATTAATAAAGTCTACTTTTGGTGTACGCAAAATGTAAATATCTTTTATATGTTTTGTAGCAACAATGTTTATTGAAGATGATCCACATTCCATTCAAGTTGTGTGAGCTTACAATCTATAAAACGCACTCGTATCTGGTGAGTTATCCGGTGGTAGCTGGGAAAGGAATTAAATGAAGAAGTAATAAACTTCAATATGTCTTCATTGTATGCGGCACATGTTGATTTTAGAACAGCTGTGGCTTAGACAATTTTTGTTTCTTTATGATATTTAATTCTTTAATAGCCTCTGCGGATGAAATATTTAATGATAATTTCATTATTTGTAGTATCCGTTTTAAAACAAAGTATAAGCTTTGTATTATCAAATCTTAACATAAATAAGCGATTTACAGAACATTTTGTCAGTATTTAGTAGGTACATATATCAAAGATCAAAATGTTTACAAACTTGAACGTTATTATTTTGTAATAGATACTAGCTTTTGTCTGCAGCTTTTTATGTGATTAAATATAGTGTCCGTCGGGAAGACCTATTCTAAATAAAGATTTTAAAAATTTTTGACGAGTAAATTGTATTGGATAATAATGCTTACATCGAAACATTCAATTTTTTTTTATAACATTACCTAATATTGATTCGAATAACTATGATGTAAAATATTAAATACCAATATTCTTTTCAGGAAACAACCGAAGACGTTCGCATTTGATCACTGTTTTTACTCACTCGACCCTTCACTCCCACACTTCGCCTCGCAGAAGACCGTCTTCGAATGTCTCGGCAGGGACATATTGGACAACGCGTTCGAAGGATACAACGCATGTATATTTGCATACGGACAGACAGGTCAGTCATGAATATTTCTTCTTAATCGTTTTACGGAATGACAATAGAAATTTTATTAAATTTACTGTGCAATTAAAATGCTCTGGTCGGATTTGCCTGACCCATACTAAGAAAACAAAATAGTATTTCGCACTATACACTTCACATTCACATTCATATAAAAGACACAATTAGAGAGTTACCTATATTATTATTGAGTAACTAGTGTATATTAACTTTATTTTTCTTATCGAGTAGGTATTAGTTTTATTCTAAAATACTCACATGATTTTTCCTTACGACAGTCGTAAAAACAGGAACAGGCTGCAAGTCGACGACCGTCGTTGTCGCATTTAGTTCGCTTGCCAATTCGTTGTTCAAACTCATAAATATTACGCTTCATCTCCTATATTCGAGCACAATACTCGAAAATTTCAGGAGACGTGGCCAATTTTTCACGAGGGACATACCACAGTTTCTAGATATACTTTTAAGCTTTTTGTCACCACAGACTAACATTACACCGTCTTGAGCTTCTGTCTGCATATATGTATGTTATAATTTGTCTTAATGGACAGTTACCTACTCAAGGTTCTTGAGTTGGTAGTTCCCTACTCTTTTTGTTTCTTCCTTATACCATCCTTTTATAGTACATCTTATGAATGGATGCGAAAAAAGTGTTTAGTTTTAAAAATTTATAGATAATAAGATTCATATAAATACCTACCGCGATATGTTTTTAATTATTATATTCGACGTATTTATATGTATACCTATGTATAGACCTATTATATAAAATAAATACGTTATCCGTCTCAACTCTGTCGGTTTATACGCAAACTTCATGAAATTTGCAGAAAATAAAAATTGTATCCGTGCCTAGTCGGGCGTGGGTCGCTAGTTCTAAATAATTCGTTGGCAAGGGAGCAACGCTCTATTGTTTGTCAGATTTAAACTACATACCTCCCAGAGGGAGTATCTGCCATGTTTCAGTTGAAATATTGACAATAGACGTATAAAGTGGCTCCTTTTTGTATTTGTTCTTTTAATTTTTTGGTTTTGATATAAACATGTCTTGTACTTTGAGAGTTCGAAAGCGGCTTTGTTCTTACTTTTTAAAAATATCTTTCATATTAAATGAGCACACTGAATTAAAAAAAGATATATTATTTCGATGAAAGAAATACATTTATTTGAATCTCGAATTAAATGTTTGCATAAGTTTTGTAAAAGACGAACGCACAAGTTATTCACGTCGCGACATTATACTTTGCTTGCAAACACTTCGTGCGATGTCGTCGTAATGCAGCAACTTTGAATCATAATTTTACGGTCGTTAAACTCGCGCTTTTATAATATCATAACCATTTTGCGAATTTATCTTCTCGTACTATTTGCTAAGACGGGTATTGTCATGATTAAAAAACTGCTATACACCGAACAAGGGTTACTTAAAATCAATTTGCCAAGTAGCCGTGCCCCGCGGTTTTACCCGCCATTTAATTTGAAAAATTTGGTTCTCTTTCAATACATTCTATAGGTATCTCAATGTCACGTGCCCCTGGCTGTATTAATTAATATTTACAAATGTAAAATATTTATTTGCTAGTAGACGTTTTGTTACTTTTTTATAAAGTGTTTTGACACCTATACTTGATATTTATTACAAACAAAAATACTACCAAGAAAATTATACTAACTCATTTTCCTTCCGAAATTAATGTAGACACTACTTATTAAGCTATAATTTCAGTTGTTAAAGATACTAATTTAGAAAGTCATTGTCGAGTTCAAGTTAAGTTAATTATTTTTGATTTATCCTAATATTTGTATATCTTGACTTGTTGTTTATTATACAAACTAGCCTCCGAGTCTGGATTCCCGGCGAGATTTATGTTTCGAGCGCGCCTACTTCGCGTCTAATTTTAATGTTATTTATCGCACTCGACCCAAGAAAAATATAAAGCTATTGTTGAAATAATATCAAGCTGAGAAAAAGACAATCAAAATGTTACGACAACGAAATTGTGTTATGTATTACGATTTTTTTTAAATATGTGTAGTTTGATTGTAGTATATGCATTTTACAAAATTTACAAAATTACAAAATGGGAAGTGTATGCTATTTCCATAAACTGAAAGAACACTTCACGAGTGTTAGACGAGTGTTTAGACACGAAGGGCACCTGTCGAGCTGTAGGCTGGTTATTAAAAATTCCACCACGTAAATGCGAGGAGCCCTTGAGGGTCGGATGAAGTGACCGGCACGTAGGCTACCTGACTACACTTTTTACAAGGCCAGTTTATCATACAGTTTGAAAATTGGCACTGTCCTATTGCAGAATTAATAATAATAATAATCTCTTATTTCAGACTATTGTCCATATTTTTCTTTTTTTAGTAACACATTACCAAGCATGAATTATATAAGTCCTATATGATTCATCAAGTGATTTTGGATATTACAGTAATTATAGATATCGGCCCACTTGGTCCTACGCGTCATCTATATCTTCTCCTATAAACACAAGCTATACACTGAAAGGATGCAAGTAGGCTGTAGATCCTGTTAAATATAGATAGTCCACACATTTTTACTGTTATTTCATAGTTGGTCCCTTATATTTCATTTCATAGGTGATTACTGTCGCGAGATGGGGTTATACACAGTTTATTACAACCATACCGCAACTCCACGTGGTTTGTTCGTGGCACTATGAATAGAAAGAAAGAAAGAAAAGAAAGAAAGAAAGAATTTTATACACTCAACACAAAGACACAAACATAATACAAAAACAACAAAACAGATATTAATGATCAGGTAAAAGATGTGTGTGTCCTCGCGGCAGTGAAACGGATACTGGCTCAGCATTGTGCTGCAGCACCTGCAGCGCTGATTTTCAACCAGCAGCGTTTGGGATTCACTACACAACATCGATGCATATTAAAAGTGTAAGAACAGCTTTGAAACTTTTCTAATGTTACATGGCTGCTAACCAATTAGTCTGTGTCAAGGCCAAGTTAACATAAAATTAAGTGACATAATGTAGCCGCTCCTACCGAACGACCGGATTAATGAATGATAGTGAATTTATTTTTTATCACAGCCGTGCCCAACTGTGCATCTTTTTATACTGTAACTCAGCTAAGTAAGTTAGATTTACTACTATTTTACTAGTACTACTATACTACTATTTATTTACAAGTTAGATTTTACTAACACTAATTTGCTAATTGAAAAAATGCTGTGGTGAAATTATCAGGATAACTACGTACGTCATTCAAAAAGTTATAGTAAGTACAAAGGGACTAACGCAATTGTATTCTGCTATTGTTATTGCTGTCATACCTTTCTCCACAACGAAATCCAGGATTATGTCTGATGCTCTTAAACAATGAATGGCCACAGCTTTTGTAGGATTATCCTTTTTTATTGTACATGAACACTTTTATTATGAAAATAAATAATAATATTTTACCAGTTGCCCTAACCAAATGTTTTGTTTTCAATTCGAACGAGATTTAAAGGATTAATAAGTATTCGTAGCTAACCAGTCCCAACATATTATGTGTATACGCTATATGTATGTGAGTTATGCATAGCTTTAATATCTAATTAACAATCAAATAATGTATCTAAGAGCAGATTTTTTTTTTGTTTAAATCCGGATTTGTCTTAACGTGTTGTGTCGTTATGTTCTCTGACGAAGTGGACATCTTCTGATGGTAACGTTAACAATGATATTTCCTTGAATAATCCGATTCCCACTCATCCAACCGGCTCGTCGAAATATAAAGAAATATTTTTGAATTTGTATATAATTTGTTGAAAGAAGAAACTGAGTTGAATGGCTGGGAGTTTAGTGGTACCTATATCAAACATATATGTAACATGCTTCGCCAAATCGTGTCACAGATTTAATACTGAGACGGTTGTACAAGAACACAAATTCAAGTTTCGCCCTAAATCCGAGCTTTAATTACTGAGTCGACTTAATTACGTTTCATATACGTGTACTACGTAATATGTTAGGTGTATGATTCTTGTGCGAATAATTCCTTTGAAATAAATTTGTATACATTTTGTGAGCTTTACTGCATATATCTTATATGAAATAAATCAAATTCCACCTAATATTAAACAAAACGTTATTAATGTTCACTAATATAAAGTTCGAACCTAACGTGTTTGGAGCCATATACCTATTTCATAGCGATCTTTTACATGAACGCTATTATTATGTTCGTAGGAAACTTAGTTTATATAAGGGCATTATAGAATTAGAATTAAAAAATTAGAACCCAACATCGAATATTGACCGAAACACAAACACCGCACACTGTAAAATATTGTATACGAACGAATACGAACGAGAGATTTGCAAAAACCACACCTCGTTTTTGCACTAGCTTACCTGAATTTTTCCTTTCAATATTTCAATGTAATCATTGGTACTCTGAATTGAATTATAATCGTCAGAGCACATACAATTCCGCTACATTGACTTCAAAAAACGCGTCTTTGGGTAAAACGTTGAGTGAAAGCCTCCCTACGAACACATTTCTATATTGCCTTTGATCTAACATTTTGGATTTGAACTATTGAATGGGTTTTGGTCCACATTAAAATTTCACTTAATAAGTCTGGTTGAAAGTAATACCTAAACCATTTTCTGCACATCTTATGAACAATCTAATTAAAAATGATTATTTATGAAGACATACACTGTACGAATTACATTACGTACTGCGTATTGCTAAACCGTTGTTTTTATACTAATCGGTTATCTGTATGAATTTTACCTTCATTTAAATATAATTCATAGGTTGAATTGTAACGTAAATTTAAATTTGTATGTATTGTAAATTAAAATAGTGATATGTGGAAAAAATAAAAATTATATTACGAAAAATAAACCTTTGATTTTGTTTGAGGTATACAATGTGTTATTAGTTATCTTCATAGAAAATTAAAATGCATGCAAATATTTATACTTGGAAGGAGTATTTCACGTGTCTATTTTATAGTCTTGACTCTGCACACTAACACTTATCGTCGGGTTCAGTAAACAGATAAGAGGGTGACTCTCGTAAACAAGTCGTTGCCAACTCGCGATTATCCGATTTATTGATGTTTATGTTTTTTTTTTTTAATATATTTTATGATGAAAATGTGTTTATATATTATCATAATGTGCACTACACTTCAATTTACAATGCAAATTGAAATATGGATATAAAATTAGTTCTAATAATCATTCGCCTCGTTGATCTCCAGTCTTATTTTATTTGGTTTTTCAAGATTCAAAGTCAGGTTAATCGGTATACAAATAATGACTAGTTTGAGCACAGTTTTTAACTATCCAGTTAAGTATGAGTAGGCAGTGCATTATATATTGAATGGAAGAAAATAAATAATTATTATATTTGTAATTGATAATGTTTCTTTATTTCTACAATATGTGTACAGTACAATAGAAGCTTTCTTTAATCGGACAATTATAATTATGTTTCGAATAACACTTTCCTGTCGTCTTTTTATTTGATTCCATTTGATTGTTTGAAGGAAATTGCTTCTGTAATAAGAGACGGGCTCTTGTATTGTTTTTTCTTCATCAATTTCTATCACTTGCTTTCTCTCAATTGTAATGATAGTTTTCACAATGTATATGATTTGTAGAATAATTTCCCGAAGCTGAAATGCGTATAGTTTTGTTCGTTTGTTTTCTACTATTGTTACTTATTTTAACACTGAACACCTTTGCGACAGACATGGAAACAGTTTATGGCAACATAAGATGTAGGTAGACCTTTTGCAACTATTATCACTAGGCAAATAGCTTAGGAGTGATATAAAACAAAAAGGATATTATGGACTATCCTTTTAATGACTGCGGAATCTATAATCGGCAAAGTATATTTTTTGGTAGCGATATATAAAGTCGCAATGAAATTTCCTGTCAGTATCCTTTGAATCTAATTAAAAATGTAAATCCTCAAAACTGAGAAAGTGACGTCATCAGTGGCAACTCATTTACCAGCAAGACTGTCTTACTATTTACTTATTACATTCTAAGACGACTTTCTCTAAATTTCAGTAGGAAAAGGGGACTAAACTAGTGATATTATGCAATGTTGTATCAGACGTCACAGGTATTTTAAATTGTATTTTCAGCGAGACTTTCCAGATTATCGCGTTCGTGTTGTAGAAGTTAACGCCTCGAACGACGACATTAATGGCAGTTTCTTAGTGAGGAGAATGCGCAATATACGTCAAATATATCAAGTGAACGGGAGTGGTTAATGTAAACAGTAGTCATATTAAAATTTCTCAAGGCATCATCAAATTAACTTATGACAGAGACGTGAGCGAATTCACTTCGTTTGTGTCGCAAAAGATTTAAATCTTTTACTTACTCGTACCTCTCTCACCTGCCTTTTTTAAATGTTTACCGTGCACGTATCACGAGTGTATATTTACTGACAATTATCAAGTTTTAACTGTTAATTGTAAGCGTACATGATAATTTTTGTGCTAATAAAATAGTCGAGTGTCGCAGGCACTTTATCATTTTGTTATAAATGAAAATATAGTTAGTGTATGATATAAACTGTAATAAAATTACTCTGTTACATAGTTTTCTTGGGGGAAATGAATTCAGCATCTAATTAGCTGTTATCCCGTCAGATTCCTCCATTCAATGTGTTAGACAACAAAACAATTTCATGGCTGCCTCACTTCGTGGAGTATCTTAATTAATCTTATCCGCGCGATCGGCTTCAATCGACGTTTATAGCGCGTTGTTGGTTCGAATAAAGAATTATGTATGAGATTTGGATAAAGTATTAATTCCGAATGTGAATAATAATATAATTAATCTTGCAATGTAGTATAATGAAGTCATTTCTGAAATTTTATACTTCACTTTAGTTTTCGTAGTCTTTCTTACAGATTACCTTGAAACAAACCATGCCTAGCATGTGTAAACTAAATGTTCCATAGAATTCGTAGTATTTTGTATGGTATGCGATATCCTTAGTTATAGAATATCGTTGGTTAACATTAAATGTTGATCTAAAATTAATATTTAATTACACATTTATAGAAAACGGATTAGTTGAAATAACTTGATTGAATTTCATTGACTTATAAACACGTAAATGTCATGCAAATTTTAATAGTCCATAGTGACCAAATTGATGGATGCATTTTTTCGTGAGCGTTTCTCTCGGCACAATCAACCGCTATTCAGTTGTTCCGAACTTTAATTTTTATGCACAATACTGTTTATTAATGGAATTTACCTTCGTTTCCGGAGAATAAAATAATACACAAATTTAAGGAAAGGACATAGTCGAGTGCCTATCATCCAGAAATGAGTATACTCATTTCTGGAATGAATTAACATGAATTACTTTTAAATGAAGCTTCGTTTAGGATTTTTTATATGAATTTTTTATAAGAAAAATAAATAGTAATAATAAATACCTCAGCTCAGGCTTGATGCCAAGTTATCAGCGTATGATCTCGCTAATTTCCTGACGCGGACCGTTGGGAATTGGAGAGTAGGGGAGGGCGGAGACAGCGGGGAAATTGATTTTGAAATGTTAATGCACCGAGCATCGTGCAATTGAGTATAGTAAAGCCTCGGGCTGATTACAATGGATGAATATATAATATTTATAAAAATATGTATTATAGTATATTATATAAAAAATACTTGTTTCATTAGTAAAATTCTATTCCAGATAATTAGTTTTTTTATCATGGTGTTACAAAATAATTATTCTATATATATAACTTGAAATATTGGTCTCGACTCCGCACGGAGCAGCCATCACTTAAACCACTTGTGGCTTTACTTTGTCTAGCTCAAAAATAAGTGAACTATTATTTTTTTATTCTTTAAGAAACAAATTCGATATGAACTGGGAGCCAAACCCAGTCTAGGTAATTTTCTAACAATTAATCTCGTAGAATTAATTGAAACTAAAATAATTGATTACATTAACACTATAACATTAAAATTCAATCAAAATAAAGAAAGGAAATCCTTTCGGTCTCTTTTATTATTAAAAAATGTTAAAGTTGCTTTATTCACGTTTTACAATCAACTTAAGTCAACAGGAGAAGCAATTATTTTATGCCAAATATTGTTCGGCGGTTTTGTAAAAACATGCCGCCTCTTGAAACTGCGCTAATTGGCTTATATTAAATAGGCCTTTGAACCGTATCTGGGAACAGAGGACCACGAATGGTTTTTTAGATGAAAACAAATCCAACCGGGCAGGGTCGTGGGTTGCTCTCTAGATTTCTTATATAATTTTCTATATACATACTTACATGCAAAATATTTCGTGGATATGTTCATTATTTTTGGATACAGGAACAACATTACTACAGTTTTAGTTTTAGGGACTCCTTTGTATAGTGAAAAGATTAGCAACTTTAAAACCTCGCTGATCGTCGATCTCCTAATTAATAATTCTAATCGAAAACTTATTGTAAATTATGCTTTTATACAATAAAACGCGACGTTGTAACACCAGAGATAAAATCATTTATTGATGCAGCCAGCGGTTTTGTATTTTGTGCAGTGCTACAAAAGCAATTTCTTCTTTGCGCTTACATCAGGCGACACTTATAAAGTCAACGACAGCTTGTATAGTGAACGTTTTATTTTTCTTTTATGTAGGACAGTAAAAATAAATTCATAAATTTAATATTGTAATGGGTTTGTATAAGTTGGAATAAGCTGAACTATACCGACTCGAATGGGCTAAGTAAATTACGAATATTTGCCATTCTATAATACCTTATTGATTGATGGTACCTCACCCTTGAAATACCAGAGAGCATTGGTAGCTGTGTGTAGACATCTTTAGCATTGTTGAATTTAGGTCTCACTTAGAAGACAAGGTTTATTCTAGCTTCAGTAAAAATGGTAGTGCTGAGCTGAACATAGTTAGTTAGGTTAGCGATACTTAGCTCCGGAGCAGTGCCCAATTCTTTTTAAAGCTCCATTCCTTTATTAATTACGAGCTGGTACCTTCGACTTCGCCAGCGTGGAAAAATGATACATATAAAACACCAGAAAATATATGAGTACTAACTATCCTTCCTAGTAATATTATAAAAGCGAAAGTTTGAGGATGAATGGATCTTTGTTAAAAAACGGCTGAATAGATTTATATGAAATTTGGCACAAACATATTATATGGATTAACATAATATATGATTTTTTTTTAAATCCTGAAATAATTGTTTTACTTTATATAAACCTTAAACGTAAGTAATTACTCGTACCATGCATTTTAAACTGAAATTTTTGATTCTTTACTGTATGGAATAATAACTTATTCAAAATTTTTGAACTAGTGAAATCAATTGTATTAATTTTGCAATCCGTTATGTAAACATAAAAAGCATACAGCATCTTATTATACTAAAATTTGGGATAAAATATACAAGGAACCGTCATTGAAAACTATACGACCTCGCAAGTTTGTGAAATCGATTTGAATATTCATTGAGCTGTGCCTTGCCAGCAGCACGTACGCTGAAGGGCTTTATTTTATCCACGGTCACATTGGTACACTAAGTGTTTTTGCTTGTTCACATGAAAAAATATTTGTTACTCTTTAGCAAAATACGAGTATCTATCCTTTATTTAAAGTAACAAATATTTAATTCATTTAATTAATTTATAAATTATATTCTTCCTTAAATGTTCATACTTATACTTATACTGTTCATGCTATTAGATTTTACGTGACTACACGTTGCTAAGCTATTACATTATGTAATATTACACTTTAACAACAAATTTTGTTCCTAACAGGAAAAGCCGAAAAGCCAAAACTTGGTGTGTATTGAAAATGTTTTTAATTTTTCACGAAACAACTGGCTGAAATGTAATGGTGTGTTAAGATTATGGAGCCCTTTCATTTAATACCCCACTCGAAAGGTTTCTAAAGGATTTTTATTTTTTATAGATTTTTATTTGGAAAATGTACCAGGTGGCAAATATTCACCCAAGTCTAAATTACTTACTGCGACTATTACTAAACTTTCCTAAAAAAAATCCCTTATTATTGAGGTAAACCACTTTCTTTCAGTTAATTAATGTAACCGATGTAATAAATTGTCGATAAACAAAAATATTGTTTACTAATTCTTGACAGTTACTGAAAGTTTAATGAACTGAATATAGCAGACGATTTGTTGCAGCGAGTCAAAGTTCATTGTTAATTGTTTGTCTTTCCGAGAACAATTACTCCGGCTGCACTTGGAAAGTATTCACCGCTTTTTCCGCTTTATAAGCAGCAATTAGAATTTTTAAATGTCAGCTTCGTCACTCGTCTATATTGAAATGGTCTGGGCAACGTTGAATGGAACCGGTGTCTCTGTGGGCTGGCTTACTGCTCGACGCCCCGTCGACCCAGAAACGTCGCTTTGCCCTTTGTTGCTACGCACCATCAATTTTCTGGTAAAGCGTTCGTGGTTGACCTATAGGGCGTGAAAGGGATTTCGGTTAAACATTATTTAAAGAATATATAATATAATGGTTATAGGAAATGAAGTTTTAGACATTTTACATTGTTTGTGGTTTACATTTCTATCATTGATTTGTGATTTTTAAATACTTTTTAAGGACATTTCACTGGCTAAAGCCGTTTCGGAATTACGGCAGAGTGTCTACATCTATCCTTACTAATATTATAAATGAGAATGTGAGTTTGTTTGTTTGTTACGCTTTCACGCAAAAACTACTGAACCAATCACCATGAAATTTTGCATACACTTTGTCTGGAACACCAGAGAGGACATAGGGTACCTTTCATCGTTCAACGCGGACGAAGTCATATATTTATATCTATCTATATTTATACATATTATATAAAATAGTGCTGTCCCCTGCTGTATGTTTCTTTAGCAACTTTGAAACCATCTAGAGGATTTTTATACGGTTTTTACTAATGAAAAGAGTGATAGACGAGGAAGGTTTGTGTATAACATTCGCAGAAAAAATTGCATCCGTGCAAAGGCGTGGGCGGGTCGCTAAATTACCACAGGTAAATATAAATTATATCTACGAACACGACTATTCAGGAAGCCGATGAGTGAGTCGATTGATTGCTAGAAATGGACCTTTTGCTTTGACATGCTGTACCAACTCTACCGCCATCGCTTGATGTAAATTCAAAAAAGTAGTATTCAAAGTACTTATCTGCGCTATGGAACAACGATGTGTTATTTTAAAGACACAGAAATCTTTTCCCTTTATGGTCTTCGCTCTTTTTTAAATTAGAAGAAAATTGTCACCCTACTTCCTGTTGGTAAGCGACACGCGTTGTCGATTTAGCGGACTATTACACCCTATTTATTGTCACAGCACACAATGCACAGGCTACGACAGTAATCCCTGTTTATGTGCACGTCGTCCTCTTTTAACTCTTGCAAATGTAGGTAATTTTGTTCTTTAGATACTTACATTTTGTATTTTTTTGTATTTACTTACTAGTTTTTTCCCGCGACTTCGTCCGCATGGAATGTATGTCCTTTTCTGAAACCATGTAGTGAAACGTAAGCAACATTTCACGGTGATCGGTTGAGCGAGTTACTAGACTAACCACTCGCTGCGGGTTTGGACACCGGAACCTCACATACACTCATGGACTAGGTAAAATTTCGTTAAAAAAATGCTTAGCGCAAATATTTTAGTTTAAACTAACTTACCAGTATTTAAACAAATCAATTTACTTCGCTTAGCTTAGATTCTATAGCTTCAGAGTTAATACTTCTATATAATAGGTGTACACCGTCGCTTTGAAACTAGATGCTATTGGAAAATTCCACACAAACTGTTACGTTCCGATGTAACTTGTTCTTTACAGTCGACAGGCTTTGTTGCAGCTTCCGTCCTTTGCAGGTCGTTCTTCAGCTCGACCGTATTACGAGCGCTATAATATGCACGTTTATCACTTGAAGTCATCTAACACTTGTATATTGTGATTACTATTACTGTCTTGTAGCATCCGAACAAGTATTTCCTATTTAACGACTATTCCCAATATTCTATATTTAATGTTCCGGGTTCAGGAGAAAGTTTGCTATACTGATCAAATGATCAATTATATTTTAGGAAGTGCCGATTTTTCGATCGGTGTTTCGCAATAGGATAATAAATTCTTATGTGTCTTACTTAACTGAAAAAAATGATGCGTGATATTTGTGTAACGTAATAATATTCTTATTCACCTATGTATGCCTACCTAGTGTTGCATATACTTATATAGTATTGTATGGTGTGTAATATAATTAAGGCTTTGATAGGTGAGGTTTTAATAGGTGTCATTATTTAGTTTTTTTTTTTACAAAATAGGAAAGCTGTGAATTTATATAACCCACAAGCCGACACCGTAACTTAAACTTGGTAACAAAGTGTTCTAAAATTAAACATCGTTCTGAGTTTATCGAGTAAAGCGGATTAGTGGCTTAAAACACTTTACAAAACAAGGTCACAGAGTTTAGCTAGGCGCAGTTTTAACACTGGGTGAATAATTATTCAATTGTAAGGGATGTAACTATCAACGAATTTAACCATCGTAGTTTATTTTCATTAAGTGAAAACCTTACCAAAATCAGAAGTAATGCGCAGAAACAAACGGAGAAAGAACGAATAGGATAGCGACTAAATATATTTACATAAATATTTATGTTTATGTAAATATATGTGTAATAATGTAGGTTCTGTATGTATATATTTGAGAGCATAATTTTAGCATAATAAATGGGAAAAAAAAATCAATTTCAATTCAAATTAAGTTAGTTTAAATTTTACTCGAAACTTGTTAATAATGTGTCAATGAAAATGGGCTAAATTAGCGGAAAATATTATTTTCAAAAATTTAATTTGGCCATAACGTTTGTATTGGTCCACAATTTGAGTTCGATAGAGAAAAAGTATTACAGATGAGCAATGCAATTGCGACTGGCTGGCAACTGCGCCCCCGGGAGTCACTTCCGTCGCTGAACTCACATTAAACCTCAGATTATTCTTGATAAATGTTGAAATAGTATCCATTTTCCCATTTCTCTGTTTTCATTTTTGTTATAATTTGTCGTTATGTTATTGCTTTTATATTTATTTGTTTATTGCGTTACATTCAATATATATTTTTTATTTATTTCTTTATTAACGTGTATAGAATAACTAGGTTTTGCTCCTGACTTCGTCCTCGTTGAATAATAATAAAAAATATATAATTTATTCAACTTCTATTGTTTTATTATTATATGATCCCTCGGGAACAGTGCTTTTTTCTGAATAAAAAAAAATAGGATGAAAGCAACCTATGTCGTTTTCTGTATCCCTGATCAATGCCGTGAATAAGACGTGAAAAGATAACAGGCTGACTGAGATTACTTTAATTTTAATAATATTTTTTCTTTTAGAAATAGAAATGGTATTTATACAATTCGCAAAACGCTAATGGTATACGACCGCTACGAGCAGCTCGGGCCGTAGCAGGTCCGTAGCGCTTCTACGGTGACCCAACTTGTTTATGCCGTGAAAGGGTCACAGTACACTCTCCTTACCAAAAATAATTTGAATTAATTTTTGAACCTTTTGCTCTGAAGAGTTCACTCCAATTTTAATCAAGTTATTACTTATAACATCAGATATAAATAGCCAGCTCCAATAGCACCATAGTTCAGTATTAAAGTTTCGATACTAACATTGGTCAATGGGAATGCCTATGTGGATAGAATTAATCTTATGTGCTATGATGTGCATGCCATATTTCTTAGGAATACGTTGAACGGTTTTCAATGTTAGCCAATATATCGGAACACCAAAAAACGTTCCTAATGTATAATAGTTGCGTGCAAATAAAATCTCTGCCTGTAAATGTGAAACATAATTACACATTATTATCAAATATGCAAAACAAAAAAATTAACGTAATTTAAAACTGCCAAGTAAAAGTTCTATACTGTAGGTGTGTGAAGAGTGGGAACGAACAAAAAGTGGAGCCGACACCGTGTCCGAGTGACCTATAACTGCAGGTGCCCGCTTTGTACTAACCTCGAACAAAGGTGCAATATGAAAGATGAAAGCGGATACGCGGTGCCCAAAAGTGAGGCAACTGATAACTTTCATCTTTACTCTAGGAGTATGAGAATTTCGGAATATGTTACCTGAAAAGATACCTGCTTAAAAGCAATAAAGGTCTCTTGTCTTATATTTAATAGTTTTAAATAGGTTATAACTTGTTAATTGTAGTTAAATACATGGCACTTTTAAACACACGGTTTAACGATGTATCCACATTAATAATAATATAATTCACTTAGGTTAATAATTAAAAGATAAATATAAAAAACGGCATAGTTGAAGAACTTGTAAAACTCGAGAATAGTTTAGACAACGACTACCAAGTAATTTTAAGTTTCGTAGGCTTATGACACAGATTGAAATCACTCGCAGTAACAGTGTACTCGGAAAAAGTTAACTTCTCTGACAGTGAAGTTGATGTGCAAAAAGATTGGATGTCCGCCAATAGTGGATTAACATCATTCATCCTGATGTAGCGTATTTGTTAAGTACTGAACGAACTACCCTAACATTTTATTAAATGGCAGAGTAAATGACAATTTACATACCTACCTGTTATTGTAAGAAAATATTTAAATCGAATAATGTTGATATAAGTTAGTTATAGAATGCATAATGTTTAATTACATGAATATTTCTTAATTGATCGGATTTACATAAGTTACTGTCCAATAATGCTAACTCAATAGTATGTCATTTGAATTTTGCCCTTTTTTAGGTGAACATTTTTAAAACAATAAACATTTAGTAAAAGTATATTACGTGATTATTATATTATACGTAATATACCTACTCGTAGCTTCATATTATATAACATGATGTATAAATTGTGTCACAAAATATGCCGTTATCAGCTTTTCTTTTTGTTTACTAAAACAACTTGTGTGTCAAATACATTTTCGGTTTTCAGCAAAATATCGTTTTTGTCTCTCGGCAAAAGAATACAGGTGCGTGCACCAATAAAAGTTGACATTCCTAACGCGATAACTCCAGTGAGTTATGACTGCCCTTATGTTACGTTTCAGAACCCGTATCCTTACCGCTCTCTCCTACAATGCCTCCTTTGTCTTATCCGACACCTGACCTGCTTTTATAACGTTGTCTGAATTATTGCAGCACTGATTTAGGAAAGAAGCCGATAAGATGTTATTTTTTAGTTATATGTATATGTATATCGGTTACAAAGCGTTCTGAATGTTGCGAAATACCGCGAGTTGCCCGTGGTCCACCTACTTTGGTATCAAATCGCATACGTATAAATAAAGGCTTTTGGAATCATATACTTACGACTTACACGACTTTTATTAGATGTTGCTATGTATAAAATGCTATAAAATTAGGTGTGAAACATTTTAACATTTAAAATGTATTAATAAAGAAAGCACAAAATTAATGTTTTTCGGAATATGGGTGCCTAAACACAAAAAAATCTTATAATAGTGCGAACATAACTAGGGGACTGATGACATTTGGGGTCAATGAAGAGGATTTCAGAAGAACGGTATATTATTATTTAAAAAAAGTTTGTGTTATTAATGACAAACATTGTGCACTGTAACTTATCACTGTACTGTACACATTGTGAAAAAATTATTAATTATATTAAGTGAAATGTGCTGCGGACATAGAGTTGCGTGATTTTTGTGGAATCACCCGTAATCAAGGACGCGTAATACAAACGTAGAATCTAATTTAGTCATAGTTGCGTTGTGTATTCCGTTTGAGACATTTCTCGGAGACGTCAGGTGCTACCGCCGAATAATTTTGCTATAAATTCCACATCGGTGAGCCGCCATTGTTTCCATTCTGGATCCGCACACGGAATATTGAATCGTTCACGAGAGCACACGTGAACGGGGTCGTTTTGTATGATATACAATATTCTGTTTTCAATTTTAAGGGAGTACTGATATTATATCTTCATAAATCTCTTTGAATACCAATTGGTTTTAGGCTTAACGACAAGCATAGATAGTGAGTGTTATGAGATGCTCGTCAAGCTCAAATTACATTATGTATTAATAAAATATATTGAACTAGAGAGAAGTTAGTCCTTTTATCCCTTTTCATTTTGTCTATTGAAAACCCCGTCTTTGTGCAAATGTTTCTCGAACGTTTCCAAACAAAAATGCAAAGCGCAGCGGTAAGCCGCCAAAAGGCACTAATGACAAAAGGCTTTCATACAGGAGCGTTATTTTCTGTAGATGAAAGCTAAAAGTGAGAATGGATATGTAAAATACACACCAATAGTCATTCAAGTGTTTTCAGACACTTTTGTTACTAAGAATTTGCTTATTATTTACGAGTATTTAATTTATACGCGAGACTCGAGATTTTTTAAATAATCTAAAGAGAATGTTGTCTATTATCAAGATTTCAAATTCCATCTCCCTATTATGTAGACATTTTCTGCAGAATTTCTTATAAATTTTAAAGTGTCTTAAACGAGTCCTCGACGTCTTCCAAGACTACTTACCTCGTCCTACTTGCAGGTGTAAAACTTTCTCAGTATGCATATAAGTCACTAGCGTAGCGGTGTTACTGCGAATAGGGTAGGTATTTTACTTATTTTATAGCGCCTTGTTAGGCGTATTTAATAGGTCTTTCTGTTGTCTGTATCAATCACTCTTTATATGGCAGTATTAAATGTATCACTGCTGGACAAAAGATATCTCCTCTGAACTTCATGAACTTGTAACTCTACCTATTCGATTTTCCGCCGCGCGCTTTCCGTTTAGTTACGAAGGCGGTTTATCAGACCGCGTAGGAGGCCGCATGTGATTTACACGCATGGCAGTACCGTTTCCTAACGTCACATAGTCAGCAAGACAAGCGGAACAAGTGTCACATTTAGATTAGGTCTATAAGTTTAGAACATCGCTACTTACATTAAACCTATTTGGTGGAGCTTACTGCAGTTTATTATTTTATTGTTTAGTTTTGATGTGGCGAAGAATGATGTAAAATTATAACACTAAACCTTTACAATTCACGCATACCTACAGAAACTAACAAGCAAATAAAGTTATTTATGAAAAAGAATAAAAAATATTACTTAGTGACTTACCATTATATTGACGTTTTCACTCCATTTTTAATATTTTTCTTAGCTCATTCAATTGTTGATTCGTATTCTTTTTTAAATTACCTATAAGGTAAAACACTACAATAATAGTGTTAACAGATTATAAGTCTAGTATGTAGTAGAAATATAAATCAGCCTGCGTGGGAGGGTCTCGTACCATTTCTAACCAGATTTTAGCAGGCTCAGGCTAGATTATGATATCAAAACTTCCCAAAGACAGCTTTGGGACATTGAAAGCCTACCTACATATATGGTTTTACTGTGGTTATTAGTTTTTTTTCTTTTATCAACTGTTTTTTATTCTAGGGAAAAATAATAATCCGTCATAAAAATCTCTATAAAGCATAATTTATTAGCTCGTTGCAGCCTTATTTAACTAAATTCCGAATGCCACACAAAGACTTACTGTTCATCTGCGCCCCAAAGGATCTCGAGAAAATGGGTCGGCTTGAGAAAAAGTGGTTTATAGCTAGTATATTGCGGTTCACATAAATTACTAGCAATACTTGCTCCCTCCGCGGAGCACTTGCTCGGTCCCCGCCGTCGTTATGAAAAATGCAATGCAATTTTTTCCAAGACGACTTAACATTTTACTTATCTTGTTTCTGTTTCGTTTGATGGATGAAACTGCCAAAAGGATACAGTAAATAAGACACGAGAAGCTCAAGATATTTATTGCGAGATTAAAACGTCATTTCTAAAGCTTTTGTTGACTACGAGTACCAACGTTTTAGCGCGGGAGTTAGAAGAAGAAAGAAGAAAAGAAAAGATTGCATACTCTATTTTCAATAAAAGGTCGTTTTATGACTTTGTTTATTCAAATTCGTTAGATATACAATGATTCAACCAACATAATATATTATTATCTTAAATTCTTATTCAAATGTAAAACGTTTAAACGTTCTCAGAAGAACCTTGGCCAAGTCCTACATAAATAAATGTGGATATTATTTATCCTGGTAAATTTTAGTGCGTTTAATATAATTATAGCGAGAGATTAACAGCGGGCAACATTAAAACATTTATTTAATTTAAACATTGATTTTAATTTTAATGAGACCCTGTCGAATACGCGACACAAGCAAAATATCACATTCTTGCGTATCGACTACTTAACCAAATATTCCAATGATGCTAACGGTTATAACGGACTGAAAATATCTGTTTTCATAATAGAAGTTATAACTATTTCTATCGAGTTTGCATTGCTGGAATACTGTCCTGAATTTGAATGGTTATCTCTGGTTCACTGAATCTGCTTGTTTACCAAGCCCGTTGTGGACGATAACAACGGAATTCAACTCGATTGTCAACTCAACAAACAACCCGAAGATTCAAGATGTGGCTATTTGTCTCGGGTGAATATTATAACAAAGTTTTTGCCAAATAGAATTCCCTCTGAATTCATACAGTTTCAGTTAGTCTGGCGAGTTGGACAAACTTAATCATTGTGGTAGGTTTTCTAAATTAATTAATTAATTATATTAAATTACAGATAGTAAAGTTTTCAAGCTTTTTTGTTGAAAAAGACAATGTGTTTAATCAAGACACGGCCCCGGTTTCGCGTGGTTTTGCAAATTATATATATGTACAGACACAAAACTTCCTGTTATATTTGTATTTTAACTTAGAAAATTTAATTTTTATGATATGTTATAGATTTAGATAAAGATAATTAAGAGAATTAGGCATTTTTTATAATGCATTCTACTTAATTCGTATAATGAGTTTCTATCCAAAACATCCTAAAAAGTCAATTTTATTTCCATTTGAATGGGTGAATTAAATAAGTCCCTTTTTTGTTCTCAGGATCAGGAAAGTCGTACACGATGATGGGTTCGCCGGGAGCTGACGAAGGAGGTATAATTCCACGATTGTGTGATGCACTCTTCGAAAGGATAGCAGTACAACAATCACCCCCAGCGCTAACGTACAAGGTATAATACAATATATACAATTTCAAATAGATAGTAAACATGGTATGAATTATCGAATTATGAAAAAATATATATGGAGATTTGATTCGTATTGAATTTCACGATCGATGAAATTACTCAGAAATTAGAAATTACATTGAATTTAGAGCAGAATGCTTTGCCTTCGACATCCTTTTTCGACTCTAATAAATACTTAAATATCCACCTTAGCCTCTATTAATAAATACCTCTATTTAACAAGTAACATAAAGAAGCAAATCAGAATTTTTAATTTATTTGAAGTGTAAAAGGCAGCGTTAGTATTTTGAGTTTCCTGTTAAAGCAAACGTAATGAAATAACAACTTGGAGAGGACGTTAGTTTGCATACTTACTGCCGGAGTACCGTTAAACCAATATTTTGCGTTACAGCCGAACCATAAACGGTAAAGCGTACGAATTCTATTTACGATCAGTAAATACAAGTTCCATTGCTACATTATTGATCCTTGCGTAATCGAAATGAACGAAATTGTGGGAATCGTTTGAAATTGTCGAATTTAAGTTCATGGATGCTTTTTTTTCGTTCGTGCTTGCCATATTATAAATATAAGAAAGTGCAGCTGATAGTGGTACCTCTATGTCTTTTTCTGTATTCTTGACAATGTGTATGCAAAATTTCACGATTATCAGGCCTGAAAGTGAAGGTTACTTTCACTTTCATAATATTAGTAGTCATAACATGTTAGGATGTTCAATACATTAGAACCTGACATATATTTTTTTATTTCAGTGTATTATCTAAATATTTCTCGTCTTAACTCACAAATTAAAAATAATAATTTGGTGTTGCAGGTGGAGGTGTCCTACATGGAAATATATAATGAGCGTGTACACGACCTCCTAGATCCTGAGACATCGCGACGGTCATTACGGGTTCGAGAACACGCTGTGCTGGGTCCATATGTGGATGGCCTCTCGCAGCTTGCGGTCTCATCATTTAAGGTAAAAACATTTTTTTAAAGTATTGTCGACTTGGGTTTATTTACATTGAAATTTTATATAAGAAATAATAAAGGTAAGTAATAGATCTTATAACAATATGAGGAAACGTAGACTATTCTTATTAGAGTAGTTTTAATTACTAGCTAATTGTCACTCCTCAGGTCATCGAGCGCTTCTGCAGTCTTATTTTTTTATCAAAATAGTATTTTAACGTATAATTTAAATTCAAGGTGGATGATCTATATATTTCAACAGCTATAAAAATAGTGTTCCATCCCCGACAAGAGTCCTTGCAATATCGCGTTACGACGTCACTTATCACATGAAACGGTTCACCGGATATACTTACGTCGCGCTCATCTCACCTGCCTTCCAGAGAATGGTTTTCTTTCTATAGGCTACGGCTATCATTAGACCAGTGAGGATATCTTACTTTTACGTTTTAACGTTTTTTTAACTTTAAGCACTGTTGCAAAGTACTGTTTAAAAATGTATTAATAAAAGTAATTTTGCGCTAATCTTTGAACTCAATAATTCATGTAACCTCAATAGTTATTGAATATTAAATTTCGACCAGTGACTAAGTGGCTTTATTTTTTATCAGAACTAATTAAAATGCACAACGGAAGCCTAACTGCTCCATAAAGTTGTTTGCAAGTTGAAAAATTGGCTCATTTGCCAAATTTTTGTAGATAAAATCACTGGTTCAAGCGAATTGCCAATTTGAACGGTTTCATTACTTTTGGTTAGAATCGCTCGAGAGGTCTAAATTGGTTTCTTTATAGCAATCTATACCGATTGGACGTACGTACCTCCTCTTTCCATCGAAAAAGGTTTAATTCAGGCCAGAGAATTCATCGAAGTTTGTATTCTTTGGTTCTTATTTAAATAATTTTGATAAACAAATATTTCTATTCCAGAAATTGTGTAGGTTTATAATATTCTAGACCGACGCGATCGTTCAAGTAATAAAAAAAACTGATTTTTCAGATTTCATTTTGTTTTGGGAAAATCTTGTTGCTTATATGCATATATCTTACAATTAAATAACATTTCTTTTTTACTTAACTGTAATTTCTTAATAACGAAACTGAATTCCGTGTATTATGGTTAAACATTTCACTAGAGTTAGTTTCACATTGAAGTTCTTAGAATTAGAATTTGATTTTATTAAAGAAATAATAATAAAGTATTACAGAAATAATAATAAGTAAGTAAATGCCTTGGTAAGTAAGTAAAGTCTTTGGTGCCGTATGACCACCAATATCCAAAAATGAATTAATGATAATTGTTGTTTGTATATATAATTAATTCGTTAGTTCAAATGAAAGCACATTAACAATTGATTGTATAGTTTAATCCCGTGCATAATTCCTAATCGATAGATGGTGTAATAATACACATTAAAATGGACCGTTTCATTATGATTTGATGCGAAGTCAGCAGCACAAGAGCGAACCAAATGTAACGATTTATTATTCTGAACGCCTCGTCTCAACTCATTTCCCTCGTATTGTTGCCGATGCTCGCTTAAATGGGCCGTTGTCAATGGTAAACCACCATTATTCGTCTCGCGCACAGTGAAGTCGGTTCATGAATTTCAACAATTGTTTTTAACCTTTGTTTGAGAATGCCTTTGACGAAAGAAAAAATTGTTAACCCATTTTTCTCAACAATTCTTGGCTTATAGATATTATATAATATTATAGTAGGTATAAGTATTGCGCCTTGATATATTTCACGTAATAACCAGAATTCTCGGATGATTGATGGTTCTGAATAAACTAGGCCGGTGAGGTCCGATTTTGTACTCAATTTTATCGCGAATGAATTCTGTTAAAATATCACGAGAGCTGTAAATCTATAAGTTAAAACTTTTTTTATGCAACTTTTTTGTTTTCAGAAATAAAATTTTGTATTGATTTTAGTCAGCAATCTAGACGTCTGCTATTCGTCCTAGGTCCATAGGTCCATCCTAGGTGGGGAGACCATTGATAAAAATTGCAAAGTCTAGCTACTACTACCTTTGTATATTATGTAAGTATTACACTGGGAGGAAATACATGTAACCTTGCACCTGTAAAGATCCGTCACCTAAGCCGCGGCCCTTCAAGGGTTTCCGTTCGACGTCATAGCTAACCTTGAACTTGGCCAACACTTCTGCTCAATGATCAATCATTATATTCGATCGATGTCTTAATCTTAAGGGATTACTTATAGGAGTCGGTCGTTGGTCGGACTAATCACTTATAAGAAGACTTATACTGGCCCAAAATACTGTTAAAATGATGAAAAAAAAAAATGGGTAGGGTGATACAGAATATTCGAACCGAACCGAATCGAGTATGTATTTAAGTGTATATTTATTTAGAAGAGTTTCTAGCTAGTATTTTTTAATATCTGTCGTAATGTACCAAATTGTTACTTAAATGGTAAATGAACAACTCGATGTGAATACAAAAAAAATACATTTAATGTAACTTTATTTTTTAAATTTAAAAGTTTTAAACTGTTGCTTTGAATCATCTTTCAGTTTACTTAATACAACGCATGTCAACAAATTTCAACAGACTACATAAAAAAATGTTTTATCAAAACCATAGATTAAATTATAAAAATGTTTCTTCATACAACGTAATTTATAACGTTTCATCATAACGAAGAAATGTATGTTAAAGTACTGAAATACTTTAGTTAATGCAAGTACACGATGTTGTTTTCCATATTATTTTTGACGAAGTGTAATCAGTTTGTGTTCGACGCATACATAATGGAGTAAATTGAATTCGAATGAGATAATACGGGGATAAGGGTGCGCCGTGAATAAAGAAGGTCTCATTCAGATGTACCTACAACGTATTTCTGTATTATTCGCTAGCATGAACTACACGATGGAACCGCGTAATACATACACCTAAATAAAATTTTCATATTGATTCTATTCTGTCAAATTCTATTGATTCTATTCATATAGATTGTTTAGAGATTTAAAAAATTCTTTCACTGTCGGGAAGCTATATTATCAGCGAGTAACATAGACTATATTTTATAAAGTTACGCGGGCGAAGCCGCGTGCAACAGCTAGTCGGTAAATATTGAAGTAAATCTCACTATTATAAAATAAATTTATTGTTTTATTATATTATCAACACACAACAATAAAACAACCAAGTTCGTGAAGAATTAATTAAATTTCAACTTCAAAACTCGAGTTTGCGTCCTTAATAGAGTCGGGTAGTATGGGCCCTTCAAACGAACCAAGTTTCGGCTCGTCTTAACAATGCCTGATGGAAAGTTGTGTTTGTAATGTAAAGGCTTCAAACTTGACGTATCAGTGAGACAAACAGGATTTGTTATGTGCAACCAAAATACTAACTTTGGATATTAATTGTGGGCTCGTTCAAATAGAATTTCATTTTATTATGTTTTTTTTTGAGTAAATGATGTTCAAATAAATTGGTACAACTGTTCAGTAAAGCGTATTCAGTTCGACCCCGTATAAGGTGTAGTTTAATGAGGCATCATAATGGTTATGTCAAATTTCAAACAATACAGAGATGATAATATATTTGTGACAACCATTACGTGCAGAGTGGGTTGATGTGTGTAAATAAAATATATCGCTTTTTTCTTGCTAAAATACAATCTTTTTCTTCGTTTGTATTAAATAGGAATTACTTTGGGAATATAAATGTATTTTATCCATCATCTGTTGTCCGTTTTGTCTGCCTACGGTAATTCAGTATTCGTTTAATTAATGTGAAAGGCGTCGCGACTCGCTGTTATTAACGCTTGGTTCGTTTAGTAATTAGTTTCCGTCTGTCTGACATTTTTCTTCTATTGCTTAATTATATCTGAGTGTTCTTTAGATGATAATTTTTTATAGAAAATTATTTTATATTTCATAGCTCGTCCTAACTTAGTTGTGAATATAACTTGGCGGTATGAATAATACAGATATTTTTTTTCAACAGGACATAGACAATTTAATGACAGAAGGCAACAAATCGCGAACAGTCGCCGCGACAAATATGAATAGCGAGTCGTCGCGGTCGCACGCGGTGTTCAGCGTTGTGTTGACGCAGACACTGTGTGACGCTGCGACCGGCGTCACCGGGGAGAAGGTCGCCAGGCTGTCCCTCGTCGATCTGGCTGGATCGGAGAGAGCTGTCAAAACTGGCGCCGTAGGCGATAGGCTTAAGGAAGGATCCAATATTAATAAGTGAGTTGTTCCCTGGTTATGTATTGTCAGGGCGTTTGGTATACTGTTACATCGGTGGTATTTCCATGACCTAATAACCAGCATCAAGTAATCTGCGAGTCACCCAACTCCTCAGCAACTTACAGCAGGTTTATAATTTAAATTATAGTTTGTATGTCATAAAAAGTAAAAGAAGTTCTCACAAGTGCATGTGATTAAAATAACTTTTCAGATCATTGACAACGCTAGGACTAGTGATATCGAAGCTGGCGGACCAGTCATCGGGCAAAACGAATAAAGACAAATTCGTACCGTACAGAGATTCTGTACTCACGTGGTTACTGAAGGATAATCTCGGTGGAAATAGTAAAACAGTTATGGTGAGTTATTACAGTTTTTCTATGTCTTTCAATTTGATAGTAAGGTAATTATATAATATATCAAATTTTCTTATTACAATAATATTTTAACGCAATAAATAAATAAATAATTATAAAATTCATGGCAACAGTCAAATAAGCATTCTGTCAAAGTGCTTGTCTATTTAGGAACCGGGATATTATTGGGTGGTTTATTGTATGCGTTAATTGCCATTACATAAATATTTCTATTGTATATAGTTCTAGTCTACATATTGGTCCTTGCAATAAATTACTTTGCCTTGATATTTTGGACCCAATTGCGCTATTTTTGACAATTTACTAAATAATGAAGCGTAGTAATCGCGCGACTAATCGGTAGCTTAAACTTCTTCTCCAAAAGAGAAACATTAATTCTAATTATGTGTATGAAACGTTCCAGGTAGCAACAATATCCCCGGCGGCGGACAACTACGAGGAAACATTATCAACGCTTCGGTACGCGGATCGCGCCAAGCGAATAGTCAATCACGCCGTGGTCAACGAAGATCCGAACGCGCGCATCATACGCGAGCTTCGGCAGGAGGTCGAGGCGCTCAAGGAGATGCTCAAATACGCCACCGTAAGTCACATATCCCGAAAATATATCTAATCTAGAACCTCCTAACATTTTCTTTGTTGTTTCCATTCAGGCAGCTTGTCGTTTTTCTCATTGGAGTACAGTGGCCCTAGCAATGCAAACGTTTCGTTCGTTCGTTACGAAACGAAAGAAATAAAGCCCGGTGATTGGTCAAAATTTTATGTGGGCGTTACAACAACCAAAAAGTACTCTTGTGCTCTTGTAGAAGAGCTGTTAGACAACTTCAAGGCATGGTGAAATGTAACCATTCTTTATAATTTTTTAATACTTTTTAAATTAGTAGCTTATAGTGTAGACACATAAATTTGGGAAGAAATTCTTTTCTAAAGTGTTTCCGCCTAGTATACAATACGATCTTCTTCAAATAAACTCGTGTATTTAGAATAGGTTGGAATAGATGGACAATGTGAAGAATGACTAATTTCAGGGATCGCCTGTCGGTGAAGATGTTCACGAACAGTTGGCGCAGAGCGAACATCTTATGAAGGAAATGTCGCGCACATGGGAGGAGAAATTAGTAGAAACTGGTATGACCTCAATTTTCTATTCAATGTTAAGAACATAACCTTTTTGACATACGATCGGTGATATTATTAAATTCTCAATTATATTTGGACACCAAAACACCTTTTTTTATACTGTGATGGTGATCTTATATTTTTAAGAAGCCTTTAGTTTTGATGACGAAGTACGGATGAAACATAAAGGTTACATTGCACTGTTGAAAAATTTAAAAAGATAAAGAAAATGTCATACATGTATGAATAAATGACATTTAACAGTATAGTTTTTCATTTTATTAAAGCGTAGGTACCTGTTTACACAGGAAATAAATTGAAATACGCGTGTTAATTTTCAGAACGAGTGCAAAGTGAACGTCAAATAGCTTTAGAGAAGATGGGCATTAGCGTTCAAGCGAGTGGTATCAAAGTGGAAAAGAACAAGTACTACCTGGTGAACCTAAATGCAGATCCCTCGCTCAACGAATTGCTAGTTTACTACTTAAAGGTTAGTAAGAAATATTCAATTTGTCTTTATTTAAAATTATTTTAATTGATTTGTTTTTCTTGTTGCAATAAAATATATTATAATAATTGACTTTTCTGGTGTGGTGGTTCGTATCGTTTACTTTTTGTTTTATAAAATAGAATATGCATCACAAATATGGAATCCGCAATACGAAACATATGTTTTACGTATTGAGAGGATACAGAAGAAATTTCTTCGGTACCTTGATTACAAAAGTCATCAAAAGTTACAAGATTACATTCACAGATGCAAGTGCTACCATTTCCTACCTCTTCAGTATAGGCGTAACATTAGTGACATTTGCTATTTGATGAAAATTGCAGGGTTTAATTGATTCACCTGAACTATTATACAAATTATATTTAATCCAAATTATATTTTTCCCTCATACTAATTTGAGAAATCGCTCTTTGCTGCATGTAGCTCTTAGTAAGACAAATTATAGGAGAAATACATTCATGTCTCGTTCATGTAGACTTTTAAATGAAATTTTATTAGAGGATACAGATGTCGACCTGTTCCACAGTTCCATAATTAAAACTAAAAATATTATAGCCGATAATTTTTTTTAATGGCCTACTATAACACTCTTACACATTATTATCGTTGTTATTCGACTAGTTTGTATTTATTTATTTATATATATATTTATTTATTTAAAAAGGCTTACCAACTAAAGACATACTAAATCACTATATACAACACTACTAAAAGGAACATTACAAGTATGAGTTTAAATTAAAGGAAAGCACAACATTACATATTTGACATTATTTAATTAAATTATAAATGAATTAACATGAACATATGAACAAAAGAGAGAAAAAAAGAGAAAAAAGACAGAAAAAAGAAAAAATTCAATAATGGTAAAATAAGAGAAAAAAAAAACATATTCATGCATTAATATGGTACACTGTACATAGCCCTTTTAAATGGTCCGATTCTATTTGAAAAAATATCAATGTCACATTTGAGAAATATTTCATTATAATAACGTAAAGCACAAGAAACCGGTGTATTGCTACCATATTTATTTTTGCTAAATCTTATATAAAACGGTCTAACGTTATGTGTTCGAGCATACGTTTTTGGAGTATTCAATTTAATCATTGATGTGAGGGACAATCAATATTATGGTTAACTATTTTAAAAAGAAAAACCAGACTCAGAAACTTTTTTCGCCAGAGGAGTGACTTCATGTTAAAGTAATTTAGTCTATCATCGTAGTTGCGGACTGAACGATGAATTCCCGAAAGAAAAGAGAGTCTCTTTAGAAATTTCTTTTGCACTCGCTCAATGCGCTGAATATTATTTTGATAATTTGGAAACCAAATAAGAGAACAATAGTCCACATTACTACACACCAATGCAAAATACAACGTTTTCAGTGCTTTCACTGACTTAAACTGCCTAGTGTTACGAATAATAAATGCCAACATTCTATGACACTTATTTATTGTGTTGTTTATATGGGTGATGGATCGCATCTCAGAATCAACAATGATCCCCAAATCTTTTACCTCTGTTACAGTTTTTAATACATGGTTACCCAAATGATAGTTCGTGTCAAATTTCTGATATTTACGTGAAAATTTAATGTGATAACACTTATCCACATTGAGCTCCATGGCATTGTTTACGCACCAGGTGTTTATGGCATTAATATCATCCTGCAAGAGATTTTGATCTTCCTTTGAGTTTCCTTTGATTTCCTTGTATTCTATGTATAAGTGGAAATTTTTTATTAGGTGTAAGCTATTTATTCAAACCGTTATTATGTAATAATACCTGTAAGTTTCCCTAAAATAAATAAATAAATAAATTATTTATCAATGATTCGGTTTTACTAATTTTCACTAAAAAATTATCACAAAATTTCTAATAATTTTTTAATGAATAAGTACCGATAATGTTAAATTGTTTAGGACCGCACGTTGGTGGGCGCGGATAGTTCCGCGGACATCCAACTGTCGGGGCTGGGCATCCAGCCACAGCACTGTATGCTGGTGGTGGAGGGGGGAGGGCTGCACATGGAGCCTGTGGGCGCGGCGCGATGTTTCGTCAACGGCACGCCTGTCGTGTCACGTGTGCTCCTTGGACACGCCGACCGAATCCTCTGGGGGAACCACCACTTCTTCAGGGTCAACTGTCCCAAGACCGCCGGTGAGTCATTCTATACAGTGTGCATCAAGTGATGTTCTATGGCTAGGTTGACGTGCAGGTCATGAAGCTTTAAATTGACCGTTGAAAGGAAATAAATAATGTTAGCTGTGCATAATTATGCTTACAGCAGCGGCCTCTGAACCACAAACTCCCGCGCAGCCCATCGACTACAACTTCGCGCGAGACGAGATCATGCTCAACGAGCTCAGCAACGATCCGATACAAACTGCCATATCTAGACTAGAAAAACAACACGAGGAAGACAAACAAGGTGCTTGTTGAATCATTTTAAGTTCTATAAATTGCTTTCACTTATATATTCACTATAGGATATATTCACTTACCTCTTTGTTGCAAACTTGGACAAATGGTTTATGCTGCTTAAAGCTTTTTTAATATACAAGACAAATTATGTCACTATCCTAGCTATATTAGTTATAACCATCAAACTACTACAACATGGAACCCGCGCGCCATACAAAACACTACGAATTTTATGGAACATTTAAAAGTGACATATGCGTAGAGCACGAACTGTCATTTAAAACAAAACAAACATAATAATAAGTACGTAATTTAAAGAAAATGTGACTTTACGTCAACCCATTAGAGTTTAAAATGAAATAGTAGAAGTTGATCGTTACTACTTTTTACCATTGACGCGTGAAGGCAAGAGTCCGCCATGATTCTGTCATAGGCGTTCTTTTTATGTGCCGCTTTGGCATTTGTGACGCAATTTCCATTGTAGTATTTCGATGGTTATAACCTTAAAAAAAAACCTTAACAACAAAAAAAAAACAAATAACGCTTCTATGAATTATACAATAAAATTTAAAATTCTTTCTCTCACAAGAGAGAGAATGAGAGAGTTTTTAAAATAAAGTTGCTGAGAAAGAAAGTTGTTGAATTTTTAAAATAAGTTGCTGGATGTGCAACATTATACTGTTGTTCCAATATTATTGAACACTTTGTAATTGTTTGAGATATTGTTTCAGTTGCACTTGAGAAGCAGAGACAAGAGTATGAGAGGCAATTTCAACAGTTAAGAAACATTTTATCACCGACTACGCCATATCCACCTTACTCGTACGATCCGTTAAAACTGGGTAAGTTTCGAATCTTGCTTGTTAGTTGCTTTTTGCTTTTAAGTGAGGAGTTGACTCGCGAGGGAATAAGAACACTGCGGTTATTTTGTATTGTAGTAAAATTAGTTAATAATTGTTTAGGTAAGATGTCGGCATGTACGCCGACGACGGCGGCGCGCGTAGAGCGGTGGGCGGCGGAGCGAGACGACACGTTTAAACGGTCGCTGGGGCGGCTGAAGGCGGACATCCTGCGCGCTAACGCGCTCGTGCAGGAGGCCAACTTCCTTGCCGAGGAGATGCGCCGCAACACGCGCTTCAGCGTCACGCTGCAGATCCCGCCGCAGAACCTCAGCCCCAACCGGAAGGTCACTATTCACATCACACTTGGATCCCCTCTCTCAACAATCATGCTTGAGCTATGCTCGCTGAGTGACTGAACTTGTGGACCAGTCCTGCCGTGACAGGATGTACTGATTATAGAGACCTTGGTCTTCAGTCAACAATACTTTGTTTTACAAAACCTTACCTATAATTACTTGTACACAGATTTTTGCAATTATTTAAAAGTGTCACATAATTATTAAACGACAGCGCGGTGCGTTCGTGTCGGAGCCGGCCATAATGGTGAGGCGTCCTGGCAGAGGCGGCCAAGTGTGGTCCATGGAGAAGTTGGACAACAAGTTGGTCGACATGCGCGACATGTACGACGACTGGCGACGCAACCAGAGAGACGCACCGGAGCAACAGGACGAGGTACCTGTCGCTGTTATAGAATGAGCGTGACAGTTACGTTTCTGGTTTTAGAAATTGTTATAAAATATGCATATTGTCTTCAGGAACAGAATGACAAAACGCTGGATCCGTTCTACGAGTCGCAAGAAAACCACAACTTGATAGGGGTTGCCAACATTTTTCTGGAGGCGCTCTTTCATGACGTCACCTTGGATTACCACACGCCCATCATCAGCCAACAGGGAGAGGTCGCTGGCAGGCTTCAGGTATTCACAGCTTATATAAAATGCTTATCAGTATGATATAAGAATCGTTACCACTCCATTCTGGAGGATCAACTATTTATTTTTAAAACTATTTATATTTTGTTTTGTATGAATTTCAGGTGGAAATTAGTCGTGTGTCCGGCCAGTTCCCACAGGACCGGATCTGCGAAGCGGCCTCGGACAGTTCAAACGATGCGCGCGACGACGACGACTTACCCGATCCGGCCTCGCAACAGGTTACAACTTTTCCTTTTCACTATATGTTTATGCCCATATCAGTGCATAAGACTGTAAAACGCAAATGTCTACGATTTTTATAGGTGACGATCCGCGTGTCGATAAAGCAGGCGACGGGGCTGCCGCCGTCGCTGTCGCACTTCGTGTTCTGCCAGTACTCGGTGTGGGGCGGGGGCGAGCCCGTCGTGGTTCCGCCCCACGTGACAGCCGACACGCCCCCCGCGCACCCCGCGCCCGCGCCCGCGCCCGGCTCCCCCCGCCACCAGCCGCAGGTCGCCTTCCGCTTCGACCACCGGCGCGACTTCACCGTGCCCCTCACCGAAGAATTCATCGAGCACTGCGCAGGTACAACAACACATTTACTTTAAATGTCTTAACACCGTTTTAAACTTTAATTTAAGATATTCTATAAGATTTATTATTACAAGTTCGAGTTTATAGAGTCACATTACACTGTAGTGTCCCATACTGATTCCGTGTACATGTTATACGGTAGAGGGTGCGCTGTCGATCGAGGTGTGGGGCCACCGGTCGGCGGGGTTCAGCCGGGGCCGCGGCAACTGGGAGGTGGAGCAGCAGCAGCTGGCGAAGGCGCGCTCGCTGGCCGACCGCTGGGCGGAGCTCACGCGCAAGATCGAGCTGTGGGTGGAGATCCACGAGCTCAACGAGCAGGGCGAGTACGCGCCCGTCGAGGTCGCCCCTCGCGCGGACGTCGTCACGGGCGGCGTGTTCCAGTTGCGCCAGGGGCAGCAGAGGCGCGTCGCCGTACGCGTCCGCCCCGCCCTCAACTCGGGCACTCTGCCCATCATCTGCCAGCACATCGTTAGCGTCGAGGTCGGCTCGGTCACCATCAGGTATAATCATCAGCCTGTCTCTCACCCACAGACACAGAGAGATGGCTTGAGTGTTTCTTATTATGTAAATAACACGAAACGATCGTGTGGCCTGTAGTTGTCTTTTTCTATTATAGAATTTTGATTGGTCCTCGAAGTTACTACAGGCCTACAAGAAAGAGAGGAAATAGATAGGTATTGATTGACCGCACGATCGCTTCTTCTTTTTCTACAGAGTGGTATGAAATTGTCGTGTGTACTCTTTGTGTCTCCACTGTTAGATATAGGCCTCTCCCAAAGCTCGATACCACGCACGGTCTTCTCTCCATCACATCCAGTCGCTCTCTGCGATCCCTTTCAGGTGGTTTGTATAACTGGCCACATTTGTGCATATTGTGCGAGAGTTTTGAGTTGAATGGGATATTTAGGGCACGCACAAATAAGATAATTTCTATACTTGTGTTATAAGTGATATGATTATTGTCTTATTGCAGGTCACGGCTTCAGAAACCCTTGGACTCATACCAGGAGGAGGATTTGGCCGTGCTTCGAGAGCGATGGAGCGAAGCGCTTGCACGAAGGCGACAACATTTACATGCACAATTACAGGTATGTAGAATTCGCATCAAATAACTATCGACCTCTGAAGTTGCGTCGCAATAGGTATCAGCCAACCAGCGGAGACGCGCGTTTGTTTATACTTCCGCGAACTAACGCTAGAATCAATTTCAGGACGATTCCTGAAATTGATTCTAGCGTTAGTTCGCAGATATAACTAAAACAATTCTCTTTCGCATTGATTACGAACCACATTGACCCTATACAAATAAATCAGCGCCATCTAACCCCAAACTAAGCGGAGCTCGACCTAATATGGATTATGTTAGAAAACTGATAAATATACTTACATATACATAGAATAAATAGAAAACATTCAGGCCAAGACAAACATACATTTTCATGCATACAAATATTTGTCCTGATAGGGGATCGAACCCGCGAACTCCGGCACATCAGGCAGAGTTGCTACCGCTGCTGAGCAAATCGAGTTGTCAATTTGAATATCACAATTAATTGTGTTCACTATAATATATGTTTCAGAAATTAGTAAATATGTCGCCGTCTATGAAGAGTGAGCGCGATATGGAGAGGGAGCAGTCGCTCGTGGAACAGTGGGTCTCACTCACTGAGGAACGAAACGCCGTAAGCATTACCTACTTTTCTATTATTGTCTATGATTAAGTATGTATTATATTATTAACGAAAAGAGGGAATCCGCTTGTAGGTACTGGTACCTAGCCCCGGCAGCCCGATACCGGGCGCACCGGCCGCCTGGAATCCCCCGCCCGGCATGGAGCAACACATACCAGTACTGTTCCTCGATCTCAATGGTAACTAGACCACATTATCTATGTTTGTTACATTATATTAATAAAATATAGAGCCATGACATAACGAAATGGCTTTAACGATTTGGATGAAATTTTATACTTGGATAAGGATTTGCTTTTTAAAAGAGTTGTATTTTTTTTTTAATAAAAACGTAATGTTACACAAAAATAGTTTTTTAAAACTATTAAAGCACCACCTCGTAAAATAAAGTGGTACTTGTATTTTTGCCGGTTGATGTTGCCTCAAAATTTTGTAATTTTGTAAGAAAAGATAAAGTAGGGAATATTGCTCCTCGTGCTATGATATAAAACTGTAACATTAGCACCATACTTTTGAATAAGTGGTAACTATTTTATTTGCAAACCTGGATCTATCCGTAATCGTAGGTTTTTGGACCAAATACTCGAACGCTTCCAAAATAAAGGGTTCATGTTTTAACTTCTAAAACACATAAAAGCATTTGAGAAGATCCTGTTTCTCACTTTAGCTTTTAAAAATATTCTCTAGAAATATGTCCATTGCTAACATATAAGTTGTCTGGCAGCGGACGACCTGACAACCCACCCTTCGGGCGAGGAAGTGACGATGGCGGGTCAACATTCGATCCTGCCCAAGGAGCACGGGAACAAGTTCTACGAGCTTCAGATCCTGCACCACCACGACAAGGATGTCTCTGCCATCGCCTCCTGGGATTCCTCCATACACGACTCGCAGTACCTCAACAGAGTCACTGAAGGTAATTCCAATATGATGAATGCTATACTCGGTAGCCAAACGGAACCTACCAATTACCTACCAATTGATTGGTAGGTGGCTACCACTACCACTAAACTTACAAATATATAACTGTGCAAAATATTTTACATTATTATAGCATATCAATATATCAAATAATGAATACCTAGTCGAGTTGTCTTAACTCTTAATATCTTAAACCATACAACCATCTTAACTAGACAGAATTACCAAAGACACACTTGTGTCAGAGAATTAAGATATACGCTTAATTATTTATTTATACTGTACTATTATTAAATAAAGAATTTAAAGAAATAGAGGAATATAGTTAGCGAACGGCGAATTTTTAGCCGTTCTATTGGACATTGTTGTTTATATTATCCTACCAATGAGATTATAATAAGCTTTTGAATATCATAATGTTAATTTGGTATTTTCAGCAAACGAGCGAGTGTACTTAATTCTAAAGACGACGGTGCGTTTGTCTCATCCGGCACCAATGGACCTTATTCTTAGGAAACGTTTAGGACTCAACATTTACAAACGACAGAGCTTCACAGACAGGATACGGAAGAAAATTGTCAGGTACAATGCATTTCTCTAAACTTAGTTTATGATACATGTTAACATTTAAAATATAACAAAACATATTTTAATTACAAGCTTTTGTCATAGATAGAGATTTTTTTGCTTTAAATTTGATATAATGTCCTTCGAGTCAGATCATATTTAATTTTGCCACGGCTTTTAATTGTTCTGCGTGGAGGATATGAATATTTGGTTTATTGGTTTGTTGCAGAATCGATCAGTTGACGCAGACAGGCGTGACGTACGAAGTAGTATCGAATATCCCGAAAGCTTCCGAGGAACTGGAGGAGCGTGAGAGCCTCGCTCAAATCGCAGCGACCGGTGACGAGGCCAGCGCCGCCGATGGCGAAACTTACATAGGTCTGTGTGGTACCCCTATTACTTTGGAATAAGATTACTTATCATTTTCATTCGTTTAAGTAACATCTCAACTAGGGATAAATTAAATAAATTCGGTGGCAAGTGATCATAATCTATACCAATATAATATAAAGCTGAATAATTTGTTTGTTTGGTTGAATTACTGGTTCGAATTGAAAAATAATTTTTGTGTTGGATATTCTAATTTATCGAGGAAGGCTTAGTGCGACCTAAAAAGGCTAAAAAAATATAAATATAATATTCTTATTTAGATTAACGCCATCTATTGTTCAGACCGCGAGAGGGCGCGAAAATCAAAGGTCTTAGGGTCAGCGTGGAACGACGGAGTGGCGGCGAAGAGACTAATGAGCTATCATTTGAAAATCGACTTTAGTTACTTCAGTATGTGATTGAAAGTGGTATAATAAAAAAAAAACACTCTCGCGTCGGCAAGCGCGGTCGAGCGGCTCTCGGTGAATCTTCAGCTAAAGAAACTAAAGTCGATTTTCAAATGATAGCTCATTAGTCTCTTCGCCGCCACTCCGTCGGTCCGCGCTGACCCTTAGGTTATGTAACATTTTGAACGCGGACTAAGTCGCGGGCACCAGCTAGTCGTTTATAATTGTGAACTGATGTTACAGAGAAGTACACCCGCGGGGTGAGCGCCGTGGAGAGTATATTGACGCTGGACCGGTTGCGGCAGAGCGTCGCCGTCAAGGAGTTGGAGCAGGCCAGAGGCCAACCCGTCGCCATGCGGAAGACCGCCTCCGTGCCCAACTTCTCACAGGTCCAATCTCTAATTCTTCGCTTCACACACACTTCATACACTTGGCCTTTTAAAACTTCATATACATTTTTCCTCAAAGGAGTTTTTTTTTTCACGCGTTTGGTAGAGTTTTTAAACTGACATAAATAATAAATATGTATGCCGTTAAATTTGATTATTAATATAATGAAACCTCGTTAATTTTGAATACAAAATAATGTACATTTTACAGCTTTTCTTAGTTTTCAGCTTTACAAATAAACATAAAATGATAAAATTATGTAGTGGCAATTATTATTATTATAAATAAGAAAGCAAATCTTTAAAATCATTTAAAATTAATCGTCAAAAGATTTTTGAGAATTCATTTAACACTCACTTAAATAATTGTATCTGCATAATTATGTGCCTCTGTCGTAATGTTTATTGAACAGCTGTATTAAAATTGTACAATGGTTCATAATACAATAAAACTTACCCCTTTATCGATATATTTTACACGCACATTCTAGGTCTAGATTGATCACTGTTATCACAAATAGCGTGTTTTGTAGGAATTACCAGATAAACAATAGAACAACTCAATGTCTGTAGATGAAACATTTTTTTTTCGGAACATAATTTCCGATTAGGTTGATATCTTCGACAAAGGTAACATTAGAAATTAAACGGACCACACAATAAAGACTTTTCTTTTCGGATCTTTATTGTACGGTGCCAAATGCTCTCAATGTTGTCAAGCTTTGTTTTTGAACACTAAAGCTTAACAAGCATCACAGTTGAACACACCCGAGTTTCTAGATCATATGTACATAGATTTAGGTAAACGCTTTGTTTGACTAACACAACAGTTTTATAATAAATTTATAAACGTATGTTATTCCTTTTGTGTATAAAAAAAGACCAAGTACATTGTGTCGTTCATAACTCTTTTTAACAAAAAAAAACCGACTTCAAACCGTTTTCTCCATTGTCAGAACTGGACCAAATTGAAATGGGACCACACGTGAAGCACCAGCTTTAAATAAAAAAAGAATCATCAAAATCGGTTTCACCCAATCGAAAGTTATGAGGAAACAAACATTTAAAAAAATACAGTCAAACTGAGAACCTCCTTTTTTGGAAGTTGGTTGAAAAATGACAGAATTTTGCTTTTTTTCTTATTCAGTGATGGGGCTAAGTATTTTATAACTTTCAAAAATATTTTTTAAATAATATATTTTAAGTTTAAAAAGCACTTCAAGTAAAGTAATTTTGTTGAGAAGTTTTATATTGTTTCTATTTTTCGCATATCAAGGAAAAGCAAACGTTTTAAAATATAACCTCATACCATAAATCGGAGAGTTTAAAATAATATGTAAACATTGAAATTTGCAAGAACATGTGTTTATGGTAAGAGAAATAGTGTTGCAATAATCGGTGTGTACGCTTGCTAACTTGTGTGTTGTCGGCGGCTCGCAGCTGTCGCAGGCGCTGGAGAACGCGGCCAAAAACGGAACTAACGTGAGTCCAAAGCATGACCCTCTAACAAGTACCCCCACCCAGCACCCTGCGCTTACTTCACCCTCTATATCCTATGCCAAAAATGCAGATAGATATTTTCATACATATTACCGGGCACATTCTTCAGTGTATTGGATTTATTAACGACTAATTAAACTTCTTATTAAATCATGTTCAACCTGACCTGATAGATCTCAAATTTAACTTTGTTTCTCTGATTCATGTTATATAATCTTGAATAAAATAAGCTTAATAATCACCTATAAATACAAATTACATACTGAATTTACTGGCAGCATTGCCAAAAACTGCACTAAAGGCCATCTAAATCACAAGCCAGGAAGCTATCTGCACAGTTTTGCATTCCGATGTTTAGTGGGAGGTAAAGTTAGTTTGATAGCAAAACTAAGTGCGAAAAAGACGGTTTTAAGTCTAAGTGCGTTTTTAGAGCTTAATATTTTTGCCACGACTTCATACTTCAATAAAATTTTACTCACAAAGGAAATATAAGGGGATATACAATATTCGGTAGTAAATCTTAACTTACTAGAACTGGAACTAAATGTGCGAACTCTGGTCTAAAAGGTCTAATGTGCACCTTTACATCAGAAGACTTTCTGAATTATACTTACAATTATTGTACTTGTAATGTATGATAAAACTATCATTAAAGATTTTTTTTAGTTATTGAATATTCTGTGTTTTATGATTACGTTGACTAGTGGTTCTGACTAGTGCTAAAGTTACAATAATTTCTTTTATCATTTTGAAAATTATGTTTTAATATGTTAAAAATGTATTTGTCGCTTTGTCTGTCTAGTAATTGTAGATAAAACTAAGGATGTTAAGGAAAGAGCGGCGAAAGCGGAGCGGTATCGTCAAATTTTGTTCCAAGGATATGCTGTTTTAGTTTTTGAAATAAATAATTCTCTGGGGCTAGTCCTCAGAATATGAAGAGTGGTCAAAGACATGAAAGTCAGATATAGGTTCTTATTATCTTAATATCGGTTCACTTATTGCTCGCCCTTGCCATTACTTAGCCTCGCTTGGCGTAGTTTTTCACTTTTTTTCTCTCTTTTTTTAATTTTTTTATAACCTGCCTCATGAATTAGGCTATCAAATGTAAATAGTGTACGTAATAACTGCTCTTTTTAGCTCTCGCTGTTCATTTCAAAATGTCACTGTGATAAAAATGACACGTGCACGTTAGTTTATTCGACTTTGATTTCGAAAACCAGCGAATTGAAAGTGATAATGCGGTGGTCACTTCAGATAATGCGTTTGGATTCGTCGTTCGAGTCGCTGTCGATGGGCGGAGCGCGTTCGGGCAGCGTGGCTGACTTGGCGGACGAGCAGCCGCGTCGGCCACATCGCCACTCGTACGCTGCGCCCGCGCACGTCGACCCGGATCTCACCACGCCACCAAAACCCTTCGGCTTAGGTCAGTAGCCGTCTTCTCTTTTCTACATTCACACCTAAATATACCACATGATCACCACACACACACACACACACACACACACACACACACATATTGTCTTTGTTTATAACTTCAAATCAATTTTATATCTTGTTGCAAATGTGTAAAGTTGCAAATGCATTACATCGTTGTCAAACTAAAATCTGATATGTGCAAAAATATTTGTCTTCGCCGCACATAGCATAATTTACTAAGAGGTCGTACTTGCTGCACTTAGCAGTTTTTTTATTCGATAGACAAAGCAGTGCTATTCACTGTGGTCAAAATGTTGAAATCTTAAATAGCACATAGCAGATAGTGGTTTAACAACCACGATATTGATCATTTACTTACAAAAATGTGATAAAAATATTATAAATAATATAAATTTTATTTTGCATCACCTATCAAAATATTGTCATGGTATGGAGCCATGCCATAACAATATTTTGAATAAGATGATTCCTTTAAAGCAATTAGTATCTGTATTGGAAGACTACGCTCTTCTATAACATGATAATGACTCAATATTAACGATAAAGGTTAATAACCTAGGTTCTCAGAATTTGGGAATGGCAACCCGTATTTATAGTAATCAGTCTGTTTTTATTGAATGCATTAAATATAAAAATTAAATTGTTGGGCTTTGTAACTACTTTCCACATTGAACATAGTAAAATTTATGTTACTACGAACATAAAACCGTCACTTAGTCAATATATATTTTTTTTAATAATTCATACTCTAATGTTTTATTTTAATAGAGTAAGTATAAGTTATTTCATTTTCTGTATCTTAACCTTTTTTTTTCTATCGCCAGTCACACTAATATTTATATGCCTTTAAATAATATTTGCCAGTGACATACTTACTGTATGAAAAGCCTTATGCATAATATTTTATTATTATAACGGTTTTAATTGTTTGTCACATATATATTGATTAGATATACAAATTATAAATAGGTTAGTGCACATATAAGTAGAGATAAGCAACTGAATTTGAATTTAGCGTATGTGCCACATAATATATTTATATATACAATGCACGACTGACTTTAGGTTTATAAGTAGATATACAACATTTAGCATAATGATCTGAATCAGCCGTCGAAAGGAACAGCAGGCAAATCATTATTCACACTATTCGTTCTTCAACTCTGTCACTACATTCCCCTCATGCTCTTACTTATCTTATAACATTACATTTTGTTCAATTTGCTTCGTGGCATTGCTATGGCTCAATCGACTCTCTCTCTCTCTCTCTCTCTACCTCTCTATATACTTTTCCATATACTTCTTTCTTACTTTTCTTACAAAATCAGTTCTAAATTATTACGATGCTCAGTCCACAACACGTCTGTTCTTTGAGAATTTTCTAAATTTGGATAAATTTTAACATGTAAAAAATGGCTCGATTCGTAACGTTCAATTCAGAAATATCTCAAGGAATCATATATTTTTTTTAAATATAAATAGATACGGTCACTGAAATTTTTTCCCACCTCTTGAACTAATTGTATTTTCTGTATCTTGATCCTCGGCTACCTTCAGGCTCGTTCCTATCAGGTAAACTGCGAGTATGGTCTTAAATTGGAATGACATCTGTATTACCAAATTGTTAGAAGAATGTTATTTATATATGAACAATAAATATCAATAGATGTGCTCTAACCGTACCGTTATGTCTTTCACAATTGGCTGTGTAACGTTTCAACTGAAAGTATTCAAAAAACCTAATATTCCTAGGCCACGTAAACTTGTCAAAAATAGACCCTAATGCATTGGCTATTAGAGTGTAAATCTAAATGCAAGCTTCGAGCATCGGCCGAGCTTCTGTCGTTGTGTTACTATATGTTTGGTTTGCGGAGTACCTTCATTTGCATGAACCTAAGCATGACCTGTTAATTATTTTATTATTTCCTTCCCCTCTCCTCTTCGTTAATCTATTCGCTGAGAATTACAAAGGCGTACAGCTTACCAAATAGACTGACTTGTTTAGGTGAATAAATCTGCTTACGAAGGCGACGGATGTAAATTATAATACAAATAATAATACTACTGCTGTGGCCGTAACTAATGTTTCAACTTATTGAAGGCAAAGTTGAAAATATACGTTAAAAACTTGAAAAGCAGTCTTGTTTCTGTATGTAGATTGTAATTAATGTAGATATTAGAAAAATGAAAAGTGTATATTGTATTTGTAATTAGGACTGTGATGTGTTAGGTTTGTGCCGTTTATCGTGTGCGAAATAGTGCTGTGCATTTTATTGTCGATAAGAAAAATCATCTTTACAAGACATAGTACATTTCACTTGAAATTAAAGAGCAAAATACTTCATTCTAAAACAAAACAAAAAAAACGATAAAAGCATCAACATATTCCTGGCCATTTATTTGAAAAAAAAAAAAAAAAAAAAAAAAAAAATTAAATAAAAAAATTAAAAACTTCAATTTATTGTAAGAATATTTCATTATCGAGGGCAAACTGTATCCAAAATGAACGAAATGTAAAAAATGAAATTAATGTGTAAGCAATTTCTTATCGACATTAAAAGCAGTTTCTTACTGAAGCACGTCACTCGCTAGATAAACGGAAATGCATGTACTATGTAGATTAAATACGAAAGGCCAAACACGTAAACAAGTATTGTATAGAAAATCTTATTGAGAGCATGTTATAGACCAAAATTTAACTGTGAAGTAATGTAATTAAATATCATTTTATATTCCATTATACAAGTGAGTCTAATGTTGTGAAGGTGAAATTGTTTTTCTACTGTACTTGTACCTGAAAAAATTCTAAAACTTTTGCATAACAAATATGACAGAATCAACAATTCTGTTTTGATATTAAAAAGGAAAATTCACGTACTTTAATGTGTTTATATAAAAAAATCGAAAAACACAGTTCCTCGTTAATAAAAATCACTGCACAAGACTTGTATTATGAAATAACTTTTAAGCACAAGACTTGTATTATGAAATAACTTTTAAACCAAGAAGAAATTGTAGGCATGTGTTAAGAATCGTTCGTATCTTGACAACCTATCTAATATCGATATATTATTATTACGTTTATAAATGCAAAAGTTTCAGAATTTCATGTTAATAACATAAAAGTTGTATTTACAGAATTAATGACATTTTTATTGCAGCTCGCCCAACGTTCCTAAACTTGAATTTGAACCTGAACTCGCTCCGACTTCAAACGCCCAGCAAGTGTACGTGCAGACAAAAATGTCTTAGAATCACTATAGTATTTGCTTGTTACATACAACGTTTAATTTTTTCTTAGTTACGTTTTACACGATTTGTTTTAAACCATCGTACAGTGTGTTCATATTTATTTTGACGTTTAGATCGAGAGTGGTTTTTAGTGCTTAGCTATGAATATCGATTGAATAGAGTGCATGTAGATCATAAAGTAGATCTTTTCTATAAAATGTATATAAATTTCATAATACACTTTACATAGACCAGTTATTTTTTTTTTGTTTGCGTTAAGTATATAAGTATCACAAAAATCGATTGTTCATCATTGGCATGTTATTCATTGGATTTAAGCATGAGATTTATTGGCAATAAGTAATATCAACTCTTCATTATAAGGAATTCCTAAGAAAAGGTATAACTTAAAATAGACAAAAAGTACTGTTATAAATTAATCGAAATTCTAAATTTTGTTTTAAAATTACTTGTGAGAATATAAAATAGTTTACTTAATTTTCTCTTATTTGTATTGTTTCATATAAATTTACATTATTCACGCGTGTTTATTATATCTAGTTTTAAATTCTAACGCCATCAACGCTATCTATCTTTTTGTATCATAATTTCATCAATTACGAGTCACTTTTTATTGTTTGTATTGAGAATAGCATGATTAAACAATGCGCTCATTGACTTCTTTCTAGTTTATTATGTGAAAATATAAGCTTCATAAAATAATGTAAAATTTAGGTCTTAATACATCATGAACGCGCGATTGAATACTCAAATGCATCAAAATGGGATCTTAAAACATATAAAATATGTTTGTGTGGTATGCGAAACAAAATAAAATTCTTGTCTACTTAAATGAATAGAGTAGTAGAATGAAGGTTCTAATATTTTACGTCATGCTAAATTTATTAGCTCCCACTAAACCTTTGCGAAGAAAGCTTAACGAAATAATCTCAAGATGATCCTAATGAGCTCGTAAAGCGTTTGAGTATTCAGCCCCAATTTAATTATTATCCGAAGAAAGGTGAATGACGAATGAACGATTGCGTGTTTCAGCGTCCCCGGCGAGCGGTAAGCTAGGACTGCGCATGACCACGCTACACGAAGAGCCCGGACGAAGGAACGACGACGACTCCCACTCGGAGCCGGAATCCGCTCCCGATCAACTGACTACGCCCAGATCTCACGTAATTAATTTACTAATATTATCTCGCGGTTTTACCCGACGTTTTATTTTAAAAGCAATCTGATTCTCTCTAATTCTTCTCCCTCTCGATAATGATTGGTTTTATTTGGCGCTATATTACTTTATTTGTTCATAAATTAGTTTTTTTCTCGAGGGAAATTAAAAAAATAAAAATAAAAAGGCTCGATACGTTGGTGTTTTCTTTGGACAAATTTGCCGCAAGCAATAAACTTTCTTTGTGATTCATTTCGCCAGGACTATAATATGTGCAGACCTAATTAGATTTTAATGAAAATGCGTTAAATTTTTTCCGATGTAATTCTTCTTTTGGAGAAGAATTGATTGTGTTATTATTGACTTATTGTATACTTTCCAGCGTACTCGAAGCCGGGCGACCCCACGCGGCTTCCTTCCCACATCGAAGACGCTGGACTCTTTGCACGAGCTCGCTTGCGAACGAGTGCCCAATAAGAATTCACCTTCGATATCGTCCAGTGGATATGGTATGTACATAATATTACATATGCCTACGAGTTTATAAATAAATAATCTGTGATCTGTGCTTTTCTAAAGCTCTCATTATTTGCACACTACAAAAAGCCACAAATACTTTTTTAAAATTTACTAAGCATTATTTGGTAGGTTGAGTACTCTTTAGGGAAGAATCGTGATTTAGTAATATTTAGTAAATATTACTATACATTCCTTGTGATTGGATTTCAATGAAACTTTACACACAGACTATGTCCTGAATTGTCTCATTTTTTTTTTATTCAAGTAAGACGTTTTGTAGATATAAAAATAGTTCAGAACCCGCGGACATGAAAAATACATTTAACCTTATTCATATTTGTGTCCACATGACTTGAAACTAATGCAACTTGTTGGTTTCAATCAAGTGTTTGCTTAAGAATATACCAAGTAAATGATCTATATCCGCTTGATTAACCATAGTGTACATAATTGCTGTTTTATCTTCAGGTTCGCAAGCAGTTTCCTCGACAAATTTGACAAATGACGATACGTTGTCAATTAGAAGCATGTCGGTAGACGATACGCCGGACTTCGATAAAACAATGGACTATACGCATTTGAGTCGGACAAAAACATCGATGGCCGGTCTTAGAAACGAAATCACAGAACTCAGAAATGATATTAGCGAGTTGAAAAATGAAATAGTCGAATCAAAGAACGAACTGGAAGATGTGTCGTTCGAGAAAGCAAAAACGCCAGTGCTGACTCCGGGTTCAAGAAATCGTATAAATCCGTTCCTCAGAGATTGCGAGGAGACGGTGAAAGAGGAACAAATGGTTGACCCGTTGGGAGCGATTCCCATTGAAAATTCAGTTATATCTAGTCACAAGAGTTCGGAAAACTCACAAATTAACGGCGAAAGCATTCACGATACTTCAGTTGGTAAGTACATTTCGCTGTATGGTTGTAAACACTTAGTACTTTCGGAAGTCTGTGTGTTTAATGTAATTATTAATGTTTAATTATGAAGTAATTGCTACATTACCAGGCTCTGTACATAATGTTCCTTAGACAACTAATGTTCCTCATAATGTCCCTCATACATAATGTCCCTCAGGGTGACAACGACAACTTTTTAGCATGTTAAAGTCCTATCACTCCAACTTTTTAAATCGACGAATTCTTAAATTAACCCGCCGAGGTAAAACTAGTAGTTATTTTTATACTTAGACATTCATCTAACTTGACAAAATTATTTTGTGCCGATATTTTTAGTGTACGATTTTAGAAGTCTTTTTTATACTTTGACCTTTTTGACATTTCACAACTGACGACCGAAATTGACACCCCTTAGTAAGTTGTCATTTTCGGAAATTGTCTATTTTGGAAAAAACGTTTTAGGAAGTTGTCGTTGTCACCCTGAGAGCGCAGAACATTCTAATACTTTTAAAGTTTCAATCCTTGAGATACCAGTTGTCGAGATTGCATTCATAATTGCCAATTTTATTTGTTAATTCTCTAAGACTTGGTGTAAAGTTTGTGTAAATGTGTATGAATAACCAGGCGAAACGGACGTGGAGTCGGTGAGTTCGGAGCAGTCGAGCAACAGCCACGAGTTGGAGCGCAGCCGAGAGACCTCCTCCCTCGGAGAGAGCGATTCCGCCTCGCCCGCCCCAGACCACCACCTCGTCAGGACGCAACTGCCAGCCGGAAAGGTATTGCGACTGTATTGTATATTGTATAAGACTGTGTTGGTAGTGCACCTGTGAGTGCCCGATTCCTTTATAAATAGCACGGCGCACTCTTTACCTTAAGTTTCTGTAGGCTGATGTATGGAGAATAGAGGTAAGGAGGACTAACTCAATATATGGGTGTTAAACTGAGAAACTAACGGTGTTAACTGTTAGTTAGTGCTGTTAGTGTTTGTTTAGTAGTTGACAGTTAATAGGATGGCGCTTGTGTAGCATTAGGGTTTGATATGAAAGTAAGATACTACGTAATTCATGAAACCATCGCAAATAAAACGCCTCTTATTGGCATGCTACCGACATGTATAGAGTTGGTCCTCCTTACCTCTTTTCTCCACGGGCGTACATATTTACTTAAATTGTGAAGTTGCGCTGCGGAAAATATGTGTGAACAAGCCTTAATATCTTGTAAAATGATAGTGCTTTCCTGTCTGAGTGTTTGGTGTTTTGTTTTGTAGGTGGTGAGACGTCGCGCAACAAACTCATCGCGCGGCGCCAATCGCGCTTCATTCCCCGGAGCGCGTTCGCACGAACATAAGCCCGCGCTACACGACACGCCAGCCTCCTCCACCGAACGGATTGCCGACGGTTAGTCATTATATTGTCTTTCATTTATATGTTTAGCGGTATATAGTAAACAGCATCCAGTACTTACACTTACTTGGTTTGGCATATTGCAGAGGAGTCGAGTGAGAGCGGTCGGTCGTACTGTGTGCCGGAGTGGCTGTCGGTGGGCGAGAGCGTGCAGCTGCGGCTGAGCAGTAACACGGGCGTCGTGGCCTATCTGGGGCCCACGCACTTCGCCCACGGCCTTTGGGTCGGCCTCGAGCTTGACGCGCCTACTGGTAAACTAAATCACTGGCTACAATCTTATTTACATATGTATTTCAATTCTGTGTTAGGATGTGTGTTTATCTATACTAATGGCTAATTGCAGGCAAGAACGACGGGTCGGTGGGAGGAACGCGCTACTTCGAGTGTCGACCGCGACACGGCATCTTCGTGCGACCTGACAAACTGGTTCAAGACCGTCGCGGACGAAGCGCACGCGCCTACAAGGACAGCGAGCTGCGCCGCGCCACCAGCAAGGGTGCGTTTCCCACTCGCGATACTTATTTCCTTGCTTCTTGTACTTAAAGGTGGTAGCTTACTTACTCACGTAGCGCCACCAAGACACCAAGTGGAGTGTCAGCTTCGATATGTAAGAACGGTTAGAAACCGATATTTACATACAATAATCATTTTGTGGAGGGGAGTGATGCACTTTTAATGTAGGCGACCTCTATATAAATTTATAAGTATTATAATTCAATTTAAAAAAAATGTTTTATAGATAACATTTCCCAATAAATTTGTTTAGAGTAATCGAATACGATTATTATGGAACTTTATGATTTTTTTCTCATATAAGAGGTGAAAAGAGGTGATAATGTGTTGTGTATTGTGCAGGTGAGGGACTGCACAAGTTGCACAGATCTAGGAGTCGCGGCGAAAGCATAAACACCGTGGGCACCAAGAGCCGTAACAAGTAGACCCGCACCGGAATACCGAATTTATACAAACGTCCAACTCTCACGGCCGCTTCACATTTCTGTTAACGCAAATGGTGCTTTATGTGTTAGTACTTTTGTTATATTACCACTCGGTAAAGCAATATTTGTTCAAGTTTTGTCCAAGTTTCGTTTTGGGAAACAATGATGTTTCGCGACCGTTGAATCGATTCAACGGTACGCCGAGACGCCGACGTTCCGCGATTCAAGTTATCGTTGATCCGTATCGTGTTTGTTCTGTTTAACGTACAGTCGGTTACACAATGCATTCAAAACTTTTGTTATCACTGTCACCCGCTTCATATGTTTTTGATGAAGTTTTACTTCAGATGACATGACTGTGACCGATTGTACCTTCTTGACTGAGCGGTGACATGACTTTTTTCATTCTTTTCTCACGTCTCCCGAAAAAATATTCAACACTGCAGGCCAGAGTTGAATGCAACAAGTTTACGCTATATTTAAATAAAATATATTTTGCAAAGCAAGAATTGAAATCGTCGTGTTTATGACCGCTCTCGTAAATTTATCATTAGTTTTTATCGATTGACATTTCTTTATATTATAATTTATACTTGTATATATGATAAAATTATGTGATTTATTTCTATTTCATTTCATTGTAAATATGTGAATTTTGCGTGTATTATTGTAATTAAATCAATTGTTTAGAAGTTTTTTAGCTGGTGGTGTTAAGTGATCGATAATAATATACGTTGGGTTATATATTATTATGTACATTTTTTTTTACTGTATAGTTTGTGGTGTATTTAGTAGATGTCGTTTTGAATTCTTTTTTATGGAATTTTATTCTTTGTCCACGGACAACAGTTCGCACAGATTTGTTTTCCGCACTTGGAATATAAATTATGTGCGTTTCATTATTACTCGCAGTAATTGTTACAAATTATAAAAATAACATGTGGGCAATTTTAACAGTACATACTTTTTTTCCTAATTTCCCATAATTTTGTGATTGCTCACGAGCATTTTGTGTCTAGCACACGATATTGCCAGATTACAATTGTGATAATATCTTGCCACGTGATAGAACTTAACGTTGATCACGACTTAACTTTCGCCCCCTAACTTAGTTTAAATTGAACCAGTTCATGTAGAATTTTACGAAATCGTCCAGTCTATCTTCGTCCTTATATAAATTTATTAAAAAAAATTGAAAGACTTGTACTTAGTACACAATAAAAAATCTATCGTGACGTAACACCCCTCATGTTTCACTTCTACGACGAGATCAGTGAACCCTATGTTTTCGTAGCCTATGAAATATTAAATGTAAAATTATTATCGGTCTAAAAATGTTCACTGTTCGCGTTGTAGAAAAAAGATAGGTTAAAAGTGTGCATCCCTATCTCTGCGGGGTTTTTAAAATAAATATTGTCACAACTGAATGTCCTTAATTTATTGTCTCCATCCAATGAACAATAACTGTGTAAATTTTAATGTAGTGATTTTTTTTTAATTTTTTCCAATAATAATGAAAAAAATGTGTGATACATTTTTTTTGGGTCAAATATTTGAACTTATATATATTTTAATAGTAAATTTTAAATTCTGTATGTGTAAATTGAATGAATTAATGATGAATTATGTTGAAATTGATATTGGTAAAATGAATTTTAAAATGATAAATTGAATAAATTATATCGGTAAAATGCAATCACAGAAAAGAATATTGGTTAAAATGAATTACTATGAAAAATAAAACTGATAAATTTAATAAAAAAAATTGATAATTTTGAATTTTAGCGTAGTCGCGTGCGGAACTGTTTGTTGCGTTAGAGAAAGTCCAAGACGAGCCTCCGTCACTGTCAATGGAGTACTTAAATGTAGTTTCTAGCTCACCTAAATGTATATTCCATCCTTTATTAGTAAACAAAATTAATTTTAAGTAAGTACACTTAAAATTAGTACACAAATAGTGTTTAAACGCCTCGTTATTTAACAATATAGTAGTATTTATATTGTCACGTTTCAAAGCTCATGCAAGCCTACCACTGACTGGAGTACTATACCCATTCTACACAAAATCAACATTATTTGTAAAATAACGCCAACATTGCACGTCTTTATGAGATGAAAAAAATTAATATAAGGGAGTAAATATATTCCACTCAATTGAGCTTTTTCTCATTAAAAAAAAAATGTTTAGTTTTATTTTTCTATGGGCAAAACGTGAATTGAGCCTATTAAATGTAATATTACTCTGAAAATGATGCATTAATTATGTAACAGCCGTTTGAACGTTAGCACTCGAGATATAAAGCGCCATTCTCTTAGATTTAATAATTGTTAAGCGTCGACTGACATCATATTTGTCGCACACGTAGGTAACTAAACGGTTTCATTACATATTATATAAAAATACATTACATTGTAATCGATCGCTTTTTAGACTGTCGTATTTAATAAACATTCCATTGTAACTGCATTTTCTAAACATTTATCTTTATAATAGATGTAATAATAATTAAACTTTGAATATAATTATTAACTCGGTGATAAAGCGTAATAAGTTAGGTTTTATTAAATGGAGGCGATTGTTTATTATATATTTTTTTTTTTTTGCATTTTAATTATACAAGAAACGTAATCGCGTAGAGAGTTTTAATCTGGCCCTAACTAGGACTTTTGATAGTCGCGGTGAATCCTAAATGAAATAGTTTAAATATTTTGAAAAAAAAAAAATGTAGAATGTGTGTTTCGAACTCTCGATGTGCTTATGTCCAGTAGTTGTCGGTAGGGCACGGTTGAGTTGAGGATTTTTGGGGGTTTTTGGGTGGTTGTAGAAGAAGAGTGCCTAGTTTGTCGCTACCCACTTGTAGCCACCGTAAAGCAGCGTTTCAGTAGGCCCTTAATATAATTTCTAGACATTAAGCTGACCATGTGCTGTGCTTTTGTTTTAAACAATAGTTTTTAGGTAAATGAAATTATTATTTTTTTTTTAAATTGTATTGTATTTTTACTTTCAATTCATGTGAGTATTTATTGCAGTTTGAGACAAAAAATCAAAATGAGCTTTTACAAAATATTGTAATGATGAAATTAATTATTTTACGCATGAATTTTTTTTAGTAGCCATTTTTATGTTTTTTTTTGTGATAGGCAAAGTATAGGCAGCTACGTCGTAGCTTAGTTGGCTGCGTATTCACTATTGTAAACTATGGCATAATAAAATAAAGAGATTTTAATATTTAAATACAAAAATAGTTCACTTCTAGTGGAAATATTTTTGCCGAGTAGCAAATTCAAGTCAACCATCGCTGTCATTATTAATAAATGTATTATAAAATATTGTATGTTGGTTTTATTCGTTTTTTATACCTAGTAATGATATAGTTAACATAGCATGTTAACGCATTAGACTTTTATGGATTGAATCCAGGCATGCATATTGTTACATATTTTAATAGATATTTTAAATGTTATCCTCATAGAAATTATTATTATTATTTAATTTACATTAATTAGATACATAAAATCATTATTTAGATACATGGAAAGATTAAAAATGGGTTTGTATAATACACTTGACAGATTAAAAAAGCAATTTTTATCTATGTATGCTGATCTCGCGAGAAGTTTAAATTAAAAATTCAAAGGCTAGATAATAAACAATTTCTTGAGATTCCAAACATTGCCTTTATTAAGTTCGGTTTAACAACTCTCGCAGACCTTAACGTACAAAGCTGATTTTTAAATATACAATTTCATAAGTATTAATGTCAAGTCTCGTGTAGTATAACGATAAAAAAATATATATTAGATTTATTAGTGTAGGTATGCATTTGGCAGGGCCAACTTTGCAAATGAACTTTTTAAAGTTGGTTCGAATCTGGTATATAAGTGGGTTGCAGGTACGCAATCATAAATGGACAATCGTAATGGATCATAAATAATCATAAATGGATAAAGCCTGTCTTGGCTGCAGTAACCCCCCAATTAACCTTAGGCTACAGTCGCGAGGAGGGAGTTAAGAAATGTTATTCGACGTACCACGTTACAGGCCGACATTCTTGACTAGCTGAATGCCAAAATTCGGGTGAGTCCACCAGGATGCCCTAACTGAATCCCCCAAGGGATCCTGGTGAACTCCTTGGTTCATCAGAATCCCCTCAGGGGATCGACATATGCCGCAGTTCACTGGGATCCCCTACTTGCTTATCAAGTAAAGATGAGAGAGTAAAGCTGTAACGGCCTCTTTCACCATCCGTCAAGTAGGCTAACCGCCATTTAAAGTCACCTGATGATGGTGCTGATACACATTTGTTGGTACGGTAAAAGTCCCAAACATTAAAAAGAAAAAAAAAAGAAAAAATCGCCTATCGAAGGATGCAGTAAACAGAGTGCATAAATTAATAAAACATAAAATTATTTCTAAAAGTAACTAATCAACACTTTACTTGCAGTAGGTGAAAGAGGCCCTAAGACTCCTAAAGATTGTTTTTGTAATGTAATTAGCGACCCGTTCTCGGCTTCGCCCAAGACGTATCAGAAACTTGATATGGTTTTATTATAATAAATAAATAATATCAGTGTTGGTCTGGCGTGGAGAAGAAAAAAAAATCAACGCACCTGCACCGCACGCGTTGGCGATGGGAAAACTACGGGATTTGGGGCACGATTTGCTCGGCCATTAGCAAAACCTCCTTCTTGGCACCCTCAGTCTTCTATCTGTTTCCAAATTTGAAATTTGTTTCTGGGAAGTGCTTCAAGTCCAATTAAAAAGTTGAGAGGACCGTAGATGAATATTTCAGTCTTCCAGACTATCACTTCCGAGAAGAAATACTATGTTGTTGGAGAAACACTGGAACATGTTTGTTAAAGTCAAGGGAGAATATTTACGTAAAAAATAAAAATATTTTTAAATAAAAATCAGTTTCATTTTCAGGCTGAGAACTTTTCACCTTTCCAATTACCCAAATATTTTCTCAGACGTTATACCTATTTTTCAACGCGGACGAAGTCGCGGGCACCACTTAGTAAATAACAACATAATTTTGAAGCTGAAAAATATATTTATATGTCTTCTTAGTACATAATGTTATATACTAAGGCATTCAAAGAATAGGTTAGGTAAAACATAGCGTGTTTTTAAATTATCAACGTTATTTCTCTTCGTGATCAAAGTATGTAAATCGTATTGAAAATTCAGCAACACAAGTTACCGTCTACTGTATCATAGTAATTTATATTATAAACGAAAAAAGTAGGCAGCTCTACCTCTCTAAATATTGACCTAGCGTCGGTCTGTTCACTGTTTGCTTTTCTTCTAATTTTAACTGGTCCCTGTTTAATAGTTTGTCAATCCCAGCCTTCCTATCTATTCAATGTGTTCCTGCTACTTTTTAGTATGTTTTTGGACCATACCAGTAATTTCAAAAAATTAACGAGAAAAACTGAGAAAAACGTGAGCGTACGAAGTCGAGGGCAATAGCTCGTTTATTATAAAATTAGTTCAAATTGAAAAAAAAAAAAAATATAATGGTGAGTCTACAGTGACTTTCTTGCAATGATCTATGCAATTTTATTGGATCTATGCAATTGTTTCCTTTGACAATCGGAAATGGTTGCACATTTTTTGTTGATTGTGTGTTATAAGGAACACAGTTGAAAATGATAAATTCATACCAAAATCCTAAAATATACTGCGGGTGTGTGTCAACTGTAGATATCTGTTTGTCTCGAGCATCTCTTCATTTTTATATCTCTTAATTTTTTAAGGACCCACATATTGTTATGTGACACATCTCAAATTGAATGCATTCATCGGAGTAACCGCCGGCCACGGGGCATTCGCAGCAGCGAATTTTCGCGCGGAGCGAACGCGACGCGTGGCATTTTTAGTGCATTTCTATACATTTGTTTTAGTCGCCCGCGCGAAAATTCGCTGCAGCCAATGCCCCGAGGCCCGGCGGCAAAACGTAAATGTGATCCGACGTTGCCTGTTTTATTTCATGATAAAGTAAATCGCTTTAAGTTCACAACTTGAAAAGTTGTGAAGCGTTTAGTAGCGACAGTTGACCTCATTCGCGACGTCGCGAGTGTCATCTCTGCGGCGGGCGTGGGGCGGCGCTGTATGCGACTGGCACGCGCCTTCTGTACCACAATACCGTCCGCAAATTCATTTACTTTGAAATATTTAATAATAACTTTTTCCGTTTCTATGTAAACTATCTTCTTACACATAAATCCCATTCCACTAATATGTAAAATTACAAACAGTTGGAGCTATACATCGTCATAAGAGGGCGCTAGTGTGTTTTTGTCCGGTGCATCATAATTGTGGGCCCATCAGAACGTATACGGTGGCATATCCATTTCATAAGCCGGACTTGAAGGTGTGACACCCCCCCTGAAGGGGTGACATTTTTTAACATCTAACTAGCCTAGCTCAGAGCAACAAATTAGCAACAAAATAAGCCGTTGGAATGAGCTCGCTATATATTCCCAATTTTAATATATAGGGGTTGTTCACCCCTCTGAAGAGGTGACATTTTTAAACATCTAACTAGCCTATCTCAGAGCAACAAATTAGCAACAAAATAAGCCGTTGGAATGGTGCTTCGCTTGTCAAGTCCCTTGTATGCTAGCGTAATATTATGTCAGCATACCCGTCGTTTCTCGTAAATTAATGTACAATTTTTTTTTGGTACAAATTAGCAACAAATTCCCATAAATTTTCAAGTCCGGCTTATGAAATGGGAATGCCACCGTAATATACGTCCAATCAGAGCTATTTTTTATCGAATAAAAAATCAGTTGCCGTTGGTCAACTGCTGTCAAGGGGACCGTCGATCGTAATAAAATAAATGTTCTAGAAATCTTTGACTCGTTTGTCTGCTCGTACTCGCAAAGTAACTCCAAGCATTGCCCTCTCCATAGCTCGCTGAGGGACGTTGAGCTTTCTTACGAGGTTCATCGTTAGAGACCACATTTCAGTGTCATTTTCATTACCGGCAACACGCATTCGTCCAAAACATTTGTTTTTAGTGTGTTGAAACTTAATTCCATGATAAAATAACATGAAAAGTGTTTTTTTTCTCACTCTACTTACTGAAAATATATTTTACTATAACGAAGCCGGCTTTTTACAAAGGAGACATCGTTCAATAATGGCCCCACTGGATTTGCGTGACTTGCTGTTTGCCAGCATTTTCGTCTTTTCAAATGCGCATTCCTTCGATAGAGCTCTTAAAGAATACACTATGAAAAATACAAATAAAATCAAATAATGGATCAGGCGGGTCCATCTTCGTCCAATCAGGACCCTCGATTTGATTTCATAGGCTCTTATACGGTAAAATCTTTGAAATTGAAGCCAGAAAAATGGACGAGAGTTCTGGGTTTCGAGGAGCACAGGTCAACGTTAAAAGATTTCGTAGACAAACCCTTGCCCCTCCTGCTCATCGTAGTCTTGACTCATGCTGCGCAGTTACTTCCAGTCATATCATTTCCTTGTTATTTGAAAAACAAAGCCGTTTTCTTCGTCAAGAAGAAGCCAGATGTGGTCCCGAAGGAGAATTGCTCTGAAATGCTAATATTTGGTAAGTAATCTCTAATACCTGAACTGTTATTTTTCTAGCAGTGGCTAAATCAAACAGCTCTTAAGGTTTAAGGTAAGTTAGGTCTTAAGGTTCTTAAGTTTAACAATTAAATGCAAATGTTGAAAAAGACACCAACTTCTCATTGTTGAAGGACTTTATTTCTATTCCAAATTAGACCTCTATGCTCAGAGTTGCAGTTCAACTTTTGTTCCCAGCTTCATCTTAATGAAAAGTTCGATAATAGATAATATTCATCCTAAAGGCTCAATGAGAATATTGTTTCTTTCTGAATTCTAGATAATGTGAAAGAATTTGTGACATTGTCAAGTAGTTTCGGATATTACGAAGAGATTAGAGACAGCACATTGTGTTCCGCATTCATACCAACTGGGCAGCTTGGTTGACGGCATTTAATACAGGAAACCACCGGAAAATGCTAGTCAGGAATACTATAACTTCTCTTATTTGTTCCATCTCTTATCGTTAGGTAATAGATTAACGTTAACACTATAGTTTTCTATGGATTTGCTTGTATTATGGACCACTTTAGATACGACCTTCCATCAATTGTATCAACAGCTTGCCTTACGAAATTTTTATGAAAAACTAGCTTCTGCCCGCGACTTCGCCCATTAAACTTTGTAAATTATATACTAAAACCTTCCTCGAGAACCACTCTATCCATTGGTGAAAACAGCATGAAAATTGGTGCAGTAGTTTTTGAGTTTATCGCGAACAGACAGGCAGACAGACGCAGCGGAGGACTTTGTTTTATAATATGTAGTGAAGAGGGTCTAATATCAAAATTAAGGTAAAAAAATAACGAACAGATACACAGAGTTCGTATAGCAATTTCGGTACATATAATGTTATCCATTATTTTATAGTGACGAACATGGAAATAGATGAAATGCTGTAGGGGCGACGTCAATTACGCAATAAATTATAATAAATTATAATAAATAGGAATAAAATAGCAATTTGGAAATGATTGGATGAGGTGTACCCGTTTAATTTTGAAAAAATAAAAATCCTTGTTTTAGGTGACCTAGCACCAAGATTGATAGATGAACTGGCATCACTGGTTGACGAAGTCTTCGTTCCACTTCTATCCAACCCTCTAAATCATGAAGGCTGGCCTCTTGTTGTCTCACAAGATATTCTAAAACAAATTCATAGCCTTAAAAGCACTGTATATGAGGTGAATTCATCTTTTAAATATTTATATTTCATTGTTATTCAGCAGATATTGTTAATTTTGCAGAATTACTAATTTTATTAATCTCATGTTAGGTGAAAGGCAAAGTAAATGGCCAAACAGTTCTTCCTATGCCAGTCGGAGTGGAGCTAGTACACGAAGCTGAAAAAGGTATTTTAAGAGGAGAGGAAGTGGATCTCTACTTGAAGAGTGCAATTGAAGGAGTAGTCATCAAGTGGGCCCAACAAATTAACGATGTCATGATGGATGATTCGGGACAGGCTTTCGAAAATGGGCAGAATCCATTACCAACAGTCGGTTAGAATTGAAAATATTTAAAGCATTTTAAGTTACTTTAAGGTATGTGTGCATTTTATAATATGAATCCGTATTTTCTTTTAGAACTGGCATTTTGGAAATCACGACTTAGTAATCTTAATTATATCTATGACCAACTTCGCAGCGATCGCGTTAGATGTATGGCGAGTATATTGGAAAAAACTACATCCGCTTATTACCCGTGCTTCAGTCGCTTATTCAAAAATATTGTTTCAGGTTAGTATGTTATCATTAAAAAAATATATTTGGTTGTATGTACATGTTCATATATGTCGTATTAACATAAAATACAAGCTGCTACACACGAATTTGCCCGCGTAACCTTATAACATATAGTCATGTATGATTTTCATGTACAAAGATTCAACAAGATTCAATAATTATTTAATTCACAAAGAAAAAGTTATATAGGGCGTCCCAAAACTATGCGACACGAAGGGAAAGTACCTTAAATATCGTAGATGTTGAAAAATATCGTATGTTGAAAGAAGACTGTTATTTTTAAAAGTTAGTAATCATTGTTAGTAATACTGCATTTAAAGATTGTCTAACAATTACGTCGTCGACGGCAATAAATAAATAGGTATTCTTGAAATTTGAATCAAACATTTTACGTTATTCCTTTCTTTTAAGATACTCATTAAGAAGAATTATTATTTATTATCCATTCTTTTGATTGGCATCATAAAAATACGGTTTTTTTTCCACTTTTAAGTCGGTTCGATTCCCAGACGAAGCAAGTAATACATTCAGACTTCACAAAGAAGACTTCAGGTCTTCTTTCAGCAAAATATCTTATCTACGATATTTAAGGTATTTTCCCTTCATGTCGATGGTCTTGGGATTGGGACACCTGGTATGTGAGATGTCTCATACTTCAACTAGATTAGTGTTTGGACTTATTTAATTTTTCTCGTCGTTGCCATTTTAGCGTTGGCTGAAGCACAAGAAATTGACTTATATCTTCAGACATTGGTGAAACATTTTCAAGCACTAGAAGAGGCCGATTTCACCGAATGTCAACCTTTATTTCGTCCCCTATTTCACGTCATTTGTATGATATGGAGGGACTCTAAGTATTATTGCAGTTCATCAAAACTTATGGTCTTGTTGAAACAAATAAGCAATTTGCTTATTTATCAGGTAAAATTATGAGAATGAAAATCTTTTAATACCTACTTTATTTTTAACTTTTTTAAGTTTATACTGTATTTTATACTGTACTGAAGTTATAACTATACTGAATTTTTTTTTCTAGGCAAAAAAATGTTTAGATCCAAGTACCCTGTTCCACAGTGATATCGACGAAGCCACTCAACGTATTCAACTTACTATAGATATTTTGAAAAAATTTAGAAACACATTCAATTACTTCAAGGACAATTTGAAAAACTATTTCGTTGATCGAACTTTGATCCCTTGGACGTTTCACCCAAATGTAGTATTTGAAAGAATGTACAAGTTTCTAGACCGATTGAACACTATACAGTGGTTTTTCAAAACGGTCTTGGAGTTTCAAAAGTTGGAGAAAATTGAGATTGGGGGCATGAAAGGTCGAGTGTTGAGTGGACAAATTCGGGAAGTTTCAAACGAATTCGAAAACTACTTTCACGCTTTCGCGTCCAAATCTTACGATGTTTTGGATCCCGACGATGGTAGATTTGATGAGGATTTCCAAGAATTTCAGGACAATATAGTTGATTTGGATTTACAACTCTCAACTGTCCTAGTAGAATCTTTTGATAACTGTTCTACCTTGGATGCAATTTTTAAGGTATTAAAAATAAATAATTCGATATTGGTCTAACATATATAAATAAATATAATATGATTGTGTAACATTCTATACTGCAGCTGATAGATATTGTCGGTTCTGTGTTGGATCGCCCTCTGATCAAGAATGAATTCACTGCGAAATACGTTGAAATTATTATAATGCTTGAAAAGGAACTGGTCACTTGTGAGGTATGTATGTTAAACCAAAACTATAAATTGAACTATGGTATTATTTGCCCAGTTACATTAGTTCATAATTATTTCGCTGTATGACGCCTTTTCAATATGAAATAATAAGTTTTTTCTCGGGGATTCTTAGGTGTTAAAGCATTTATTTAATCTTTATTGTTCATTATACCTACTTAGCGTTAAATTTTATACATTTTTTAGATAACCCTTTTCTTAACTTTTTTGGGTAAAAGGTTTCCTATATCTTTTTCTGTATGAAAAATTCCCCAATGATCGGTTAAGTAAAACTTACTTTCGCATGTATGGTGGGATTATTGATAAAAAAATTTTTCAGGAAATATTCACGGAGCAATCACATCGGTTGCGCAAGTATGGCCACATGGAAACAGACGCTTTCCTTCCTCCAATCGCCGGAGGACTACTGTTCATGACGACGCTGGCTACAAGGATAACTAAGCCTATAGCCAGCTTTCGCAATTTGCCGCACCCGTAAGTCAGCTGGGTGGGGCAAATTGCGAAAGCTTTGTATCGGCTTATACTCAACTAGTTTCATGTCTAACATTTTTTCAAAGTTGTAAGAAATTCTTAAATTTTACCGTCACTGCCTAATCAAAAGTAGGACCTCTAACCACATTTTGAACATATATTAGAAGTAGATAGTTACACTGCTTTCATTTTTAATAACAAAACTGAGTGTAGTGTCTTCATCAAAGATTTTACTATATAGTAGATAGCATATCTATTCCTTTTTCCAACATAACTTTCCTTATAACTAGGATAAAGGGTTCGGAGGAGGCGACGAAGCTTTTCAAAAGGTATGAACAATTAATTGAAAATATAAATGAATTTAAAAAGAAATACTTTAACGATTGGTCTGCGAATATACCCAAGATCATTGAGGATAAAATAAATAATATGATTGTGGGACGACAAGGATCAGATTTGACTTTAAATTTCAGTCCAATGGTGAGTATAAATTGATACGATGACGTTATACAAAAGTACCTAACATCTGATGACGAAATAATTTTGAATAACATTTTTTAGCTTTTAGACATTTTAAAGGAAGTACACCATTTGAAACGTGTACCTGAAGTAGAGAATCTGTTGCCTGCAGAAAGTATTGAATTGTTCGAAAAACAAGAAACTTTCAGACAGTACAGGATAAATCTCGGTATCACAATAGATTGGTATAACCAAATAAGGAGAAATAGTCAAAAGGTTGAGTATGATTTAGTCGAGGAGGAAATAAAGGCAATTGATCAAAGAATTGAAATGGCACAGAACGAATTAAATTGGAATTCACAAGGTAATATATATTGTTTAAATTAAATTTGACTTTCTATTTTATTTTAGTAATTGTTTAGTGTGTATTTAACTAATGCAACAACCTTACTCATTGTTATTATCTTCTTTAGATCTGTGGAATTATTTACAAGAGTTACATGTCTTAGTGGGTAATTTATACGAACGTATGTCGAAGATTCAAGACAATTTGAAAGAAATGAAATGTTCTATGAGTGCTTGGGCAACACAGCCATTATTCGAGAGAAAAGATGGAAAAAAAGTAACTAATCTACTAAAATTGTGAAATACAAATATTAAGAATCATTATTAATATTTTTTGTATTATTGTACATAATTATTTTAGGATACATTACTGGGCTTAGAAGATCGCCAAGAACGAATTAATAAACGTTATAACGACATCCGGTCAACTGCCGATCGCATTAGAATATTATTGAAAGAAAATATGGAGTTGTTCAATATGCAAGACAATCAAGATACAGAGATCTGGCTTAATTATGTTGCATTCATTGACAATCTCTTTGAAGAATCGCTGTTCAAAACTATTGCCTGCAGGTGTGAATTATTTATTTCATATGAAATACGGATTAAAATGTTATCAATTCTTCATTGCTTTGAGTTAATAGATTCCTCTAACATAATAGTTATTGAAATGTATATCTATTTTAATTTTATTTCAGCATGGGCTACATATCTGAACACATGGATCCCAAAAATAAGCTTAACCCTCTCTTCCAAGCTCAGCTAGAATTGCTAGAGCCTGATATGGTATTTAACCCTAGTCTGGAGCCTAATAATAAAAAAAGTTTCACAGGTCTAATAAATAATCTCATTGATGATATTTTAAAAATGTCTACATTAGTGGAAAGGATAAATATTAAGAAAGAAGAATCATATGAAGATGAAATAGTAACTAATGATGATATAATAGAGATGAAAGATGACATCTTAAATGGAATTGAAAAGGTAATAAATAAATAAATATTTTTACAATTAATATTTCTGAGAAATTAAGCATAATATATTTAATCCCATATTATGCAATTGTAGGTAATAGAAGACGCAAACGAGTTTTGCAAAACGTTCGAAAATTATTCATACCTTTGGTTAGAAGAGCGCGACGCTATTATGGAAATGTTTCTTACATATGGCAGAATATTAGCCACAGAAGAAATAGATAAAATTGGTGGTGACGATAAAGATAATCCCGGTCCTGTTGCATGTCCACCAAAAATGGAAGCATTTCGAGAGCAAATTGACTATTATGAAAATCTATTCATGGACATTGAAGACATGGAATCGTATAAAGTCTTCAATTGTTGGTTTCAGGTACCTATTTTTACTAACATGTACGTTTATTTTATAAAATTAATTATTAAAAATTTTATGTATTCGCAATTTTTATTACAGGTGGATTTAAGACCTTTCAGACAAGCTTTACTGAATACAGTGAGAAAATGGGGAAATATGTATAAAGAGCATTTAGTTAATAATGTCACGTCTAGTCTTAGTGATTTAGCGAATTTCATACGTGAAGCAGATGAAGGTAAAATAGTATTTTATAGTACTAGTTACAAATAAATAAGCGCGTGATAAACAAGTTAAGCCACTATGGATTTTATGATTCTAGGGTTAATGCAACCTGTACCAGAAGGTGATTACGATGCTCTTGTCACTGTTATGGGGTACCTAATGAATGTTAAAGATCGTGCATTGACTACAGATGATATGTTCCAACCTCTGACTGAGACAATTGAGCTTCTGAAGTTTTACGACATGGATATTCCAGAGGAAGTCAATGTATTATTACAGGTACAGATCACTAAAAGATTCTAATTTTATTAGTAACGTAATTCGTCTAGATATTATAGATTCTAAATTTTAGTTAAATGTTAAAAATTAATATTTTCTTTTTAATTACAGGAGTTACCAGAACAGTGGCAAGGTACAAAAAAGTTAGCTTTAACTGTAAAACAGCAAGTAGCACCACTACAGGCGGCTGAAGTGGCGTGTATAAGAAAAAAGATACAAAACTTCGATATTCACATTAACCATTATAGAGAAGTTTTTAAAAGATACGATGTTGGTATTAATATAAAATTTATTAGTAATTTCTAATATTAACGAAAACAATTCTAATACATTTATTTATTGCAGTTCTTCAAATATGATTGTGACGACCCATATCTAGTTATGTCGAGGGTCGACTATGAATTATTACATTTGGAAGACGAAATGAAAAATATACAAGAATCCGGTTCTTTGTTTGAAGTAAACGTGCCGGAATTTAAATTATTAAAGCAGTGCAGAAAAGAACTAAGAATGCTTAAGGTATGTAACCTAATATGGAGACGTTTGAAATGTTGAACTTTTTCCATAACTTTTGGTGTGAATTTTTTCAGCAATTGTGGGATTACGTTTACATTGTGAGAACTAGTATAGAAGATTGGAAAACCACGCCGTGGCGGAAAATAGACGTTGAAAATATGGATATTGAATGTAAGAAGTTTGCGAAAGAAATAAGATTGTTGGACAAGGAGATGAGAAGGCAAGTAACACTAATGCTGTGGATTCAAATATATTTTGGAGGAATCAACTTCTGTTTTTAATTAAATAAATATATATATTATGTCCATTATAGTTGGGACACATACGTAAATTTGGAAGCTACAGTTAAAAACATGCTTACGTCTCTGCGAGCTGTTGGAGAATTGCAGAATCCAGCTATTAGGGAAAGACATTGGAATCAACTCATGAAAAGTACTAAGGTGATATATGATTTAGTAATAAATTTATTTGCCTTTATTATATATTGATGTTTCATAAAATAATTCAATCTATTGTAAATAATATTCAGTGTAAATATTTACCATTGGTCGATTTCGTGGATCGCACTCCGAGGTTTGAATGATTTTACTGATCTTGAACATTAATTAGTAGACATCTTGCATGTTCTGTTACGGTAGCATGCGTGTTCGCTTCTACATTAATGATATTGTAATAAATGGTTCAATGTGGCTGAGAAATGTGTTTTTTTTTGTTATGATGTGAATGTGTGTGTTGTAAATATGAATGAAATTTTCCTGCGAATGTAAATATGTTTATGATTCACAGAGCTTAGCAGCATTGCCACCTGAACTCACTGTAAGTACTACAATGCCATGAAGAATGTTTAGCTCAAGGGTTTTTTTTATTAAATATTTTACCAAACTTGTAGTTATATTTCTTAAATTTTTTTTTTAAAGTAGTTAGGTGTTTACTCATGTACGAACCTAATGTATAATGTTGTTTGCACATATTATTCAATCGTATTATATAAATATAAATAAAGAGTATTTGTTAGTAAACTTAATTAAATTATTTATCCCATTTATCATTTACGAATGTTACTTTTTAATTATATGTCCGCCATATAGGTGCGAATAGTAATGGACGAAAGTACTACACTAGCGGACTTGTTGGCTCTAAATTTACATGAATGTGAAGAGGAGGTAAAGAATATAGTAGATAAAGCAGTGAAAGAGATGTCCATGGAGAAGATATTGAAAGATCTCAACACTACATGGAGCGGCATGGAGTTCGAACAAGAAGTACATCCTAGAACTGGTTGCGTATTATTAAGGGCAAGTGAAGAACTAATTGAAACATTAGAAGAGAATCAGGTGAATACAGCATGTGGTATTAATGCAATACATTTTAAGGTATTCCACAGATTCTAAGAAAATATATATATTTTAGGTACAACTACAAAACTTAATAACTTCAAAATTTATTGCGCATTTTTTGGAAGAAGTATCAAATTGGCAACAAAAACTGTCAATAGCCGATCAGGTCATAACAGTTTGGTTCGAAGTACAAAGGACTTGGACTCATTTAGAAAGTATATTTATGAGCTCTGAAGATATTAGGAAACAATTACCTGATGATTCCGCAAGGTTTGATAAAATTGATGCTGAATTCAAAGTGAGTATTTATATTTAATATGCATACTTAGAAAGCAAACATAATTTGTGAGCGCCCGAGAAAATATATGAGTAATAAGTATAAGGGCAACGGTGGCACCGAATATTTTATATTTTTAGACGATGCCTCGGGAACCTAATATTTTTCCAGGATAAAAAGTACCTGTATATTTTATCTAGGTAATAATTAATACCTATATGTTTTGAAAATTTCATACAAATCCATTCAGCCGTTTTTGCGCGATTTAGTAACAAACATCGAAACATAAAACCTTTCAAATTTTATAATGAGCAATAAACATGTTCATAAAATGCATTTCTGTTTTTAGGTTTTGTCTAAGGATATGTCTAAAACGCCGAATGTAGTTAAAGGTACCAATAAAGAAGGCTTAGTTGAAACTCTTGACGGTCTACAAAAGGATTTAATAATTTGTGAAAAAGCCTTAGCTGAATATTTGGAAACCAAACGATTAGCATTTCCTAGATTTTACTTTGTTTCATCTGCTGATTTATTGGATATACTATCTAATGGAAACCAGGCGGAATTGGTTATAAGGTATCCTACTTTGTGGATATGGTTATACAGAATGTATTACAAATAGTTTACATTGCTTCTAAATTGTTTTCAGGCATTTAACGAAATTATTTGATTCAATGGCTAAGTTGAAATTCATAGAAAGCGAAAAGAAAGAGGAGAAAATATCTTCGGGAATGATTGCTAAAGATGGTGAATTTGTTCCTTTTCATGGAACTTGTGATTGCACTGGCGCAGTAAGTATTTTGTTATTTATATTGTCTTCTACAGGACCGTCAATTAAAATGTTTTATTTACGATAAGAATATTTTACAATTAATTTTCAGGTTGAAATTTGGCTAAATCGTCTACAAAATATTATGAGATCAACAATTCGACATTATTTCGGCGAAGCTATCGTGTCATATGAGGAAAAACCTCGAGAACAATGGCTTTTCGATTTCATGGCGCAAGTTTCATTATGTGGCTCTCAGATATGGTGGACTACTGAAGTAAACATGGCATTTTCTAGATTAGAGGAAGGCTATGACAATGCACTTAAAGATTATTACAAGAAACAAGTAGCCCAACTAAGTACTTTAATTACTTTGCTGATTGGAGAGCTCAGTAAACAGGATCGACAAAAGATCATGACAATTTGTACGATTGATGTCCATTCAAGAGATGTTGTCAGTAAAATGATTCAGGGGAAAGTAGAGGCTGGTTCAGCGTTTCAATGGCAATCTCAACTTAGACACAGGTTTTAAATTATTTTATTCCAGTTCATAAGTACATAATCATAATACAGTAAATACTATAAACAGCTAACTAGGTACTTACCTAGTTAGCTGTTTATAGTATTTGGAATAATTAATAATTACTGGAGGTAAGTGAAATGGAAATGTTAGCCTAAATTGTAACAAGGTATACTGCGTTCCACAGTCATAAATTGGGAAGCCCACACATTTAATTTTTATGTACATACATATCACATTAATTTCTAATTTCCGGCTTACGATCTGCTGTTGTTTTAATTATTTCATATTTTACTGAAACTCAAGTCAACCTTTATACGAAAGTAGAAAGATAAATGTGGTTTTTATAGGTGGGATGAAAAAGAAATAGATTGTTTCGCCAATATCTGCGACGCTCAGTTCCGATACAGTTATGAATATTTGGGTAATACCCCCAGACTGGTTATTACTCCTTTGACTGATAGATGCTATATCACTTTAACTCAGGTAAGAAAAGGCTTTATGATAAAAAAAAAATTTCTTTTTTTATAAAAAGGTATAAGTGAAAGCGACAATGTTTTAATTTTTAGTCTTTACATTTAATAATGGGTGGAGGTCCTGCAGGGCCTGCTGGTACTGGGAAAACCGAAACTACCAAAGACTTGGGAAGAGCTCTGGGAATTATGGTGTATGTCTTTAATTGTTCAGAACAAATGGATTACCAGGTGGGTTCATAAAACATTCTTTCTGTTTTGAATGATTAGTATCGATTAAAAATGAAATAATACGGTATTAGCTGTTTACTGAAAAACAACTAATACAGCACTTTAGTGTTGGTATTTACTCGTATTGACATTAATTTCATCTTTAATATATTATATATTTTTTGTAAACTTTTTATTACTATAAAATTTCAATGTTTTCTGATTTTTAGTCATGTGGTAATATTTACAAAGGCCTAGCACAGACGGGAGCATGGGGGTGTTTTGATGAATTTAATAGGATTTCTGTTGAAGTATTATCAGTTGTAGCGGTACAAGTTAAATCAGTGCAGGACGCTATAAGGTAACTTTGCATGCATAATCAAACGCATATTGCTTAACCAACATTATACTTTGTATTTATAATTATATTTTGATCAAATTGCAGAGATAAGAAAGATAAATTCAATTTTATGGGAGAAATTATAGCTCTTACACCATCAGTTGGTATTTTTATTACGATGAATCCGGGTTACGCAGGAAGAACAGAACTTCCTGAAAATTTAAAAGCCCTTTTTAGACCCTGTGCTATGGTTGTGCCTGATTTTGAACTTATATGTGAAATTATGTTAGTCGCAGAGGGGTTTCAGGAAGCTAAAATTTTGGCTAGAAAGTTTATAACTTTGTACACTTTATGCAAGGAATTATTATCAAAACAAGATCATTATGATTGGGGGTTGAGAGCCATAAAATCTGTACTTGTAGTTGCTGGGTCCCTAAAAGTAAGTATATTGGATTAAATAATTTGCTCAATAATTGACAAGCAATTTGATTATTAAGTAATTTCTTTAAAAATAATAACTAATGTGATGTCCTATAGAGAGGTGATCCTGGTAGACCAGAAGAAGAGGTGCTAATGAGAGCCTTACGTGATTTTAATATACCTAAGGTAGTAACAGATGACATGCCGGTTTTTATGGGTCTTATTGGCGATTTATTTCCCGCCCTTGAAGTTCCAAGAAAACGAGACTTAGAATTCGAAAGAATGGTTAAACAAGCGGCTATGGATCTTCTCCTTCAACCAGAAGATAATTTTATACTTAAAGTTGTCCAGTTAGAGGAATTACTTGAAGTACGCCATTCTGTTTTCATTGTTGGAAATGCTGGTACAGGAAAGACACAAGTTTGGAAATCGCTTTTTAAGACTTACCAAAACTTAAAAAAGAAACCAATTTACACTGATTTGAACCCAAAAGCAGTCACTAACGATGAGCTATTTGGAATTATTAACCCAGCTACAAGAGAATGGAAAGATGGACTTTTCTCTGTAATTATGAGAGACCAGGCTAACATTGTAGGAGAAAATCCTAAATGGATAGTGCTGGATGGTGATATAGATCCAATGTGGATAGAGTCCTTAAATACTGTAATGGATGACAACAAAATTTTGACTTTAGCTAGCAATGAAAGAATAGCTTTAACTCCAACAATGAGACTTATGTTTGAGATTTCTAATCTTCGTACTGCGACCCCGGCTACGGTATCAAGAGCTGGTATATTGTATATTAATCCCCAAGATTTAGGATGGAATCCGTAAGTATATAGTATTTATGTGGGTTTATATAACTCGCCTGATATGCAGTAAGCCTGATAACTTGCGTTCTGTTTATGACATTTTACAAGTGCTAAAAATAAAACCAAAATTAAAACAATAAAATTACACTTACCCAATACAAAAGCATTACGCATAGATAATGCTTTCGTTTTGGGCATTTTATGTCATTTTAGTAATGATTTGTGTATAGACTAAAATTACGAGATACAATTTTATTGTCACCTAAGACAACTAATGAAATATGACTTAAAGTGGAATTTAGAACATGAATAGTAATACAAATTTAATTTTCAGTTACGTCACCAGTTGGGTTGAAACAAGGAAGATACCTGCAGAAAAATCGAACCTAGTGATGTTATTTGACAAATATATTCCACCGTGTTTAGAAACTGTCAGAAACCGATTCAAGAAGATAACTCCTATAGCGGAGATGGCTCATGTACAAATGCTTTGTTACCTTTTAAACTGTTTACTGATACCCGAACATACGCCTGCGGACTGTCCTAAAGAGTGGCATGATATTTATTTTGTATTCGCTTGCGTTTGGGCTTTTGGTTCCGCTATGTTCCAAGATACAAGCATTGATTATAGAGTTGGTAAGTTGTAACTGCCTATTAAATTGTACATCAAAATATGATATAAAATTAACAAATAAAAGTGATCATATACGTTACAGAATTCACGAAATGGTGGGTAAATGAATTTAAAACTGTCAAATTTCCTACCGGTGGAACAGTCTTTGATTATTATATTGATCTAGAAACAAAACAGTTTACACCATGGACAGAAAAAGTGCCTAAATTCGAGTTGGATCCTGATATTCCATTGCAGGTAGACTATTTATTATTCACTAGGCTTGCCGGAATCGATCGCGTGTAATTCGGGAAGATATTTTTCTTAATATATGCATATAATAAATAGATTACAAATATCCTATTCATATTTCGTATCATGTTTTAGGCTGTATTAGTACCCACTGCTGAAACTGTGCGAATAAGATATTTCTTGGATTTACTAATGAAGAACAAGCACCCAGTAATGTTAGTAGGAGGAGCTGGTTGCGGCAAAACAGTATTAGTCAACGAAAAGTTGCAAAGGTAAATTATTTGAAACTTTTCTTTAATGTAAAATTATTACTTACTATAATATTTTTAACAGCACATAACCGTTCATGTTACAGTTTATCGGAAAACTATGCTGTGCAATCAGTACCATTTAATTTTTACACAACATCAGAAATGCTTCAAAAAGTGCTGGAAAAACCACTGGAAAAGAAGGCTGGACGAAACTATGGACCGCCAGGAAACAAAACACTAATCTACTTTATTGATGACATGAATATGCCTGAAGTGGACACGTATGGTACTGTACAACCACACACAATTATACGCCAACATATGGACTACAATCATTGGTACGATCGAACAAAATTGACTTTGAAAGATATTCACAATACGCAGTATGTTTCTTGTATGAACCCTACATCTGGAAGCTTCACTATAAATCCGAGGTTGCAAAGACACTTTTGTGTATTTGCTATAAGTTTTCCAAATGTCGAAGCATTGAATAACATTTATCATTCAATATTAAGTCAACATTTAATAAATCCAGAATTGAGAATTAACCCTCAAATAGCCAAGTTGTCAGGTAATTGTATATTTACAAGATTGTTATTTGTGAGCTACATTATTCACATAAATATATTATATAAATTAACAATAATTTTAATAACTTTTCAGCGAACGTCGTATCAGCATCAATAACATTACATAACAAGATATCTCAAGTATTTCTTCCAACTGCAATAAAATTCCATTATATTTTTAACTTGAGAGATTTATCTAACATGTTTCAGGTATTTACTGTTGCTCATTTGCTCCAATATTCTTAAAAACGTTATTTTGTTTCGAGATCATATCTAAAAGACTGTCTTTTAACAGGGACTATTATTTAGCACAAACGAGTGTCTAGAAAACCCTTCGGATATCATAAGACTTTGGTTGCATGAAACTCATCGTGTCTATGGAGATAAACTAACTGAAGAAAAGGATATTGATGCTTTTCTCAAAATGCAAGTCGACATTTGTAAGAAGAACTTTGAGGTATAGAACAGATAATATGTTTATTGTTATTGTTATGTAAAGACGCGATCCACTTGATGGTTACTGCAATGGTTACCACATGCACTGCAAATGCGCTGCTGACCATAGTATGATTAAGGATAAGTGATTAGGAAGGCATAGAAAATAGGGCTCTCGCATTCATAATTCACACACTGAAACACAACAGCATACTTGCCTGAAGTCCTCTGTAAGAGGGTGATTATTATCCTCGGACGGGCTGCCCAAATAACTGCAAAACGCAGTGTCTCCTACCACTAATATGAAGACCCAGACTAGAGTTCACTATGAAAAATTCACCTCCAAACTTCTCTGAGACAAAGCTTTAAAGCAAGCATATTTATCACTCCACCAAGGAATCTTTATTTTTATGTCAGTATAAATATATCATGTGTTCATAATATAACTTCATAGGACATTGATGAAGGCGTTGTGTTTGAGAGACCAAACATTTATTGCCACTTTGCTGGTGGCATTGGCGAACCTAAGTATATGGCTATATCTACATGGGAACAATTAAATAAACTTCTCACAGAGGCTATGGCGAGTTACAACGATTTGATAGCTGCTATGAATTTAGTGCTCTTTGAAGATGCTATGATGCATATTTGTCGGTAAGAGTTAGTCTTTCAATTAGCTGTATACATATATAATGTATGTACTATTACAAAGATTCAAATTTTACAGGATAAATAGAATTTTAGAAAGTCCAAGGGGCAGTGCACTATTGGTGGGTGTGGGCGGTTCAGGAAAACAGTCCTTGTCCAGGCTGGCTGCATTCATATCAAGTTTGGAAGTTTTGCAAATACAATTAAAAAAAGGGTACGGTGTCACGGACCTAAAGGTAAGACCTTAGGAATGACAAAATATGAGAATAAACACAGAAAATGCCATATAAAAATAGTTATACATTTAAAAAATGTGAACTTTGCAGAATGAACTATCAGGGTTGTACATTAAGACTGGCCTGAAAAATGTTGGCATTATGTTCTTAATGACTGATGCTCAAGTAGCTAATGAACAGTTTTTGGTTCTAATTAACGATTTACTAGCATCCGGTGAAGTAGCAGACTTGTTTCCTGACGATGAGATTGAGAATATTATTGGGGGAGTCAGAAACGAGGTAGGTTTACGTAGGTGCTTTATTTATCCGTTCATATGACGATTTTTTTTAATTAATTAATTCTCAGACAGACTGATTTCTCAGGTGGTTACTGTTGTCTATAACACAAGCAACGCAACAAGTAGTAGGATAAAAGATATAGGATTGGAAAGTGCGCTGCCGACTATAGAAGGATTAAGGATAAGGGTTAAGAAAGGGATCTTAACCCTTTCTTACTCACAACAGCAGATGCTGTTATTTTACTGTGGTCTTCTGTAAGGTGGTGGTTACTTACGGCAGATGGCCTGCCACTAATTATGAAATGATTTTAATCTTCAGGTCAAAGGAGCTGGACTACCAGATACAAGAGAAATCTGTTGGAAATTTTTCATAGACAGAGTACGGAAACAGTTGAAAGTAGTTTTATGTTTCTCTCCTGTTGGTTCCACACTGCGAGTCAGATCGAGAAAATTTCCCGCTTTGATTAACTGTACTTCAATTAATTGGTTTCACGAATGGCCACAAGAAGCTTTAGTTTCTGTGTCACTGAGATTTTTGGAAGGACTAAGTGTTTTGCCGGTGAGTTCACATCGAAGAATATTTGATACCATTCAACCATATGTACCTCAATTGCGGCATGATAACTGAAATATTTTTTTAAAATATAATTAATTTAAGCTTTTTTTGCTTGTTTTTGTATTAGATAATTTTTTTCTAGATTGGACTTCGAGATTCGGTATCAAGATTTATGGCATACGTTCACACATCCGTAAATACTATATCAAAAGCCTATTTAGCTAATGAAAGGAGATATAATTATACAACGCCTAAGAGTTATTTGGAACAAATTAGTCTGTACTCTAAATTAGTTAATCAAAAAACTGATGAATTACGCGCCAAGATTGTAAGGTTGGTACTTTTAGATGGGTAAATTATTTAATATGGGTGTGTTTTTTTTAATGTAAAGGTCGTTAGATAGTATCATCGTCGACTTGATGATAGGCACATATTTGAATTGCAAGCGATTACTTTTGTGTTCTATCAAAAGAACTATATTTCATTATCTATATCACGAACTGTGTTCAATAAAGTAATTTTTTTAGCCGAAATATATCTATTAATTTTAACATTATACTTATAAACCTACAGGTTAGAGAATGGTCTGGAAAAGCTACGAAGCACAGCATGTCAAGTTGACGAATTAAAAGCTAAATTGGCTATTCAAGAAATAGAACTTCAACAAAAAAATGAAGCCGCCGATAAGCTCATCGAAATTGTTGGTATAGAAACAGCTAAAGTCCAGAGCGAGAAAGCTCTAGGTAAAAAATTGTGTGTTTTATTTTTACCTATAAAGTTTATCAATGTTGTTTTCACTGATTTAAGCCGCGATATTAAAATGAAGTACTAAATTTAATAAAATAATTAAGTCCGACTGTTCTAATTCTTTTTATTTATTACTTAGCTGACGAGGAAGAAGAGAAAGTAGCAGTAATCGCGGAAGAAGTGTCTAAGAAACAGAAGGACTGTGAAGAAGACCTTATAAAAGCGGAACCGGCTCTAGTAGCTGCCCAAGAGGCTTTAAATACTTTGAATAAAGCTAATCTTACAGAATTAAAATCTTTCGGATCACCGCCGGGTGTTGTTACAAATGTAACCGCTGCTGTTATGGTATTACTCGCTCCTGGTGGTAAAATACCAAAAGATAGAAGTTGGAAAGCCGCTAAGGTAAAGTGTAAAGTTATATTGCTTAGCATATATATCGGTTTCTCAATAGAAAAATACAGTTATTTAATTCAACTTAATTGACATTTATATTACAGGTGACGATGGCAAAAGTTGATATGTTCCTTGAATCACTAATACATTACGATAAGGAGAACATCCATCCAGATGTTATAAAAGCTATTCAGCCCTATTTGAAAGATCCAGAATTCGAACCGGGTAAATATTAACAGAAGGAATATTAAGAGAGCCTTTATTTACAATTTCGCATCCCATTGCTGGGCACAGATATCTCTTCTTGATACATAATTTAGATTATAGTCTTCATGGGAAGTGACGTTTACGACGCCAGCCCACTACGAAGATATAGGTTGCGCCACATTATTTTCATTCCCCGTTGAAGCAAGTGATAATAATTTCGTATTATATACAAAATGTTTGATGCAACCTAATTACTGGTACATTTTTATGGTGATACATTGTTTTATTTTTAGAGTTTGTTAAATCAAAATCAGCCGCTGCTGCTGGTCTTTGTGCTTGGGTAATTAACATCATAAAATTTTATGAAGTATTTTGCGATGTAGAACCAAAACGAAAGGCTTTAGCTGCAGCAAATGCTGAATTAGCAGCTGCAACGGAGAAACTTAAATTGATCAAATCAAAAGTGGCGGTAAGTGAATAATAAATATTCCTCAGTGAACGAAAAGTTTCGTTCTAAGCAATTAAAACAATTAATATCTTTTTAATCACAATTAATTACAGTCACTAGAAGAACAATTGGCGACGTTAACAGCCGATTTTGAAAAAGCAACTGCAGAAAAATTGAAATGTCAACAAGAAGCCGATGCTACTAATAGAACTATTCAGTTAGCTAACAGATTGGTTAATGGACTTGCTAGTGAAAACGTTAGATGGGCCGAAGCGGTATCCAGGTAACAGATATGTTCCTAAATTTACCTGTGTCTCTACATCTATGCACTGTAGTCCTACATAATAATGTTAAGCAGCTCAACCATTCTGCGTTTTATTTCTCCATGTTACTAATAAGTAATGTTACCAAAATAAAAATATTTTTCAGCTTCATGCAACAAAGTACTACTTTGCCGGGGGATGTTTTACTTGTCTGTGCGTTCATATCTTACGTAGGTTGCTTTACAAAGCAATATCGGCTAGATTTATTGCACAAAAATTGGTTAACATTCCTGAAAACATTAGAGGTATTTCAAGACATTATTGAAACGATTAACTTATTCTAATTTAAATGGAAATAATAAAAAATGAATAATAAAACATTTTAGCCTCCAATACCAATAACTGAAAGTTTGGATCCTTTAACAATGTTAACTGATGACACAACGATAGCAATGTGGCAAAATGAAGGGCTGCCTTCAGATCGGATGAGTACAGAAAACGCTACAATTCTTTCCAACTCTGATAGATGGCCACTTATGATTGATCCTCAGGTATATTTACTAATGTCAATTATAAAAATTGTTAATATTAAATGATATTTTTATTGTAACTTTTTAACTTTTTATTATTAAATATTGCTTTTGAATGAAGTTATAAATTGGTAAAAATTCCTATATTCCTTAGTTACAAGGTGTAAAATGGATTAAGCAAAAGTATGGAGACAAACTAAGAGTTATTCGTCTCGGACAAAAGGGTTATTTAGATACTATTGAAAAAGCTATAATACACGGAGAAACTGTACTTCTTGAGAATATTGACGAAACGGTTGATCCAGTTCTTGATCCTTTGCTTGGACGCAATTTGATTAAAAAAGGAAGGTGAGACCTTGAGGTTTCTATTTAATTCGAAGGAATGCAATTTAAAAATCCAAATTTATTATAATGTATTGCATTTTATTTTACTAACAGGGCCATCAAAATAGGTGACAAAGAAGTCGAGTACAGTTCAAGCTTCAGATTGATATTGCACACAAAACTTGCTAATCCTCATTACAAACCTGAAATGCAAGCTCAAACCACTTTGGTGAACTTCACTGTAACCAGAGACGGTTTGGAAGATCAGTTGTTGGCCGAAGTGGTGAAAGCAGAAAGACCAGATCTTGAAGAGTTAAAGGCTGAACTGACAAAGCAACAAAATCAGTTTAAGATTCAGTTGAAAGAACTAGAAGATGATTTGCTATCGAGATTATCATCAGCTGGAGAAAATATTTTAGGAGACACTGCTCTGGTTGAAAATTTAGAAACAACTAAAAAAACTGCTGCTGATATTGAAAAAAAGGTTTGTAAACTTTTTTTCACAAACTATTTACAATTTATATTAATAACTATTAACTTACTATTATTGTTAGTAGTAGTTCCCATTTCCCTCCCCTCTTAATTAATTCGTTATGCTTTAACGCATTAAGGTCAGCAGTGCACTCGCAGCAACTATAGCGTTGCTTGTATAAATAGGTTACAGCAGCCAGCTACCAGCAAATAGTCTACGTTTGCATAGAAAGAATTAATATAAAAAATAATAATATTACTTTCTTTTTAGGTCACAGAAGCTAAAGTGACATCCCTGCAAATAGACCAGGCGCGAGAATTTTATCGTCCAGCTGCTGCAAGAGCTTCGTTGCTCTACTTCATCTTAAATGATTTGAATACCATCAATCCTATATACCAGTTTTCGTTGAAGGTAATGTTGCTTTAACTTGGATGTATAAATCTGTGAAGATAATAAAGTATTCAAGTATAAATAATTTAAATGAAATCATTTATAGGCATTCAGTGTGGTCTTCCAAAAGGCAATATCAAAAGCAGAACCAGCTGATGAAGTAAGCCAAAGGATTAAGAACCTTATTGATTGCATTAGTTATTCAGTCTTTCAATACACCTCTAGAGGTCTTTTTGAATGTGACAAGCTTATTTTTGCGTCGCAGATGGCATTTCAGGTAAAATTTAGAATTCTCATATATATTTTTTTCTTTTGTGCTACATTTTTCCGTGTTGATATATGTAAATTATGTAACTAATAAAATTGTATAAAAATGTGATTTGTATTTCAGATACTTCTAATGAGTGAAGAAATATCCTCAGCGGAATTGGACTTTTTCCTTAGATTCCCTGTCAAGCCTCACGTGACTAGTCCTGTAGATTTTCTGTCTAATCAAAGTTGGGGTGGAATATGTTCTTTGGCTGGAAAAGATGAGTTCCGTAATCTAGATCGTGATATTGAAACGTCGCAAAAAAGATGGAAAAAGATTGTTGAAATGGAGAGTCCAGAGAGAGAGAAGTTTCCACAAGTAAATGTTTTAAAATCTGTTTCACATTTGATATTTATGTTTTCTTAAGTGCAAGATCGAAACTGCGATTAAACTTTAAAAGAGATTGGACGCTTTTAAAGCTTTAATCCCTGAAAAATTATTCAGCTGATGACCCCCTGTAAAAAAAATTATGCGTAACAAACAACATCATATTGTTGCCTTGGGCTCGGTATATTTCATATTTATATTAATTTTTAATTTTAATTATCTGAAATCAATATTATTTTTAATAATAATAATTATTTTAATTTAAGGAGTGGAAAAATAAAACAGCTATTCAAAGACTTTGCATGTTGAGGGCTCTACGGCCAGATCGGATGACGTATGCAGTAGCGTAAGAATTTAATCTTTTACAGAAAATCTACATTGATTGTAAAATAAAATAGAAATTATTAGAATATTCACTATTCCTAATGTATATTTTCCACATTTTAGAGCATTCATTGAAGAGAAAATGGGTGCAAAGTATGTTGAAAACCGTACGGTAGAATTCAGCAAATCTTTCGAAGAGACCAGTCCGACGACTCCTATATTCTTCATTTTGTCACCTGGTGTAAACCCGCTTAAAGATGTGGAATCCTTGGGAAAGATAATGGGGTTCATGGCAGATTCTGGCAACTTTCATAATGTGTCTCTGGGGCAAGGTCAGGAGGTTGTGGCGGAGCAGGCGATGGATGTTGCTTTACAAAGCGGGCATTGGGTAGTATTGCAGGTGGGTTTGTAATTTGTAAAAATGAATTAAGGACTCGAAGTAGAGTAGATGGCACTATGAAAATGTTAAATGTTTTCAGAACATTCATTTGGTTAAAAAGTGGTTACCAAACTTAGAGAAGAAAATGGAAAGTTTTGCTTTGGGTTGCCATGATCAATTTCGTCTGTTTATGTCAGCAGAGCCGGCTGCTACTGCAGCTGCTCATATAATCCCTCAAGGTATATTGGAATCCAGTATCAAAATTACTAATGAGCCTCCAACTGGAATGCAGGTATTTTTTTATAAACATTTTTATAATAAATGAGGTTGTAATATAACTATATAAGTCTTGTATTTCGTAGGCCAATATTCATAAAGCATTGGACAATTTCAATCAAGAAACCTTGGAAATGTGTGGCAAAGAAGCTGAGTTTAAAGCCATTTTGTTTGCTCTGTGTTATTTTCATGCTGTTGTAGCAGAGAGAAGAAAGTTTGGACCGCAGGGGTGGAATAAAATATATCCATTCAATGTTGGTAAGTATAGTTTATTCACGATATGGTTTAAAATATTGTGTATGCTTTGAAAATAGTAATACATAACTACTGTTTCTTATTATATTTTAGGTGATCTGACAATAAGTGTATTCGTTCTTTACAATTATTTAGAGGCTAACTCTAAAGTTCCTTGGGAGGATCTACGGTATCTTTTTGGTGAAATCATGTATGGAGGCCATATAACTGATGATTGGGACAGACGGCTTTGTAATGCTTACTTGGAGGAGCTAATGCAGCCAGACTTAGTAAGTTTTATAATTCAATGTCGTGATAGTAAAATGAACACAGATGGATTTAACATAATTATTTTTACAACAATGAAAACAAGTGAATAGGTTCATTAAATAAACCACAATTTGATACAACAGTTCTGCGAAATTTTTTCTTAATAACTTGAATTAAATTTTAGGTCGATGGTGAACTTCAATTGGCACCTGGTTTCTCCGCTCCTCCAAACACAGACTACTGTGGTTACCATCAATATATAGAAGATGCGATGCCACCAGAATCTCCTTATTTGTATGGCCTACATCCAAATGCTGAAATTGGCTTCTTGACAACTACGTCGGAGAACCTCTTTAGGACTATATTTGAGATGCAGCCAAGAGATGCACAGGCTGCCGGAGCCACAACTGTTACGAGAGAAGATAAAGTAATTATTATTTACATAAGTATATTAAAAACATGTAAAATTAAATTTAAAGTAAAGTTTTTTGCCGAAATAATAAAAATACTAGGCCTACCATTGCTTTATAATGCGCAATTTGTATATTTTTTATAATTTTTTATGTAATCCTAATAGAAGTTAATTTTAGAATAATTATAAACAATAATATTTATAACATTTTACATCATAGGTAAAACAAATGCTCGATGAAATAATGGAAAAATTACCAGAAGAATTTAACATGTTAGAAATTATGGGTAAAGTTGAAGAAAGGACTCCATATGTGATTGTAGCTTTTCAAGAGTGCGAGCGAATGAATTATTTAACAGGAGAAATGAAGAGATCATTAAGAGAATTAGACTTGGGGTTGAAGGTAAAGTTGACATTATTTATTAAACAGTGTATTGCATACATTTAATTAACTCATTCTCAATTAAATATTTTCAGGGTGAACTGACAATTACATCAGACATGGAAGAGTTAGAGAACGCGTTGTTTTTAGACCAAGTAAGTGCGATTTTAAACTGTTATATGATGATAAAACAATCGGAATTAATTAAGTAAAGTTCAAATTCAAACCAAGAAAGACCAATCTTTCAGGCAATCAAATCAGGTACTCTTGATGCTAGATGGTTACGATCGCCTATAAACACAAGCAACATCAGATGTATTCAAATTCTGTTGCCTTAAAATAGGAGAATGCAGGACACGACGGGTACAGGTTTTCTGTATTGACGTAATTATAGTTGTCAGACGGGCTGTCGAGTACAGTCTGCGGAAAACAGTGTGCCCTGCCACTTTACACTACTTGCAGTATAAATTATTGTTGACACAGGTTCCAGCTGTTTGGGCTAACAGAGCATATCCATCTCTTCTTGGTCTATCTGCATGGTTCGTCGATTTGCTGCAAAGACTGCGCGAGCTTGAGACATGGGCAACCGATTTTGTGGTAAGATATTAGAAATATTTTTGGTGCCTTGAAGATTTGATATGAAAAGATACTGGAGGACGATCATAATCTACTACGAACTTCGCTCGTAGATAATAGGGAATTTGTAATTTGAGACGAGAGGACTAAACTCGTTACCTATAATTTAAGTGATGCATGTATTTTGCTAAGAGAACAAACATATGCATTATTGGTTTAACTTAATAAATAAATTTGTTTTGCTCCATAATAGTCTTCAAGTTCTTGCTGCTCAACTTTTTGTACGTAATTTTAATAATTAGTTTGTTGTTGCAGCTGCCAGCTTCAGTGTGGTTGGCAGGATTCTTCAACCCACAGAGTTTGTTAACTGCCATAATGCAGAGCACTGCGCGTCGTTATGAGTTGCCACTAGACAAGATGTGTCTTCAATGTGACGTCACCAAGAAGATGAAAGAAGAGTTCACGTAAGTTCGCTTGACGAAAAAGCCTCAATGATTATCTAATACTTGTCTTCGGTCACATTAATAGTTTCCAGAACTCATCCCTTACACCTATGTAGGTGATTCATTTTGTACTATGACAATTCTAGCACACAGAAACTTTTTTCTGAAGGCCAAAAACTCGAAGCTTAAGTGCCACCAGCTCGAACTCTCACCTTTAGATTTCTTCCTGTTTCTAAAAATTCATAACTGATCACGAGAAAAACTACTTTCATAGCCTGAATAGGCTTTATAATAGTATGAGAAATATATTCTTGTGGTCCTAACGTAGGAGTAAGATAAATGTTGTGAAATTGGTTTATTCACATAAAAAAATGTATTTAAGCTATTAGAAAATATTTAGAAAATCAATAAATTCACTTTAGAAATTCATTGTGATTATTTTTTTTATTTATTCTGGAAACTTTCAGTGATTCCCACGTATATGTTGTGCAGCATGTACAAGTGTGAGCATTCGAGGAATGACTTTGTTTTGTTAATGTACTGCTGAATGAAGAGCATGAATAGAATCATCCTTAAACAATATTAATTTAAACTAACTAGTACAAACAATACAACGTCTATCAGTTCTATTTACAACTTTCTATCAAACTAACTAGTAGGAAGAAGTCCAGCGTAGCCTCTCTACATACGTAGTGATCACACGAAAACCTTTTTTTCATAAATTTTGTCTTTCTATGAGCTATGTATCTAATAAACCATAAAAATTATTTAGTTCTATATATTCTCCTAAAAATTTCTATCTCGTACTCCGGGAAATAACTCTTTTTTAATTTTACTGGGAGCCTTTTCATCAAGCCAACAGTTACGAGTATGGGCCATGTCTATGTGGCCATATAAACACCATTTTGGCTTATAAGAAAATCTTCATGATTGCCTGCTTCTATTTATACAATGCATTAATTGCTTGAATAATCTATAGGTAATAACTTAATCCCAACACCTACCAAATGAAATAGATAACCTAAAAAACTTCTTTAAAAATACTATTTTTAGCATGTTATCAGTTAATGTTATGAATGTTATTTTTTTTATGTAAATGTTATTTTTTTATGCATGGCATGCCAACCTTAACCCTAGTCCTATCTACAGGATAGCTGATTCCAGGTCGGCACCACGTGACGGTGCATATGTTCATGGGTTACTGATGGAAGGGGCGAGGTGGGATGTCCAGGCTGGTATCATTATGGATTCACGGCTTAAGGAGTTGTTCCCTGCGATGCCTGTTATAAATGTTAGAGTAAGTTTACTTTTCAGAGCCCACACTGTGGGTATTTTTTTAAAGTTAAAAAAATAAGTGGTTCCAAAAAAACACTCTTTTTCTACCGTTTCTACAGGGTGGAATAAAAAAATTCTTTCACCCATCGATATTACATATCTGCTAGAAGTTTATATCAAAAATGCCCCTGAGAGACTTATATTTTAATTTGATTAAACGAATTTTGTATGCTTAATGAGAGAGGTTTTTATATTAAATTTATTCTTAGTATTTTCTTACAGTAAAGTGGTAATTCACTTGGGGCTTTTTTCACCAACTACAAGTGTTGATTAGTTACTTTTGGAAATAATTTTCTGTTTTATTGAATTATGCACTCGGTTTACTGCATCATTCGATAGCCGATTTTTTTTTATTATTTTCTATTTAATATTTGGGACGTTTATCGTACAAGCAAAGCTATATCAGCTAAATTATTCCCGGTGACGGTTTAGCCTACTTGACGTTCGTGAAAGAGGCTCTTACAATAAGTGGTATGTATTTCTATAGTTGTTCGTCTATAGAAATTGTCGGCATTGATTATATAATAAAATACATTTATTTTATTCCATTGTAATTTGTATTATAAAAATGTATTCTAATCTAGGCAATAACACAAGATAAACAAGATCTCCGTAACATGTACGAGTGCCCTGTGTACAAGACGAGAACTAGAGGTCCGACCTACGTGTGGACTTTCAATTTGAAGACTAAGGACAAACCATCCAAGTGGACCCTTGCTGGAGTAGCGTTATTGTTGCAAATATAAAAAAATAATTAAAAAAAATTAGAATATAGTTATAGTAAACAAAATATTTTCAAAAGAATAAAATTTTATATATATTATTCATTAAATAGAAAGTCTTAGCTGTAATTTAAGTGCTTGTGAATCAATATAAATAATTATATGAAATGTTTCTTGTGGTTTTTATTTTCTTTTGTAAGTGCAATAGAAATGGGATTCTAAATAAAAAATTGGCCAGTATTCGAGTATAATTTTAAATTCATATTAATCCGTAAAGTTTAATGACTTAGATGGAGTTTAATGACTGCTTTAGCTAAAGTAAAGATTGCATTGTTTTTGCGGAAAAAAGAAATAAAACAAGTATTACATGTTATTACTTCGTTCAGTTTTTGGCAATTTGGTCTAACAAATTGTACCCTTAATCTGTTAATTTTTCAAATGAATTGTTTTAAAATAGGATCGCAATTTATGATAATTAAATTATACATATACTAAGCCATCGTTTATATTTAAAATACACACGGTTTAGTTATTTCAAGATTATCACTCAAATTAGTCGATGACCCATCGGATATCGATGAGGTCACGCTACATAGAACCGTGAGATCTTTTTTTACTTCCTTTAACAAAACTTATTGCGGATTGATTTGTTTACTTCCTTCGAACATCAAGTAGGCCATCAGTTTTTTGATTGTACTCGTAGAAGCCGTTACTTTTCTTGGGTGTAGAAACTATATAATTATGACCAAACCAAATATTATATATCAAGTGGGATTAATGTAAATAATTTTTTTCTAATAGCGGTTTAGTTATTATTATTCTCTTCTCTTTGTGTCACATCTGCGTGTGACAGATTTTTTAAATGTTATTAAGGGTGGCAGGTAGGCTTACGGTCCACTTGATGGTCCACCAATATCAGGGGGTTACAAGTGCACTGCCTAACTTGCATTGAGATCCTCTTAATTCATAGTTTTCTTTAGTATGGTGAACTACAGTAAATGCCTCATTATGTATAGGTAAGATAAGTTAGGGTCAGCGCCGACCGACGGAGTGGCGGTGAAGATACTAAAGCGTTATCAATTGAAAATCGACTTTATTTTCTTTAGCTGAAGCTTCACCGCGCGCTGCTCGCCCGCGCTTGCCGACGCGAGAGTATTTTTTATTATTATACCACTTTCAATCACATACTGAAGTAACTAAAGTCGATTTTCAAATGATAGCTCATTAGTCTCTTCGCCGCCACTCTGTCGGTCGACGTTGTCCCTTAATGTATATAAATACTCAATGTGTACATAGAAAAGAGATTTATACATTAAGTTATTTATTACATATTATGCTCTGATTCTAATTCGGAAATCCTATTCAATTACTTTCACATGTAATTTTATTACATATCTCATTTACTTTCAATTACTTCAGATTGCTAGATCTTCAGATAGATGCCATTTTTTTTTATTATTTTTTTTATGTTAAGGTCGACTGACACACAGGCTGACAGTCCACTTGATGGTAGATGGCTACCGTCGCTTACAACACAAGCAACGTCATAAGTGCTACAAGTGCGACCATAGAAGGATTAAGGATAAGGGATAAGGGAGGGATGGGGTAATGGGCTCTGGCATCCCTTACTCACTCACTGAAACACAACAGCACATAATGCTGTCATTTTACGGTGGTATTCTGTAAGGGGGTGGTTACTGCCGCCAGACGGGCTGCCCAAATGACTGCGAAACGCAGTGAGCCCTACCACTACTTTTGAAATCCAGACCAGTCAATTTTGAAAATTACATTAAAATTTCCAAAGTTGACCCCCCGCCGGGAATCGAACCCGGGGCCCCTTTAACGTTAGGCAAGCACCCTTGCCACTCGTCCAACGGGCTCGTTAAACTTAGCTTACGTATTCCGCTAACCACTGTCTGAAAGTCCACCATTGGATTGCCAACAATACATAATTTCACCACTAAGTTTCTGCATGCTTGCATATCGAAGCCAATAAATTTTAATAACTTCATCTATTGGAGTGCACAAGAAAGTGAGTTTCTCTACAACAATGTATCGTAAGTGCAAAACATTTGTTGTCAATTCTCACAGGGTCGTCGTACAAGTTATTGGCAACTTTCAATATCAATTGATGCTGTAATGAAAAAAAGGTAGTATAAGAGCGAGTTAAATACGCAAATTAAATAGATAATTGTTCTGTAATGTTAGTCATACTCGTATGATAGCAGTGGTCGAGTAAAGTCGGGGTACGAAAATCTTCGTCAATTTTTAAATTCATCAATCAATCAATCAATATCATCAATACTAGTAATAAATCTGTAAGTGTAGGTATTGTATGTATGTATGTTCCTCCATAACTCTTAAACGAATTAACTGATTTTCATGAATCTTGGTAGATAAACATTTAGACGTACAGGACACAGGATAGGCTACTTTTTCTTTTTCAACGCGGACGAAGTCGCGGGCGCCAGTTAGTTCCTTTATAAAGTCGTCGACTCTTAGTACCTTTTGAAATTAAAGCACTAAGAAGACAGCTTTCTGACGGTTGAAATGAAATCTTAGCTTAACTAATAATTTATTTGATTTGATTTGAAAATAAAATAAACTACTCATTCGAATATTTATGGTATTAAATGTTCATTGATTTTCGTCAAATTTTCTCACATGTATTTTGAAACAAGAATTATGTGATGTCATCCTCATTGACCTCAAAAATGGTTAATTGTCAGTTAAGAGGACAAATGTTAAAACTCATGACTAATATGGTAATATATTTTTATATGTTATAGCGATGACCGAATTCACTAATTTTAAAGTGTTTTCATTCGCTTAATTGCTTGATTGATATTGATATTTTAAAATGTATTTTTTCAAAACATTGATATAATAATTTTTTTTAGAGCTGTCTACTACTTCAGGCCTTTCACAACGAGGTAATATTGGGCCTATGGGACCCAAGCTTGACATTAATGATTTATATGTTTAATTAATAGTAGATTAACATCCTACTATATTTTCTCATGTCTTTAATAGAATAAGGGCCTCTTTCACCAACTACAAGTGTTGATTAGTTACTTTTAGAAATAACTTTCTGTTATATTGAAATATGCACTCAGTTTACTACATCATTCGATAGCCGATTTTTTTTTAATTATTTTCTATTTAATGTTTGGGACGTTTACCGTACAAACAAAGGTATATTAGCTAAATTATTCCCGGTTACCGGTGACTTTAAATTACAGTTTGGCCTACTTGACGTTTGTGAAACAGGCGCTAAGTATAATATAATTTGTCACTAAGTTATAAAGTCTCTCAATGAGAGACAAATCCTTATTTGGAGCATATTCTGGATTAACCTTCTCTAATAGAATCAAGGCTAGATAGTAGAATAGAATAATAATAGAATAATAGATAATAGAATATAGATAATATAAACGGCATTTACTTATAGAAATGAGTCTCTTTTGTAAGTGAAGTGAATATCCAATAAATTACGTAATTACATTCTATAAAAAATAACATTAAAACACAAATAATTATATTCTATATAAAATTGACATTCATTAAAAGACATTAAAAACAATTTATTAAATTGTATTTAAAAAGTAATATGATTAAATAAGCTTTCATATTTTTAATTAAGAAAAATAAATTAGAAATTCTCAAACAGATTTTATCAGTCACTTTCTAGGTAATGAGTTGAAATTTATTATTTAAAAAGTGCAAAAATATTATTAATAAAAAACTTTTAAAATTGCTGCTTAACCTTCACCTTTTCAACATTTTCGTGCATTAATACTTCTCAAATTTCATCATAACTCGTTAACTTTTGTTTATTATACTAAATTCGTGATTGAGTGATTTTCTTATTACTCTCTAGATTCGATTAGTATTAACAAAAACCCCGGAAATACATTAAAAAAAAACACACACACACAACAATGTATCAATAGAAAAAGATTTTTAAATTAAATTTAAAATGCGATAATTGCAAATTAATAAAAGTACAAAATCAATAGAAATCCAGCGTCATGATGAAACCTTGACACACATAAGATTTAGTTCCATTGTGTTTATTTGTATGTGGGCTCATTCATGAGAGTTTAGATGACGAATATCCTTTGTGTGATGCGTTTGTAAGAAGACGTATTTTTTAACTCGTGATATTATAAACATAACTTGTGAGTTTAGTCTTCTGATGAGTTTTTCCAATGCCTACCCCAGTTTTTAACAACACACTGAGCGTCTTAGATGCCGAACTCATCCACATTTCATAGATGACAGCACACGGTCCGGGTGTATAGAAATTTTATCTCGCGAACGTACGGACTTTAAAACAATCTCCCTTTTGAAACCTAGAACTTCATTGAACGAGCTGTAAACAAATTTCTGAAGTGTTGACAGCGCACCTGATTCCCATTTCGTGTTGCTTGTGTCCTTAGGTGACAACTGGTGGCTTTAGGTGACGGCGCTATGGATCTAGGTGACAGGGCTGTTGGCTTTAGGTGACGGGACTGTTTGTGTGCCCGCGACCCTTTATACATATTTTACAACTATATCTATATATATTTCACAACTATCTGTGCCCGCGTAATCGTAGGTATGCTCTGTAGTTCGTTTTTTGAAAATTCCAAAGGAAACTAACGTTTTTTTTTTCAGAATAAAAGTATACTGTATATTAATTTCGGCAATAAACTAATTAAATTCGTTTAGCCGTTTTAGCGTCATTGAGTAACAAACAAACAACAAACTTTCGCATTATAATAGTATTTATTGGGATTAAGATATAAACAGGAATAATACACAAAAATAACAATAAAAAAAACTTAGTCATACTTAAAATACACTAAAATCTACATATTATTATACAAAAAGGTTATTATTATTATTATTATCAAGTTATTATATAAAAAAGACGTGACACATAGAGACGCCACACGTGTGGAACTATTTATTGTTTTAAAAGTCTTGAATTACTTCTTATATATTTAAAGAATATATAAATTGTATTTCTGTATATAACACGTCATTATTACTTAAAATTTGTTCAAATACAAATTTTATTAATACTAGCTGGTGCCGGCAACTTCGTCCGTGTTGAAAAATAAAATATACATCCTCACTGATATTATAAACATGAATGTGAGTTTGTTTGTAACTCTTTCACGCAAAAACTACTGAACCGATCATCATGAAATTTTGCATACACGTTGTCTGGGACACCAGAAAGGACATAGGATACCTTTCATCGTTTAACGCGGACGAAGTCGGGGGCACCAGCTAGTAAGCAATATAACGTTTGACATCTTGTTGGCACTTTGGCCAGGCGTTATATTTTTTATTTTATTTTAGTTGATCACTCGAGAGCAGTCTTTTTTTTGGATGAAAGATACCATGTGACCTTACCTGTATCCCTGACAACAAAGATTTAAATCGAAAGATGCGGCGTAATCTCCTCGCGCCATACAAAAAACACACCGAAAATTCTTAACAATGGGTCGGGCGCAGGCGCTCAACCCAACTACAGTTGCACGCTAGCTACACTGAGTGACGGTCGCTTGTTGAGAGCGTCGCTATCGTCACGGTCACGTTTGAAGTAAGGAATGTGTTGTCTGTGTTTAAAAGTGTGTTTAGACAAAGGTATATGTATTTTATACTTTTGTCTTTAGTATAATGTATGTTGTATTTTGTAACACACTTTCGCTAGTAATGCCGCATCTCTCGATTTAAATCTTTGCCTGACAACGTGTATGTAAAATTTCACGATGATTGGTTGAGTAGTTAAGGCGTGAAAAGTGAACAGACAGACCGACGGAGACTTTCACATTTATTATATTAAAGTATGGAGTATGGATAGGTGGATTTACTTGCGGTAATTATGTTACTTATTTACTTATTTTACATAAGTTTTAGTATTATATTTTAATATATGAAAAAGTTATAAAACACGAAAAAGATTTTGTTTTAATTTTTTTTTATTCTGAGTGCAAATCTTAATGTAAGTAAAATCTGTCGTATTTGAAGACGTGTCACTTAACGGAAGTAAGGCTGGTGTTTATTGATCATTATTCAATAGGTCATTGGACGAGAAACTTTAGAACAATTGACATGCGTGTGAGTTATAAGGTAGATAGTATAAATTATGTGGCAATAATAAGTGTAGTGTCAAGCTTAAGAAAAAGAAAACACTATTACCAGGCTATCTTTTGCTTTTTTCTAAGCGTCTAAAAATAAATAAAAATCAACGCCCGACAAAAATATATAATTTATTCTTTTTGCTGCTCATTACAGGGTGTCCCAGAAATCAACGCCAAGCGGCCACGGAGCGATAGGCTAGGTGACAGCTCAGCACAGTTATTTGAGACAGCCTGTATATCTGTCAGGTAATGATTTTTTTATATTCAACTGTCTGGTGTTGATATGTTACCTAAAAAAAGTACTGTTTCCATCCTACGTCCTTTTCTGTTAAGTAGTTAAGGCGTGAAAGCATAACAAACAAACAAACAAACCAACTAAGTTTCGCATTTATAATATTGTATAGTTAGCATTTTGCCCTAGGAAACGTCTATCCACAATTAAGGTTTATTTATATCTTTCTCCTCTCGGTTCGCTTATTAATAATAAATAATAATAATAACCTTATTTCAGACATGTGTCCATAATCCATAAAAAGCGTTATTATAACGGCGTCGGAAATGACAATGATAGGTAAGTTAAAGATGATTCAGCTGTTCCGTCAAAAGTTTTACCTACCTTTATTGTGTTAAGGTTGTACACAGTAAATTAATAAGGACACCTACGCTAAGGTAGTCATCTTACGCCTATTATAAACAATTGAACATCAACACTCACACCTGTTAGTATTTCGCCTACGAAATTTAAAGTCACATTCTATTGTGCATAATACTACAGACAATAGAGAATTTTCTTCTGCACTAAATTACTAATCTTTTTTTTAAATATGTTCAGTATCACGTAGTGACCCTAAATGCACAAAATCCTTATAAATTAGGCGGGAGGAAGTGCCGCCATTTGGACAAAAACCGTTTCGGCCTATATCTTCGTAACCGTGTACTTGAGGCCAAAAATGGTAATAACCTTTTTTGTAGATAAATAAATTTTCTGTCTTTTTGGTTCAATAATTTTTTTTCTATCACTCACCGTTTACGACTTATTCGACTATTATGATAAGTAGAGCGCTATCCATACTAATCCACACTATAATATTATAAATGTGAAAGTAACTCTGTTCGTCTGTCTGTTTGTTACCTGTTCCCTCCTTAACTACTCGACCGAACGTCGTGAAATTTCCATACACGTTGTCAAGGATATAAGAACATAGGGTACCTTTCATCCAGTAAAAAGTTCTATACTAAGGGATCATCTAAAATAAAATCGCCTGGCTAAAGTGAGCCTGGCAATAAGAGGTCAAGCGTTATATTGTTTATATATATTTTTTTATTTTCTAATACACCTCCATACTTTGTCTGTCTGTTACTTTTTCATGCCTTAACTACTCAACGGAACATCATGATTTTTTTTGATACACGTTGTCAGATACAGAAAAGGACATACGGTACATAGGGTTTATACAAAGAAAAAGTACAGTTCACTCAAAAAAGAAGTAAAGTTCCTATTCTTAATCCTACTGTAGTCCGCAGAGCACTTGGATGTCTTTGGCATTGTACATATGTCTTATAGGGGAAGGTAGTCACATCCCATCAAGTGGACCTTCAGCCTGTCTGCTGACTTTATCATAAAAAAGGAAAGAAAACATAAACGAATAAGTAATGATTAAATTACAGTACAATCTACGTGTTTGGTCAGTGAAAATGAATAGATAAGGAGGTCAGATTATACTTAAAGATAAACAAATGAAAGTGAGATACGAATGCATAATCGCTCATCGCAGTTTGAGGTGACAAACGAAATCTGTGAAGTATTAAAAATGTTTGTCTTTTGCATCATGATTTTCTTTTTTTTACACTTGCTGTTCTAAATTATAATTTAAATGAATTATTTGACTATACAAACTATAACCATAATGGTTTACTTACTCAAGAGACATAAAAAGGAAAGTTTGTATTTATGTATAATCTCGAGAAAAACAAAGATTTTTCGCTTAAGTGGAATATATTTTCTTAGCAGGTTTCAATAGGAACTCACCTACTTCGTATTAAAATATTGAGTGAGTACTATAACAAAAGCAAACGGTTCTTTGCCAAGAAAGGAGTCGTTTCCGTTATGAGCCACCGGCAGTTAGCCCACAATAAATATCCGATCAATGAAATATAGGTAAGTGTATAAAATTAGTACTGCCAAAGTATTGCAGTATTGTGTTTTTTATTATTTCCAATATTTCAGTCTTCTTGTTCATTCTCTACAGAACCGTTTCGTTCTGTCCAGAATACCAATAAAATATGTGACTGTATATCCCCACATTCCAAAAGCTTTTAAGCTTCTGGCCATTGTATTGATGAGTGTCCATGTAGAACCTCGACTCCGTACAAAAAGTTAGAAACACAAAAAACGAAACATTAGACCACGTTTGGTCTATTGAGGGAACGGATGCAGAGAAGTTGGCTCAACTTCATGACGACCTGCTTGTTGTATACGACACCTAATATAAATACTACTATTTTTTTTATCATTCACAATGCAGCCAAGGTATGTGAAAGATTTTTCTGAAAGATTGTCTTGTCTTGATTTTTTCTTATTAAAAGAATATAATATTTAACAAATAACTAAGTACTATTTGTTGTACATACAAGAAAAATTGGTTAGGCATTCTACACTTGGTTAGGATCGCTTTCTTTAGAACATTTAAAGAATGCTTTCAAAAAATGATTTTCATTGTTGAGTGTTACGTACGGGTATAATGAATAGGTAGCTATTTCTGTAATTAGTTGCCAATCATAAAGAAAGCGTGCATGGCAACGGTCAAGTGATTGTCGAAAGTGCGATTTCGATTCCGTACTGAACTTCTAATCGCTTCAAGGTGATTTTTTTAGCGCCTCTGTAATTGATATATATATTCCCATCTTTGGGGCTTAATTTTTTCTAAACATGTTATATAAAGCAGGATTAACTGGATGTGATAATTTGATTAGACATACTGAACCCTATGATTTCATTAATAACATTTTTGTTACATGGTCTGAAGAAAAGTTGTATACCTTTATATAATATCTAAGTATGTAGCTAATAAGACGAATTACATTTGACTGTAATTGGAATACAAAAGTATATATTTTTTAATTATATATTATCTATACATATTTTTTAATTATATTTTAATTTATTAACATGACTTGTACATTATTGTAGAGCAATCTCTATCCCGTCCTAAATTCCTAATCCTTAAACCTATTTATGGTCGACAACGCACTGCAGCACCTGTGGCGTTGCCTGCTTTATAGACGACAGTCAAGTGGACTCTTTCTGTTGACCTTAACATAAAAAAAATATTATTATAATTTTTTTTATAACAGTCAAGCACCAAATAATAAATAAAATAGACATTTTATTCATTGTGTAACCTTGTTACGCTATGTTTGGGCATATCGAGATTTCTCCCATAAAGAAGGCTGCAATGACTTCGCAAAGAATAACCAATGTGGGTGTTTTGGATGGTGCGGCTTATGTGACGAGGTCTCCAAAAGGCGTTTGGTTTTGTTCAATATTTTGTTTGCGAACCTACTCTAATAATAATAGAGAAGCTGATTTTGTAAGTTTGTTTATTTGTAAAAGGTTATCTCCGAAACCACATACTTATTAAGTCATTTAAACTTCAGTAATTTGATCCCGTAAGCAAACTGCTTTCCAGTTTTAAATATTATTAAGATATTATTAAGATATTATTAAGATATTATTAAATAAATAAATAAATTTGAAAAATTATTTCAAAACCTACTTATTTGAAAGATACACTATTTCAGATGTTATATATAACTAGCTGCTGCCCGCAACTTCGCACGCGTAACTTTGTAAATTATATACTAAAATCTTCCTCGAAAACCACTCTATCCATTGGTGAAAACAGCAGGAAGATCGGTGCAGTAGTTTTTGAGTTAATCGCAAACAGACAGACGCGGCGGAGGACTTTGTTTTATAATACGAGTATGTAAGGAACTATACGAACTCCCAACCTGAGAGCCTAGTGCGAGATTTACTCTATCAAACGCGTCGAACGCGTAAATGTCAATTTGTATGGGAATGAAGTAGTGCTACACGTTAGCCACCAGGTAGCGCTGCTTCATTCCCATACAAATATTTGACATTTACGCGTTAGACGCGTTTGATAGAGTAAAAATAAAAATACTATCAACTTTTAAAAGACGATTCAAATGCAGGGCAATTTAATTTGGGTTTCTAAACAAAATCGCTTTCATACAAAGACGAAGTTGATGGTACGAAATAGCAAATGCAATCCTATTTAGGTCCTAAATTAAATCGTAATAAGAGTTGATAGTAGACCCTGGGCGCGTCGGTCTCGTTGTTACCTGATGAACTAACAAATATTCGTTTGAGGTTATGAATTTATTTTACTAGGTGCGGTTTCATATTTTTATTTTATCTAAAGGTCGTCACACAGGTTGACGGTCGTATTAACACAAGCAACGTCACATGTGCTACAAATGTTCTGCCAATTTGAGTAGGATTGGTAGGACGCAACAGCACACATGCTGTTATTTCAAGGTGGTCTTCTGTAAGGGGTTACCTAGTTAGACGGTCTACCTAATTTATAAATGCGAAACGCAGTGTGCACATATGTCTAGAAAAATCTTATTAAACATTAAGTTAAATATAAATATTTATGAAGACAACAGTGACCGCATTTATAAAGGCGAGGAGGATCTATCTGGTTTTTAAGCGATAACCAAAAACTGCAAATGTTATTTCAATCTAAGCCTGGGTTTTATGATAATTTAGATTTAAAGTTAGATTGATAAGGAAACTTGTCAGTTCTGTGTGCGTCTAATAGTGTCGATTTAGGGGCACTTCACACTTACCTTGCAAATAAATTCTTATGAAACACATATTATCTACTTAGATAAGCTAGATAATTATCTAACTTTTGTTTATTATTTTGATATTCACTATTTATGTTTGTGATATTTTCATTTCTTGTAACATGGGTTAATTATATAACAAATAGCTTTAATAATAATAGCTTTCAATAATAAAATAAAATATCGATATTTGTTTTAAAAATACTAGGTTATATCACAATAGGCGTGAATGAGTCACAAACAAACAAATTCACTTTCGTATTAATATATAATATTTAGGGATGTTACCATACACAATTTTGCCGATAGGATACCGATACCGATACCAATACCGATATCGATGGCTTAATAGATAATTAATCAAATAAATAATGAAATAGGTAAATTGTAGGTATATTAGGTATGCATAAAAGTTACTTAAATTTAAGGCAGAGCCTTGAGAAGTGTTAAGAATAAATTAATAAAATTGCACAATCAAAATTTAAAGGAAACATTTATTTATATTAATTTTTGTAAAAATAAAAAAAGAAGAAAGAATTAAAAGTGGCAATTGGGAAAGTTCAATTAGAAAAGTTTCAAAAAGGAATATCATTACACAATAACAACTGCTTAATATCGGTTGTATTATAATCCGATATATCGGCCTGCCGATTATATCGGCTGATATACCGGTATCGGAATCGGTATCGTTGCGTCCCTAATAATATTATTTTGTTAGGTTGGTTAAAAAAGGGGTCTTGGTGAGTTCTCTATTTATGTTATTTTTCTTTTCTCTTGGTAATAGAGGTATGTAGTGGTTGTACTGCAATTTCTAGTCGGTAAGTGTGCGCACTCCTTTAGTGAGTGTAGGCGCGCGAGTATAGCCGTTCAAAATTGCGGTACACACGTTGCCGTAAGCACGCGTCACTCTGCGCATCATCGTAACATATATCGTTAATAGATCTATCTTCGAATTCGACTTCGCGTTTTTTCTGAATATCCGCGCTGTGACTCTTCGAAACTCGAAATTTCGACAGTGATTTTTTTTTAAATTCCTTTTGTGCAATAAAAGTGTTATTACTTTTGTGTGCCAGTGTTGTGTTTCTTTCTATTTTTTTTGAATACATTTTTTGAGGAATACTTTTTTTAAGGTGAGTGTTATGTTCATAAGAAAGTACCATACAACATACAATTATTCAACGAATTTTTTTTTATATATTGTCAATCTTCAAACTTCAGAATATAAGGGTTATTGGGCGTCTATTAGACGAGTGCGTCTTATAGGCGCCCAATAACTTATGTGTCACTAATTAGGTGAAAATTAAAAAGACTCAAGGAGAATTATTGGCACATGTTTAAAATTAAAATTATGTTACCCAGTCAAACCTGTAGTCAGTTAATATATAGTATAGGAGTATTATAGGATATATATATATATATATATATATATAGTAGATGCAACTTCTTTATTCTACACTAGCTGGCGCCCGCGACTTCGCCCGCGTGAAAAAAGTATATAGCCTATCCTGTGTCCCGTACGTCTAAATGTTTATCTACCAAGTTTCATGAAAATCAGTTGATTCGTTTAAGAGTTATAGAGGAACATACATACTTACATACATACATACAGAAAAAAATTCTAAAAATCGTCAATTTAGTTTCAGTGTCATGTATAGAGCCTATAAACACGATATCTCTGAAAACAAAGTAAATTACTCCATGACCGACCATTACAGATTTATTATTAGTATTGATAATATATTGAAATTAACAATGCATCAAAAAGCGACTCATGAGTCATTGCAACTAAATGCTTATAAATAAAAAAACGATTTTTACATATAAAAATGCACAAACACTTTTAAATGACCGAGCACGATCTCGACTATTTAAATACATATGCAAATTAAATTATTTATATTTTTAACAAAAGCTTGAAATTCGCTATAAATTTTGCATAATTGATGTAGCATGACATAAGCCACGATTTTTATTACAATATACGGTTTTTTTTATTATTGCGATTTAAGAGAGGGAAGGAAATGTGTTATCAAAGAAAAAAAAATTAAACTGGTCATTTGTACCTACTTATTTATAAAAATTGATTTGATCTATTGTTTTAATAATTAATTAATAAATGAAAATTACTTTTTGGTAAATAAATAATAGAAGTGTCTTAGTTCTCTTATATATTAAACTAGCTGCTGCCCGCGACTTCGCCCGCGTAACTTTGTAAATTATATACTAAAACCTTCCTCGAGAACCACTCTATCCATTGGTGAAAACAGCATGAAAATAGGTGCAGTAGTTTTTGAGTTTATCGCGAACAGACAGACAGACGTAACGGAGGGCTTTGAGAAAAAAATTTACTCGCCTGACTACATATTGTAGTGAAGGTGTAAGAAAAAAAAATGTAAAATTACGAATATAAAACAAATGTACTTATTTAGGTCAAATACGCCCTTTTTCTAGCGTGGGTAATTAGAAAGTATCTATATATCAAGAAGTAAGTACAGTATATATATTCGACCGAAAAATATATGTTTCATATGATATTCATAAGACATATATAACATAACACCTGTACATATTTATTTAGCAATAGATATATTCTATACATAGTATAAAATACAAATTTATATAACATTTGTGTATGATTGTAACTATTTTCTATACAATAATACCGACGTTAAAATGTTGGCATTTAATATTTATAGTTTCTCTATGTTCTCTTTGTAAGTTAATTATTAATTTATTATTATCATTGAATATTTTAAATTGTTGTACTGTGATTTAAAAATTGAAATAAAAAATATATTGAATTTTTATTTATGAGCAATCTCTAATATTGTGTAATCATTATAAGTACAAGTAACCGAATGGGTATGTTAGACGTTTAACTTAACTTTAACAATAACTAAACATCATTAACTTGACGGTTACGTAACGCACTTAGTTACTAGATTTGATTTCAATTATGTAATCACAAGATATAAAATACGAATCACAATTGAAAATTGTAAATTGTAACCATAGAATGATATTTATAGGCTGTTATTTAATCTATCAGCAATAAATTAACCCTAACAATTTTTTTACGATAGGTGCATTTTATAATAATAATAATCATTTATTTCAGTCATAGAACATCCATAATTATTAACTAAGTATTAACAAAATAATAACAAATATATACATCTATGTAAAATATACATCTATGTGAATTATAATAATTATATAAATATTATTATATCCTTACTGATCCTTATGTGAATGTGAGTTTGTTTGTTTGTTACGCTTTCAAGCAAAAACTACTGAACCGATCACTACGAAATTTTGCATACACGTTGTCTGGGACACCAGAAAAGACATAGGGTATCTTTCATCGTTCAACGCGGATAAAGTCACGGGCACCAGCTATTATAAATATAAAAATGAAACAAAGATATTCTTGCAGGATCTATGGCTGCAAGTGCGCTGCCACAGATGCTACAAAAATATATACATATAAATACCTATCCTATTCACATATTAATTTTGCTATAATTATGTCCTATTTAGTCCCACCCAAAATAATTGTATGGGACAGTGTACCTTATCTGCAATTGTTTTCAGAATGCGATTGGTACTGCTACGTATCTTGTGCCATAGGGACGCCACCCTCTTTCGTCTTTAGTAAATTAAAGTTTACGATATTATTATAATTATGTATAATAACTCCGCTTAGATCCTTCTCTAGACTTTCAATGGATTTCACTCATGGAAAGAGTGGTAAACGAAGAAGGTTTGTGTAGATAATTTGTAGAAAAAAAATTGCAGAAAATAATTTACATTAAAGATTAAAATTAAAATTTATAGATTATAAAAGTTTTATATGTAGACTGCAAATAAACCCTGTAAAAACAAATAAATGAAAAATAAGAAATGTATTTAAACTACACATTTCTCTTTATTTCTTCTTGTTATGTTTAATATCATTTTTAACATGTGAACCTCCGTCCACTATGAATTTCTGGCGTATTACTATTATAAAAGTACTTATACATTTAATTTTATGAACTATGAGTTCTTTGAAATCTTGTTCTACAATAAGATGAAAGTCAATCAACATTACCGTCAGATGAATTACGAAAAATGTTATATAAGGCTTATAGTAACGGTCCAATTATAAAACATGTCTGCTGCTAATTAATTATATGCGTTACCATTAAGCAATAACGCATCAAGTGCAAATAAAACGTTTGAACTTATTAAGAAATGTCATATTAGGTAATATTTTTACCTTAGACGGCGTTGTTTATGTTAGTTTAACTACCAACCACATAATATACTGCATATACTTTAGAATCATAAACAGGAAAAATTTTACTTTTTCTTTCTTTCTTGTATATATAATCACAAAATACAATTACGGTTTAATTTTTTTTAAATTCTTTACTCTTACGTCATACACATATTATTATGTATAGTTTGTTTGATAAGCCACGGTAGCAGACATACGGCACGCCTTCGACAAACAAGGTTTTAGATATTTGGAGGACAGCTTGATGTCCAGTAGGTGGTTGCGAAATAAAGTAAATATTCAACTTGTAAATATATTTTTGCAACAAAAACCGTTTGACCTGTAGGTTTAAGGATGGCAATGAGTTACTTGTTTAGTTAAATAATTAAATATACACATCTAATGGAGATAAAAAGTATCACAAAGGTGTAAACGTTACATGAGAAAATAACAAACAATCGTTTGTTGTTAAACAACATACAAAGTATGAAAAACTATATCTGAATTGGTTGGTTAAGAAAGCATATCTTTTACACTCTAAGTCTCTTACCATAAAACATTTCTCACTGATTTCTCAATTAAATAACACACATAAAAATCTAAGAAAAAAATTAACTCTTTACAAATACGTATTTATATTCGAAATTCAAATTACTTGGAAGGAAACCTATTTTTAATCAATATAACTCGTATTTGTAGTCAAGCCTTTTAGCTTTAACTAGCTGGTGCCCGCGACTTCGTCCGCGTTCTCTATAGCCTATAGCCTTCCTCGATAAATGGACTATCCAACACAAAAACAATTTTTCAATTCGAACCATTAGTTCCTGCTATTAGCGCGTACAACCAAACAAACAAACAAACTTTTCAGCTTTATAGTATACTAACTGGCGCCCGCAACTTCGTTTCCGTTGAAAAAGAAAAAAGTAGCCTATCCTGTGTCCCGTACGTCTAAATGTTTATCTACCAAGTTTCATGAAAATCAGTTAATTCGTTTAAGAGTTATGAAGGAACATACATACAGAAAAAAATTCTAAAAATGGTCAATTTAGTTTCAGTATCATGTATAGAGCCTATAAACACGATATCTCTGAAAACAAAGTAACTTACTCCATGACCAACCCTTACAGATTTATTATTAGTATTGATTGGTATAGATTAACCGCATAGGCGAGATAAATTTTCTGTACAAAATTGTATGTAATAATAATAAAATAAGTTCCTACCTATCGTGTGATTTACTTTGTAATCATAAATGTACGAATATTATCAATAAATATTAGCGTCGTTAGTATGAAAACTCTTTGGCCAGTTGAGTGCAAATTGCAGATGGGTTGTTGCGTAAGCCGCCAGTCGACAGTCGAAAGTGGTCACCGGGACGCAAAAACTAACTTATGGATGATGCACTGCCTGTACTCAGGGCCGTCTGCAAAACAAATTGTAGGTTCGATCATATAGTATCTACACAAGTTTAAACGTTCAAATAGGTTCATACATTCAGCTTAATCTATAAAAAATTTGAATAGGGCAGGTTAAATTAGGTTAAATACTGGTTGAATGAAAATATTAATAGCTTAATGTTACATTAACTTAATTTTGATAATTAGTTTCGCAATTAACTATTTTCGTTTGCTTATATTTATTTTAACTTAGGTTTTATAATTGTTTTTCATTAGAAAACTACCTATATATGTTACAATGTCTCTGCAATGATAAGACGGCTAAAATACAATATAAAGGTTAACATATACTTAATATATTAATTTTTTAATAATAAAACCTAAAGGTTGCAAAGAATAAGCCCTGAAAATAGTCAATTGGAGTAATGATATAAAAATCAAAATATTTGTTCCCTAAGTAGTTTAAAAGAGCTAACACTGAGAGTAGCGAAGAGTCTCTATATTATTTTTTAAGATATTTTGTCTGCACATAATTTGTTAGTATGCTAGAGAAATGATTTACATATTCAATCGAGTGAAAATTGCAATCGTTCTATTTATTAAAGCCTCGTATTCACTAGGGGACAAATGTCACGCGACACGTGTCGCTCGACATGTCGGGTGTCGTCGCCCGACGTCGCCCGACATCGCACGACAAGTCTGGCAACAATGCGCGAATTTTTCCTGGACGCCGCGTCGCTAAATGTGGACGAAAAAAGTCGCGAGACGTCGCGGGACATGTCGCTCAACATGTCGCGGGATTTTTTTCCCTTAGTGAATACGAGGCTTTATGCTTTATTTGTCGTCGGTACACGCGGCCAGTACATAAAATACAGACGATGCTCAACCTACCTACCTATCAACGCATAACGTTCACTTCATTTCGCGTGATCGCCGCGATTTATTTGTCATATTATGTATATACTCGTATAAGCGACGCAGTTATTCTCATATAAACGCTCATGGTGTTGAAAGCGATAATAATATTTATGAACCTACTACGGTGGCCTAGTAATTTTGTGCCAGTTATTTTTATGACTGTTTCTTTGGTATGTAAAAAGAGAATTCCAATCAGGACACTATATAATATTTAACATGAGGACCTATAATTTTAACTTATCCACTTAGGTAAGATGGTAACCGAACCGCCACTGAAAGCGTTCATAGGTTTCTTATATTTCAAACTAGCTGCTGCCCGCGACTTCGCCCGTGTAACTTTGTAAATTATATACTAAAAACTTCCTCGAGAACCACTTTATCCATTAATGAAAACAGCATGAAAATGGGTGCAGTAGTTTTTGAGTTTATTGCGAATAGACAGACAGATAGACGTGGCAGAGGACTTTCCTATTTATATGTGTGTGATATCTATGTATATATTATATTCATTTGTTCAAAACCGCAACTCTATTGTCGATTACTATAACATTTTGCATAAACTTTGCCGGAAGAAAAGAAAATCCAGAAAAAAAAACATAGGGAAAAACACAAAATGAAAATTTTCATCCAAGAAGGTGATCATCTAAAAAAAAATACAAAAATTCAACACCTAACAAACAAATACATTTGCATTTGTATTTCCGTAGATATTAATAAAAAATATAAGCCATAAAGACTGAATAAATGTTTTAAAGTAATGTAATGTAAGTAAGTAAGTAATCCAAACGCAATAATATCTCTCGCAATGCGCCAACATAAAATAAAACAACAATTTGAATACGAGTAATGCTAGGAAGATGTAATCACGTAACATCCTTTCGACAATTGAAAAAATTCAACCATTTCCTACGGAACGGTGTCGTAAAACAGACCAATTTAATGTAACCTCTTGCCGCAATCAATTTGTTAAGAGTAAGGGATCTTCAATAGTAGTTTGTAATTTATAAATAATCCAATTTACATTGACCCACAGAGTCGCAATATTTTACACAAAATCGGGGTCTTGATTGAATGGCAAATATAAAATTAATTCATATCAAGAAAACACACAATGAAATGAATTTCAATTGGGACTTTACTAAATTTGCTTCGAGTTTAAATAATATAGAAACAATAAATTTATTTAATATTTTCTAGATTACAAGAACGTACTTCTTACAGAACTCATGTTTTATAAAAGGGTTCAATATAAAGTGGTTAATATCAAAAAATAAAGTCGATGTAGCCATTAAATTGTTCAGGGAACTTCTTCTAAACCACCCAACGGATTTTTTATTGCGGGTGTCACTAATAGTAAGAACATAAGTATGTGCATATAATTTGCAGAAAAAAGTATCCGTGGGAAGCCGGGGCGGGTGCTAGTAGACTATAATCCACAAGTTTAAAATTACTTATCCTTCTTACACTTAGCGCCTATTTCTCAAACGTCAATTAGGCCAAACTGTCATTTAAAGTCACCGGTAACCGGGAATAATTTAGCGGATATACCTTTGTTTGTACTGTAAACGTTACAAAAATTAAATAGAAAATAATAAAAAAAATCGCCTATCGAAGGATGCAGTAAACCGAGTGCATAATTCAATATAACAGAAAATGATTTCTAAAAGTAACTAATCAACACTTTACATGTAGTTTGTGAAAGAGGCCCTAAGTCTTAGGAGAGCTTATAATTATAATTAAATACGATATTTGAATGTTTGTTATGAAATAGCCGGCCAAAGACTTACTGTCTTTGGCCTGTCTACCTACTCGTATTACAAATTCTATAAGCATAGATACGGATTTAGATGAAACTTTTCGGAAAAAAATTATACGTGGACCATAAGTTAGGCTTTTGCAGGCTAGTCCTAAATAGTGTCGAAGGTCGAAGTGACCAATGAATTTTGCAAAATGTTTTGTCACAATCCTCGGCTTTAATGACTCACGCGGGACAAGTCCAACACTTTCGATTGCAAAATCTTTGTTACTCACTCCTGTCTTTAAATTTCACCAAATGCAAACGCAATTTTACATAGTTTTGTGCAATAATTGCTTCTTACTAATCGAATACTTTATTTTATATAGTACTAGCTGTTGCGCGCGACTTCGTCCGCGTAACTTTATAAAATACTAGCTGGTGCCCGCGACTTCGTCCGCGTTGAAAAATAAAAAAAGTAGCCTATCCTGTGTCCTGTACGTCTAAATGTTTATCTACCAAGTTTCATGAAAATCGGTTAACTCGTTTAGGAGTTATGGAGGAACATACATACAGAAAAATTTCTAAAAAATCGTCAATTTAGTGTCAGTATCATGTATAGAGCCTATAAACACGATATCTCTGAAAAAAAAGTAACTTACTCCATGAAGAACCCTTACAGATTTATCATAAGTATTGATGATAGCCTATGTTACCCAGTGATACGTAGCTTCCTATAGGTTAAAGAATCGATCCAATAGTTTTTGAGTTTATTCATTACAAACAACATGCAAACATAAATCTCTCTTTATAATATTAGTATAGGTATAGATATACAGTACCTACCTATATATTATTTAAGTAAGTCTTGTATGCTTGAAATAATGTGTGAAAAGGTTAAACTAAATCACTGGATCACTGAATGTACTAGTGATATTATCAATCAATACTAATAATAAATCTGTAAGGGAAGGTCATGGAGTAAGTTACTTTGTTTTCAGAGATATCGAGTTTATAGGCTCTATACATGATACTGAAACTAAATTGACCATTTTTAGAATTTTACGTCCTTTAGCATTCTTATCTCACCAAAACACAATAAGAGTTCTATTTTACTGCTATTTCACAATGGTCTAACGAAATGTTAATTTTTTTGATGAAAATGATAAAATCTTTCATTAAAAATGCACATTATCACTTAAAATCCAAATGGATAAAATGTTGCATCCATTCGTATGTACTGCAAGGTCTGCACATTATTTCTTTGAAAAAAAAAAAAGAAACAATACTTATACAGTCGCCTTGAGTTTTATTACTGCAATCGGCCGTCTTATTAGAGCGAACTAATAATTATCTACAGGTTTTACACGATAACTGAAATTTAATTAGTAGTAAGTGAAAATTCTGTTACAACAATGTTACTGGAGCTCACTTAGTTATTAATTTTTACATTTACGAGTACGTGCCAATAATTATCAAGTGTTTAAACATTGTATTGTTACAATAAAATCTTAACTCCTATATAATTAATAGGTCATAAAATTTTTCTTTATCCAACATATTTTCGTCATAATTTTCGTGGTTTTCTCTGCTGCCCTTTTTGTGACTGCAAAACTCAATGTGACCTGCTATTACTATAATTGTTACTTAAAACTGATTCGTAATTCTCGAGATGTACTTTACTTGTATTTTTAAAAATACCAATAAAATAAAAAAACTAGAAAAAAAATATGAGTCAAGAATCCCTTTAACATAACTTTTTTTTATATCATCACAGTGTTACAATAGTTTTCATATAAAGCAATAGCAGAGAAAAAAAAAATTGCGTCAATTTATTTGCGCGGCTTTGTATTGATGCAATTTTTCAGCAAATTATATTTGTGTATACACAAATCTTCGTCGTTTATCTCTTTCTATTAGTGGAAACTGTATCAAAATCAATTAGATGGTTTAGAATTTAGCGGAAGAACCGACAGAGACGGACAATTATATTATCAATCATCAATCAATCAATCATCAATCAATACTAATAATAAATCTATAAGTGTAGGTATTGTATGTATGTACTCCATAACTCTTAAACGAATCAACTGATTTTCATGAAACTTGGTTGATAAACATTTAGACGTACAGGACACAGGATAGGCTACTTTTTCTTTTTCAACGCGGACGAGGTCGCGTTCGCCAGCTAGTTATTTTATAATAAATAATATATATACATGTATAGATGTTACCTCATACGAGAAAGTTGTTTAATTCATTGTGCGAGGGCTCTTTTTCGTTTAGTCATTACTAAGAATTATTACCTACACTGTAATTTTTATAATAAAATTCAATGTAAATAAATAGGTCGTATCAACGACGTGGAGTAACACCGACCGGTGTTACGATTATCGAATTAGTCCATTGATTTAAGTAACACGGTTCAATAACATAATTAATTTATGAAACTTCTGATTTTAATCGTCATGTTTAATTGTCCATGAAAATATTTCGTATCAAACGTTTACGTTTCTACGAAAAGTATTAGAGACAAAATCGACGGATATTTTACACAATGTGAATAGATTGGTTTTATTTATTCCCTATTTAATTATATATGCGTATTTATTTCCCATAAAAGGAAATTGGTATAACGTATTTAAAAAGGTTTGAACAGTCAATGCTATTCTTTTTAAATGTTTTTTCTTTACACATATGCTTCTAAATTTTATTTTTATATTATGTTACATAATAAAGCAGATTTTTTTTAAATTTTAGTAATTAATTATTACTATAAAAAATTAATAAAAATATTATCGTAGTTAAAAAACGTGTAAGACCCTGTGGGTGCCTGAAGGGTATTGTTTTAAATTATTATACTATTGTTTTAAGTTTTGAGATACGATTTTTTACTTAAAATTTTGTTTAATAAAAATCGGGATCATTAATTTTATATAACAATTACAATTATGTAAAAGTATGACCAGGATAAAAATGTATAGAGCTCTATGATCTATTCTTTTTCTATTGATCAAAAACGTAAACAAATATAGCGTCGCCATAGTCACTGGACTGTTTTAAAGATGGGATTTGTACATTAGGCATTATCAAAGAGAGTTAACTCATTTAGAATTGGTTCGTAGTTATTGTTTGTTTAGTTCTATATCGTGAATTGTTGGTTTACCTTTTTGATCAATGAAAAAAGAATACAATATAACACGGTGGTCTTCTACGAGAATCGACTGTTAGTGCCGCTCGGTGTTACATCAATACTGGAGTTGAGCTCATAAAAAAAAACCCTCGAGCAACATAATATTTTTCTACAATCTAACTTCAAATCTAGTTGGTAAGCAATATACATTATTGCTAACACACCGGTTGAGTATTTCAAAACTGCGTGGCGTTTAATTTGCGACTAAATCTTTGGCTGCACCGGTGCGGCTTAGTTTCGTAAGTTGTTGTGGTTGGGGAGTCCGAGAGGGGATTTCTGGAGTCACTCGAGCGCGTCAGATTAAGCTATGGTAGCTTGATTACTTGCTGAAAAGTGTGCATTTTAATAATCTGACGATTTGGTTGGAGGGGTTGGCGGGGGTTTTCAGAGGGGATGTTAAGTGAACCTAAACTAAGCTCCCATTTAAAATTCAGACGATTCGGATGTCGCATGCTCGTGGCAGCTTTTTGAAAATGCAAAAAATATTTTTGACTATTCTCATTTTGTAATACTCTAGCGCGTCAGATTTTCATACAGACGGTTCAGCCTAAAGTCCTGATCGTGCTGATTCTTAATCTGACGATTATATGGAGGATTTTTTAAAATACAGCGCCTATAAAATTTTGAACGCCTGTAGACGCTCACCCCACCGCTGAAATGAAAAACTTCATATAACCTTTTTTTCTTCTTACCATCTAATCTTCAAAGTCCAATAGGTCCCCACAACGCTCGAGTGACTACACATTTAGCATCGTGGACTCCCTAACCATTGGTGCCAATTAAAATTTGACGTACATGTATGCGTTAACTGGTATTGAAATTACCAAATATATGTAATTTTAAATATTGCAAAACTAAGCCAAGTGTTTTGGGCTAGACATGTGTGAAGGTGTCTACTTAATTTACATGCTGATGGAAAATGTGCGTCGAAAGATAAAGAAAATAGAAGTACATACTAAGAGCGATGAAGGAGAGGAAGCTGCAATATTTTGGCCACGATGATGGGCTAAAGATACCGTAGTAATCTTTAACTGACATCCTGGTTCAATAATTTAAGAGAATGGTTTGGTATGAGTACTCACTCCTTCAGGTTCCAAGCCACGATCGCCACGATGGTCGCCAATCTTCGCAAAGAAGAGAAGAAGAAGGAAATACTGTTTAAAACTAGTTTTTTGTCGCGCCATCTATTTGCAACATTTAAATTTTACAGTAAAAAAAATTCACAATTTAAAAAGGTGCAAAAAAAAAGCTTATAAATACTCGTAAGTACTTAAAATTGTAGATTTTGAAATTTTGAAACATTGAATTTGAAAGATAATTTAATTGTTTTTTTTTTTTTACAAAGTTTATTTAAACAGACTCGAACGAGACAAGTAGGTACTTAATTATGGTTCTTTGTGATTTATGTATATTTTATGCAGTGAAATCCATGTTAGGACGGAAGCGTTTAAAATTCCATCAATTAAGTTACACATTTAACTTTCAACTTCCCATGAAAACAATTTAATAGAACATATTATTTTACCTAAAATTTGGATAAGTAATGTATGATTTGAACTATAGCAGATGTTTAGACAAATATTTGTAGATTTTTACTTTGTAAAAATGGGATTTTATTTTGCAATTACTACGTAATAAGACATAACACTAAAAAGAACAATTTGAATGTAAATGGGACATTTTGAAATAAACAAATTTATTAAGCGTAACAAAGGTATGCGTAATAAAATGTTTAATAGCATAAACAAAGTTGTAATAATTTGAATTCCGCATAGAGTTGTTGTGGCTTGAATATAAAAAAAAAAAATAAACTATAATAATAATGAAAATTATTTGGCCTAGAGGTGTTTTGGCGTCCTTTAATATAAACGTTATATTAAAGTTTAATTATCATTATTATATTAAGTTATATATTAGTTATTTAATTTATGTTTGGCGTTCCTACTGACTAGGTTTCAGCATATAAACTACCAGCATATAAATTGCGTTTTTCACTGATCTATTATGTCAAATAATTATGGGTTTATTCATTAAAAATAATCATAAAAAATAATCATACAAACTAAGCCAGAAAAAACATAGAAAAGGTGAAGATAATTTATCCACATGCAATTTACTTTAAGTAATTTCTTTTTTTAATTTTACTTTACACGTATGAATTTTTTAGCTTGCTTGTTTTATTTATTATAGATATCGCTGAATGACATGTGGCTGCACTAAAGTAATAAATAAAAAATGTATTTAATTTATTGATAAATAATCTCGACAAGTGTTAAAATACCTTAACACATAACGCAGTCAGTAATGTGGACAGAATATAATTTGATGCTTGTAAAAGAAAGTTTTAAAATAGCCATAGTTTACCGCTGTTGTTATTGCTTTTCATATTTGAATATGCAAATAATGCACGAAGGCATTCGGTCAGCAGGCCGCTGTAACCGGTAACTTTATGCCTGTTCCACATACTTATTTATTGGTTGGGCTATAGAAATTTAACGCCCAAAAATGAAACGATAAGTATTTTTTTCTGTTAAGGTCGATAGACAGGCTGACGGTCCATTTGATGGTAGGTGGATACTATCATGTAATACCGTAACACAAGCGACGCTACAGGTGCTGCAAATGCGCTGCCGATCATACTAGGATGATACGATTGGGCAGGGATAGGGAAACGGCTCTACAATTTGACGTTGACTGTACTGCTCGATTAGGGTCAGCGCCGACAGACGGAGTGGCGGTGAAGAGACTAATTTAGTTAACAATTAAAATTCAACCTAAAGTGCTCCTGAACACGACTGCATTTGGTCGCCGCGCGCCTCTCGACCGCGCTTTAGTCGCTCGCCGTCATTTTATTTCATTGTACCAAATACAGTCGTATTCAGGAGCACTTTAGGTTGAATTTAAATTGTTACTAAATTAGTCTCTTAGCTGCCACTCCGCCCGTCGGCACTGACCCTTAGTAGGACCAATGCCCATACAAAATTATGATTTTCTTGTTACAGTTCTATTGGTAGAATCACGGACAGAAAAAAAATTGCCCTTGGTACTACCAGTAGGACTACCCAGTAGGACCACGGGCAACGAATGAATAAATCTATTTAATTAATGTGATTTTAATGTACAGTCAGGGTAAGAAAAGGTTCGTCACCTTAAGGTCGACGTTTGCTTGCACCAGGGCAGTTATCATTCATGACAAAATTCGAACGTCTGTCAGTTGTCTCCTTTGTGCTTCATTTTTAAAAGGTACTCGTACTAAGAGTCTACGACTGGATAGAGGAATGAATTTGAAAACTGACGAAGGTTTTCGTAATCCGACTGTACATAAAAATTTGAGTGCATATATAAATTAAATAAAAGTTGACCTAAAATTCTCATTAATTTCTTATTTATGGTGTTATGTTTGCTTTATAATTATAATCATTGTAATATTATTGTTATTCTTTGTTACAGATTTTTTTGGGGTTAAAACAAAATAAGAAGATATTTATTTATAATAATGCTAATTAGGTAATTAAAAGTGATTATTTTATAACTAATTTGCATTATAATATAGTTTTAAAATATTATACGTAACATAGTGATTGTGAGTGATTTTTTTTGTTGTGTGATTACAAAGTGCGATCAAGATGATGACCTTATATAGGACCATTAAAGGGACGAGCACTTCGAAGAGGAAGAAACGGGAACGAAGGTCTGTATTTTTTATTTTTCAAATTTGATTTCAGTTTTGGTTTAACTTTCATAAAGAGTAATTAACTAAATAGTCTCTCGGTTTTTTTTATGTTGTGGTAAATAATTTATTTATGTGGAACATGGGAAGGACTCTCACTTTTTTAACTTCTGTATTAATATTTATATAGATAAGTATTTCGAGGAACAGTAGAAATGTAGTAACATATTTGAATAAGTATATAATATATCATAATATAATACTTATTTTAGAAATTTTTAGTTACTTTATCTATTATATTACCTTTAGGACCTCTTTCACAAACTACAAGTAAAGTGTTGATTAGTTACTTTTAGAAATCATATTCTGTTATATTGAATTATGCACTCGGTTTACTGCATCATTCGATAGCCAATTTTTTTTTTAGTTTCTATTTAATGTTTGGGACGTTTACCGTACAAACAAAGGTATATCAGCTCCATTATCCCCGGTTACCGGTGACTTTAAATGACAGTTTGGCCTACTTGACGTTTGTGAAAGAGGCGCTTAAAAATATTTATTATTTATATTTTAAATCAACTTAAAATTACTCATAAGTTTTAATAATGTAATCGTAAAATGATACACTTTTTCAGATATATTTACAAAAAAGTTATCTTATCTAAGTTCGTAGATTGTATTAATTAAATTAATCCAAAATCTTCAAAAATTGTGGCAAGTTTTTAAGGATAGATTTTTTCAAGAAGATCTAACACTTTAGATGAGGTGTTCAATAATGAATATAAATTTGTGCTGCTTCATTTAAGGGCGATTTAGCTTTGAAATGTTAAATTAAAAGCGGAAATTGATAAATAAAAATAAAAAGACAATTTTCCATTGATTGAGGTTGCTTCGATATATATTTTTTGTTAATTAAGTTGGACACAGAATATAAAAAAGTACAAATATGCCACAGAATAAGTAACTCAAAATAACTGTGCCGGAGTAACATGATGGGATACAAACAGTCATTAAAAGTATCAGTATTTTTCTTTTAATTGATAATAATATTCTATTTAACAAAAAATCTAATGTATAAATTTTATTTCATTCATGTAGGATACTGTTCTCACGAATTATCTATAATTTATAAGCCTTACTGGTCACTACCATATTAGTAAGCTTTCGGAATTCTTAACTAAGCTATAACTCTAAATACATGAACACCAACTACATAATTTATGTGTAGGTATCTTTAACTCGTATAGTTTGAACACATACTGACATGAAAATATTACTTATCACGTTATATAATTATATTAGGTTATAATTGCAGAAAAATACATCCGTGAGATGCCGGGGGCGGGTCTCTAGTTAATTATATATAAAATATTAGTATACTAGTTGTTGCCCGCGACTTCGTCCGTTCAAAATCCAACACAAAAATAATTTTTGCAATTCGAACCAGTAGTTCCTGAGATTAGCGCGTTCAACCAAACAAACTCTTCAGCTTTATATAATAGTATAGAGTATAGATATATACAAATTATATAATAATTGTTTATGTATTTGGTCTTTAATATTGTATTGATAAGTCACGTGTTCTGCATTTTTGTTGCGTGATTGTTTAAATACTTGTAATTATTTCCTTGCTTTATAGTACTATGTTTAGTGTTGATTTTAACAATTGTTTTATTCACTTGTAAAGGTATACTTATCTGTTTTGCAAAAGTAAAACATTTTTGTACCTGCACTGATTTTGTCGCTGGTGTAGGTACTTATATGTCTAAATAAATAAAATTTCAAAAATAGTCGATTTGTATAACAATGACTTTATACACATTTGAACATACATATTTTTAACATAGTTTTTATAAGGCTTTTATTTTTCTTTCAGTTTTATTGAATTAGGTATGCTAAAGTCATTCAAAATGCGTCTCTTGCTTCATTTGTGGGGTTTCCTTTCTGACTAATATCAGCTACTTGGTCGAATTATTCTCACTACCGGTTTGTTCACAATTCCAATATCTACTTAGGACATAAATTATTATATGTCGTAGCAAAACGGTCGGTTTCGCAAGAGCTAACCGCCCCATTTACTTTAATAGATGCCTATAATATAACGTTCAGTTAGATTCTAGACCACAATAAAAAGATCCTAGACCACAATAAAAACAACAATGTCATGAGATATTATTTTTAATATTGGCACTATATTTAAATATATTAAATATAGTGCCAATATTATACCTAGTGCCAAAAGGAAATCTTTTTTGGATATTATATTGTCTCGATATAAAGAGAAACAGATTTTCATTTTATATCTTTGACTAACTTTTATTAATGTAACTTTCTCATAGGGTTTCATCAGTGTATTAGTTTCTAGATTGTTTTTTAACATGAATTTTTAGATTTAATTTGAAACCAACGGTCACCTTAGGGGGTTTGATACGATTCTAATTGAAAGTGAGGGAAAAACAATGAAGATTAGTGTTAAGTGTACGATTATATAATTTGCATGTATGTGCCAAGTCAGGTTCGATGTCGCTAGTTTGAGTATTTCTAAGCCCAAAACATTTCGTTCATACTTTGTTGGGCTTCAATATCAAAACTTTAAGGCATATCTAATCTTTGTTGCTTAAAACCACTACATCCTTACATACATATTATAAAACAAAGTCATCTGCCGCGTCTGTCTGTCTGTCTGTTGGAGATAAACTCAAAAACTACTGCGTTTTCACCAAAGGATAGAGTGGTTCTTGAAGAAGGTTTTAGTAAGTATATAATATACAAAGTTACGTGGGCAGCAGCTAGTAAAACATAATCGAATATTTTACTATCCCAAGATAATATTTTAATATATTGGGATCAGTATACTATAGAGCTTCGGCATCATATTGTAGATATGTACATAATTAAATATTGTCAAAATACTATATTTTATTACTTTTTGTAATTAGTTTTGTTACATATATGCTGGCGCCACAGCAATAAAGCGATTATTAATGGAAACACTTGAATGTTACTACGAGTTTCACTTTCACATACGAATACGACGTAATAAGTTCACTTGTGAATGGGCAGATGTCGCTTAACATGAGTTAATAATTTTCTTTGGACGCGTTGTTTTTCAAAAAGTTTTATACATTTATTTTAAGAGTGCGTATATAAAGCAAACAAAATTTGTAATTTCACCCGCGTGGCCCCTTGGACATGACAATGACACAAAATACGTAGAACGTAAACTACAATGTCAAATGAAAAATTGATACATAGAGCATTAGATAATATGTGAAGTGAAATTACTGATACAATTTTAGCTTTGTAATGTGTGTCATTTTGAAAATAAAACTAAAATCGATGGAAATGAGAGTTCACTTGGTGATTTTTTTCTATCGAGAAAATTTCATTATATTATGTCTCCTGTCCGAGTCTTCCCTTTCATTTATAATGTATTTATCTATTATGAAAAAGGTTTTAAATTGGACTTTGTTTACTTAGATAAAATTCAAATCTAGGATTGGCTATTTCTCTTTATACGCGCCCTTAAGAACTAGCTGTGCCCGCGACTTCGTTCGCGTGGAATAGTGACTTTGGGTAGCATTTTTAATTATTTAGGCTTTTTATTTTGCAAATAAGACACATTTTAGTGCTTTACAATATTGTGTACACTTTTTATCCATCTGCGTTATAAGAATTAATAGAAATGTCCTTTCTCAGGCTCTAGACTACCTGTGTACCAAATTTCATTTAAATCAGTTAAGTAAGGATTTTTTGTGAAAGCACCAATATTTTTTAATTGAAAATCAGTTTAATTACCTAATATACAGTAACACTTCACCTTTACACAAATGACGCGTTTTGAAGGTTTTTAGGGTTTTAGGGTTATTTGATTTGGCTTAGCAGTCTCTGTACTATATCCAACTTACTTTGTATTTTTTTTGTATTAATTTTAGTACTTTGTATTGATTTTAATAATGACCAATAAGAAAATAAGTGTGATTTCCAATCATAATGACAAACATAAAATAAAAATGTATATTAACAGATACAGCGAATAATAGTATAATGAACTTAGTTTTCTTAGCGAGGTCCTTGACAGCATAACAATTGGACATTAGGCGATGTCAGTCAATGACAGTAGCGCTCTGATTTAATATGATAAGAGGGACAAAAAACGATTTCGTGTTCGACTATATCCTGTCTATTGTAAAAGTTTTTAAAAGTAACTTATACTTATTTGTTTGCTTTGCGATATTTTTAACGCCAGACGCAAAAACAGCTGATTAAATGTTAATATGTAAGATAGGCTTTAGATGTTAAGGTTCTGTGTTGTTTGTATCGGTGTATGTGTGTATCTGTGTATGTGAGTATTTGTGTGTTTGTCCATGGAATCGTTTAAAGCTTCATGTGATTTGATTTCATGTGAAGTATTCTACTGCTGAGCAGAACCTATTGCAAAAAAAAACAATTGCCAAAAAATAAAATAAAATAAAATCCTTATATCCTTACATTTATAAAACAAAGCCCTCCGCCGCGTCTATCTGTTCGCGATAAACTCAAAAACTACTGCACCAATTTTCATGCTGTTTTCACCAATGGATAGAGTGGTTCTCGAGGAAGGTTTTAGTGTATAATTTACAAAGTTACGCTGGCGAAGTCGCGGGCAGCAGCTAGTAGTCAATAGACAAAGAAAATGCAAACCGCTAGTTCTATATAGCGGTTATAAATATAACTTGAAAATCTTATGAAATGTCTTCTTTGCATGAGGTCATTACTTTGAGTGAACGAGCGGTTTATTGCATGGTCTCCCTTTGGTATTTATCGTGTGAGTATTTTGATGTACGATTCGATCTGAATTACAATTGGAGTGACATCATATGATGCATTTTAATCAGTGAATGCATTTCGACTATCTTATTGGTATTACATAAATAACATTTTAGATGTTCAATGGTATTTGTAGTGTTTGTGCATATATACGTTATAGATATAAATAAATCATAGTTATATACACTATCTCGCGTTCATTGTATATGATGGCCACACCGACGGTGACAACACCGATGGGGGCAACACCGAATGTTGGACACACTGAATGGTGGTCACACTGAGGGGTATGGAAGTATATTGTACCTTGGAGAGTGGACGCGTGTTTTGCCGGATATACAGTGAACTACCGAGCCAGTGTCATCCGGACACTACAGTATTAAAATGATTGTTGTAGCTTCAAATTTACACCGTAACTCCAATATAAAAGTGTCAATTTATTTATTAATTCACATGTTGATATTTCTAGTTACACCTACCGCCCACGATATGACAATAGCAGCGTTTGAAGGCAGTTACTGATTCTAACATGACCTTAAACACTGTTCGAGTATTGTATCGATGACGCCAGTGTTGTAAGGGCGTGGCAACGTAACTAAAATGTTTATAAGGGCTGTTTACACGTGGCCAACGGTATATATCTATACTTACATGACTGCTAATTATAAGTTAAAAATATTTTTCTTGTTTAAATCTTACTTCTGCTTTTCTTCTAGCTTTTTAAAGGAGGGTATTTATTGTTAACTAATAAAAATTTCTTTATCTTATTTTATTTTATTTTATTGTTCCATTATATTACTTAGCTATGTAAACATCCATACTAATATAAATATATTCAATACAATCTTTCAAAAACACACTTCTCAATACATACTGGTATCTTACAAAACGACTTCATAATTTTCTCACTACTTATGTCAAGTAAATTCTATTCTATTTCTAACAGTTTAAATTTAAACTAGTTTATTTAAAAAAAAACAGCCAGTATTAAATTAAATACCTCAACTATTTTAAACGAGCGTTAACGTAACGAACGTAACGTTAACGTTAACGTATTTTAACGAACGATTTTTCGTCCGCGTTAAAAAAAATGAAATATAACACTAGACCACTTGTTGCTACAATACTTTGGCCAGGCGTTAGTTTTTTATTTTATTTTAGACTAGCTGGCGCCCGCGACTTTGTCCGCGTTGAAAAAGAAAAAAGTAGCCTATCCTGTGTCCCGCACGTCTAAATGTTTATCTACCAAGTTTCATGAAAATCAGTTAATTCGTTTAAGAGTTATGGAGGAACATACACACATACAATACCTACACTTACAGATTTATTATTAGTATTGATGATCCCTCGGGAATAGTCCTTTTTTCTGGATAAAAGGTACCCTATGTCCTTTCTGGTGTCCCAGACAATACGTGTATGCAACATATGTAAAATTACAATTTTTTTACTAATATATACTTGATGGTGCACGCGACGTCGTCCGCGTACTCTATAGCCTGTAGCCTTCCTCGATAAATAGACTAATCAACACAAAAAGAATTTTTCAATTCGAACCAGTAATTCCGGAGATTAGCGGGTACAAACAAACAAACAAACAAACTCTTCAGCTTTATATATTAGTATAGATAATATGTACTATATTTTTGTTTTTGTTTCTATTTGTGTCTCAAAGATTAACAAAATAAAATTATAAAATAAAAATCAATACTAATAATAAATCTGTAAGGGTTGGTCATGGAGTAAGTTACTTTGTTTTCAGAGATATTGTGTTTATGGGCTCTATACAAATGATACTGAAACTAAATTGACGATTTTTAAATTTTTTTTCTGTATGTATATATGTATGTATGTTCCTCCATAACTCTTAATCGAATTAACTGATTTTCATGAAACTTGGTAGATAAACATTAGACGTACAGGACACAGGATAGGCTACTTTTTCTTTTTCAACGCGGACGAAGTCGCGGGCACCAGCTAGTAAATAATAAAATACTTATAAATGCACTTATTTAAAAAAATAGCTAATTGCGCTATGTTCATTGTTCTGTGGTCTGTTGTAGGGATTGTATATTGCAACTGTTTCTACTGTTGTGGGCAGATTGCGCCTACACATTCGAATCCGACGTGTACTATTTACAAAATAAGGAAATATTTGCGATCTGTATGCGTCTTTAACCATGTTGAAGGCTTTTGTTTGCCTACATTTTAATTTTATCTGCACCAACATGATACGGTCCAGCCATCGCTTCCAGGAGTGGGTGTTTATGATTATAATGAAAAATGATGAAATCTCAAAAATGGAAATCAATGAAACTATAGTCGTATATAATTATGCTGATAGAAGACGAATTTTTAAAAAATTTTGACACAATTATTTCTTAGTTGAGAACCTACACGCCATCGATTGTGTCTCGAATTTTCTATCAATACTTGTATAAATTTTAAAATTGTCTAGTGGCAGGGCACACTTCGTTTGGCAGTTATTTGGCCAGCCCGTCTGGCTGGAGTATTAATCACTACCTTACATAAGACCACTGTGAAATAACAGCATGTCTGCTGTTCTATTTCGGTGAGTGAGTATATGATTGATGCCAGAGCCAATTTCCCTAAGCCTTATGGACCAATAACACGGTCAAGCGTTTGACGTGGCTCCAAACGATTTAAATCAAACGGAGCCACGCCAAAAAATTTGCCCACACACGGTCAGTTCAATTTTCTGTCATTTATGCGTTTGACCGGGTCGAGTGACGTTGACATGAGCTCTGATTCGGAAGCGCGACAAGATGCCACAGCGTAGTGTTTCTACCAAGGAGGATAGAAATGTATTCTATCCTCCTTGGTTTCTACACTCACGATCAGTTGGCGCGATGAACTGACGTAACGCAACGGCGCGATTTGAAATCCAGTGTTTGACATCAAGCCATCAGTTTTTACCATTCACGATCAAATTTTGGCTTCACGCCAGTTAATTTGACGCGATGGACTGACCGTGTATTCGGTCCATTAGTCTAGTCTTGGGGCCCTATTCAAAGTAACAATTTAAAACGATAACTAAGTTCGAAAATAATAAAATGTATGAGATTGACATCGCTGCTTAAAAACTAAAAGACCACAAATCAAAATTACACTTTTTACAGGAGAGCCAATCGAAAAAAATTAAATTATTTTTGTCTATTTTTTTTTAATTACATATATATCAAATATATGCATATTATACATTGTTAAAAGCGTATTTTTAAGTAGCATTAAATGTTTTAAATACTTTTATAATAAACTGAATACTGGAAGAGATAAGCATATAAGTTACTTTTGAATGTATAAAAAATTATCAAAATATACTAAATATAGACTATAAGAACCATAAGTATTTTTGCAACATTTGTAATATGAAGGATTCTGATTGTATTTTTGCAATTAAATTTTTTTTGGATTTTTTGTTTTATGGCCGTTTAATTTTATTCATTTTATTCTTTCGAACTTCGTTATCGTTTTTAAAATGTTACTTTGACCAAATCCCCTGTTGTGTTATAGGCGATGATAGCCACCATCAAGTAGACCGTCAGCCTGTCTGTCAACTTTAACATGAAAAAAAGGTGTTAGCGTTGAAGATGATGATTGGCAGTATTTGATCTATCCAGTGAAAGTATAATTTAGTTATAGACCCCACATCTATTGATTTATCTACCCTGTAAATAAAAATAAAAACAAATAATAAATGTTATAGTATTCATTTAATTATTCGCATTTATCTTATCGCAAAAGCGCTAACTGCCGAGAAATCTTTCTATCGACAATGTAGTTATTTATTCAAATAAAAAGAGTTATTTAAAATGCTTTTACAAGGCACGCCTTTTAGAGTAGCAATTTGATCATTTTTTTTTTATTTTCACATTTTATTCTTCGGACTAATTTTTAATTGGCGTTCTCTTATCTTATACGATAATTGCGTGAACAATACTTGTAAAGATAACAATTCGCTTTCTTAAGTAAAGATTAATGTTTTATTTAGAGTTAGTGGTTTTGTTATTCCACAGGTTGTATTCTTTATTCAAACTATCTTTTTCTATCGACTTCGTTCACGTATCTCTACTAGCTATGAATTAATATCGGTGCTCCTCGGTCTCTCATTTAGATATTTATTTTTATAAATATTATCATATTAATATTAAAAACCGAGGAATGTTATCATGAAGAGATAAATTGAAAAAAAAAAAAAAAAATATCACTACATAGTATAAAACAAAGTCGCTTCCCGTTGTCTGTCTGTCCCTATAGATAGAGTGATTCAAGAGGAAGGTTTGAATATATAATTTACAAAGTCACGCGGGCAAAGTCGCTGGCAGTAGCTAGTCAATCAATACTAATTATAATTCTGTAAGGGTTGGTCATGGAGTAAGTTACTTGAAGTTGTATTGAAAGCAGACATGATAACCATTGATATAATTATGCTTACGAGTAAAAATAAATTGAAGTGCCTTCTATATGCTTAGAGATAGATTTGTTAGTAACAGCGATCTGTTCGCGCCCACATTGGTGTTTCAGTAATTGCGGTTAATCTTCGCTTTGTAATAGAAAGTAGGTAGTAAGAACAGGACTTATAATTAAACCCTTGAAGTTGATTAGGCAATCGCAAATTTTCATTTGTATTTTAATATGTAGTTCGTTTAACTATTAGTGACTTTTTCTAACTATCAGTTAACTATTAGTCAGTTTGTTAATAATTCTTTCCGAGAGTACAATAAACTAGTTGGGCGAAGCCGGGGTGGGGTGTGTCGGTATAATAAATTTTTATATAAATTTATACACATTAAATTTACGTATAAAAAATTACGTACGGAATACGAAAATAAATACAAAGAAACGCACTATAATTTATAAATTTTAAATTTATATATAATTTATAAATGCGATGTCAAAGAACGTTTTTGTTATCATGACGAAAATCAAACTGTCACTTTGGGGAATGCTCCTTTTAAATTTATTATTGTTGTTCAGTTCATTGATCTTTATGTAGTAGGGTGACAAAATTACAATAAAAATACTAAACTTTTGCAGTTACCTGTCCGGGCATTTTGCGTTTAAGTCGTTATACTATTTAGGAAATATACTAACTAGTCGTTTTGCGTTTTTGTCAATATAAGAATTAGGTATTTTACATAGTAGCCATATTGCGATGTAGGCAAAACTACAACAAGTCAAATTGCGTTCTAGACCGTTTGAGACCCACCCATGACATTTTTTTTTTGTAAGAGATTTGATATTTTCTAATATTTTTTAATTAAAAAACAATCCTTGACGAATGTACAAATACAGTGATTAACACTGTGAGATTTTTAGTAGGTGATAATAAAAAAAATTGTTTCATCATGTTGTTCATATTTTTTATTTTGTTTATTTTATCCACTTGTTACTGCACCGATTTTCATGCTGTTTTCACCAATGGATAGAGTGGTTCTCGAGGAAGGTTTTAGTATATACATAATTTACAAATTAGGCGGGCGAAGTCGCGGGCAGCAACTAGTATTAATATAATACATATAATATACTAATATTAACATGATATAATACATTAATATTATATTAATATGTATTGAAGCATATTGTATAGCCTGTAACGCGTAAGATGTGACATGTGACATTTGATTTTACTCCCATCAATTTTCATACGTCATATATGTAACTCCAAAAAACTTTACTTATAAAAAACTGGATAGCAAAAATGGTAAAATGTTTCGATGCAAATTTAGAAGGAGTTCAAAACAAGTTAGCAATATATATTATGCAGTTTATATACAAATAGTTGTTTAAATAAAATATAAAAAGAAAATAAAACCATTTCTCTTGTATTCAGCAAGCGTCACATGCGAATTGTGAATGACTGAATATTTCGTGAAGGAATTCAAGAAATATATATTAACTGCAGTGGCATGTAAATTTAGCGTCTGCATGTCGTGGAAAAGAATTTGATCGGTTTTACGCTTAGCTTTCCGTATTTTTATTGTCACAGTGGCGACCAATATATTTTTTACTTATACAATAACTTTTACCTGTCTCTGTACCTACATCATTTAGGGCATGTACAAACTACGAGGTAAAGTGTTGATTAGTTACTTTTAGAAATCATTTTCTGTTATCAATGAACTATGCACTCGGTTTACTGCATCATTCTATAACCGATTTTTTTTTTTATTTTCTATTTAATGTTTGGGACGTTTACCGTACAAATAAAGGTATATCAGCTCCATTATCCCCGGTTACCGGTGACTTTAAATGACAGTTTGGCCTACTTGACGTTTGTGAAAAAGGCGCTTATTAATATATTTTTTGCAATATTCTCTACATCTGTTTTTTCTCTTTTTTTTTTCAAAATAACTATAATTTATTTATGGCCAGAACTATTGTGGCGCAGTCATCTATATTGGTCTAAGTATATGACTTTAAATAATTTTTTAGTAAAACATATTCATTTATAATTTAAACCAGCTTCAATACATTTTTTTTTTTAATTAATATCAATTCACGTCATAATCGTGAATCACATTCGAAAAAGATGAGAGATATCTCTAGTTTTGATGCAAGTATGAGTTGTTAGAGAGGACTACATTAATACCAAAATATCACTACGTCGGCCTAACTCGTTAACCTGCTAAGTCACGTTTTGCATAGTTTTGCATAGAGGAAGAAAAAATGACATGACAAAATGATGTGCGTCGCATCAGGCATGTGAAATGAGCCACATTATCAGTACAAAACTTAGGATTTAGCTGGTTTTTCATTTATGAAATTTCTCACCATTTTAGTTTGATAATCGTCGTTATTCCTTCACCAAACGTTAGATAATCGTCTAAACTTGTCGAAAAGTATAAAAAGTGAAATTGCCCAAAAATGGACTTAGCAGGTTAACGAATTAGGCCGACGACTAGTACCATTAGTGGTATTAGCGACACCAAGTAGTATCACTAGCAATGGTACTAAAGCAACTACATCGCAAAGTCTCAATCACAATACTTATATTATATACTAGCTGGCGCCCGCGACTTCGTCCGCGTTAAAAAAGAAAAAAGTAGCCTATCCTGTGTCCTGTATGTCTAAATGTATATCTACCAAGTTTCATGAAAATCAGTTATTTCGTTTAAGAGTTATGGAGGAACATACATACATACATACAGAAAAAAATTCTAAAAATCGTCAATTTAGTTTCAGTATCATGTATAGAGCCTATAAACACGATTTCTTTGAAAACAAAGTAAATTGAGCCATGACCGACCCTAACAGATTTATTATTAGTATTGATGATAAGTAGTACTTTATATATAATATAATATATAAATAACTTCACACATTCCACACAGCACCATCTAGTTCCAAAGTAAGTAAGTAATGCTTGTATTATGGATACCAGACAGTTGATATAATACATAGATTACTTTTTTTTTGTAAATACATACATATTATAAATACAAAACATCCATGACTAAGGTACAAAGGTAAAATGTTCACATAAAACATTTGCCCCTAGCGGGATTCGAACCCGCGACCGTTTGGTTAACAGCTAGGGTTACTAATAGCCACTAGACCAAACGTGTCGTCAAATGTCATATATATAGTCTCAGTTGCGCGTAGCCAGTAGCTACCTACCATCAAGTGGAACGTCAGCTTGTCTGACGATCTGCACAAAAAAGTGCTATTTTAGCACGATAGCGGTCTATTTTAATAACTAAACCTATACAGATAAATTAGAAAGAATTTATAAATAATAAGTTTCTTTTTTTTTGTTTATTGTTTATTTTTTATTATTTATTAGGTTAGGTTATATTGTATATATTCATATAAATATTGTAATTAAATTATTGTAGTCTTATTTCTTGTAGATTCTAGAATAAAAAAAATTCTAAATTTCTTTAATATTAAAAAAAGTTGTGGGTTGCGGTTTTTTTGTGTATATTATAAAAGTTAGCACTTGTATGTATTCCGGTTCAAGGAACGTTAAGGTCGAAGTACGGACCTACCTGCCCTAAAATATTATGTCCATAATATTGAGGTTTTATGAGAGGATTCCACTCTTTTTGCCTGTGACCTCTAAAAAGCACAGTCAACTCCATAATAAAAGATACAGTAGAGGATGCCGTATTTTTATTATTGAATAAATTTCTACAATTTATTTATTTTTATAAAGAGACTAGCTCTGATTAGCTTAAGAATGGGTATAAAGCAAACAAAATTTGTAATTTCACCCGCGTGGCCCCTTGGACATGACAGTGACACAAAATACGTAGAACTACGCACAACATGCGACGGAGGATAGCGCATCTCGCTCAATAAAAATGTGACAAGTGCCAAAAGTATTAAATATTAATTATTCGTAAACTACAATGTCAAATGAAAAATTGTTACATACAGCCTTAGATAATATGTGAAGTGAAATTACTGATACACTTTTAGCTTTGTAATGTGTGTAATTTTGAAAATAAAACTAAAATCGATGGAAATGAGAGCTCACTTGGTGATTTTTTTCTATCGAGAAAATTTCATTATATTATGTTTTCTGTTACAGACGTCACTTTCATTTATAATGTATTTATATATTTAAAAAAATTAATTAAATTAGACTTTGTTTACTTAGATAAAATTCAAATCTAGGATTGGCTATTTCTCTTTATGCCCGCTCTTAAAATAATGTCAGTTTAAGCGTCTCTTTCACCAACTACAAGTAAAGTGTTGATAAGTTACTTTTAGAAATCATTTCCTGTTTTATTGAATTATGCACTCGGTTTACTGCATCATTCGATAGGCGATTTTTTTTATTTTATTTTTTCTATTTAATGTTTGGGACGTTTACCGTACAAACAAAGGTATATCAGCTAAATTATTCCCGGTGACAGGTTACTTTAAGTGACGGTTTAACCTACTTGACGTTGCTGAAAGAGGCGCTAACCCTATTCAAATGCAAAAGTTCTCAATGATTTCAAAAAAGATTTTTTTTAAATATATAAATAATTAATGTTTATAATGACCCACGTTTCTATACGAGTCTATACTAATATTACTAATACTAATTTTAAAAAAGAAAAAAGTAGCCTATCCTGTGTCCCGCACGTCTAAATGTTTATCTACCAAGTTTCATGAAAATCAGTTAATTCGTTTAAGAGTTATGGAGGAACATACACACATACAATACCTACACTTACAGATTTATTATTAGTATTGATGATCCCTCGGGAATAGTCCTTTTTTCTGGATAAAAGGTACCCTATGTCCTTTCTGGTGTCCCAGACAATACGTGTATGCAACATATGTAAAATTACAATTTTTTTACTAATATATACTTGATGGTGCACGCGACGTCGTCCGCGTACTCTATAGCCTGTAGCCTTCCTCGATAAATAGACTAATCAACACAAAAAGAATTTTTCAATTCGAACCAGTAATTCCGGAGATTAGCGGGTACAAACAAACAAACAAACAAACTCTTCAGCTTTATATATTAGTATAGATAATATGTACTATATTTTTGTTTTTGTTTCTATTTGTGTCTCAAAGATTAACAAAATAAAATTATAAAATAAAAATCAATACTAATAATAAATCTGTAAGGGTTGGTCATGGAGTAAGTTACTTTGTTTTCAGAGATATTGTGTTTATGGGCTCTATACAAATGATACTGAAACTAAATTGACGATTTTTAAATTTTTTTTCTGTATGTATATATGTATGTATGTTCCTCCATAACTCTTAATCGAATTAACTGATTTTCATGAAACTTGGTAGATAAACATTAGACGTACAGGACACAGGATAGGCTACTTTTTCTTTTTCAACGCGGACGAAGTCGCGGGCACCAGCTAGTAAATAATAAAATACTTATAAATGCACTTATTTAAAAAAATAGCTAATTGCGCTATGTTCATTGTTCTGTGGTCTGTTGTAGGGATTGTATATTGCAACTGTTTCTACTGTTGTGGGCAGATTGCGCCTACACATTCGAATCCGACGTGTACTATTTACAAAATAAGGAAATATTTGCGATCTGTATGCGTCTTTAACCATGTTGAAGGCTTTTGTTTGCCTACATTTTAATTTTATCTGCACCAACATGATACGGTCCAGCCATCGCTTCCAGGAGTGGGTGTTTATGATTATAATGAAAAATGATGAAATCTCAAAAATGGAAATCAATGAAACTATAGTCGTATATAATTATGCTGATAGAAGACGAATTTTTAAAAAATTTTGACACAATTATTTCTTAGTTGAGAACCTACACGCCATCGATTGTGTCTCGAATTTTCTATCAATACTTGTATAAATTTTAAAATTGTCTAGTGGCAGGGCACACTTCGTTTGGCAGTTATTTGGCCAGCCCGTCTGGCTGGAGTATTAATCACTACCTTACATAAGACCACTGTGAAATAACAGCATGTCTGCTGTTCTATTTCGGTGAGTGAGTATATGATTGATGCCAGAGCCAATTTCCCTAAGCCTTATGGACCAATAACACGGTCAAGCGTTTGACGTGGCTCCAAACGATTTAAATCAAACGGAGCCACGCCAAAAAATTTGCCCACACACGGTCAGTTCAATTTTCTGTCATTTATGCGTTTGACCGGGTCGAGTGACGTTGACATGAGCTCTGATTCGGAAGCGCGACAAGATGCCACAGCGTAGTGTTTCTACCAAGGAGGATAGAAATGTATTCTATCCTCCTTGGTTTCTACACTCACGATCAGTTGGCGCGATGAACTGACGTAACGCAACGGCGCGATTTGAAATCCAGTGTTTGACATCAAGCCATCAGTTTTTACCATTCACGATCAAATTTTGGCTTCACGCCAGTTAATTTGACGCGATGGACTGACCGTGTATTCGGTCCATTAGTCTAGTCTTGGGGCCCTATTCAAAGTAACAATTTAAAACGATAACTAAGTTCGAAAATAATAAAATGTATGAGATTGACATCGCTGCTTAAAAACTAAAAGACCACAAATCAAAATTACACTTTTTACAGGAGAGCCAATCGAAAAAAATTAAATTATTTTTGTCTATTTTTTTTTAATTACATATATATCAAATATATGCATATTATACATTGTTAAAAGCGTATTTTTAAGTAGCATTAAATGTTTTAAATACTTTTATAATAAACTGAATACTGGAAGAGATAAGCATATAAGTTACTTTTGAATGTATAAAAAATTATCAAAATATACTAAATATAGACTATAAGAACCATAAGTATTTTTGCAACATTTGTAATATGAAGGATTCTGATTGTATTTTTGCAATTAAATTTTTTTTGGATTTTTTGTTTTATGGCCGTTTAATTTTATTCATTTTATTCTTTCGAACTTCGTTATCGTTTTTAAAATGTTACTTTGACCAAATCCCCTGTTGTGTTATAGGCGATGATAGCCACCATCAAGTAGACCGTCAGCCTGTCTGTCAACTTTAACATGAAAAAAAGGTGTTAGCGTTGAAGATGATGATTGGCAGTATTTGATCTATCCAGTGAAAGTATAATTTAGTTATAGACCCCACATCTATTGATTTATCTACCCTGTAAATAAAAATAAAAACAAATAATAAATGTTATAGTATTCATTTAATTATTCGCATTTATCTTATCGCAAAAGCGCTAACTGCCGAGAAATCTTTCTATCGACAATGTAGTTATTTATTCAAATAAAAAGAGTTATTTAAAATGCTTTTACAAGGCACGCCTTTTAGAGTAGCAATTTGATCATTTTTTTTTTATTTTCACATTTTATTCTTCGGACTAATTTTTAATTGGCGTTCTCTTATCTTATACGATAATTGCGTGAACAATACTTGTAAAGATAACAATTCGCTTTCTTAAGTAAAGATTAATGTTTTATTTAGAGTTAGTGGTTTTGTTATTCCACAGGTTGTATTCTTTATTCAAACTATCTTTTTCTATCGACTTCGTTCACGTATCTCTACTAGCTATGAATTAATATCGGTGCTCCTCGGTCTCTCATTTAGATATTTATTTTTATAAATATTATCATATTAATATTAAAAACCGAGGAATGTTATCATGAAGAGATAAATTGAAAAAAAAAAAAAAAAATATCACTACATAGTATAAAACAAAGTCGCTTCCCGTTGTCTGTCTGTCCCTATAGATAGAGTGATTCAAGAGGAAGGTTTGAATATATAATTTACAAAGTCACGCGGGCAAAGTCGCTGGCAGTAGCTAGTCAATCAATACTAATTATAATTCTGTAAGGGTTGGTCATGGAGTAAGTTACTTGAAGTTGTATTGAAAGCAGACATGATAACCATTGATATAATTATGCTTACGAGTAAAAATAAATTGAAGTGCCTTCTATATGCTTAGAGATAGATTTGTTAGTAACAGCGATCTGTTCGCGCCCACATTGGTGTTTCAGTAATTGCGGTTAATCTTCGCTTTGTAATAGAAAGTAGGTAGTAAGAACAGGACTTATAATTAAACCCTTGAAGTTGATTAGGCAATCGCAAATTTTCATTTGTATTTTAATATGTAGTTCGTTTAACTATTAGTGACTTTTTCTAACTATCAGTTAACTATTAGTCAGTTTGTTAATAATTCTTTCCGAGAGTACAATAAACTAGTTGGGCGAAGCCGGGGTGGGGTGTGTCGGTATAATAAATTTTTATATAAATTTATACACATTAAATTTACGTATAAAAAATTACGTACGGAATACGAAAATAAATACAAAGAAACGCACTATAATTTATAAATTTTAAATTTATATATAATTTATAAATGCGATGTCAAAGAACGTTTTTGTTATCATGACGAAAATCAAACTGTCACTTTGGGGAATGCTCCTTTTAAATTTATTATTGTTGTTCAGTTCATTGATCTTTATGTAGTAGGGTGACAAAATTACAATAAAAATACTAAACTTTTGCAGTTACCTGTCCGGGCATTTTGCGTTTAAGTCGTTATACTATTTAGGAAATATACTAACTAGTCGTTTTGCGTTTTTGTCAATATAAGAATTAGGTATTTTACATAGTAGCCATATTGCGATGTAGGCAAAACTACAACAAGTCAAATTGCGTTCTAGACCGTTTGAGACCCACCCATGACATTTTTTTTTTGTAAGAGATTTGATATTTTCTAATATTTTTTAATTAAAAAACAATCCTTGACGAATGTACAAATACAGTGATTAACACTGTGAGATTTTTAGTAGGTGATAATAAAAAAAATTGTTTCATCATGTTGTTCATATTTTTTATTTTGTTTATTTTATCCACTTGTTACTGCACCGATTTTCATGCTGTTTTCACCAATGGATAGAGTGGTTCTCGAGGAAGGTTTTAGTATATACATAATTTACAAATTAGGCGGGCGAAGTCGCGGGCAGCAACTAGTATTAATATAATACATATAATATACTAATATTAACATGATATAATACATTAATATTATATTAATATGTATTGAAGCATATTGTATAGCCTGTAACGCGTAAGATGTGACATGTGACATTTGATTTTACTCCCATCAATTTTCATACGTCATATATGTAACTCCAAAAAACTTTACTTATAAAAAACTGGATAGCAAAAATGGTAAAATGTTTCGATGCAAATTTAGAAGGAGTTCAAAACAAGTTAGCAATATATATTATGCAGTTTATATACAAATAGTTGTTTAAATAAAATATAAAAAGAAAATAAAACCATTTCTCTTGTATTCAGCAAGCGTCACATGCGAATTGTGAATGACTGAATATTTCGTGAAGGAATTCAAGAAATATATATTAACTGCAGTGGCATGTAAATTTAGCGTCTGCATGTCGTGGAAAAGAATTTGATCGGTTTTACGCTTAGCTTTCCGTATTTTTATTGTCACAGTGGCGACCAATATATTTTTTACTTATACAATAACTTTTACCTGTCTCTGTACCTACATCATTTAGGGCATGTACAAACTACGAGGTAAAGTGTTGATTAGTTACTTTTAGAAATCATTTTCTGTTATCAATGAACTATGCACTCGGTTTACTGCATCATTCTATAACCGATTTTTTTTTTTATTTTCTATTTAATGTTTGGGACGTTTACCGTACAAATAAAGGTATATCAGCTCCATTATCCCCGGTTACCGGTGACTTTAAATGACAGTTTGGCCTACTTGACGTTTGTGAAAAAGGCGCTTATTAATATATTTTTTGCAATATTCTCTACATCTGTTTTTTCTCTTTTTTTTTTCAAAATAACTATAATTTATTTATGGCCAGAACTATTGTGGCGCAGTCATCTATATTGGTCTAAGTATATGACTTTAAATAATTTTTTAGTAAAACATATTCATTTATAATTTAAACCAGCTTCAATACATTTTTTTTTTTAATTAATATCAATTCACGTCATAATCGTGAATCACATTCGAAAAAGATGAGAGATATCTCTAGTTTTGATGCAAGTATGAGTTGTTAGAGAGGACTACATTAATACCAAAATATCACTACGTCGGCCTAACTCGTTAACCTGCTAAGTCACGTTTTGCATAGTTTTGCATAGAGGAAGAAAAAATGACATGACAAAATGATGTGCGTCGCATCAGGCATGTGAAATGAGCCACATTATCAGTACAAAACTTAGGATTTAGCTGGTTTTTCATTTATGAAATTTCTCACCATTTTAGTTTGATAATCGTCGTTATTCCTTCACCAAACGTTAGATAATCGTCTAAACTTGTCGAAAAGTATAAAAAGTGAAATTGCCCAAAAATGGACTTAGCAGGTTAACGAATTAGGCCGACGACTAGTACCATTAGTGGTATTAGCGACACCAAGTAGTATCACTAGCAATGGTACTAAAGCAACTACATCGCAAAGTCTCAATCACAATACTTATATTATATACTAGCTGGCGCCCGCGACTTCGTCCGCGTTAAAAAAGAAAAAAGTAGCCTATCCTGTGTCCTGTATGTCTAAATGTATATCTACCAAGTTTCATGAAAATCAGTTATTTCGTTTAAGAGTTATGGAGGAACATACATACATACATACAGAAAAAAATTCTAAAAATCGTCAATTTAGTTTCAGTATCATGTATAGAGCCTATAAACACGATTTCTTTGAAAACAAAGTAAATTGAGCCATGACCGACCCTAACAGATTTATTATTAGTATTGATGATAAGTAGTACTTTATATATAATATAATATATAAATAACTTCACACATTCCACACAGCACCATCTAGTTCCAAAGTAAGTAAGTAATGCTTGTATTATGGATACCAGACAGTTGATATAATACATAGATTACTTTTTTTTTGTAAATACATACATATTATAAATACAAAACATCCATGACTAAGGTACAAAGGTAAAATGTTCACATAAAACATTTGCCCCTAGCGGGATTCGAACCCGCGACCGTTTGGTTAACAGCTAGGGTTACTAATAGCCACTAGACCAAACGTGTCGTCAAATGTCATATATATAGTCTCAGTTGCGCGTAGCCAGTAGCTACCTACCATCAAGTGGAACGTCAGCTTGTCTGACGATCTGCACAAAAAAGTGCTATTTTAGCACGATAGCGGTCTATTTTAATAACTAAACCTATACAGATAAATTAGAAAGAATTTATAAATAATAAGTTTCTTTTTTTTTGTTTATTGTTTATTTTTTATTATTTATTAGGTTAGGTTATATTGTATATATTCATATAAATATTGTAATTAAATTATTGTAGTCTTATTTCTTGTAGATTCTAGAATAAAAAAAATTCTAAATTTCTTTAATATTAAAAAAAGTTGTGGGTTGCGGTTTTTTTGTGTATATTATAAAAGTTAGCACTTGTATGTATTCCGGTTCAAGGAACGTTAAGGTCGAAGTACGGACCTACCTGCCCTAAAATATTATGTCCATAATATTGAGGTTTTATGAGAGGATTCCACTCTTTTTGCCTGTGACCTCTAAAAAGCACAGTCAACTCCATAATAAAAGATACAGTAGAGGATGCCGTATTTTTATTATTGAATAAATTTCTACAATTTATTTATTTTTATAAAGAGACTAGCTCTGATTAGCTTAAGAATGGGTATAAAGCAAACAAAATTTGTAATTTCACCCGCGTGGCCCCTTGGACATGACAGTGACACAAAATACGTAGAACTACGCACAACATGCGACGGAGGATAGCGCATCTCGCTCAATAAAAATGTGACAAGTGCCAAAAGTATTAAATATTAATTATTCGTAAACTACAATGTCAAATGAAAAATTGTTACATACAGCCTTAGATAATATGTGAAGTGAAATTACTGATACACTTTTAGCTTTGTAATGTGTGTAATTTTGAAAATAAAACTAAAATCGATGGAAATGAGAGCTCACTTGGTGATTTTTTTCTATCGAGAAAATTTCATTATATTATGTTTTCTGTTACAGACGTCACTTTCATTTATAATGTATTTATATATTTAAAAAAATTAATTAAATTAGACTTTGTTTACTTAGATAAAATTCAAATCTAGGATTGGCTATTTCTCTTTATGCCCGCTCTTAAAATAATGTCAGTTTAAGCGTCTCTTTCACCAACTACAAGTAAAGTGTTGATAAGTTACTTTTAGAAATCATTTCCTGTTTTATTGAATTATGCACTCGGTTTACTGCATCATTCGATAGGCGATTTTTTTTATTTTATTTTTTCTATTTAATGTTTGGGACGTTTACCGTACAAACAAAGGTATATCAGCTAAATTATTCCCGGTGACAGGTTACTTTAAGTGACGGTTTAACCTACTTGACGTTGCTGAAAGAGGCGCTAACCCTATTCAAATGCAAAAGTTCTCAATGATTTCAAAAAAGATTTTTTTTAAATATATAAATAATTAATGTTTATAATGACCCACGTTTCTATACGAGTCTATACTAATATTACTAATACTAATTTTAAAAAAGAAAAAAGTAGCCTATCCTGTGTCCTGTACGTTTAAATGTTTATCTACCAAGTTTCATGAAAATCAGTTAATTCGTTTAAGAGTTATGGAGGAACATACATACATACAATACACTTACAGATTTATTATTAGTATTGAATATAAACAGAGACGATTTGTATTTTTCTATGTTTGTAATGAATAAACTCAAAAACTATTGGGTCGATTTCAAAAAATCTTTCATCTATAGAAAGCTATATTATCAGCAAGTAAGATAGGCTATATTTAAAGTTACGCCGACGAAATCGCGTGTATAATATATATTAAAAAAAAAAACTGGATATAATAATTATATTTATCTTCTACATCTATTCAAATCTGTCAGACCCAAAACTGTATTTTTCATACTGTGCCTTCAACATTCGGGACTGGTAAATCCAGTAATAAGAGACAATAAATAGGCTAAGATAGCCCACTTGTGTATAGGGTTCTTAACCGCAGTCGGTTTGGTGCATAATATTAGATGTGATGTGATACTTATTTCACAATAGTCTCGATGATAAGCCAGGATCTAAAATGCCGCTTGAAGAACAAGCGGTATTTTATACGGTTTGTTAACTTATAACATAACCCATTTAACTGTTTCTGTTTTTCACTAGAAACAATGCAGAAATCCTAGTTTTAAACTAAAACGCTCCCAATGCTCTAACAACTCTAAGTCACTAACAAATCTGGTATTGCTTTAGTATAAAGAAAAAAATAAACTCTGCTTAATTTAAGTGGATGTAAAGGAAACTAAAGTTTTTATTGATTATATTTAATATCTTTTTCCACTGACTTAGTAATTACTATTAGTACTTTCAGTAATCATTACGATTTTAGTAGGTAACCATTATGAAATCATATAGATTTCTAATTGACTTGTACACCAAAAGTGACATACCTACATTTTATGATTTTATGTAGTATCATTTAAGTTATCAACAACATCCTATAAATGAATGGTTTAAATTACACAGTAGGTAAGCCAAACATTTTGAAAGACGTATCACAGGGGAGAAAGCTTCGTATAGTCATTTGAGCAAGTTATGTAAACGGTCGACGATGTCGTTGCAAAAGCAAATGTTAACGCGGTACACAAATACAAAGTATGAGAAATTTAAGCATGATTCAATATAAAAATTAAGTTATTTCAAAAAAAGATTAAGTGTGCTGGTAGAACTTGTAGCAATTTCTACGCATATGGGTCATACTACGCAGCGACTCTTGATAGTCTCAGCAGTAGGACACCCACTTGACTGCTAGAACACCCACTTGATTGCTAGGCCTGGATCCAAAGCGACATCTCGTGGCTTTTATTAGGTTGTCAGTACATTTTGTGGATGGACGTCCTACGCTGCGCTTTCCGGGCTTGAGAACTTTTCGCTCCCAGCGGCTGTCGAACTTACGATGTGTCGTACCGTACTACGAGTAGTCATAGAGAACTTGGTATTTATTTCGAGTAATATAATGATAAACATTCGATGTATTTTCGTATGCCACCATTAACTTAACTACACAATTCGTGTACCGAGTTATATTGTGTTGCAGTTGGTCATTAAACAGGGTCAATCGTAGCTCACTCACACAATGCCTACATGCTAATATCGGGCCATTGTTAATTTAACTAGTAATCCTCACTAATTGATAGTGTGATGTAAGACATATTTTGATTTTTCTATGACACAACATTCACGGTTGCATACGACAGTTTTAGAGTTTGGACTAATTTCAAAATTTTTGTACTTTTCTGTACCTAGCTCATATGAATTGAACAGATAAAATATTTTAAGTAAACTTTGGGTAATCAACAGCAAAGTAATATTAAATAAATTTTAAACTTGAGTACTTAAGGGCAAGCATTCTTATATTATATTATATTATATTATATTATATTATATTATATTATATTATATTATATTATATTATATTATATTATATTATATTATATTATATTATATTATATTATATTATATTATATTATATTATATTATATTATATTATATTATATTATATTATATTATATTATATTATATTATATTATATTATATTATACATAGTTCTATATTATTTCAAAATGCCATTCACATTAGCAATTTTACCAGAGGAATAGCAAATTTAACAATATTTTTGGTCTCGGAGCGGAATGTCACTTTTGAAACCTTTCGAGGACCGACCACCTGCTCGCTAGACTGATCATCTCAAGACAGGAGTTACCAGTTAGCAGTAGTGACTGATGTGGTGGCGCTCAGTTAAAAAGTTTATGCTTGGAGTTGATGTGAGTATGATAATGATGATGATGACAATGATGACGATGACGACGTTGATGATGATAGACAATTTACGTCATTTTTCAGAAATTTATTATTTAATAACTAAATAATAAATAATTATTCAAAACAATGCTAAAATATTAATAATTTAATTGACCCATCGAAATAATATATCTTGCAAGCATATCGACCACTCTCTTTATTTTATTTTTTTATTTAAGGATCACACCACTTTTTAAGTTACTAAATATTAAGTGTAAATGTTATTAAGTAACCGTCGATTTCTGGAAAAACAGAATGCATTCCAATTTTTAAATTTAAATTCAGAGTTATTACAAAACTTTAAATATCGTCCAGATGCGAGAGGGTTGCATCTTAACATAAGCAGTTTATAAATAAGGGTTTTTCAGTAAACCACAATGAATTTAGTACCAAAACGAAATCGAATCTGAACAATTACTGCCAATTATCCCAAATAGGTATACCAATTAAGGGGAACCTTCGTTACTAATACATTTTTGTGTGATAGTAACTTAGGCAATACTTTTAAACGTTCCATTCAAACCTTTAGTGTGGCTAGGTTGCGATACATTCTTTGAATAGGGCTCTTACAAGTCTGCAATTTAACTTTACATCTACTGTGAACCTTATCTTGCTCACTTTACAGTTTATTTTCGCTATATACAAATGCCAGATAAATTGTTAAAATCAAGACCGTCAGATCGTGACTTATGATTTCATTATCGTTCGGCGCGTGCGGCGCCTTATAGATCTTGCGACATAACCGCCCTCTTGGTAAAATATTTACTGTCGTAGGTACATTTATTTAGTACTTTGAATTTAAATCTTCTAGCTTACTTAATACTTAATCTATGCATATTATAAATTGATGTCTTCTTTTAAACCGACCAACGGATTTTTATACGGTTTTCACTAATGGAAAAACGATCAACGAGCAAGGGTTGTTTACATAATTTGCAGAAAAAATTGCATCCATGAGAAGCAGACAGGGGGCTAGTTTAAAATACTTGCGATAAACTTTAAGTTTGTAAAACCGTTAAATAATTTTTTTATATTTTTATTTATCAGAATTAGCTGACTGTGATTGTCTAGGAAAACAAGCAATATAGAAAAACTAGAAGGGTTGCAAGTGCGCTATAGGCCCAGCGTCCGCTCAATTTTTCAATTTCAATACGAACAACCAGAAAGTAATGTAAAATACAAAACATATTGTATAAATTTGACAGAAAATTTTGATAGGTAGTAAACATGAACAAAATAGAGTAAGAAATCAAAGATATATCACAGAAAAGCCTACCTCGTAACGTAGGATGACAGATCACAGTAAACGCGAACAGATTCTGTTAAATCAAAGAACATGAGAGTATTTATTACTCACGACGCGAGACTTCTTTATGAGTTACGAGTAATACTATATAATTTTCTGTGTTTTAAAATGTTCCTTATTTAAATATTGACAATTGTTTGTTCCAATTATGTATATTTCTAATTCTATTCGTAAATAAAAAGTATATTTTTGTAGATATAAAAAATGTAAGAACAATGTTTGCTGTCGGTGTAATTTAAATGTAGGTCTTACATAGATAAGTACCAGAGAAGACGTTTGTGTTGTCAACACAGAAGTAAGGATCTGACCTCCCTAACTCACGCATCAAAACGCATTAGCATACCTGCTGATATTTCAAAGTTCAATTCTTTAAGGAAGTCATTACTACTGCCAGGCTGACTGCCTAGTTTTCCCTCGATCGCATAATAACACATTCCCATAATACAGTCATAAACCCTCTTCCTGCCAGAAAAATTTAATGTTTTCTTTCTTACTGTTGATTTGATGGTAGGTGACAACTTTTAACACAAGAAACGCCATAAGTGCTGCGTGTTCGCTGCCTATCTTAACAAGGGATAAGTTTAATAGGCGGATAGGAAAATGGGCCCTGGCATCCCTTACTCACTCGCCAAAACACAAAAGAACACAATATGGTGTTATTACTCGGTGGTCTTCTATGAGGGGGTGGCTACTGCTGCCACTAATTGATGATTAAAAAATATCCAAAAATTTTCTATTCGATCACCATCCTATATCTTCATAGAACTCAAAAGAGCTAATGTATAAATGAAATAGTATGTAGAATGTGCGGGAATAAATCGCATATATTTATAGCATGTGTCGCATTCCGTTGTGACAGATTGCATGAGGATGAACACATCTTGTAATTGTATACCGGGATGATACCGGCCTCGGAGGTCCTCAATTGACAATATAATAGAGCTGCAGCGAGCGTAGGGTTGAAAGGGCTCTTCTCGTTCCGCCCAAGGATTTTTGCGCTTAATATTTTTTAGTGAAACAATCGTATAGAATATCAGCATCTGTCCGCATTATTTCACATTCGCTACTTTCTGTTCATGTTTGGGTAGCACACGCTTGTCCAATTTATTTCAGCGTCCGATAATAAAAAACTTGGCGGACGTCGCTATCCTTAAATACTTGCGCCGTGTGTGTGATATTTATTATGTGTGTTTAATGTATCAGATTTAAGAGGTGTGCGAATCGGTACAAAGAGAACATTCACTATTGACACTACGCTTTGTAGGCGAAACCCGCTTGGCTGCGCCGCTTAAATTAAAACTCTTTTGTACTTAGTGTAACTTAGTACTTAGTGTGGACGTCATAAAAGTAGCCTTTTACAATGTGTGGTCGTTTCACAGCCTAAAAAGCTCTTGCTTTGTTCCAAAAACTAGTTTTGGACCGCGATTTCATCCGCGCCCCTTTAAATTAGGTTGTTAAAATATTTATTCAATGTTCAGTGCTCATATACTTTTTTCAGAAGTGGAAAAAATATTTCAGAAAATTTTAATTTTTACTTTTAGCTGAGCCTTCAGGGACAGGTACTTTTTTCTGTATGGAAGGTACCTAATACCTATGTCTTTTTCAGTATACCTACCTACCTGATCGGTCGAGTAGTAACTGACATGTAGACAGACTGGGTTACTCACGTAATTTTAACTAGCCTTTTCTAGCTGCTCAATGTTTTAAAATAGAATTGTCCTGGGTTTCCCAAAACTATGCTAGAATAATATTACGTCTGCCAAGCACGGAACAGATAAAGTACCAAGTGTAATCCAATGCAATTATTAGCTACGAACATCAAAACATCATGACAAGCTTTCGCGTTTATTATACCTAAGTAATATATGTTAATAGAGATGTTTAATTTCTTAACAAATATTTGTATAAAAAATATTTAGTAGAATAAATCCAAAAAATAATAATTCAACATGCAATATTATGACCAACAACACGATTCCTTTGTGTTCTTGTAGGTATACTTAAACTAGACATTAAGTAATTCAATTTGGCGCGTGCGCATAAAAGTATCAGCGTGAGTCTAGATAACCTTTTATGTCTGCCAAAATATAGATATGTACATGTAATGATTTTCATCGCACACATGCATCGCAACATGAATCCAAAATGTAACAAAGATATTGTTACATTTTGGATTCAAAATGAGTAACATTAACTGATTGTTAATTAAAAATTTGACTGTTCTTTTGTATACATTATGGTGCACAATTGCATATAATATGTACCTACATACATATTATAAAATAAAGTCGCTTCCCATAGTATGTCCTGTATGTACGCTTAGACCTTTTAAACTACGCAACGGATTTTAATGCAGTTTTTAATAATGGAAACAGCGTTAATCGATGAAGGTTTATATATATTATTTTCACTAAAAATATTGCACCCGCGCGAAACCGGGAGCGGATCGCTAGTGTATATATAAAACGAAGAAAAGAAACGCTCAATGCATGCTATATATTATTAGTTATTAGTTTTATTTCTATGTAAAAGTAAGTACAAAATTTTAAATAGGTTAACCAATCAACTAAACTAAAGTAACTAATCGAACTTAGTACCAAAGTTAATAAAATCCTCAAGAATCATTTTCTATAAACCTAGTAAAAAGATATGAGCAAGAAAAATTACTCACTAGCAAATGGTTTTCTAAAGCTCCCGTTGCCATTGTAAAATTGCTTTTTATGACTTTATTCAGATGTCCAAACGCGCACCACGTTCGTCTTATGAACACATCAAAGAGACTCAGAAAAATGTGGCTTACATTCAATCATTTGTTTTCTGTTTTACCAAAAAGAATCAACCATTGTCCATCAGAACGAATGAATACTTATGCAAAAGTGCACCAGGCCAAGTGACAACGCAATGCTTCTCATTGTATACGGTTCTTTGAGCCGCCGCGTATCAGGATGCACTACACTAGACCAACGCTACATTTTGTGTTAATATTTTAGTACGTACTGCCCTTAAAAAATTAAGGTAGTTTGTTATGGGTTTTAATATAATAAAATAATATATAAAAATAAAATTAATTAATAATTGCCTAACCTTTTTTTTGCGTTCTTCATATTAGATTCGTTTGATTAATTTATGCTTTTTTTTTCAAAATATTTTCATAAAATAAAAAAAAGAAGAGATATTAGGCTTTTCTACTTAAAAATATGTACAGATTCGTGTATTGTATTTTTTCTTATGGTTAAAATATTAATTTTCTAGCTACTTCTATGAAAATCTTAAGGGGAGACACATAATATTAGGATTTTATTACTTTATTATATTACCATTAATAAAAATTAATTCAAGGTAAAAGCTTGATGTAACTTAATACACTTTACTTTACTTCGGCTATTTTAATTAATGATTATGCATTATTTTTATTATATTTATTATTTTAACACTTCAATATGATTTGTTTTCACATATTAAACTTAAGATTGATTTAAGATCAGAATTAAAATTACTTTTTATTATAGTACATTCACGAATAACAAATTTTATAATACTTCTTTATTTAAAAGTTTAATATTTTATTGCTTCACATAATCCTTGCGTACTTTTTTGTCCCTGAATAAGTCCGTCCTCTAATATGTCTACGTTATATCAGCAAATAGGCATAATTATGTTATACAGGAAGCGATTAGATGCTTATTGTCACTGTGCCACTGTGAAAAAAATCCTTTTTTTCTCTAATGACACCGACGTGTAACTGGCCTTAAGTAAAAGTCGCTAGGGCGTCATCTATCGGCGGAGATCGTTCATATATCACAACAACCTACGAACATCGGCGACAATACAGGTCCAAACGGTACGCCATAAATACAACATGTCAACACGAATTCAGTGGGGCGTCCGAAACGATGCCCGATATGGTTTGCCAATAAATAATATTATGTGGACGTGATGCCTCTTTACCCGATTTTCTTGAAGATTAGAACGAACTAAGACAAACACTTCTGTTTTAGTTTGACCGTAGTATCTTCTCTATCAACATCTAGCAACATGGAAAGTTATGTTTGTAATTGCTAAAAATGCTATAAAAATAAAAAAAAATTAAACTGTAATTTTGATCACCGAAAATGATTTATTGATAATTATTAATTTTTAATTAAATTTTCCCAAATTTAATTGAAAGCAGCGAATAGTCTTCAAAATATTCTATTTTCAAAACAGAAAACTTGAATTTTGCGCAGTAAAATATAAACATAATTGAAGATAGCACTGTGTAGAGTGTTCCGTCACTTGTCATAGTATAATTTAAAAGTTTCTTTCCGTATTCTACAAATCTATCGAAGGTTCATGTTTGCTTAAACTTATGATAAAACACTTTCACAGCTCATACAATTTTGCATTAAACAATACTCATATTTCATCTAAGTCAAATGGAATTGATATCATCATAGATTTATGTCCAGGATATGACGGTGTGATGGCGTTTGAAGATGCACATATTCCATGTACAGCGCCTCAGAGCAGTCGTGCTTGAAATGCTTCATTTCTCTATTTTATTCATTTTAAAGCTTTAGCGGAAACAACTCTGAATACTTATTTAGTTAGAAAACTTCAGGGGCTTACTTTGAAGATTTGTTGACACTTGGTTAATTGGGTTATTTTAGAGCTTTTAGGGCCTCTTTCACCAACTATAAGTAAATTTCATTGAAATTAACCTTGAGTAATGCTACTTGAAGATGGTGAAACTTAGGATTTCTTACCGGTGATTTTAAATGACGGTTAGCCTACTTGACACTTTACTCAGAGATGGTGAAAGAGGCCCTTAGAGTTTTTAACATGTTTACTGTCGCGTCGCGTGAAGCGGCCTATTATGATGTGACCGGTAACGCGATTTCGCGTGGTGGTGTTTTACAATAAAATACGATAATAATGTACGAATAATAAAATGGCAGCCGCAGCGTGTTGGTTTCTGGTATTTGTTTGACAGTGATATTGTCAAAGTGTACATTATTTTGTAATTTTTTCAACGTCATGTTTAAAGTCATTTAACATGTTGTAATGTCATTTTATGTCATGCAAATATTGGAGGACTTTATTAATAACTTCTATGTAAGTCGATCGATGATACTGTGTATGCATCTCTTAGAAAATAGTTTATCCTGTCATTTTATTTTTATTTTCTTTGTAATGAAAGGTGGAAAATACAATATTGAATAGTTTTTCTCATTAAAGATAAATAGAGTAAAGCAACTTATTTTTTGAAAATTTCTCTAACGAAATTTACATGAAAATGTGCTTTAACTGTCTGTTTATATAACAAAAAAATCACCAACAACTTTTTCGTGAACCGTTTTAAATTTGCAGCGAGAGTAATTAATCAGAAATATCCGACACCGATCCTTGTACAATGAGTTAAGGGTTGGTTATTTATATTGCTCACTGAGCTGGTGATAAATACGGACCTGACGTGATGGTACCGTAATCTCCTTATTACATCATCGCGCTGAGCATATGTCGGGATGGTATTCTGTACGCGTAACTCACACACCGCTTGACGTACGCGGGTTTCGGTTCGGAGTTTAAGGTTACTGCCGTGTAATTGTACCTAGGTTTATATTCACTTATTCCAGATACGAGTCCGAGATTGTGTCGAGTCGTGTGATTTATAAAATAGCAGTTGACTTCTTACCTCTCTTATTAGCCACAATTACAAAGGGACTTGCGATGAGAAAAATGCAATAAAATCACAACACAAACCAGACGGATACTAAGACGTATTATACTAATATGCCCAAAAATAAAGACTTAAAGGAATATACAAAATTACATAATATTTATTGCATGAAATATTTTAATTTTTCTTTAAAACAAGTGACATGGCATTTTAAAATTATTTTATAGTAACGATTTATTTTAAATTAATGTTTAATAAATTCTTTGGATTTATTATGTTTTTAATACAATTGTGTCCAGATTTTTCTTACAATTTATCCCTATTTAATAATTGCTTCTATTTCTGGTTTTAATTTTTTCATATTAAGAAATTATATATTTTTAGTAGAATTTCATAAATGTACAGAATAGTCATCCATTTTCGGGAGTATTCGTAATGATTCGGAGTACTGTTACGTTCAGGGAACGTCTTGAAGTCTGGATTTACGACTAGTATCTTTGGATCGTTGGATCGGTTCTCCCGGCGGGAGGTACGACACCATTACACTAACCTACTCCGATGTTACGGGACTCGCCGATGAGTTATTATTTGGATTATTGTGGATTATGAATTTGCGCAGATCGATGCGTGCCCGTAAGAATTCCTGGATTCGCAAAGCCATGCAAATTATATCAAAACATACTATTTTTCATCAAAGATTTAATAATTTCTTTTATTACTGCTTTTTATTTGTAATTTTAACATTATTTAAAAGAACAAAATTATTATTGTTCCATAAGTTATATACTTATGTATGATTTTAAGGAAAATTAATATTATGTTACTAATTACTTTCCTGATTACAGAATTTAAAAAACTGACGGCCAAATTTATCACAAAGCCTCACAAGTTACTGTGTAATACGTAACCAAACACCATATTTCCTTATAAATAAACAAACGAAAAGCAACACACTTAATACTGTAACAAATTTATTACAATTTAATCCTTATTGCTCAGCTATAAGGACTAAACAGAACGCAAATCTAGGTATGTATACTTTGCACCGCACCTACGTTTTGCCAAAAAGAGGTATTTGTCCCGTACATTAACCCTCCAAACAATGAACCGTTAAATGTACATTTATATTATATTTACATAATACATAAGCAAAGTCGTCGACTCATCCAGGCTGTAAATAATCATAAACATTCCAAAGAAAAGTCGGAATATTTTTTTACATATAAAAAGCTTAAGGGCCTCTTTCACAAACTACAAGTAAAGTGTTGATTAGTTACTTTTAGAAATCATTTTCTGTTATATTGAATTATGCACTCGGTTTACTGCATCATTCGATAGCCGATTTTTTTTTATTATATTCGATTTAATGTTTGGGACGTTTACCGTACAAACAGGTATATCAGCTCCATTATCCCCGGTTACCGGTGACTTTAAATGACAGATTGGCCTACTTGACGTTTGTGAAACAGGCGTTTAGACTTATACTTTTGTACATTAAGAACCTAGTATATATTGGTGACAGTGACAGGGTAGCCTGTCTGGCTACAGTAACTACCTATTTATTATAGCAGATCACAGTGAAAAACAGTTCAGTTCAGTGAGTTAGTAAGGTATACCAGAGACAGTACATGAGTACATGAGCTTATGAAAGCTTATCTTATGAAGATAGGTATCGCTTTTGAAATTACTATGGTGTTGCGTGTAATAACAGAAAACAGTAGACACTTACCATCAAGTGGTCATACCATATTTTTTTATAGTAAATAATATAGAGAAATCAACTACAACAATATTAACGTATGTATGTAGATTTAAGACATTCAAATTTATCATTCAAAATTGTTAAAAATAATAATATCATTAGCGACCCGCCCCCGATTTCGCACGGATGCAATTTTTTTCTGCAAATTTTAAGCACTAACTTTCTTCTTTTATCGCTCTTTCCATTAGTGGAAACCGTATCAAAATCCGTTTGGTGGTTTTGAAAAAGTTAGCCGAGGAACAGACAGGCGAATACTATGACTTTATTTTATGTTATTTATATTAAAATTATCATAAAACACGATGTACCAAAAATTTTTATGATACAATAAATCGCCAATTGTCATTAATAAATATTTATGATAAATTAATTGATGCTTTCGTTCCGTTCGGCAAACTTTCTCACTTCTTCGAACTTGTACGTAATTTGTTCTTATTCTTGCACCGCACAACTCATTGAAGTTATAGGGTTGTCACTATTGATTAATTGATTATAAATTTATTATTTTATATATTACTTACTGAAATATTCAGAAGTATTTGGGACGTCAGGCAGAAGGCTTAATATGGGATGTCATAAAATCGACCTGTGCAATCATACTGCGCTTGGAATACGTGACCGCGTTGAAACATTTTACTACGGTCACCATCAATAAATCCTGCGAATATTTTTTAATGTGTCCAACTAACTTTCCATGCTCTAATATGATTTAAACATGTCTAAGAAGTAATAATGGTTTAATGACAAAGTTATGTATTTTATACTAATACCAATATATTTTATTATTATTAGACTAGTTATTAGACTAGTTTGCTATCTATAAGTGGAATTTTTTTTATTAGGTTTAAGCTATTTACTCACCCCTGTTATTACGTAATTATACCTGTAAATTTCCCTAGAATAAAATAAATAAATAAATAAATATACTAACATCACTCCAAATATAACTAAAATGTTGTCTATGCCGAAGTTCTCTAGCAAGATTATAATTAACTAGCTACTGCCCGCGATTTCTCCCGCGTAGATTTGTAAATTATATATTAACCTTTCTCGAGAACCACTCTATCCATTGGTGAAAACAGCATGAAAATCGATGCAATCGTTTTTAAGTTTATCGCGAACAGACAGACAGACAAACGCGGCGGAGGACTTTGTTTTATAATATGTTTAAGGATAAGGATAAATAAGAAGTTATTAATAATTAATATCTTTTAAATAAAACCAGAAAATTTCTGATTAATGAGAACTACATTTGATTTATTTCCATTTCAAGATATATGTGGTAACCCTAAAACTTTGCCCTAAGAAGATGAACGACTCGCGGAAGTATCCAAAGCAACGAGCGTAATGAATTTGCTCCCAAACTAATTTATATTTTTGCATTTCATACGCGGCGCCTGAGGGCATACAAAAATTCAATAACATTACGAGAAGAAAAAAGAAAATTTGGGGAATTGAAAGAAAAAGGGAGCAGTTGTGTATATATATAGAGTGATTTGCGGTTGTTATTTGTCTGAAATAAGTATATTGGTAATAGTTACATTATGGAGCTAAGTTATAACCAAATGCAACATAATGGTGCATATTGTAGTAGTGGAGCGCCACTGTATTTAATATACACACACTAATTGTCATCGACATTTTTGGAAATGTTTCTAGAAAGAAACTATCTTGGTGATACTTGAGAAGTTGAGTATTGCCACTGCGCAGAGTAGGCACACTGCGTTTCGAAGTTTAAATCGCTGTGGTCACGTGGTTCGACTGCGTAGTTCGATCATTCGGATTATGTGAACTTTTTTGTCCAGTTGGTTCGATTAGTCGAATCACCAGGAATAGGAATAACATATGGTTTGACCAATCGGTCTAAAAAGACTATCGATTAGGCAACCCGCTTGGCGACGGCCTCCTAGTCGATTTGTCCTTTATTTGTGCACCATCAAGTGGACCGTCAGCCTACCTGTGGACCTTTAAATAAAAAATAAAGAATATATTTTTGAAATTTAATTTTAAAATGATTGATTATATAGCAATATATGTAAGTAATATTAACAACAACATAAAATAAGGACCGAAATTTATATTATCGCGAATCTTTGAATCGTGTACGGAAGACGCTGCGAGTGAGATTTTTATTTGCGATTGAATTAATTTTTGATCTTGTTTTTTTTTTGTTTTATACAAATTGAAGATTCATTCCGAACCCGTGTCCAGAGTAATAGGTTTTTAAACGCGGCACAGTCTCGGCAATACGTCATGGTAATAATGATGTTGAAGATAAATTGCCAATGTTTTATGTTATTTCGACAACCATATGGCCTGGTTGCATGGGTTTATTTGATTGCATAAATTGTTATAAAGAAAACGAATAAACAAATGAAAAGTTTATTAAATGCACACTATAGGAGGATTATTTATCTATTTATATTTAAGTATTTTATGTATATTTATCTTATTAAATATGTATACTCGTATTGTTTTGTATTTATCTTATTTATTATTTACCTCCGTGCTCCAGTCTCGTCTCCAGATCTCATACTATAGAGCTAATGGCAAAATTAGGGTTCGTAAAGTTCCATATCTGGGTCATGTCCTGCCTGAGAGGTGAAAAGTACCATATACTCCATCTTATCATCATCATAAATAATCATAAACGTATGAATTGATAGATGGTGTTATTTTACCTTCGCCTTGAGGTCTAATATTATATTTAAGATATACTTAAGAAATATTGTTAAGTCATAGGATTAATAATATTGTGTATTATTTAAAAATATGACATCATTTAGATAAATTACTTTTTTATATAATATTTTATAATAATATAATTTCTACTATAAACAACATTGCAAGGCCGCACTTATAAACGAATAAACGAAGTCTGTTTGTTTTACTAATTGGAATTGTAATTAATGATATTTTTGTTTTAACCTACAATCCGATGAAATTTTTAATATAAAAAAAATCTTAATTAAATAAAAATTTATTTTTATAATAAATTTTAATTGTAATCCGGATTTACATTTGGTCTGAATTAGATTTTTCGTAGTTATAAGTGTATTAGTATTATAAGTTTAGTATGTAGTGTAGTATTGGAAAAAAAAGTTTTGTATGTACATAATGTTTTTATTATTATTAGAGATGGGTTTGCTCTTGTCCAACAACCATTAGGCCTCATCATTGGCCTGATCTTATTTCTTTTTTTTTTTTCAATTCTGAACTTTTTTCTTTTTTCTAATTCTGTGCTGGTAGAATATGCGTTAAATATAAGAGTCTAGTTCTTAATTCGCGGAGATGTTAATATATTCCGTCCATGTCCTTTGTAGGACGGCATGATGTCACAGTCGCAAGGAAAATAATGGCTCAGTTTACAAGTTCAACGACCGTACACCTTAAAAGGGACGCGGTTTATTTGCTAAAAGCGGTACAATGATAATGAACTTTACGGATATTGTATAAGAAATTCCAAAACGTAATACATTCAAGAAATTTGACTGGTTTAGGAAAAGCTTTAACAGAGTTTAAACAAAACGTAATATGTACCTATTTATAGTAGATATTCAAATATATCTTAACCCTGATAGAGTTGCCAGCTGCCGTTAAATAGGTACAACAAATATTAAAGTGCTTGCTTTAGCGCGTTATAATACGGGTTCAATTCCCGGCTAGGCGAACTTTGGAAACGAATATTTCAAGTTGACTCAGTTGGATGGATACATCGGTGTCAATATTTCAAATAAAAAATATATAGTACTTACTGTACAATTGTATAAAATTTGTAAAACGCGATAAGTTCACAAAATAAATTATATACATGTATATATATGTAGAAAAAATTGAATAAGGCGATTTAATATTTCCCAATCCCAATAAATAAGAGTATACGCAATCGTTGTCATAACATTTAAAAATAAACTCGACGCAAGTGTTACATAAAGTAATCAGAAGTTAATATTTGTAAGCCTATGACTGTTCGTAAAATTGGCGAACTTATTCCAAGGAATGCTCAAGGTCGCGTTGAATATTCATTTCATTATTCAATGTAAATCTTACTGCCTTGTAATAAGGACGACCGATTGTGTAAGGAGCAATGAGGTATGGTAACAGTTGAAGCGGAATTGACTCGATAATAAAATTATTTTGGTTATTAAACGACACCACTGTTGACCGACGTGCTGGCAGCTTCCTCGCGCAACGCATTATCATTGCAATACAGCAAGGAAATGCTACCAGCATATTTGGCACCATGCCGCGGGCGCCCAATTTTTTTAGATATTTTTTGAGAGAGAGGTACTATTGAGCGAGCACTTTTATAGACAATTTATTTATTTCTTGTTGTTTTGTTTTTTAAATATGAATTATTATTAATAATGATTGTATAAAATTGTATAAATACGATGATGCATCCACTTTGTGGGCTACCTAGCTACCTGGAGCCAATATCTATTGCATTTGTGATTTTTGAGTTTAAATTATCTTTTAAATTTTAGTTGTACTAAATACACTAAATTTGCTAAATAGTTTATAGTTTTATATAGACCCATCGTAAATATTATAGCAAGATTATTCGGATTTGTTAGACAATGTTTCTTTGGTATAATAATATAACATAGTTGGTGTTATTTCTTTTTAATAAAACAAATTTTTCCATTATCGCGTGTTTAAGATTTTTTAATTACAATTTTATGAACATTGTAATCTACTTTAATTTATAATAATCGGCATAAATATGAGAAACCGCACCGCGATAACTGCGACCATACCCTTAATGATGCTCCAGGCCCGTTTGCTATCTTTGACACGTCAGTATCTTGCCTTCAGTGGGTTTTACCGTCTCTCGAGATCAGTTTGGGTCGTCATCAATGAAGTATTCGTACCTGAGAGGCGTCATTAGTGGTTGGTAAACGTATAATACCTAAAAGAGATAGGCATTATTATGAATGGAATATACGACGGGTCCAAGGTCGCGGTTAGAACATAAGGACTCTGCATTCATATAAGGTGATAATGACTTAATGTTAAAATTATACCTAGGGAGACCAGTAATATTTTAAATTTTGAGACCTGCAATACACATGCTTTGAGCAATAGTGATGTAAACGAGGTGAAATCAGGAGCTATAAAATATGGATAGCCCCATGGAAATTCTGACACTAAGGCTGTTCTTGAAAATGGTCATGAACAACGGGTTTCTATTATGCGTACTACTAGTAGCCGCTATACCCTGACTACTGTTGATAGGTCCATCTAGAAAATAATGTGTAGGCTTATATCAAGCAGTGTACCTCTTTTGCCTAAGATTATCATCATCAGATGATAATGATGAAAAATTAGATAGTGCTTGATACTTTGATAGAAGAATATACAAAAATAGATCACTACATACACAAATTGGAAATTCCATTGTTATAAATACATTACCCTAGAGAAACACGTCATTCAAATGGGAATCACATTTAATTGAAGTGTAATAAATAGGTGTCAAGGTCCATAAACCTTCAACTCGAAAGCGTCAATCGACTCATTAATTACTAACATCAGTGATTACAAACAAACAGATCGCTAGTTCGTCACCCGAGTATCGCGTCGTAGTCTCAGGTGTCGCAACCAAATATCGATTCAGCTACAACTAGGCCAATGCCGCATGTTAACTTGATGATACAACATTAAAGGTACTACCATACGAACAATTAGAAAAGTCACGTTTATTTAAAATGTTTACAAAGATAGTACTTACATAAAACTTTTCGACAATTTTTTTTTTTATTTATTAAAACAATTTAAATATTTATTGTAGAAGTCATTATTTGGCTGTCTTCCTAGTTTACTAGCTTTTGAAACATTGCATTGAGTGTGAATTAAAGACATATTAGAATAAATGATTTTATTATTTATAAAAATTACATATTAAATTTTATTATGTATCGCTGCTTCCTTTTATTTTTTATTACACAGATAATTAAATTTATGTGTCGAGTACACATTATTTAAAATTTAAAATTATATGACGTTTATATAATGAAATATCATTAATAAAAAAAAAGAATTTAGTATGACTTCCCAATATCTGGACAGTATCGGGTTGAATCGTGGTCTACTAAGTAATTACACTTTTCTTGTAAGTGTTCTTTATATGAAAAATAATGTGTCTTAAGCATTTAAAGGAAGCGGCAGTCGATTTTTGACCGTCTGTAGAACCCTTTATTAATGTCACTTTCGACCCACTATTTAACACTTCGTCTGCGTGTAAATCAAGTTTGTGACTCTAATTACCAGTTTCACTGTTATGATGTAGGAGACCAGCGATAAAACTGAAACCTTATTTCTAAGAACCGCATCATAAAATACGTGTATTTTTTTTTGTTCTAAACTTAACTTCGCATGGAAAATGGGCGTTAATTTTTTTTTTGTAACAATATTTATTTTACAAAAAACGACTGAATGTATATTTTTTTCCATCAGCATTCGATACCAGTGGCAATTGTGAAAATACATCTCAAATATTTGTACGCAATCGATCACGATTTATCACAATGGACGCTGTGTTGCATATATATTCATATATGTATCTATAATTTTATTTAAGATATTTATTTTATATCTAAAATAAAACTATATACACAAAAATCGTATAAAATAATCATTTTTACAATTTTAACATTAGAAATCAAGATAAATTCAGTAAGATAAGTAAGTAATTCTTTAAAAAATATTGTAAAGTGATACGGTTACCAAATGACCAGAGCTAATCTAAATCTACAACAAAATTTAAATCCAATGACCAAATAACCAAATGACCAAATCTATAACTAAATTTAAATCATTTATCAACAGAAAATTCTATACCAAGGCATACTATAGCACGACAAATTAACTTGTTGACAAAAATGCGAACCAATGTTACATGTTTTTTGCCAGTTTCTTCTCCGTGAAACGCTTTCCGAACCGACATAGATTAATTTAACTTTATTATGTTTGACGATCTATAAATATTTACAAAAGTTTATATGAGCAAATAAATTCATTAAATTATTATTTATAGATTGAACCATCCATTTTATCTCTAATCTGTAATTATAAAATTATTTGTCCAGACTGACTATCAACGCACAGCCAAAACTACTATAACTAGAAAGCTGAAATTTGGAATTCAAGTTAATGTTATAATGTAAGCATTCGATAAGAAAGTATTTTTGAAATTTTCACTTCCGTGCGAAGCCGGGGCCGGTTTTATAGTTGTACATTTAGGTAAATAGAAGTCTGCGAGCAATCAGATGTCTGTTACGATAATAGAGTAACAGGAAACTTAATTAGTCGATGCGCTGTTTTTTGTTAAACTATTCTGATTGGCGATAAAGATCACATTTGAAAGCTGAAAACCCAATTTTTTTTTAATATTTTATTCTTAGAAAATATGTCCATTGTTTAAATGGCTAAGATACCAGCAGTTTTCTGACGCAAAGGGCCTCGGGATAGATTCTGATAACGTCATCTATGACACAGTTTTGCTTATGAACCGGGTAAGATCCGGGGTCTACCCGGGTTTTCCGGGTATGGTAAAAATGAAATTGATTTTAGTGTGGGTTTCGGTTTGTGCATTGTTTCAATAATAGAAGTGGAGTTATTTCATTATTTGTCAATATTGCGATTGATTGCGAAACGCATTGTGCCAACCACTACTAAAATATCTTTCGTACATTTATATAGTTCACTTTCTACTTTTGTCAAGATTGAGCGATATTGGATCGATCAAGTGAACTGTAAAACTTTATTTATTAGTTCTTTATTACTAACTGGTGTCCGCGACTTTGTACACGTTAAAAAAAAATAGATAAAACGCCTGACAAAATATATGAAGCAAAGCAATGACAAATAGCTGGTGCTCGTGGCTTCGTCCGCGTGGAATATTTAGCGTATATCCATCATTAAATTATATTTTAACTATTGGTGAAACATTTTTTTTTAATTGGATGAGTTGTTTTTTTTATAAAATCAAGGCAGCGCTTGGCCGCGATCTCACTTGATGTAAGGTGCAGATGCGGCCGAAGGTGGACCATGCTTACCTAGTAAGTGCCCATTTACCCTAGATTTGAAGACCCCGAGATTGTAATTTTGTGGAAACACGGACGCAGGCAATGAGTTCCTTTCTTAGCAGTTCTGACAAGGAAGGTGGAACTTTCGGCAGTAAGGTCTAAACCAAGGAGTTGCAAATGGTCTGTGATTGGAACGGTCACTCCCCGGAATGACGGGTTCAGGTCAAATGGACCCCGTTTCGCCGAAAAAAGACACGCTCGAGTCTTCCATTCATTGAATCTAACCAAGTTCAGATTGACTCCAACATACAAACAAACATACACACAACTTCTATATAATATTAGTAAATATAAACCTATGTGAATTGTGGTTCTTCCCTCAACTTCAATTTATTAAACCGTTGAAAAGAAAAAAAATCCGCTCAATCATTGCATCCGGGACATTCGGATGAGAATGACACATCCGCCTTTGACCTGTATTCAAAATGTGTCGTAAAAGTTGCTCGCGACTCAGATAGGTCATTTTGGTTGACCTTAATGGAGTAGGAGAAACGATATGTGCCTAATATCCGCGAGTCGGATATGGCCCAAATAATAAGATGACGCGGCGTATATGCTTCGTCGGTTTATTACTACATACGAGGAATCAAAAAATTCAAGACTGCATTTTTTCTAATCAAACGGCCTCTAAGATTAATTGTTGTTTTATTATAACTTTTTTTCTAAAAATGATTTCCTCTTGCCCTGCAATAGATGACGGCCGTTTGTAATCAATATTATATGTTCAAAATTTAGGGACTTGTGTGACTGTCCATTACAATGTAAATATAAGTCGATAACTAAAAGTAGTTCTTATTTTGTTTGCTGTATTCTTAGGTTTTACGTTGCTTGTATTCATAGGCGACAGTAGTCACCTAGCATCAAATGGATCGTTGTCATGTTTAGGTGGGTGGGTAAGGGTTGCTGCCAGAGCTCATGCCAAGCTTTAATCCTTAATCTTTAATCCTGCAAAGGCCAGCACCATACTTGCACCAAGTGTAGCGTTGCCCTATAGGCGACGGTAGTCATCTACCATCAAGTGGACAGTTGTCATGTTTTGGTAAGTCAGTATTGCCGTTAGAGCCTATTCCTTAAGCTCGCTTATCCTTAATCTTACTTCAACAGTGTACTTTGTAACAACTGTTGCGTTGCTTGTATTCATAGGCGACAAACACTCATCTACCATCAGGTAGACCGTTGTCATGTTTTGATGGGTGTGTAAAGGATGCTGTCAGAGCCCATTTCTTAAGCTCCCTTATCTTGCAAAAGCCAGCAGCATACTTGCAGCAACACTGACGTAGCTTGTATTCATAGGTGATGGCTTACCATCAAGTGAACTGTCTATAAAAGACCCTGTAGCTTCATATATCCGCTATGTCTTGCATCTTACGTCTTAATCACAGTCTCGATAGCAAGGTGATTAATATTTTGGGCGCCAATGGTGGGAGTCGCGCGCAGTCTCTTGCCGACAGCCGTGCTCTGCGCTCGCGTCACGTCCGCACCCGACGCGCGCATCGTGATCACGCGCGATTTTCAAAAATACAACTCGAAAACAGTCCTAATTCAAACTCGTCGTTTTTATGTCAAACCAAGTGAGTTACTCAGTGCTGTGTGCCTTAACAGTGACGTTGCAATTGGAAATAGATTGTGCATAGCTTGAGGAGCTACTTTCACCGGTTTCAACAGTTTTTTGCGAGTGGTGAGTGGTTTTTTTTTAATCGAACAGACTTCGCGTAATTGTCTACCATTGTGTCTCGTTTCGTCTATGCGCGGAAACTGTGTCGTGCAGTTTAACTCTTTCAGTTAATTCAGTTTAATTAATTAATTGGGTATTAATTTGAATACGTGCTAATTTAATTAAGGAAGGAGTGGATTGACGAGGAAACAGATTAACACGTACGCACTAATATACTGTATAATTGAATGATAAATTAGTGTAAAATATTGCTGGAGTTAGTTAAGCATCGAATTTGCGGACGTGGTTTTTGTGAGCGGTGGCCCCGGCTCAGCGCTTGGTTGCCGCGCGTTTATGTCTTTTGTATGCACACCATTCGTTGTTGCATCGAGGTTGCGGAATGCTCACACGTGAATTACATGGCGATAGGTATCCTATTTCGTGGCGACATGTCCAACAGTTACTGTTATTAATGTGTGTTTAAAATATATAAAATTATAGGTATATCTGGCCACGATTTTTGTGGCTCAGTCTAATGTAATTATATATAAAAAACACTTCAATTAAAATGCAATGTTGTGAAAAATAAAAATTAAGTCAATCCAACGCCTAGTTTTCAAGATTTGTGGACACAAACATACCGCTGCTTAAAAACTAAAGGGCCACAAATCAAAATTACACTTTTTACAGGAGAGCTAATCGAAAAAAATAATACTATTTTTGTACTTTTATAATAAACTGAATACTAGAGAAGATAATATAGGCATATAAGTTACTTTTGAATATAAAAAAAAATTATCAAAATATACTAAATTTTGAATAAAACAACTATAAGCCTGTTATAACATATAATATTATGAAGGATTGTGATTGTATTTTTGCAATAAAAACATTTTTGGATTTTTTTTTTTTGTTTTATGGCCCTTTAGTGTTTAAGCAGCGATACGGAATCTGAATTTTTATAAATAAAGATTTCTAGTTGAAATTGTTTTTTTTTTTTTTTTAAATATTGATATAAATTGTATTTTATTTCAAAATTTGTAAGTTGTGTAAGTTGGCAAACAACCCATATATACATACATCTATATCAACATCTATCTATTTCTATATCTATAGATATTATTAAATAAAGTCGCCGTCCGCTTCTGTCTGTTCCTCTGCTTCTTCTAAGCCGACCAAACCAAAAATTGTTGATTCGAACTTTTATTAAATTAATAAGTAATTAATAAATTTTACACCATTATCAATTTTTAGATGACGTTTACACTTTATTTTATGTATTTATCTATATAATTATAAGTTTAGGCGGGTCGCTAGTTTAACATAATATTATATTATATTTAAAAATGTGACCGATTTATCCTGATGCCATAAATCTTCATTTTAATAATTTATTTTAATTTATATTATGAAACTGAAATAATTATACAATTCAATTAAAATTTTATATAATATTTTTACGATCCCATTGCTCGAGTGGTTAAGATGCTTAACCCTTACACTCTGACTTAGCGATCCCAGGTTCGATTACCGGTAGGGCTATCATTAGAAATTATCTTTTTAACGTTTAATCTGGGTATGAGTGCCTCTAGGGTTTCGTCCCCAGTATGGTTAATAATGCTTATACAAATTATTTTGTTTTATATTAATTTACTCGTATTCAAACATGGATTTCAAGCTTTTATTTTATTTTATTTTATTTTATTTTATTTTATTTTATTTTATTTTATTTTATTTTATTTTATTGAAACACCAACAGCACACAGAATCATCCAGGTCATATTCATAAGTTACAAATTACATGTTTACATCTGTGCGCCAATTACTGGTATCTACAGCTATATCTACACAATAATGTCTCTGTTAAAAAATAATAATTTAGAACAAAAAAAAAACAATAATTAAATCAAAACAATAAAATTAATGCACAATAACATATAAGGACAAGAAGCAGAGCATCCACTCAATATTAAATTAATTACACAAGTCAAAGAACAATAAAAATCAATATAAAAAGTCACATAATTATTATTATTTACATTATTAGAACGATTATTAGAATAAGAATAAAAATGTCAAAATGGAAGCAGTCAATCTATACTTTTAAGCTTTAAAAGTTTCATTTTAAAACGATTCAAGTTGTCATGGAAAATATCCACCTCCACGTCAGTTTGAAGAGAATGGTAATTAGAAATCATACGATTGACCGGGGAGAACTTGCCCAAGTTTGTGCGTATTATGTCACACGAAAATATCCTCGTAAGAGGATATCTAGGTATAGCACGGGGTACCACCACAGATAGAAGATTCAAGACATCAGGTGCCGATAAAGGTGCTTTATATGCCTAAATAAAATTATATATAAACTATAATTTTAAATCCGGTATATTATCCAAATCTTGTGTCTTCATAGATATTATGAATAATTAATATAATTTATTTGTAAAAACACAAGCACTAAGAATTAAACAAGTTTTCGTAGCATTTATTACTTTGTTGCGAAACTGTTGATTTTAAACATTCGAATATTAATACGCGTTATGTCATCAACAGACGCCAGACTGATTCTTAATTTATTTAAATATAAATCTATAAATCCTTCTTTGCCTTCTCTCTTAAAATTATTAGTTGAGGCCTAGGTATCAAACATTGTAAAATATTATATAATTTTAATTAAAAAAATATTCTCAAAATACTTAATAAAACTTGAATTTCATTAATAAAAAGTACAAAATATGAATTTAGAAAACAAATAATACCTACTCACATAAATAATTCTAAACCATTTTGATTTTGATATGGTTTTCACTAATAGAAAGAGCAATAATCAAGGAAGGTTTGTGTATTTAATTTTCAGGAAAAATTGTAGGAAAACGTACTCTACATCTCTACGTAGCAAACGTACTTACTCTACGTCTCTATACTCTACGCCGCGGTGCACTGTTATACTTTGTTTATAAATGATTATATGTACAATATAATATACATATTTTATATACCCAATATTATGTAAATTAAACTCCTTAACCTTAACCTTTACCAAACTCAGTTTTTTTACGAAGTCTTAAAAACATCCAAAAATAGATTAAAATCAATTTACTTTGAATAATATTCAAACACATAAGCCAAAATTGGAAGCACTCCCACAGAACACTCCTTATTGCATTTCTAACTCGCTTCTCGATCAGTGTTTAACATGAAAATGCAACATTGAACATGACCTATTTGTATCATACCAATTGTACTCAAATTCCCACCGAAATTATTTCGACACATACAAATTAGCTGTGACAAAAGGCAACCAATGGTCCGTTTAAACCGCTTTGTTATAAAATAACGTTACAGTTATTCGTTATTGTTGTTAAGAATAACGCGACGGCAGGTTGTTGTTGCGTTAGTGTTCAATCATGTGTGTGAAAATGTTACGTATTGTTTGGTTTTAAAATGCAACAGTATACGGTAGCGCAATTGGTTGGCTGGTGGCGCACCCTAAACCACATCAATTGATTTTTATCATTCTATTCTTCTATTTAAAACAAGCAGCTTGCCCCCGGCTTTGCACAGATGCTATTTTTTCTGCAAATTATATACACAAAGCTTCATAGTTTAAGTATCGCCCTTCCGTTTAGTGAAAACCTTAACAAAATCCGTCGGGCTATTTAGAAAGAGTTAGTGGGAAAACAGAAAGAAACTGGCAGAGATTTTATTTTATCATATACTCGTATGTATATATTTTTTTTAATATTGAATTAATATGTTTATTGTAAGAAGATAATATTTAAATATTAATAATATAAATGTAAATATAATTTAATTTTAATTTAAATTAAATAAAATTGTATTATATATTTATATAAATATTTATACGCATATACGCTTCTTCTCTCCTAGTCCCAATTTGCATGCCCAACAGGGTCCATAATACTGGTCTTTATTTTTATATTATAACAGCTTTGTACATTATGGTTTCACAATAAATAATTGAATTTAATTTAATTGAATTGAATAAAGATGTGGATGTAAATATAGATAATTATACGTAACAGAACCACTTTTCCTCTCAATGTCTTGCTACCGTCTTGCCTACCACTTTTTACCTTAGGAACTTAAATATATTATGAACCTATAGTATGGGGTTTTCGTTTTTTGTTGTTGTTGTTATTATTATTTTGTGAACTCAAAGTAAGTGTGTAAATAAAAATTACATTAATATCAATGAAAAAAAAACTAGCCTCTAAGATACAGGCTTGGCGTAGTTTAGACGCCTATCCAAAATATTAAAATATGTAAAATTGGACTTGGAAAATTATGAATAATTCGAAATTCATACAAATATTCAGAAATGCTCCTTGAAGACTTATTAGCCAACATAATAAACTCCCATTGACTGCTGCTAGTGTTACTAACTGTATTGTTTAAGCATCCGAACTTTAAGGTCATCGGAAGAACATAATTTAACTATATCTTTTCAACTATTATCTATTTTCCGATTCGGTAGAAACGCTCCTTCCGACAGGATGTAAATCATCACAAAGGTGTGAAGAAGATTAAATCCTATTGCATTGGCATAAAGTCCTTTTGCAGTGTGCACTCGGGTCGTTGCTATGTCCGCCGCTTTCAGCTGATTCCTCAAATTACCTCAACACTTTAGTAGACTTGGTTTTATGCATATTTCATTAAAATAGTTTGACGATAATTGCTTTTGCGTGATAAACAAAATCAACACGTTATTTCTGATTATTTATAATTTTCTGATTGTTTTAAACAAATTTTTAAAATATTTGTTAATTATTTTAAAATTAAGCAATATTTTTTTCGAATTTATTAGCTATGATAATAATTATTTAAAAAAATAATAATTTATCAGCAATCCGTCCCCGGCTTCGGGGCAATTGTAATTTTCGAAGATCCTTCGTTAGTGGATACTTACTACGATATAAAATAAAGCTATGTACCAAATTTCAGCTTTCTAGACTTAGTAGTTTTGGCTATGCGTGACAGCAGTCAGGAAAAACGATTATACAGTATAGATAAGTTTCTTGAGTATAGTTCAAAATAATAATATAAATGCGAAGTTTGTATGTTTGGATGTTTTGTTACTCAATCACGCTAAAAATTGCTGTACTTATTTGGATAAAATTTGGCATACAGGTAGTTTATTAATAAGAAACTTTTACCCTGGAATAATGTTAGGTTCCCGAAGGAGCGTCTAAAAATATAAAAATTCGGCGCAACTATCGTCAAGTCGCTTTATATTAGGTACTTATATATTTTCTGAGGTGCTATATTTTTCAATTTTCAACGCAACAAAATCGCGACACATTATTTTTATAGTAGTTAAACTAACAAAATCATTGAGTGTATAATAAAATTGCTTTAAATTAGACAGTAATCATTGATTTTAAAAATTATTGATTGTAACAAGTACCTACTCTTAAAAGACTTGCGCTTGCGCCATTATGATTAGTTGACTGCGCACGCGTCGGCTTGCGAAACGCGGTAACTGAGGACAGTTATAAACACATCGGTTTTATGATACGTTCATGGTGTGACACGTATATAAGGTTTAAAAGGTATCTAGGCGACATTTCTTCTAAAAGTTTTTGATTTTCTATCACACATCAAATAATCCTAACTAATATTAATATAATAATTGGGAAAGTGAATTTGTTTGTTACGCTTTCACGATTATATTTACTTCATGCTATTCGACCGATAATCACGAAATTTTGCATACTATACACGTTGTCAGGTATACAGAAAAAAAAATAGGGTTTATCTTTCATCTGAAAGAAATTATTGATATTTTCGACGAGGGATTAAAAAATAATAAATTCAACGCCTGACAAAAATATATGAGTACGGTAATATATAAAAAAAGTTTTAACATCTAAAAATAGGGACGCGAAATCGAGGCCAAAAGCTAGCAGATAATACTAGAAAAATGTAAGTTTTTTGTTGCATTGTTTAAAAGAATCACATTAAAATTTTCATTTCACTATAATATAAAATGAATGAGTATTAAATTTCCGGTAACATAGTCGAAATATGTTTTTAAATTAAACTAATGAGAGAACACGTTTGATTGGCGGTTTAAGGTCGCATCTCAGATGAAATTAATAAGCATATTGGGGCGTGGTATGGTATTTTCATGTCGCTGACAAACTATGAAATGTTTAGCACTCCTATAAAATTTCTCATTATTATACACCTATATTATTATTATTTTTTAAATTTTTGTTACTGTTACCTAAAGTAATATTTGTTTAGAATAAATCCCATCGAAAATAACATGCACTATACACATTTTTAAAAAATTCTTCTTTTTAATAGTTTACATCACAAAAATATATATTTTATTTATGCAGAATATAATTAAAATTATTTCAGTGCTTTTTTGTGAGTGACACGACTTGCTTCAACTGGTAATGATGGGAAAAGTCGCCGGTAAGAGAAAAGTTGGGCAAAGGAAGAAACCATGGCAGAAGAACGTAAGTCAGTCAGTCAAAGAAAAAGAGAGAAGAATATTTTGAATATTAAAGAAAAAAATGAAATATAATTTAAGCTAGACATTTTGTTAAAATGCTATTTTAATTTTGTACTGCAATATTTTACCACTACACGATTTCTGTCTTAGCCGGTTCTTTTGTTAATAGTTTGTGTAGGTTTTAATGTAAATAATTATTTGTACCTGTTAACTTTCGGTTTCCTAATGTATCAGCATTGTAGTAGACCTATTTGATAATATCAATTATAAAAGGCATACTAGCTATAAACTTGGACTTGGTATGGTGTAATGTTACCAGTATTAGTAAGCCTTGCATAGACACTTTAAAATAGAAAAAAAAAATATAATTTTGGTGTTCGAGCAACGAACACATTCATTGAAGGGTACAATTTTATTTCTACCTATAAATTTTAATTGGATATTAATTAATGAGTTCTCAAAGTTATTCAGTTGAAATTGGACGTCTAATTAAGAGCAGTCAGAGCTAGGAGGAACCAAACAGTGATTTATTGTCTCAATTAGAATAGGATCGTATGTTATTAAAGAAGAAAGTTTTATTTTCCCGTTTTACCGACACATATTGTTAAAATCTTGAAATTATGGTTTAATTTTTCTACGTACACAGTCTACATATACGTATTTGTGTAGTAATATTAATCGTCAGCCTGCCTGCCGATGTTTACATAATATTAATAACACCGTCTCTTCCTCATTTTAACGTTTGGAGGAGATCCTTACCTTCTATAGAAATAAAAATGAATCGCTAAAAGTCTTGCTAAGCTCAAAACTCCAAAGTGGCTGGAGCATATGGGCTACATGTTTTTTTTAATATTTGTTAAAGTCCGAAGGTTATGAAGAGATTCTGAAGATTATAATTAGGAAGAGAGATAATGGAAAAATTGCCCGGAAAATTCCATTCGTGCGATGCCGTTCTTATCCTTCCTTATCCTTACATATTATAAAACAAAATCCTCCGCCGTGTCTGTTTGTCTGTTCGCGATAAACTCAAAAACCACTGCACCGATTTTCACACTGTTTTCACCAATGGATAGAGTGGTTCTCGAGGAAGGTTTTAGTATATAATTTACAAAGTTACGCGGGCGAAGTCGCGGGCAGCAGCAGCTTAAATAAAAATAAGCATCTTAATTATAAAATTAAAAGCATTAAAAGCTTTAGAGACCTGTGATTTTTTTACAGTCACTTATCTATCAATTTCCGTAAGTGTATGTGGGTGACGGATCCGCCTACAGATGATGGCCGACCGACTGGTTCCTGAACTTCTATATTATATTGTACCGTCTCTCTAACCTATACATATTATAAAATGAAGGCGCTGACCCTGATTAAGTTAGGGGTACTGGACCATCCCCCCCTTTTTTTAATCCACCCCAGTAATTGGTCGAGATTAACTCTATCAAACTTATTAAAACAATAACATAGATTAATGTATATTATTAGTTTTTTAAAAAATAAACATACAATTAGATTTTTTATTTTTGATCTATTTGTAAGTCTAAAGATTTGAAAGTCTGACCTTTTGAAAATAAAGGAATTAATAATATAATATAATATATATATATGTTAGCAATAATATTATAATATAATGTTAAAATGGTAATGACTGTCACAAATAAATGGCCCACGAGGGTGGTTTAACCCCCGAGGGGAATAAAAAAAATGAACTTCTTCTAAACCACCCAACGTATTTTATATAGTTTTCAGTAATGTAAATAGTGATAAACGAGGAAATTTTGTCCTGCCGGGGTCATCAAGTCATCAATTTGTCTCGCTGTAAAATATTATTGAAAATGTCCTGTTGTCTTCTCATGACACTTGATTCATTTTATTTAAATTATTATTCTTATATTTATTTTTTAACTGCTCCAAAAGAATTTATTTTCACTTATTGATAGAAATCAAATATTATCATTTAATATTTGGATACAAATATTTGAGGTTTGTATCCATCATTAGGTTGTGTTCCTAACATAATCTCCAAATACGATAAAATCGCACTATTTTTTCAGAATAACCCAAAAATAATACGATTTCGTAATTTTAAACTGAATAATCGCAATTTTATTTGTTACGCTGCATCCGTACGAGTCCGGGGGCGGGTCGCTATTAACATTATAATAAACATTTCTCGACTAAAAACGCTCAAAATTATGTGGGTTTGTTAACCGTGTTACTAGCTGGTACGACATCACGCCGTATTCGAATGCTTTTATATGATTGTATGACATTTAGAAACTTGTTATTTCGGTAAAACCGAACGACCTTGCTACGGCCTCCTTGTAATGAAGTCGAACAAGCGCAGTCTGTAGACCACATTATATTTAAATTAATATACTTAATTAAAAAGGTAATGCAGGTTTCGAGTCCTTATAGTATTTTAAATTTTTTAACGCCCGATGAAAAAACGGGGTGTTATAAGATTGACGTAAGTATCTGTGTAATCGTAGTTCCAAAACGGATGGACGGATTTTGATCTGTTTTTTTTTTGTTTGAAAGCTGACGTGATCGGAATAGTTCTCAGAAAGTCTAGAAAGCTTCTCTATAGTTAATAAAGTTCTCATTTTTCAAGATTTCAAAGATATTTCTCGAATTATTTTACCTACTACCTGGAGCCCGCGACTTCGTCCGCGTTGAAAAAGAAAAAAAAGTAACCTATCCTGTGTCCTGTACGTCTAAATCTTTATCTACCAAGTTTCATCAAAATCAGTTAATTCTTTTAAGAGTAATGGAGGAACATACATACATATATATACAGAAAAAAAATCTAAAAATCATCAACTTAGTTTCAGTATCATGTATAGAGCCTATAAACACGATATCTCTGAAAACAAAGTAACTTACTCCATGACCAACCCTTACAGATTTATTATTAGTATTGATTGATGATAATAACGTCGTGCATTTTCATATAACAAATAGATTTTGTCATCATTAATGCTAATTAGATGCACTACGCAACGTGAATCTCATAACTCATCTTCAGTAATATAAGTCAGTCTACCGGCATACGTCTAACTGATTTCTCCAATAGATAGTGTTAGAAAGTCTCGCAGGCGCAATAATAGGTACAACAGATGCGAATACTTCGCACAGCTATAAAATACGTTTATATACGTTCTAAAGTACTTTACCCTATACTGACTTTCAACGTCACTCATTGTTAATTGTTAACCTATACAATGAAGTTTAATTTCAACTTGATACATTGTAGTTGTATCTAATTTTCAGTTATAATACTTAGCTTCGCATGGATGCAATTTTTCTGCAAATTATATATAAAAACGTTCCTCGTTTATCTCTATTTCCATTACTGAAAACCGTATCAAAATTCGTTAAGTAGTTAACGAAGAAACATATTATAAAGGCAGACAACTACTTTTCAACCGACTTCCAAAAAAAAAGAGGAGGTTCTCAATTCGACTGTATTTTTTTTAATGTTTGTTACCTCAGAACTTTCGACTGGGTGAAACAATTTTAACGATTCTTTTTTATTTTATTTGAAAGCTTATGCTTCCCGTGTGGTCCCATTTCAATTTGGTCCAGTTCGGACAATGGCATCCATGAGAAAAAGGTTTGAAGTCGGTTTTTTTTTTAAAAAGTTTTTATTGTTACTAGCTGGTGACCGCGACTTCGTCCGCGTTGAAAAAGAAAAAAGTAGCCTATCCTGTGTCCCGTACGTCTAAATGTTTATCTACCAAGTTTCATGAATATCAGTTGATTCGTTTAAGAGTTATGGAGGAACATACATACTTACATACATACAGAAAAAAAAACTAAAAATCGTCAATTTAGTTTCAATATCATGTATAGAGCCTATAAAGTCGATACCTCTGAAAACAAAGTAACTTACTCCATGACCTTTAACTTAACAATATTTTTAATTTTTGTAAAAGTCCGTACATAATACTTACATTGTCTTGGAATTAAGACCACTTTAGTAAGACTAGGTACATAACATACATAGTCGTTGGTCCAACAGCAATACATCTTAATTTAATCTCCATCCTACTTTTCCCTAACCGCAACCCATTTCTGCGGTGAATGACAGTCAGTAATTTTCGCTTAGTAAAACGCGTCTAGACAAATTAGACTTTCACAAGTCTAGTTCCTGACACGCAAGGTCGTTTAAGTGCGCTTTTATTTATATTTCAAGTGATTGGTATTTATTTTTAAGTGTTTAGAGGTCTTATATTTAAACTTATTAAAAAAAAATGAGACGACAAAAATAATTTGAAATGAAAATTTACGCACTCAAAGTAAGTCACACAACACACCAATTAATATATAATAATATTATAATATTATATAATAAACCAATTAATATATACCTTGTTTGATAGTAAGTCTATCAAACACCATCAATGACAATCCTACGATGAAATCTCACAAAATATAATTTATCTATTAACTGGATCCACATGACATAGTTTGGTTACTGAACAACCCATAAAAGCATTATACGCTATTTAATACTCATATAACGTCGGTTAAAACACATCAGTATCAAAAGAGATGTAGCCTCTCTTTGTTTGCTCTGTAAAGAATGACATGGATAGAAATAATTACTTAGCTAATCTATGCACTACAGAAGTGCAGATTAACCTCATATTGGATCTATTCCACTGAACTATGCATCTGGTAGTAGTAACCACTCACTTTCTGAAGACTAAATATTAGCACATTTGCTCTGTCGCTGCTTGACGAGAGCCCAATTTACTTTATTTACCAGTCTTAGCGCCTGTTTCACAAACGTCAAGTAGGCCAAACTGTCATTTAAAGTCACCGGTAACCGGGGATAATGGAATCTTTGTTTGTACGGTAAACGTCCCAAACATTAAATAGAAAATAATAATAAAAAATCGGCTATCGAATGATGCAGTAAACCGAGTGGATAATTCAATATAACAAAAATGATTTCTAAAACTAACTTACTTTACTTTACTTGAAGTTTGTGAAAGAGGCCCTTAGCCTATCATATCATACGAGTAGATGGCAGAGATTTAATTTTCTTGGTGTAGTTTCTGTTCCTAGACGAAAAAGTGGATCGATAGACAGTATCTTATAAAAAAGTAAATCTTGAATATGTAATCTTGATTAACGCAAGATGTGTTAACATTGGGTTATTCAACTACGGTTGGAAAGCAAGAGAAATGGAGAGAAATTCACTACCATTATTTCTCGCCGATTCGATCATGCTATATCGAGTCGCGGCGCGGAACGTAAAACGATAGCATAGCATTTAATGTTTTAATATTGTTCGCATTAGAGTTTAGTTTTGATTGATATATGCACATTATACTTACATCAGTTAAATTAAGTGAGTATGTGTTTAGAGGTAAAATGTGATACTTATTAAATCACATTCTAATTAAAGATTAATTAATAATATAAATTCATATGTTACGCACATCAAATGTTATGAACTACGTATTATAATAATTCAACATGAGATATTTTAATATAAAAAAGTTGACAAGGATTTATTTTTCAAAAGTGGCATAACACCCGCCTACGCCCCATAGGTTCTGTGTAAAGAACCTATGTGGAAAAAAAGTTTTTTTTTTTTTAAGTAAAAGCGCAAAATCTATACACATTTCATGCTCTAATAAAATTACATTTATAAATGATAGGCAAGCTTATTATTATAAACAGCTATTATTATTAAAAGCATTAAATTTGACATTGAATTATTTATGTGGGTAACATAACGGAATGTCAAACGTTGAATGACGCAATGTGTGCATCGAGATAATCTTATATTGACTAACTGTTTCAACAAAATCTCCTAAAGCCGATTAGGAAAATAAAAACGTTTTGAACGTTTAAATAATAGGCAGGTATGTAGATGAGTAGAATTACGTTTCTATATTGCATATTATTGATGGAATGCATAAGAAAACACTGGGCACGAATCTTTCTTCAATATGACATATAATGGGCTACATGTTATTCAAAGATTTCTAGCCTTTTGAAAGAAACTACCTTCTCTTACGATTTTATCCTTCTTTAGCGCATAATATGATCATGATCAAGATGTCAAATCCACACATGAAATCTAAACTCACTCAGTCTCAATAATAAAAAACGGTGCGAGGAATCATTATGGGATTTTAATGTGTGGAAGACTCACATGACCCACCTATCTCCCTATTGGTCGGTGCGAATCTGGTTCGCAGATTTTCCCACGCAAAAAAAGGTGACCTACAGTCAGCTATGACATAAGCAATGCCACAGGTGTTGAAGTGCGCTTAGATATAAGCGGCTCTCTCTCCGGTCGGTCCTTCATTACTGAGGATCGTGGTTATGAAATGCTAGTTTCGGTTGCACCATATTCTGTCTTTGTCCATGGCCGCCTTCACAGCCTGATAAGCGTATCAGAAGAGGTGGCGTCCTTCACTTGATTCGTCCATCTTGTTGGCGATTGGCCTTGTAATCTTTTACCTTCGACAACGACAACAACGACCAGCTTTTACAGATTCGCCACCTCTTCTTACAATGTGTCTAAAATATGTAATTTTCCATGTTTCTACGCCGTATGCAAAGGTAGGAAATATCAATACTTACTCTCACCAGACGTGCCTTGGTCGATATAACCTGCATTCATGCCTGATTTTAATTATTTGCTTATTATTATTATTTGTTCGCATATACTAAATACGAAAAGCTTAATATGGTGGTTAAGTGAGATACAACAAACCCTATATTTAAATTTTCACAAGGTTTAAATATAGGTTTCGTCAGCTATAGAATATGAACTCTGCGGATAGAATAGGCATTTCCTACTTCATGTAAAGGTCAAAGGTAGAAAAAACTTTGTGTCAACGTAATTTAATTCACATTTTAAACGCGGAAGTTTACTGCGGAACTAAAGTCATGTCATGACACTCCGTGACTGTTGCTCGAAGCGATGTTGGGTCGAGAATCGAATCGTGGACTAAGAAATTAGACGAATCGGGAACATTATTTAGAAATTTTTATTAAGTGATGTTTTTTACAAGTGTAATAGAAAGTTTGACTAATGATTGATTGTGAGAACTTGTACTTTGTATTGTAGATACTTTAAGGTTATAGTTTAGTGACCATCAAAATTGGAAAATACGCGTCTCCAATTTTTATTTAATTTTTAACGTTTTCCTATAATCTGTGCAAATAACAAATAATAAATTCTGTCTCTCTCTCTCTCTCTCTGTGTGTGTGTGTGTGTGTGTGAATTAAAAGTGATAGCTCCTCTTAATCATACGTTTTGTTTTAAGATAATTAAAACTGCATTTTATTTCCTAGTTATGTGTCTATTTGTTGATCTGAAATAAATCTACAAAAAAGCTGCGTGTGCTATGTGAGCTAAGCTAAATTAAATTAGCTTAGCTTTCGGTTTGTATTCAATCTTAACTTCAAAAAAATAATTTAATTTAATTTACTAGAGAACTTAAAATATTACGATGAACTACTTCACAAGATGAAATTAACAAAGAGGTCTGCAAAGACAGACAGCGTAAAAACGGATGTAGTCTTGAAACCTGTTTAACATCACAGGTTTCAGTGGCGCCGGAGGAATCTTAATATAATATAATTAAGAATATGCTCTTTTAAAACTGTAATATGTATATTCAGTAAATAATAATATTAATAACTACATTATGCTCTTACAATATATTTTTGTGTATTTCATTTTATTCGTAGGTACTTAAATCGTTTAATTATGAAAAAATTTAATTAACTCTAAATATATTTCTGAACTTAACTAAAAAAAACTAAGAAAGCAAGGTTACTAGCGTGTACTGCTGAATATGTATTGTGCTAATACATTGTGCTATGCAACTCCCAGCTCATCGTCCTCTGCTAACGTTCATGGTTAGTTTAATTAAGTAGGTAGGTGTTTAGTTTAATGTGAAATCATCTGCTCATTCGGAGTCATCAAATCGTAAAACAGCTTTTTGTCCCGATGGTTTCACATACATTGAGGTTAAACTTTCACGCCTCGACTAAGCCGATGTATCGGAATCTATCATCTTATTTATAATAAAATATCTCATAACGCAAATAACAATCGAATTTCGACTCTATTTGCACAAAATAGACTGTAATATTGAAAGACGTTCCGATTAATAAATCATTTCGTTTTGAGGCGTGACGTCCGAGAGATGGACGTTCAATAAAGCAATATAACCGACAAGTTTTAGTTGTTATTAGATTACTACTTACAAATGTATGAAGATGCTAATCCCTCAAGCTTTGACAGACATGTTTGGAATTTTTTTTAAATATCAAAAACGGTAGTTTTTATTTTGTAGTGTTTTCGTTATATAATACAAAATTTCGATGCGAAATCTGAATACCTACTTGTGGGGACAAATGTTTTGCAAGCTAATTTTTGTATGAAATTTCTCGCAATTTCAAAGTTGTACGCAAGTTTAAGAATTATATACGCCAATTTTCTGTGTCTGGTTACTTATTGCACTCAAAGGCCAATTAAATTAAATTTAGATGATAATTTAAAACGTGTTGTTTGTCTGTGAGATCTCTAATCGATCTGGATGTAAGTAGTCGGTATCAATGTTACGGTGAAAGTGTAGTTAATCGATTCGTACGCATACAAATTTTACGATACGTTGCATCGATGCATCGTTGCGTTATGATTAATGGGACCATTTACATCTTTGATTAATTTTTTCAGTTACTTATGCAATCGGACCCTTTTTTCTTTGCGTCGATTTTTCCTTATTATGTTATTCTTTATCCAAAACAATAATAACTCAGTGGAACTTTCGTAACAGCAGATTACATCCAAGTTTGCACCTCTTTTGTGAGTACCTATTTCATTGATGATACTTGCCACAGATACGATGGATCCAGTCTGCTTCTGACAGGTCTTATTGATGAGGAGGCCCATGTCCAGTAGTGGACGTCCTGCGGCTGAGATGATAATCACTTGTTACAAAAATTACTTCGAATCTGTGTTCATTGCAAAGTACGCAAACATTGCGAAGAAAATCTGAATCCTAGAAGACCTATGAAGGCAAATAAAGTTTGTCGATCCTCAGTTGCTTAGCGTGATAAACATTTAAATATTGAACCGTACTCGCAAGTATTGAAATATTTTGGGCTATTAGTGGGATAAGTTGAATGTCGTAGGATCACTAAAATATCTATAACTTAATACAAATAAAAAGGTATTAACCATACATTAACCCTGTGTTGTTGAATTATAGTCTGTTCAATTTTGGGGGATTCTTGGCTGAAATAAAGCTAATAAAAGTTTACACAATAACTGGAAAAGCATAGGACTAAAAATCTAATAATATTTTTTTTTCTTACAGGTAAATATCACAATCATTTGGTAGATAAGTAAGAAAGGTAACTACTAAGTGTTAAGGTAAGTGTACATGTCATTAAGAAATCTCTTGAGAGTGTGATGCCGAAACTATTAAAAAAATGCTAATTTAGGTACTAGATACTATAGAATTCTATATAACGAAACTATAGATACTTAAAGAACTAAAGACGAAACTATAATTCGTTCCTTTATATACTTTTTATTCGTCTCTAGATTTATGTACCTACTTGTAACTAAATCCTTTCGAATATTTTCTAAACTAATATTTATTCTGAAAATTAAACTTGGTATTAAATTTAACAATGGCTATGAATAGATAGTGTCAAGTCATTGATAGTAAGAATGCTTATTGAATTTTAATTATCGGCTTCACAAAGTGCAACTTCTTGGAACGGTGTGTGTTTGTCCGTCCGGTTGCGTTGTATTCGGAGAAAAGAAATTCCTTAAGTACCTACTTGCTGTATTTTATATACGATTTTTCTAGTTATTGAATATTTTTGATTAACTTTTAAACCGGGTTATGTAATGAAAATTCATTGCCTAATCTTTATTCTTTTCTCACCAATAACAAAATTTAAGAGACCAATCAACAATATACCAGTATTCCGCTTTGGAAAATATTTCTCCTAAGAAAATATCTGACACATCTTTATCGCTGTGACTATGGTGGCGCCCAATTTTCTATATTTTTAGACGATCTCTCGGTAACCTAACATTTTTTCAGAATATAATGTAGCCTATATGATAATCCAGGTAATAAACTTCATCCAAGTTCTGTGTGACAAGTTTCATCCAAATCCGTTGAACAAAGCTTGAAAGGTAGAAAAATGTAATAACCAGATGGCTAACGTTACCATTAGACAATATACTGTCTATTACAAAACAGATTCTTACTTAATTACTTGGTCTATGACGTAGCCATCGCGTGGACGTGACGTGATAGCCATAAATTTAACATGGGTGCACACCATCAGCATATCGTATGAGTGAAATTGGTTTCTTTTATAAATGTGAGAGGCATCGATTGTTAACAGGATATTGGAGTCTAGAAGCTTTGTGGAAGTACTAAATGAGCAAATAATATAAAATACATAAATTATGCTTTATGTAGTGTTTCCTAAGCTTAATGGCGTAGTTACTGCCATCAGATGGGTTTCCATTTATAATTGCAGAACGCACTGTCTGTATTCAGTCACAACTAAATTTATGAAAATTGTTAATTAAATTTTCCTAATCGTTAAAAAAAAATATTTATTAACTCTATATCTATACTTATTATAAAACAAGTCACTGTTCACCTGTGGCTGCTTTTTGTTAACGTCATTTAGACCACCCAGCTTTTTTGATACATAAAAGCCGTAACAAAATCCGTGGAAAGAGCGACAAACAAGAAAAAAAATGATTCCTTTTATTTTTAGAACTGATTAAATTTTCACAACTTTTAGTATATATAAGTAATATAGATCAATTTAAATCTTGGCGAAACTGTATCTACTTAGAAGATATAGATTTATATATGTATGTACATAGCTTTTCCTTATACCTAACCCTAACTCATCTGTATGTTACTTATGACATGTAACATGACACGTACATAGTCTACATTCCATCAAAGTTCCCATAGCAAAATATCTCGCGATATCGTCACTACGCATTAGTCAGATACTGGAGTGACTTTTATAATATTTGTCAACAAGACACAATTAGACGAACAATTACAATTCACAATTACTTCATCACTCGTTAATTAAATATTAATAAATTTTTAATTAATTATTAATTAGACCAATTTGACAGTAGCGCGATAAATGTATTGGCTTGTCCAAAACGTCCATGATTTTTAGTAACTGAAGTACTTTAAACCAAAGATATTTATTAACAATATTGTAATACCCACTCCACTGCCTTATATGAATACTCAGCTATATAATATAAACATCAGTCATAATTGTAGGAAAAATGTAATTAAGTCATGACATACGGAAAATAAATAAATTTTTATATGACTAAAGTAGCTAGTTCTAGAATTTGCGTTTCCTTTTCTAGAAAAAGCACACAATTTCTGAATGAGATTAACGAACTTTAATATTTTACTAAAATTAAAAAAAAAAATCTAAAAACTAATAATTACTTATTGCATAAACTATAGGTAGACACTTATTGAAGAAATAAAACAAATCGCAGGCATGTATAAAAAAAGATTGTCAAAACCATTTAATTTGTAAATTCATTCTAACACTTATAAAGCAGTGTGTCCACACCTTAATTATTCCGAAATTTTATTAAAAAAAATTTTTTTTAATAATTTATTTATAACCAACACACATGCTGTTCAAATAACGTGCTGAATACGACATCATAACGGGGCAAAAACCTAGAGCAAGTGTGAAATATATCACCCAGTTACAAAATTCCAAATAATTACCGTTACACGGTACTACAACGTAACCTATCAATGTTACGCGTTTTAATATTCATATAACGTTCGCGTAATAACGGTGCGACACTAAAAGGACGGGGACTAAAAGGCTCGAGAAGTGTCTGTGAAATTTGTCATCGACTTCTTACGTAACGGCAGATGCTTTCATCACTAACTTTGTACCAATTGGTCTACCTTTCCTTAAACGTTTTTGCTGGCGGATTCACTTGGAATAAAAGTTAAAAAATATAACATGTGCTGTTCCACGGTTTGAACTTACATACCAAATTTCAATAAAATCAGTTCAGTGGTTCAGGCAATTTGGGATTAGGTTGTAATGTACCTGAGACCAAAAAATCACACAAAGTCACTTTCGCATGTATATTAATTAGGATAGAATACTTCATTGCTAATATTTCTTCATGCATTACTGATATATGTTTGTAAAGCTACAATTTAGTATTTACCCTTGCTGGAATACGCTTTCATATCCCCTGTCTTTTTCTTAATTCTTATCATTAATTATCCCATCAAAATTGGCAGCACGTTTGAAATCTTTAACAATGGTAATAAAATAAAATAAATAATCCATGCATCTTGACGATGTCAAGATCAAGTCAAGCAATATGATAAAGATGTCAGGCGTTATATTTTTTAATTTTTTAACGCGTATGAAATTTTGTAGTGATATTTACGCTGCTTTCCATGAAGAATAAGTGATTTCTCCATGAAAAAAATTCTCGACCAACGAGATCACTGTGTATGTTTATACACAGTGATCTCGTTTAAGTTTCGTTATTCATAAAAATACAATAATTATAATGTTTTAAATTTTCTTAGACCGAATAAAATCAACATGTTACGTCTGCACTCAGTTTGCTTATTATATAAGCGTCATTGATTCTTTCGCGTCGTTCCAAACGAATAGCTGTGGCAAAGAAATAAAAAGTAGATGACGTTGCGCAGTTCGTTGTAACATCGACTTTTTTCTTTTGTCTCGACTCGGTTCGCGTAATTGAGCCATTTATTCTGAACACTATTGATTTAATAGGTTGAGTAAGTGAAAAGTGAAATATAAATAGGAACAATTTGGGACAGTTATTTAAGTGTTGCGCGATTGAAGTAGACTCAACTGGCGCGTGCAATCTTTTATTGAATTCCTTGTGAATGTTCAAAAATATTTCACTGGAGTATTATTGGTTTTCGTTGTCATCACCAGCAACCCAAAATCGTCCACCGTTGGGTCCGTGGCCATTCACTGCAAACCCTTCTCTCGAGGTCATCGATAGGTGGTGTTAGGCCCATGAGGGCTCGATAGAGGTCTCCTCTCTTTAATGTATTTTTTGTTCTATAGGGTGTATTTATAAATCTAATCAATTCAAGGTCTCTTTTCTTTTCTTTTGTTTCCTTCTATTGTCTCATTTTGTAGTATGTAAGTAACACTGTTTTGTTTGGACATGCTGTGTACACATGTTTAGGGCCTCTGTCTAGTTCACTTCGATGTAATTTGTATATATTCAATGTATTTGTCAGTGTCCTGTTTTGTGTACCTTATTAAATAAATAAAAATAAATAAATTAAGGGCTTACTGACATACAAAAATGTCATAAAAAAATCAGTAAATTAAGGTGTAAATACCTTAATTTTAATTTTAATATTGAAAATTTCTACCAGGTTTATTTTTTAAAAATCGCATCCTGACTTTATTGTGTAAATAGTAATAAAACCATATGATGAAACGACACCGACCAAATGCCACTGTATCAAAACGCCCTACACTTACCAATTGCACCACTGTCAAGTCTGCGCGTGTCGCTAGCGTCCAGTAAAGATTTTACATTGTCCTTTAATTTCACTGTGTGTTTTCGCGCGTACTGAAATTGCATTTAGATTTGTGATTTTATGAGCCGCACGCGGGCACACTGCTCTATTAAATCCATCGGCTTGTTAGCGCCTATTATCCGGCGCACAATCATATTTGCGAGGCATATTCTCATCTAAAGCTATTCTGCGGTGACGCTGCAAGCAAGCCGCGCGCCGCTGCCAACCCTATCTCGGACGTGGATCGTAAGCGAACCTAACATTTCAGAGCTATTAAATTTGTGTACACATTCAACCACTTCCTAGTTTTCAATTAGGCCGTATCTCACTGAATAGCGTGGACATATTTCACGGTGAATATGTATGACATTCGCTGCGCAAGGCGCCTCTAAAGTCACTATAAATATTAGGGCTGTACGCACGAATAATTCCGGGAAACTGTGTGTTACAGGTACGGGCGCAGTGGAATTATATGTTTAGATTTAGGTACTCTCAAAGTAGCGCGGAATAATTTTGTAGAGTTTAGTATCGGTAAGAAAACTTAAAGTAAACCTCTCATTTATTATTAAGTTCAAAATGTCTTCAGGAATACTTGAATTTTACTAAGCTAACTTAATTTAAGCATGTCGAGTATTATTCTGTTCTGTGTAAAATATATTTTGTGTTATTTTGTGTATATATGTATATGCTAATAAATACAAACATAACAAAAAAAAAATACAGAGGGTGTGTTTTCTTTTCTAGGTTGTACCTAGTATTATTTTTTACTGTATTACTAGTGGATCTATCGATTTATACAAAGAAATAAGTCAAATCGATCAAATAAAAGTAAAGCTACTCAAAGATTTTTAAAGCAATTTTAGCCATTGTATTCCTATTTATTTATTTATTTATTTATTTATTAAAATTCCAAAATTTTTATTTAATTTCCTTTTTATAAGATTCTATGATTGAAGAAGCATTACTTACAAACTTGTGTAAACATAAATATAATGCAATCAAATCAAAATTATATACATTAATATTACATTAATACGAAACTCACAATATTATAGTAACGTCGATTAAAAAACTATTACAACAAAAACTCAAAGTGCAATTAAAAGAAACATTTGCTTTTGCAACACGACAGATTTCGTAAGATCATATTCCCATCTCTTTCTTTCGCACGTACTTACCATCAAGTGCGAGTGAGAACGGAATAGCTGTTACAATTCACCGCTAACGATTTGATTAAAGGCTAAAACCTGAAATTTTCATGTTAATTACATTGCAATATGAATAGTAATTAATAATGTAGTTTGCGGTAACTCTCGTTTATGATTGGTTGTGTGTTTGTTTTTGTGTGTGTTTTATTGTTCTGATAATTTTGTTTTATTAACTCTGCCTCTGTGACAATGGATTTAAGAAAGCAGAGATCCTTTAAGTTCAGTAAGAGGGTCAGTTTGTCGCGCACAGTTTCTATGTCGTCACCTGCGTAAGTAAAAGTTAATAATAAAAAAAATAAAAAATTTAAAAAATAAAATAGATTCGAAAACATGAAAATACATACATATATATATAATTATATTCATATAAATAGGTACATAAAATATAATTACTTGCTAAAATTAAAACAAAATATAAGAAAAAAAATTTTTGAGGAGTAAAATAACAGAAAAAATTGCTTAAAAAAATTATTTTACTTGAATCTTGCACGTAATTTTAATTTTTCCAATTATTTAATTAATTTTCGATGTTTTACGTTGGTTAAATGATTTAATAAATTGATTAAATGCTATTGATCACACATGCGAAGCCAGGTGGTGTCACTAGTATATTTGTAATAAGTAACAGTTTTTTTATTCGCACGATTTTACAACCGCATGCATTGTACAAATGTGAGTGGAATAAACAATAACATAGTATGTAGATTTGTTCACAAAAAAATTCTATTTTCTCTTGTTAAAAAAGTCTCGCTAGATATAAGATAGTAAGTGCCAAATCGTGATCTGAATCGAAGCACTCTTTTAACGCAATTTATAGTAATTCTATGCTAAGTTAGAGATGCTATAATAACATTATAGCATCTCTAACTTAGCTATAATACCTACATGCTATAATATCTACACATATCAATACTAATAATAAATCTGTAAGGGTCGGTCATGGAGTAATTTACTTTGTTTTCGGAGATATCGTGTTTATAGGCTCTATACATGATACTGAAACTAAATTGACGATTTTTAGAATTTTTTTCTGTATGTATGTATGTATGTATGTATGTATGTATGTATGTATGTATGTATGTATGTATGTATGTATGTATGTATGTATGTATGTATGTATGTATGTATGTATGTATGTATGTATGTATGTATGTATGTATGTATGTATGTATGTATGTATGTATGTATGTATGTATGTATGTATGTATGTATGTATGTATGTATGTATGTATGTATGTATGTATGTATGTATGTATGTATGTATGTATGTATGTATGTATGTATGTATGTATGTATGTATGTATGTATGTATGTATGTATGTATGTATGTATGTATGTATGTATGTATGTATGTATGTATGTATGTATGTATGTATGTATGTATGTATGTATGTATGTATGTATGTATGTATGTATGTATGTATGTATGTATGTATGTATGTATGTATGTATGTATGTATGTATGTATGTATGTATGTATGTATGTATGTATGTATGTATGTATGTATGTATGTATGTATGTATGTATGTATGTATGTATGTATGTATGTATGTATGTATGTATGTATGTATGTATGTATGTATGTATGTATGTATGTATGTATGTATGTATGTATGTATGTATGTATGTATGTATGTATGTATGTATGTATGTATGTATGTATGTATGTATGTATGTATGTATGTATGTAAGTATGTATGTTCCTCCATAACTCTTAAACGAATCAACTGATTTTCATGATACTTGGTATATAAACATTTAGACGTACGGGACACAAGATAGGCTACTTTTTCTTTTTCAACGCGGACGAAGTCGCGGGCGCCAGCTAGTTATGAAATAAAGTAGCTGTCATACCCTACTATGAATTTTTTTCATTGTAAATTACAATATCGAGTTTAATACTGGAGGAAAAGTGTTGACATCTCTGGAAAAGTTTTTGCTGTTCATTGAGATTTTTAGTTTTTTTTTTCTTTTAGCGTACGTTAATATTTACTTTCAAATTATTCCCAAATTTATCGTAAATAAATGTATACATAAAAAATATTATAAATATATTGCTTAGGTATCTCGCAACAATTGGTGAGTGTTTTCTCTTGGGTCGAGACGAGATTAAACGGAAACCTTGTATTAAATTTTCTTTCGACCTTGGAGGCAAGAAATATTTCAGGCATCTTACATCGGCCATAATTGGATCAAATTATATTTTTTAGTCTCTAAATACATTTATTATAAATCCGTTATGAGACCTCATCAGAGTAAGTGTCTATTGATGAATATTTTATTCTGTTTTTTTTTTTTTTTTTTTTTTTTAATATTTCGTGTCTAACATGACTAAGATCACAACGAAACCAAAAGTGTGTATGTAAGTACTTAATGACAACAAATCTGATAAGATGAAGCATTGTTGATTGGTAGCATAACAGTAGGTAAGTAGTTGTCTGTAAGCGACTTATCAATTTATCAATGTTATCATAAGCACGTCGCTCTGAGCTTACGGGTGATGGATTTATTACATTAAAATCTGTATGTTTCAAGCTGCATTACAAATAGTACAGTAGATATATGATATCGCTCCTTAAAAACTAAAGGGTCACAAATCAAAATTACACTTTTTACAGGAGAGCTAATCGAAAAAAATTTAAAAAAATTTTGTTTATTTTTTTCTTATTAGATATATATCATATATATGTATATTATACATAGTTAGACGCGTATTTTTAAGTATCATTAAATGTTTTATGTACTTTTATAATAAACTGAATACTAGAAGAGATATAAGCATATAAGATACTTTTCAATATATAAAAAATTATCAAAATATACTAAATATGGAATAAAACAACCACAAGTCTTTGCAACATTGTGATTGTATTTTTGCAATAAAAACATTTTTGGATTTTTTTGTTTTATGCCCCTTTAGTTTTGAAGCAGCGATATAATCGCAATTATAGCCCTACTATTTACCTTTAAGAAGGGTCAATTCTATATTATATATATAAATTATTAAATCCCAAAATATGTTATATAAAACTATCTCACCAGACAGAATATGTCGTTCTAGCAATTGTTTAAATTGTCAATTAGGAACTTAATATTGGAAAAACCTGGATATATCAACGACAAAAGAAATATCTGTATATTATTATATTAAAATCAATGTATGTATAGTACAGGTGGAGTGGTTATACGTAAATATATACAGGTGGAGTCAGGGGAAAAGCTATTGATTTATATTTAAGTGTATCAGTAAGGAATGTCTTGAGGTTTGGCACTGCCTCGATTACACTATAGGCATGTATTTATATTTTTGATAAAATCAGTCTTTCACTCACGAATTAAACCATATAAACCTCAAACAGTTACATAAACAGATAATAACGTCGTAACCTGTGAAAATGGCATCTAAACGTTAAACTATTACATCACCGACGTCACAATGACTTGCTTTCACCTAATTAAGAATTAAGTGGCGAACAGATTTTGCTCGAATTCTGTATATTAAGCACCTGCTTACTTCCGCAAACATTCCAACACTAAAATTAAACACTATTAGTTAATATTAATAAATAATAATACTAGCGACCTGCTTAAGACTTCGCATGCATGCAAATTTTCTCTGTGAAAATCGTATCCAATTCATTAGAAGGCTTGGAATAAGTTAGCAAAGGAACAGGCAGAGAGGTGGGCAGTGACTTTTTTGGTATATTTTTTTCTATTATTTCTTTAGAGAATCTGTCACCTCACCTCACCGTAAGTCTACTGCTCTTTATCATAAAACACTGATTTATCTTTATATCTACTAAGCACTTACAATTTGTACATATTCGTCACACATTAATACGCTTGTACACTGGTAATAATCATGACAGGCAATTATGTCATTATATAAAACCTGTAAACATGATAGATAAGCAATCCTATCCGTTTTCTTAAGAGTCTTTACTCGTACACTCAAGTGTTAATGTCATAAGTAAAAAAAAAAAAAACGATAGGCTTTTTGACTATACTTTCTTTCACGGCTCTGTTTTAGGGGGCCGGGTTCGATTTCATACATTCGTGATTTGTGTCGTTCATTGTAAAAGTGAACTATCTCCTTGTAACTGAATTTTAGAATAACGAGCTTTTTGCGAATTATAGTGAAGGAAAAAAATATATAAGCATTCATTCATTGTTTTCATCTATGGGATTTTAATGAAACTATTGGAGTTACTTCATTTTTATATTGAAAGTTATGACTAAATGTGATACCATTAGGCAAGAAAATATGGTTTTAAAAATAGGGAGTTACACCACTTTTACAATGAACGACACATTTCATACTGCGAGAAATAGAAATAATTTATTACAAATTTTTAAAGGTATTTAAAGAAACAATCCCATAAATCTGTGACACAATCAATATCAACGCCGTTCTCACGGTCACATTTCCGTCAAGAGATCATATGGTTGCAGAAAACCTCCTTTTTAGGTTGAACCCATTTAAAACGCAGATATAATTGCTGTAAGTGGTCTCGATACCATTTTAAGATGTGGTTTTAGTTGGCCTTATTTCTGTTTAACAAAGGAAAATTAAGTTTAAGTTAAGTTAAGACGTACTAATAATAGTTATCAGAAACAGAAATAAGCCAAGCAGACAGCTTCATGTATTACTGAGCACATAATTAGGACTTATAAATATTTAGGTAAACATATAAATATCTAATCTCATACGTTATCTATTAAGATTTTTTTCTGCTTTAATTGAAAATCGTTTTCCTTGGTTTTCATCTGAACGTTTCTTATTCCTAGAAGTTTATATCATAATATTATTATGATTTAGCATCTCTTTTACAGGAACCATCTCCTTGCAGAAGACCACTGTTTTTTTTTTAAATATTTCTTCTTTTGTTTGCTATCACTTGTACGAGATTACATTCAGTTGTTTCCACGGTTCTTATTGCTAAGCGATTAAGTATACTTACATAAAATGTTAAATCTTATTAGGTGTTTGTCTGCGCATACTGATTCCACCCGGATTTGGCTCGTGTTCAAGTTATCTCGAAGTTCAATTTCAAACATAGTAAGGATCGTTATACAAAATACAATATATTACGTCATAATCAATCAACTTACTTTTCATATGTCATTGTAACATATTATTTGTTAATACATATTATAACGAAACGACGTTTATACATTTATTAAATATTTATTATTTATCAAATAGTTTTCCTTTATGGTAAACTACTTATATAATGTTTTTATATCGTAAAATCAAAGATGCGTATGAGTTGATTTCCTTTGTACAAGGATACCGTTAGAAAAGACGTGTGCCCGCTATGTTTATACGTAAACCTACTCGAGTCCTTGGACTGTGCATGTACGAGTACAAGGAAGAAGATTTCAGTCACATTAATTCTACTCCATATTTATCTTACTTTTTGTATTTTTGGGCAGAAGTTAAAAATTTACAAAAAACGTATTTTTGTTATTTACTATTTTCAGTTGATGACTTTAAGCTGTTAATTTGTTGATTTTTTGTTGAAGTTGTAAGCAAAAGAGATATATTTTTAACTAGCTGGCGCCCGCGACTTCGTCCGCGTTGAAAAAGAAAAAGTAGCCTATCCGGTGTCCTGTACGTCTAAATTTTTATCTACCCAGTTTCATGAAAATCAGTTAATTTATACAGAAAAAAATTCTAAAAATAATCAATTTAGTTTCACTATCATGTATAGAGCCTATAAACACGATATCTCTGAAAACAAAGTAACTTACTCCATGACCAACCCATACAAAATTATTAGGATTGATTTTCCGCCACAACCTGGTAACTTGTTCCACAGGTTCTTTTAGTTTTGAGATTAAAGATGACCAGAATATTGCGGTTAGCGCAAACGAGGCTCCTACGTCTACTGAGTAAAAGATAATACGTGACTATTCCTAAAAATATGTAAATGTGGTTTTCCTCTGTGCTACTTCAAAAAACACAGATATAAATGTCGTTGTTTTCCTCGCATGTTTTTTGAGATTACCTAAAATTGTTTATTTTCTACTGTTGTAATAATTAATTAATGAATTATTTATCCCATTAGGCTTTTGAAGATGTCGTCAAGTTTTAGATTATGAAAAAAATATTACTACTAAGTTTGAGTTTGGGGCTCTTAAAACATTTGATATCAATACTAATAATAAATCTGTAAGGGTTGGTCCAGGAGTAAGTTACTTTGTTTTCAGAGATATCGTGTTTATAGGCTCTATACATGTATACTGAAACTAAATTGACCATTTTTAGAATTTTTTTCTGTATGTATGTATGTATGTATGTTCCTCCCTAACTCCTAAACGAATTAACTGATTTTCATGAAACTTGGTTGATAAACATTTAGATGTACGGGACACAGGATAGGCTACTTTTTCTTTTTCAACGCGGACGAAGTCGCGGGCGCCAGCTAGTCCAGGTTATAATAGTTTTAGACACCATTACATGTTATATAGTCACTGTAATAATTCGTGTTATTCATTATTTCAATTGTAAATAAACCACTATCTTCTCTATTGTTGTTCATTGTAACTTAATTGGTGCAATTTCTTTTATTGCATGTTAAAGTTAAGCGAACTCCCACGCGTGGACGGCCTTTAACTTACGTAATCCGATACAAGTGTGGGCTCCTCATTAGGTGTAGTGTGCACAATGTCTAAGTTACTTCATACGAGATTAACTAAGTAATGACTAGTGCTTGTGACGCGACACACATTGATAATGTAATTGATTGATTCCGCTGTCTGAAGTCGAAACATTTATTGCTTTATTATATTTAAAACTAGCTGGCGCCCGCGACTTCTTCTGCGTTGAAAAAGTAGCCTATCCTGTGTCTCGTACGTCTAAATGTTTATCTACCAAGTTTCATGAAAATCAGTTGATTCGTTTAAGAGTTATGGAGGAACATACATACGTACAGAAAAAAATCTAAAAATGGTCAATTTAGTTTCAGTATCACGTATAGAGCCTATAAACACGATATCTCTGAAAACAAAGTAAATTACTCCATGATCGAACCTTGCAGATTTATTATTAGTATTGATTGATAATAAAATATATAAAAAAAAAAATTAAAACTGACAAAGACAGGAAATTGTATTTGATTAAGAAATAAATGTTTGAAACCTATCTGTAAACTGTTTATGAGCAAAAAAAAGAATTTTTTTTTTCAACAAATACCTAAGTATATTATTTTGTCATCTTACATTATCTGTGTTATGTAATTAATGGCTTCGTGCCTCCAGTCAATGACATCAACTACTAAAATACAAAATGTCTTAACACAAAAACAAATTGGTAACCTGATTTGTTCGTTTGATATGCCTATTTCAAGTTGATTAGTTATTCCTGCACATGTAGAACAACTATTAAAGAATTTAAAATTTAAGCAAATTTACATAACGACTAGCTGCTTAGGGGCGCGCGCAGTATTATTATTATTATTCTAAAATAAATTTAGCCGAATTACTCCCTACAATATTATCTATCTGGCAGTGAAAGTCCCGTTAAAATATGTCCAGCCGTTTCGGAGATTAGCCGGAATAAACAGACAATAAGTAATAAGTAATAAATTAAATATTACCAACAAATTAATGTTATTACAAAATAAATAACAGCTAATTCAGAAAGAAATAATATGCAAGAAATTTATTTATCGATTTCCTATAGGCGAAATTACCATATAATCGCGTATGTTGTTTACACAGGTTACACAGTAGGTGGCAGCCGAAATGCGTAGGCGCATAGTATAATGGGAGTCAAGTCTGTCGGCGACAGCTAAGTTTGGGACGTCATTGCTAATCTAATTCATACCACCTGTAAATGTCTTTGTGTGAAAGTTATACCAACAATATTAATCTAAAATTATACATTACATTAGAATATAATAGAAGGCCACTGCTTATAATGAGTGGATAGAGCGGTGATATGTTTTTCTTCGTTGTACCCAAATCTGTTGAAGTAAAAAATCTTTGTTTGGTGGTAGTTTGTCACAGCGGCTTTAAACGCGTAGAATTTTATCTTTGTACAAACAGCCTGCCTCTGGCTTCGCACGGATGCAATTATTTTCTGCAAATTATACACAAAATTTCCTCGTTATTCGCTCTTTCCATTAGTGAAAACCTTATCAAAATCCATTGGGTGGTTTAGAAGAAATAACAGACAAACGCAGACAATGTCTTCAATTTATAAGATGTAGAGATATATAAAATTAACAGAACCACAACCTATATTTTCTTCTCATTTTATTGCATCCTCGTTCACATTATATTAGGAAGTGTTCTTCTTTCAAAACCCTTGAAATCATTTTTTTCTCTACTTAATTTTTTTTTATTTGATTCTTCTTTAGTAGTGCCTAAAATAATTATAAAATCAATGTCATTTCAAATTCATATATATTTCTGTCGCTATCTCTACAACATTATTTTATTTTTGTTAGAATGCACTCACTATACTAATTTTCTTTTCAAAAATGTATATTTGTATTTTAATAGCTACATTATGGCCGATTATTGTTAGCACTGCAAATATTAAATACCTGTATTGTATATAATGTTTAATGATTGATTAGTAAATCGTTTAATCGCTTTTATTTATAAATCAATGTATTGTAATCGAGATGTTCCATCGATCATGTGCATGTGCAATGCTCAGATTATGATTCATTGACATTATTGCAATGCGTTTAGAAACATTGCATGACAATGTTCGTCATCCGTTGCAATCAGTGGTTACAATTATGGCACACGTCATTTGCAATTAAGCTGTCTTCTCTGTTGCCTTTTAACTAAACTACACTTGTCCTCGCAGTGGACATTAGCGACACGCTTTTATAGTTAGAAAGAAGTAAAGGTTTGCAGGCTGACAGACCACATGATGATAGGTGGCTACCGTCGCCTATTAATCAATAGATAAGGGGCTCCAAGTGCGGTTCTAGCGACCAGTTAATTTATTGGCCAATGATAATCAAACAAAAAGTTGTATAAAACGGAAAATGTACACAACGTCATCAATGGGACAATATTTTTTTAATGTTAAGTACGACAAACAGTCATGTTCGACAAACAGTTATGTTTGTTTATGTTAAGGCAACGGTAGCCCTCAACCAACAAGTGATGGTCCATTTGATGGTTGGTGGCTACCGTTGCCTTTCTTGAACACAAGCAACGTCACAGATGCTGCAAGTGCGCTGCCCACCATAATGGGATTAAAGATAGGGATTAGAAATCGATAGGGAAATGGGCTCTGGCATCCTATACTCACTCACGGGAACACAAAGTATAGGTAAGTATTACATTTTATTATTTCACGGTGGTCTTTTGTGAGAGTCTGCCCAATTGACTGCGAAATGCAGCGTGACCTGCCACTACTTTTTATGTCTGTTTATAAAGTGCTTGAACGTGATTTATCAATACTAATAATAAATCTGTAAGTTTTATGTTCCTTCAACTCTTAAACGAATTAACTGATTTTCATGAAACTTGTTAGATAAACATTTAGACGTACAGGACACAGGATAGGTTACTTTTTTCTTTTTCAACGCGGACGAAGTCGCGGGCGCCAGCTAGTCTCTTATAAATTTAATATTTTGTTTTTTTTAAAGTATAGGTAGGTACCCCAATCATCTATTGCTCAATTAAAAATAAAAGGTTGCGATCAATGTTTAAAGTATCGCAATAATTCAAGTCAATTAACATGTATTCCTTATTTGTTGATATTGAATAATTAAATCTCCACCGGCAACTGTTTTAGATGTTTTATTAATGATGAGTTAATGGAGGCGAAATGTTAATCTAAAGTTGTGCAAAGCAGCCTTGAACCTAAAATTTAAAACTTCTTTTAAGCTCAGAAGTTTACAAGAGCAATATTTCACATTTAATATTGTACGATCTCATTTCAAAACCTTTTCGAACCATCAGCTCCTTTTAACCTCACTGCCAATCAATTTTATTGTTTTGTTCATTGATTCCTAATTTAAATTAGTTAACAGAACTGTTTAAAAATTCAATTTTGAAATAAGAATTGGAGCCGTTATTTTTTTACTTAAGGTCATCTTAAGGTCTAAATGAAATGACTAAAAAACTAAACGCAGCCAGTACTTATTACCTAATCTGTGGCGCAGCACAGACGTAACTATAATATTATTATCTATGTATTATAGCCATCTACATTAATATTTTCTATAGTATTTTTCAGTAACCACACACGTAGTGGCATTAAGAAGATATTTACTTATTTCTATATGTAAATGAACTAAGTAAAGAACCTAAATTTTAAGTGAGTAAACTGCGCATATTAATGGGTTTGCAATACACTTAAAAATTCATATTATTCAAAAAGCTGGCAACATTGCGAAAATTGTCAAACAATGAACATGTTCAGTAAAAATAGAACGCGTCTAATCATCAAAAGGTACGTGTCTTTTAAGACTGTATATTACGAAAGGACATTAGGCGCTCAAATGTCAAGTCTGCATATGTTTTGAACTTTAAGCTCTTGGGAATAGTGAATATTGTGGATTGAGAATGACACACAGCATGCAATCTTAGTTCCATTTCGTAATAAGTAAAAGAGACACTAGGATCTGAATTAATGCAAATCTTGTTTTTCGAATATTTCTGTAATATAACAATATAATATATTGCTTTAATAAAGTTTTTAGGGTAATTTTTTATATATGTTTTCTTCTTTTTATATGTCATCATTAGCATAATTTGATTTATTTGCATACACACTTTCCTTATAAATGTTTGGCTTCTATGGTTTGTTTACTGTTGTTAAACCTTTCGCCACATTTTTCTAATTTTTTTTATCTAAATGTAGACAATTATGCTAACGGTCCACTTGGTTGTAAGACCATCGCCTATAACGCTACAGTTATCACAACTTAATTATCTAAGTTTTTTTTATCAAATCTGATTCAAATTAGTTATTTTTGTCTACTTAATAATTATTTACATTAAATATACAATTCTAATTTCTCTTTTTACTCATTGGTACAAATAAATTTAATGAAATATAATTGCGTGTTTACAATTAACCAAAACAACGGTTACGTTTAAATTTGTGTGCACATCACACTAAAATTTAATCAATAATACAGTCACATGCCAATAATAAACGGCCCTGATGGGTTTTTTTAACACATAAAAACACAAAGTAAACAAAATACTAGCGATTACATCACAATGTTAACAGTAACCTTATCCTGTTCTATAAAAATAGCTTGTAATTGCATTGAGGACGGGGATGCCTCGAGTTGTACATAAAAAGAAAACAAAAGTGTAAACCTGTTCCGCTAAGAAACTCCCGTAATGACTAGCGGCATCTAGCGGGCGCTAGTGGCCTAACGGGATAGTCTGGTTTCGATAGCGAAAGCTATTTCGATAATTCCTTACGTATTCGATTCGATATTATGGTGAAAGTATTTTTTTTTTCTTGTGTATTGTCTGTTTTTTGTCATATCATATACCTACAACATACAAAACATGTAAATGCGTCGACCATTTTTAGTGCCACTTCATAAGAAATACTTGTCATATTAGAATTGTTAAGACAATAATAAAAGTTATGTGCGCACAAGTCCGAGTAAATCTGAAGTTACTCTATAAAAAAATAACATTTATAATAAAAAAAGGATCAACATTACTCGTAGATAGAGATGAATCATTCAGCAGGACGTATTGATAGTGTGTTCATATATTATGTTGATGTTGATAGTTGTTTTGCTTACGTAACGAACTTTTCGGTTTTTCGTTAACATGTTTCGCAATAAACCACTTATACAGCGATTGATATATAGGTCAGTGTGTCTCGGAAACAATTCGTGTCTCATGGATATTTTTATTTTAAACTGGATGATTGAACTCTAAGAGTCGACTGCTTAAAATAAGGATTAGCACCATTTTTCCTATACAGAATGGGGTGGGGGTGAATGGGCTAAAGGTTCAATTTCAAAATAAACTTTGTTTCGAAATTATTTTTACTTAAATATATTATGTAAGTTAAATTAGGTATACTGTTGTATCTGCGTTAGCTTAAGTAAAAAATAAAGTTTTCAAGTTCGAGTAGAATTTTAGTTAAGCTTAATCGTTGTATCGTTCCGTTCATTCATTGTTTTGTCATCAAAAAGTAAATGGATTTTAAGTAAATATATATATATATATATATATATATATATATATATATATATATATATATATATATATATATATATATATATATATATAAGCTTACTACGAAAAGTCTAATACCAATTATACACAAAAAGATTTGTTTAAAATGCAATTTCATACTTTACTACTATGGGGAAAACGTATATAACTAAATGACACAATACACAAGTTTCCTTGTTAAAAAATCTTTATTGCATCTTTACACTTGAAGCTACGTTCCGATTGACGCAGATAACTCTATGGTAAACTGTGATTTGAGCGTTATCAGCTGTGATCAGGCACGCGACTCGATCGACGACAAGAAGAGAATGCACGCAGTCTCATTTTTACCACAAGTATGCTTCGTTATCTTCTGTTCCAATTTTAAATCTCGATTTGCACAGCGTTAAGACCTCCAAGGAGGTTTTAATGTTGTGTTTTATTTTATCAAAATCGAGACCTCTTATTTCATTTTAAAAATAAAATAAAATTTTAGGGAACACCTTTATAGACGACGGTAGCAACCTACCATCAAGTGGACCGTCAGTCTATCTGTCGTCAGCCCTAACATAGACAAAAATACTTCCATCCTCACAAACTTACGCATAACTTAATAATTAAGAGTTACTTAATAAATAATCATTTGTAGAAATTGTAATAAGTATAATAGTTATTGCGTAAGTATCGAATAGTAATGCAATTTAAAATGTTCAATTTATTAGATCAGTGTTACGTTTGCCCATTTAAGTGAAATCGAATAGAGAGCCAGGCGTTATCGTGTTAGAATCGTACTCTTAAAACTCTTACAATGCAATCTTGATCTAGAGATATGTAGCAAACAATTCTGCTCATTTGCCGCAAGTAAAATCACTCGTAGATTCTATGTACAGTGAAGTAAAGCGGGCGAACATTTTGATGTTTTGTAAATAGTAAACGCCCTTTACAGAGTACCATATTGAAACAACAGCATGCGTACTTTTATGTTCAGTGAGTTTCAGTAAGTGAGTAAGGTATTGCTAGATTCCATTTCTTTATTTCTTTTCCTTAGTCATACTAATCCGCCTTCTGTAAGGTCACTGCCGCCTGTGTGCCCTACTTAACTATATTACTTACTTATTTACTGCAGTATGCAGTGTGCAAGTGTCAATACTTGTGAGAGTCAGATCAGTGTCATCTTTGAAATCTTTGAACCATGCCGGAAATCAAACCCGGGAACCCTCAGACAAAGCGCAAAGACAAGCACATTTACCACTCGACCAGTGGTCTTGTCGAAGTATATTATAAGAAAAATTAAATTGTATTGAGATATTGATCTTTATGTAACGATAATGTTTTAACTTATATTTACTGTAATGCTGGGATACAAATTGTAAATCAGAAATAAATCTTTGTTTACAGAATAATAAAAAATTGTTTCGAAGTGTCTAACCGAAACATAATTTTTATAAATATAAAAAACTAAATAGGTATCTGGATTGAACATAAAAAGTATTATAAATGAAAAGTTTTTACGAATAAGACACCATAATGAGATAAATTTCACTAATCATCAGGTTAATTGCTATTAATTAATTAACAGACATTAAGTAGGATATAAAGACTGAGTTGTGAGCACGTTCGGTAAGACTATCGAGAAAATTGCATAGGAAAATGCAACACTCTCGACTTTCCAATAAATTGATATTAATGCTAATGCTACCGATCAGCGATGTAATTGTACAAATTACTGCCATGGAGTAAATTAAATACGAATTACTTGATTCACGTCTCCCCCTATGTAGAGAGAACTGACGGTAATTATTAATAAAAAAAACTCATAAGATTTAATATAATATAGCGAAGCATGGATGCATTTTTTTTTAGAAATTATTATTACAGTCCTTCTTCGTCTATCGCTCTTTCTATTATAGTAATAACCGTATCACAATCCGTTGGGTGGCTTAGAAGAAGATAGCGAAGAAACAGCAGTATCGAACTGCTACTTTATTTTATAAACTTGTATAGTTTTAGAATAAATAGATATAGGTGTCTTAATTTTAAAGTAAAAATAAAAACTAAAATGAAAGAAGAAATCAATATAAGTATTTCAAAGGTATCTTTATGTCACATTTCGCTAAATTTTGTCAACGCTCTTTATTTCCGGATTGTATTTATTTGTTTACAAAATGCCGCATTTTTTGTCGTCTTTGGTGAATACATTTCCAAAAATATTCGTCCAGACACTAAAATAAAATCACCAATGAATATTGAAACAGTAAGTATGTATCGTAAATTTAACACGACATAAATTGTAAAGAAGATGCTTCATATAAACTCGCGCGAAACGTAAACAAACTGCAGTTGGCATCGGTTGAATGAGAGGAACCGACGAAGGCGATCGTTAGATACGGACCACGGGTTCCAATGTCGAATCCAATGCCACACATTGTTAACTCTCGGAAGGAAGCGAAGCCAACCGAGCCTTTGTTACTTCTGACATCGAAGAAGCTACCCACGACCAAGAGTAGGCGAGTATATTACCAATACGCAAAACAATCATACTATTCTTTTTCAATTACATAATAATGATATTTGTAATTTAAAAATTCATTTTATTATTTGTTTAATAGTGTTGTTATTTTCACTCGGATGCATTTGTTTCAGCAAGTATACACAAATCTTCCTCGTTTATAGCTCTATTTGTAGGAAGGTCCAGGCTGCTTCTGGATCCCATGGGATCCTCGACGTTGTAGCCAAGTGGAGGGAGGCATTGTGATGATAGTTATTTTTATAGTTTATGAATAAAAAGTTATTAAGTATTGATTGAGCACAATTAATTTATTTATAAATCAATTTTTTAAAATCTTCCTGCATTCATTGTATTTTTATAAATAAATATGAGACGTTGATACTGAAGAATTGTTCATGTACAAAACCCATGGCATTTATCTTTAAAGAATGTTCCAAAATCCAAAATCGGTCGGAGAACCAATGTGGAATATATTTTGTAAAACATCAGCCTCAAGTATGTAGGAATGTAGAGTAGTTAGGTCGTGCTATTAGACATTTTGATAAACTTTTGGGTAATACGGCCATGGACGATCCTTAGTTTGATGACCTTTAATTAATCAAATCTAACAGTATATAGTTACTAACAGTAATCTAACAGTATAAGTTACTATGTTCATTATATAAAAAAAAATATGCTCTGACATCTTACATAATAAGGAAGTGCTAATTTGTCAGTCGAATCGAGCTCCCATTTTGTAACAAGGTTTTTATTTGACTAATAGGCACGTCGTTATTCATGAATAAGTTTCTGATGAAGAGCTTAAAGGCACAAAACGATAATACGAGAATAGCAATAATTGAGCTTTCACCAAATCTATTGTCTTCGTTTCATAATACAACGGTGGAGCTTAATCTGCTATAGAAAGTTTAATAATATACTTATCACATGAATCAACAAATCGTTCACACTTTTTTTGAATTAGCTATAGGTATAGGTATATATTTATCTCCTTAATCTAATCTTTTGACGTTTTATTTTTTTGTTTTATTAATAAGATTTTTATTAGTTTTTTTTTTATAATTCTAAGATCGTATAAAATCTTAGTGGAATTTTGCTTTCTTGAGACTCTTTAGACTCTAATTGTGGGTAAAAAATTCATCGCTTCTCAGTAACAGTAGAAACTAAGAGGTATTCTTAGCTAATTGCAATTGTGTACCAGATTTTAGAAATATTGTCATAATTTGGCATTTTTCCTCAAAAAGTTTTTAAGAGAATTATTCATATAGAGAAAATTAAACGACGATCTTTTAATATTTCGATAAACGAATATAAGTTATCCTTTTATTTACTTAGGGCCTCTTTCTCAAACTACAAGTAATGTGTTGATTAGTTACTTTTAAAAATAATTTTATGTTTTATTGAATTATGCACTCGGTTTACTGCATCATTCGATAGCCGAATTTTTTTAATTATTTTCTATTTAATGTTTGGGACGTTTACCGTACAAACAAAGGTATATCAGCTCCATTTACCCCGGTTACCGGAGACTTTAAATGACAGTTTGGCCTACTTGACGTTGGAGAAAGAGGCGCTTATTCAGTTTTTTTTTAATTGAAAGAATTTTCTATATAAATTTATTTGCATTTGTAAGAAGCAACTAATTTTAGCACTGTCAACTAATTTTAATTTTAATTATAAAATCAATTACCTCAAGGCGTTTTTTAATTATATTTATTTAATGTCATTTTTTTAATGATTTAATTGTGTATTGTTTCAGCCTAGGCCCTTTTGAGGCGCTGTCGGGAGGCGAGATGGTGTCACGACGGCGTATTTTATCGCGTTCGCGCGACGATCTCACACAAGCCTTTGCCACACAAATGGAGGAGGAGGAAGACGTGTGGTACCAAAAAGAAAAGCTTTATAAGGTTTGTGTTTTGAAATATTATTAAATCTTACATTGGAAATAAGTAACATACCGATTTCACGCTGTCATAATATGCGTGTAGGTTGTAAACATCCTGTAAATGAACCTTTTATTTGATTTGTGAATTGATCACGAAGCGCACTTATATCCGCCGTTCTGCTTGCCGACCCTTATCTTGAAAAAAATATTATGAAATAATATAAATAACAGTGTATTTATCTGAATAGAAATATTATTGAATGTTTTAGAAGAAGCGGAGTCTTTTGAACTTTCAAATCTTTCGTAGAATGCTTTTTAAAAATGTCTTAAATAAGTAATTGCTAAAAAATTTTTATTGAAAAAAATCTCAATATTATTTAGATATAATCTTAAAATATTTAAAAGAATTTCCGAATATTTTTATTATTCTCTCTCCGTGTAAATCTATTGTTGACTTGTAAATGTAAACCTCATTTTAAATAAACTCTTTAATTTAGGTAGTACAAAAAAAAGAAATCGTGTAATATTGTAACGCCAAATTAGCGAAGTCAGTAACACGACAATAAAAATTATAACAGGCATCGGTTTGATGGGCTATAATCGGAATCGAACTTTCTATGCATCAATCACGAGGTTGTTGAGGCGAATGTAAGTAATGTTTACGGCTGAGTTCACACCGATATTCTAATAATAGTACAATGTTTATATGACAGAACAGAGTTTAGAGCCGAAATGATATACGCTGTCACTTCAAAGAGAAATCTAAAAGAACATTTAATTTTGTAAAAAGAAAATCAAGTTAAGGATAAAATTGGGATTTTTAGTGTTTTGCAGATCAGGAGACAGTCTTTGAAAGTTTTTACCAAATAGTAACAAAAGAATTTAGCTTGCCTGCTTTATAGTTGTGGAACTTAATCTTAAGGGGTTATGCAAACAAGACATTTTGAGGACCTAGTTTCGATAACTGTCAAAATGAGCTGTTTATGACGTTTTTCCCATTATTTCAACGAATTGCGCAGACATGGCAACTCAAGTTGAATGATTCGGCAATACGCAATTAACAATCGCAACGAATTGACATCTACCTTGCATCCCTTGCAGTCTTGTCTATCTGTTTTATCATGCTCCCACGTTTACTCGCTGGCGCAAGACTGTATGGCTGAAAATCATCAAGAGAATTCTAAATTATTACAGTGAAACACTAATTTATTCATTAAATGGGTACCTATCAAAGAAACACTTAATTGTCACTCCATTTTTATTAAGGTTTCGGAAAAAAAAATAGACAAGATGATAAATATCCCGAAAAAAAAACCGAAAGAAACTCAGAATACCATACTCTTTGTCATTCTTACTATAATAATATAACGATTACATTCCATGCAAATATTATACACAATTAATCATAGTCTATTAAATCCTGGCTGAAGATCGAAAAATTTATTGAGGATTTAAAAATTACTGTATTAACTTTACTATATAAATTACCGCAACTGCTAGCTCTTAAACTACATGAAAATTGAAACTACGAGCATTTCTTCTAAATTTTAATTTTAAACAAATACTACGGTCCCCCATCGGTTATCCAACTTAATTAAGACTTCAATAAACAAAGCTGTCTTTTAACCTATTCCGCGTGTGTGCGACGTTTTCTTTTCCTTTGTCTAAGATTACGTTTTTGTAACCGTTTCCGACTGCTTACTGTTATTAAGGACGTGAGAAACAGCTTGCCGTACAAAATGTGTCGTCTACCACATCGCAACAACGTCTCTATTGATTCCATCTCCTTGTTTCTATACATTGCGCATTTGAACTCAGTGCTTCTTTTGAGTATACTAAAATATATCGCAATGTATTCGTAAACGTTGACTGTCGCCAAATTATTGTATCAATTAAATCTTGTATCAATTCGCATTAAATCTTGTTTCATTTGTTGGTGCTGTTTAAAGCTTAATGTTTCAACAGTGAAAGTTTAACAAACTTGAACTTTCCTTATATCCTAGTGTTTTATCGTCAGTGACAATATAAAGTCCAAAGTCAAAACATTGTCACCAGGTTTTTATATGGATCTAAGCTTTAGCTTGCTTGATAAAAATGAATGAAGTTACAAGTCATTCTGTTCATTGTAGTCTAATTATTTCAGCTTTCTTTTATGTAACACAAAAAATAATTTTATTAAAAAAATATATAACTACAAGCACAACAGAGATATGTAAATGTAATGCAGTGTGCTCTTCAATTAGTGAGAATACTCAAAGAATAAAAACGTTTCTTTTGAAACTTGTTATTTATCCTGAGAATACTTATTTATCCTGGCAAAATGTACATGGCATTGAAAAAAAGGATACAACAAAAGGCTTGTTTTGCAAACAAATCTTCGTGACTATCTGCCGAACACCGCTAGTACACTAGCGCAAAGTTGTGACCCAATGATCGAGTTCGTGACCGTTGAATAACAATGAGTGCTGTTACAGCATCACAAATAGTCCGGAAAACATCTGGTCTAGTCACTCTATTGACCTTAACGACAATACAATGTCAAATTAGAGAAACACTTTACCTAATGAGCTCATTTTTGGTTCTAGATCTATTCTCTTAATACTTCGTTGGGTCTAATTTGAACAACATGTAAGGGAAATCTAGTACTAATGTCGTAGTATCTATTATATCAATATATAAAGCTTCATCTTTATACCTTTATCTTTATCTTTATTCTATCTTTATACCAATATATAAAGCTGAAGAGTTTGTTTGGTTGTACGCGCTAATCTCAGGAACTACTGAAAAATTATTCGAATTGAAAAATTATTTTTTTGTTGTATAGTCCATTTATCGAGGATCCAGCTAGTTACTTATAATTCGAATTTAGTACTAATGTCTTTAAAGTAAGCTTTAATTTAAGTATGTAGTTAAAGATTGGCAAGCAGGTTGACGATTAACAAACAGGGATAGGGAAATGGGCTCTAGTATCCCTTACTCACTCTTATTTCTTATCTTTATACTAGTTATTTGATGGTGGTTTTCTGTAGGGGTGTGGTTGCTGCTGCCAGACTAGCTGTAGCACGCGGCTTCGCCCACGTAACTTTATAAAAAATAGCCAATGTTACTAAGCTTGTAATTTATTTAAATTTAGCAACTCCTTTTTCGGAATCGAGTTCAAAACGAAATCAGCATAAACAAATCTCTAATTTCACGCAAATAATTGACTGATGTCAACGAACTAATTCAATAGTTGACGAATCTGCTCCAAACAATAAATTAATCTTTTTGACAGTGTCTCAGAGCCCTGGTTATACGAATAAATACAGTCATTGTATGTATAAAAACTTGTCGGATGTAGATTGTCTGCTTGAGGACAATGATCCGACTTCACAATAAGAATGCGCAGATGACCTTAACACTTGAAATTAGTGCGAAATTAGTTTAAAGCTTTTGAACTAGATTAAATAACCGTTGAATTGTTGCTTAACATTGACTTACTTTAGCTTTAACTTTGACTTTGGGGTCTAGGGTTCAAACATCAACTACCGGCGGAGCCAATTTTGAAAGAATTTTTTTTTTCTTCATAAAAGAAGGTTTCTTTCAGCCTAACCTTTTCAAGGTTAGTTTTGATTCTGGGTGTTGTAGCGCACACTGCGTTTCGCAGTCATAAATTTGGCAGCACGTCAGATAACCTCTACTTTACACAACACTGTGATATAACAGCATGTGTGCTGTTGTTATTCGGTGAATGAGTAAGGGACTTCGACGCCCCTTATCCTTAGTCTTACTAAAGTCGGCAGCGCACTTGCAACACCTTTAGCGTTGCTTAAGGTAATAAGCGAGGATAGTTAATGTCAGCCTGTCTGACAACCTTTACAAAAAATAAGAAATTTAAATAACCATCAAGTAATTCACTGCAGATCATTTATCACTTGTTCTGTTAGACGTAAACGTTTTAACAGTCAAGATTACGTATCCACCGATTTAGTCTAGCATTTCAGGTGAATATCAAGGCTCGAACGCACTCTGAATTAAGAAATAGACGACTGCAAGCAAACTGCAATGTAGACCAAGGTCGATTTTTAAATTCGAATGCAAGCGTTTTCTTTTGTTGTTTCAAAAGACATTACGTTATTTGTAACTATAATTTTGTACCTTCATGTGGAACTGACTAACGCGAGTTCCTTTATTTTGTGATATTACTATTAGGTAAGTTATTTAATTCAAACGTGACTTTTTAAAATTACTTCTTTTTTCTTATCAAATAATATTTAAGTGAACATACACAATATGTAGAGAATTTTATTGTTACATTTATCACGACTAAATAATTCTGAAAACAAGTAGCTACTATTATAAATGTGAAAGTTTGTTAGGGTAGATAGATGTTTGTTTCTCTTTTATGCAAAAACTACAGAACGAATTTTGATGTAACTTTACAGCAATGTAGTTTATAAATCATAACAGCACTTGGGCTACAAAAGTTAGTACAAAATACTTATTGAAAGTGAGAACTTTTTAGATTTATTTATTTTGCACATAGAAATGGCGCTTAATAATTGTTGACCATTATTAATGGAAATTGACCATTATTAATAATAGTTTTGCAATTGTTTATATTCAATATAAAATATTGAATAGGTACTTATTAACAATTGTAAAATCTCGTAACATCATTAGCTCTGGTCAACGCCACGCACTGAATGTTGTAAGATGCAATATGATACTATTGGCTAATGTGGAGACAGACAATACACCTGTTAAACACAAACGCCTTGACAGTTTGTTAATATTTTTATTGTTTATACAATTATTTTCCGAAGAATAAATGAAAAAAATAAACAATATTAATTTTTGTTATAGATACCTAAAAAATTTAAATACTAAGCTGGTACCCGAAACTTCGTACGAGCTGTAGTTCGTGTTTTTAAAATGCCACAGGAACCTAATTTTTATCTAGGATAAAATATATATCTATGTTAAACCACGTATTCGTCAATACATCAGTGAAAACCGTATTCAAATCGGTTAAGATTAACCTTTCTTATCCGAGTTTAAGGTTTTAAAAATAGATGCAATTAGTACCAATTAAGTTACGTTGCCTTGCAGTAGATTGGCAACCTCGAATAATAAATAATATGTTGCAAATCTTTATGATTTCAAACTATTGATTCATATTCATATCATAAAATCAAATCAAAAATAAAAATATTTATTTATCAATGAGGTTTCTACAAGAAACTCTTATGATCGTCATTATAAATTTAAATTTACCAGGGTTTCGGAAGAAAGCAAAGATGACGATCCTGAGAAGAAACCCCGAAAGAAACTCAGGATAGTATTCTTTTTGTCATCTTTAACATATAAAATTGCAACAATCACACTTAATTTTAATAAACTACTAAACATAATATGAGCTCCGAATCGCTTAAATCTAGGCTTCATTGTCGCTTAAGTAATCAGAGATTTTATAATAGCCTTTCGAGAGGAGTTAAAATCTATCAATTTTATGAATAAGTTTTGTTACATGCTTCTGTAAGTAATACAGTTTCATCACACTATTTGATTATTATTATTAGCAGAACTATATCATATCAATTTGCATACAAATGTATTCGTTTCATAATGTTAGCTTCTAAACTAACCGGTTTTACGTCCATATTGGTTATCGAACTGTAATGTTTGGACTGTAACGTGGTCGCACGTAACAATCATTTTATATTAGGTAATGCAATTCTATTTCTATTTGATAATATCTAGAATGGTTACAAATCATAACATGGTGTAAACCTGGATGTAAATTTATAAAATCGATTTCGATTTTTTTTATTTATATCCTTTAATTGATTAATATATCTGTTGTTAATTGGATTTAATACCTCGACAAAAACTGGATAAAGGCGTAAACTTAAATTTTTTATGTAATTATACAACAAAAGCTAATAATTTAAAGCAGTTAAATTTGTACTGAAGAGATTGTAATTATATGTTGAAAAAAAAAAAATGAATTACTTTATATAAAGGACACAGTTAAGTAGTCATAAGGGTCCATTATCCCATTCCTTCCTTATCCCTTATCCTTAATGCTTCTATAGACCGCAGCGAACTCGCAGCACCTATGGCGTCGCTTGTGTTATAGGCGACGGTAGCCAGGTGGCTACCATCAAGTTGACCATCAAGTAGTCATTCCAGATTCTATTTTTATATTTATATACTTTGTATCTTAATCAAGACAATTAATTTTTAAAAAAAGTTAGCAAGTATAAAAACATTTTTTACAATTTTTTGTGTGAGCGATATGCAGATTTTTTTTAAAAAAAATTTTTTTTGTAATCTTTATGACTATAAAGTATAAAACTTAATTTTTTATGAGTTCACCAAATTATTATTAGTAAACTAGCTGGCGCCCGCGACTTTGTCCGCGTTGAAAAAGAAAAAAGTAGCCTATCCTGTGTCCCGTCTAAATGTTTATCTACCAAGTTTCATGAAAATCAGTTGATTCGTTTAAGAGTTATGGAGGAACATACATACTTACATACATACATACATACAGAAAAAATTCTAAAAATGGTCAATTTAGTTTCAGTATACATGTATAGAGCCTATAAACACGATATCTCTGAAAAAAAAGTAACTTACTCCATGACCAACACTTACAGATTTATTATTAGTATTGATTTAAGTATTTAAACCGTCGTTAATTTCAATTACCGCCTGTTTATTGATTCCATTGGCACTTGGCATATGTTGAGTTTATGTTATGTGTTGAGTTGTTCAAAGGATAGACAACGGTCTATTTGAAGTTTTACAGAGTTGATTTTATCGCCTTCTCTTGAAAGGTGAGGTGGCTTTATTAAGACAAAATTATATTCATAATTTACTTGTAACTATCAATCAAATTATGCTTAATGAAGATCTGTATGTCTCGTTTCATAACCCGACAAACTTGAACTTTTGTAAGCACTTTTAAATTGAAAAAAGGTCAAACGACATGAAAGATATACACGTGGATATACAAAACTTTAGTCACTTACATTACAGATACAAACACTGTGGTTAAATTTTAGGTCTAACTGATATTTTAAATAATAATAATTATTTAATATCCTGCTTTACATTAATAGAATACTTTATGAATAATTATGTATTTTACCACTGGCTTTTGCACACTGTTCCGTCCGCGTACGTTTTGAGAAAAATTAAATCTATATTTGAAATAAAATTTAAAATAATAATGAAATTCAACATCTTTATAGATCGAAAATATATTAAAAAAATAATAACCGTATATAGAATATAAACGGAAGGTTCTTAATAAAACCATATTTATGATTTAAAGAATATATTTAATGTAATTAATGAATAATTTTTATATAAACACGACTTATAAAATCAATCTCCTAGTCACGTGACGACGTCACGCTTTCGCTATACTTATAAATTGTATGACCTGACTGACTGTCAACGCACATTCATGATTCCTACCCTGGCACAGTCAAAACTCTATGGTCAGTCAGAAAGTTGAAATTTGATCCTCTATGAAAGCATTTTTGAAAATTTCAACTCCGTGCTACGTCCAGGGACGGATAGCTAGTTTCTAATAAGGTATTAAGAAATATGATAATATCAGTTGTAATCAGTACTACGCATGTTTCAAAATGTACCTATTAAATGCCAATTTCAAATGCGCAAGATTCGTTTCTTTCGTATTATCAATATTGGTTTTCTTACTTGGTCGGTTAAGAGACAAGACAGGTGGCATCTTCGTGTCACAGGTCAATATTTGACATTTAAATTGTCGGTGCAAAAGTGATATTATGCAACCGTTGGTTGGTCTGTGCAAGCCCACACAATCTTACGAAAGCAGTTGTCACTAGTAGATATTATGTTGCGAACGTAATTACGCGTTAGTAAAGGTCGGTGGTATGTATGGTAGCTAGTAATTGAAGATCAGATTAACAATTATGATGTATTTTCTGATAATAGAGCCGCTTTTGTTGTAAATGTCATTGTGTGACCAATAGCATTGACAGGAGTGAGCGTGATTCAATAGGGTACTTAAAATTGCGAATCAGAAAATAAAATAAATTCAATGTCAAATTACAAAGAGTTCGCCACTTATGCACTACAAAATAAGCAACCAAATATTTGCAAATTTTTAATCAGTATCTCTCTCTCTATATATATATATATATATATATATATAAAAATTATGTGTCACATGTTTGTGCGTGATGAACTTCTAAACTATTGAACCAATTTTGATAAAACTTCGTGACTAAGTATATGTAATTTGGTCCAACATAAAAGATAGGATATATAAAGTGCACCCCGGGCAAAGCCGGGAGCGGGTCACTAGTATAAAAATATTAATATATTTTAACTTCCTCATAACTTATGAAACATTAGGTAATCCTAATGTTTCATAAGTTATGAGGAAGTTTGGATGTTATCCTCGTAACCAATCGAACTGATTTGGATGTAACTTTTCACATAATTATGTTTTGTATATATTTTTGGGATACCTTTTCACAGTTTCGAAAGATAATTTATTACTATAAATTATATCTAAAAAAGTCGCGAGAAATATCTAGTAAAATAGAATAAAATTTATACAAGACAAAATATACTTTGTCTTGGACAGAACATACTCAGACTTTTTTCTGCTACTCGCGAACAGGGTCTTGAAAATATTCATTTTAGACATGAAATTAGTTGACAATACTGAAAAAGTTTAATGTAATGAAAAGGATGTTCTCATCCTTTTCATAATCCTTTTCATGAAAAGGATGTTCTCATCCTTTTCATGATCCTTTTCATGAAAAGCATGTTCTCACGCTGTTTCTCACTTGAATTTCTTACAGATCAAAATCCAACATGACTGTTTAATTTTATTGTATACATACTCGTATTTCATAGTTGTTCCCAGTCCCAAAATGGTCTCTCATGTTTATATGGAATCATATATTTATTTACAAAATAAATTGTCAATTCAATGCACGTTCAATTTTGAACATTTGGATGATAAGGATTTCACTCATTCTTTGTCGATATCAAAAAGAAATCCTTCACAGTTCACTGGCCCTCCAAAGTAAATGTAGGAATGATATGCACTTTTAAAACATTTCGTCCAGCAAGCGAAACTCTAAATACATCAAAGTCAAGTCAAAAATTGTATTCATTCAAATGTGAACATGGACCTCGTGTTATCTTAACGAAGAAAGGTAAAAAACCCAAGCACGTTAATATTATTTCTTATTATGTAGGTACAATGTACATATGTGACCAGCAGATGATTAGAGTTCAAATTTTAATCCATGACACCATGCGAACGTTATTTTTTTTACGGAAGATGTTTCGTCTATTATAGGAATTCGATTTTAAGAAAAATCTGCAGTAATATATTTTAATTATCTTTTTAATTTTTGGGACTTTAACTTTCAATCTTCTTCTTCTTCTTCTTCTTTGTCGGCTTCACTCTTGACAGAGTGGTCGTGGTCATCATTCCTAAACTTCAATCCTACTAAAACCTAAAAGCTCTCAAAAATCAACACGAAACTATTAAAACACTAAAAACATTTAAGTCAAATTATATTCTTTTGACATTTGCATTTCGCAACTTCGACCTCTGTTTAATTAAAGTTCATATCGCGTATCGTCAGATGTCAGTAATTAATGCTTTGCTTTAATTTCAAGTTCGTGGAAGTATTCTAAACCAATCGTAAAAATTAACTCATTCAACCTATATTGGACGCCGTTCGCATCTTTTAAGGCTTTTTTGTATCGTTTGTGGTTATCGTCATTCCCACCTCCCACCACTTGTATTAACTCGATGACCTTCAAAAATACCTGTCTCAAACCTTCCCTTCATTTTTAGGATATCATTGCAAGCATCCTTTGTGCGATCACCTGCTGTTTTAACATTTTCTTCATTGTTGTAAATAATATAAAATATTTTTTAACAAGTTCAGAAATTATTTTTTAATAAGCGACACATGAAAAATTATTCACAACTTTGTCAAAACATGTTTGACTAAGTTTTTCAACATTGACCTCTTGCTTTTTAACATTAACATGTCCCAATGTTAGCGGCTCTTTATGACCTGATACGTCATCATTATTATAGTGAAGCTGTTTTGGTGTGGCAGCTCTGAGTCCAGTTTCACTTTTTAGCGTCTCATGAGTGAAAGTCGAGTTCCCAACTCTTCCTTTCATCTCGCACATAAATGTTTAATAAACTCACAAGTACAACCTGTTGTAATTCACAAAAAATATATTTATTTGAAATTGCTTGGAACGAATCCTAGTAGTTTATTTGAGTGAATTTTACAAATGTTAAAATTTGTTTTTTCATAACCTAAGTCTCCAAAAATTCATCTGGACGTTAACTTTTATTTTTCATCAGTATACATTACATATATCACACCAGTTATAAGCATTAATAAAGAATATTTCTGTATCGCAATTTACATCTGCCCTAGTGTATTTAGATTTGTACCTATTAACGCATAGCTCCGACTCAAACGTCCTTGTGGTTTCATTCGTTGAATAGTCTTATAACTATACTTAGCCGGGAGTCGTCGAGGCAAGCGGGTGAACAGGAAGAGAACAACTTTCGTTTTCACGCACCTGTCTTGTCCTGCAGCTTTACAATCTAAAAACGAACTATGTGGAATCTTATCTCTTTTGCTTTAATGTTCAATTTGGCCTGGCAACTTACAAGCTATGTTCACTTATTCTTGTGAAATTATTTAACGGCCAAGTGTTCTTTATTATAATTATAGGCAATCTTTTAGATTCAGCGTCAGCATCTCTGTAAAACTAGTTTCGTTAACATATATAATTAAGCCTCCACCTTCGCTTATTATTCAGTTAACGCTGTATCTTTTTATCAACTTTACAAGTGTCAAGAACGCGTTTCAATTTCCTTATCTCCGTCATCTTAGAATGCCTCCAATGAAGAGTACACTTGCAAATGAATGTCTTTCGTCTCATGACGTGACGGTCTTTAAGCTGATAAAGCATTTCAAAAGCCCTTAATTCACGTAACCTCTTCCCACTCACTTTCGCTCACGACACTGCGTGCATCTAATGCGTGTGCGCTGATTTTCACACGATACGAAGCATCTGGAATAACAGACTAATATCTTGCACACGCGATGCAAAGTTTTCTTTCAATTTTGTTTCTGTCTCTTTTACTCCTTAACCGGTACAATGTGTATTACAACGAAGTGTAATGGGCCGTGTATTGCGACCTTGTTGTAGTGGTTGTTGCAAAAACGTATATATGGTGACTGCATAGGTTCAGTCTCTTTTAATTTAGTTAGACTACGAGTTGACCTGCTTTGTCAAACGTATTTAGACTAGCTAGTTTGAAACTCCAAACTACCATATACAACATGTATTTGAAGTCAATGTTTAGTACGTTTAACGTTTTTATAGTTGTCGTTGGAAAAAAAAACAAACTACATGTGCATATACGAGTATATACTTATCTATGGGCATTGAAATAATCAATAAACTATAAAAATATACTTTTTGTTTAGGAACTGTTCATCCTGTCTGGATGCAAAAGCAACCGTCTTTCTTATTCGGATATAATCAGAAACGCGGAGAACTTTCATAAAGCCCAATGTATTAATCAGCTGAAGTGGGAATATACGGGTGGGCGGTGGGATAGACGGGTCTTGGTGTGGAGGGCAAGCTCGACACACTCCATAGGCAGACCAGCTGCTAGTCGATGTTAACATTTTTATTAACATTCTTTTGTGAAGCCTTTCTTCTAAGCACTTGCAGTGATCTTGTACAGTGTTTTTGTGTACGTTACAACAAGTGGAAACTATTCCACTTGTTGTAACGTACACAAAAACACATGAAAGCGTCACTGTACAAGATCATCAGTCATTCAATAGATGAGACAACGACACGTGCGGCTCCAAAGATAATTAATCTGCCTTTGAAAACATAACTTTGACACCATGACTTTGACATGGTGTAAACATCAAGTGGTTTGTACAGCAATGAGAGCTAATTGCTTAAGCTTGTACCGTTACGTTACAAATTAGATATTTAGCTTCGAGAATCAAAATTATTTCAACTTTGAACCTGCACCTATTAACATGCGAATGTTTAAAAAAAAAACTATTTATTTAGTAGGTAATTTTTAGCTTAGTAAATATCTATCCAAATAGCCTAACAGCTTCTGAAATGTTTTGTCTTTACCTATTTAATACATACATTAGAAAAAATCATGTGATTTCGAACCTACTTTTCTATTTTTTACGAACCTATTTTTACTGCTAGTAAAAATAAAGCGATTATTAGATAGTGTGACGTTTTAATAACGGAAGGCGTGAAGAATGGACATGAGACTTAATTGTCTTTTGTCTAATTCAACATTTGGGCGATTTTTAGTAACATACCTATTTAAATTAAACTGAAATAGTTTCTTATAATAAATTATACCTACATTATGTAAACGCTTTCGTAAATCGCGTTTAGTATTGTGCTTCCTAGTAAATGTAAATTATGAAACGGTCTTAGGATAAAGCTCAATTATGTTAATTACAAAGTGTTCTGTTTCACGTCAAGCCAGAAGCGCAATCATGCAAATGCAACGCGGGCGCGGGTGGAATGCGCGTGCGCACTGTCTCATTTGCGTTTCCACATAGAATCGTATTCGACATTTATTTTACTTCAAATTGAAAACGATTAGTATTATGTTACTACTATATAATAATGTCAATATTATATAGGAATTTGTGTTGCCAGTGATGACATAAGGCGCTGAAACGTGGTCTGTAACTATGGAACTCGTAAGAAAGCTCAACGAGCTATGGAAAGGGCTAGGCTCGGGGTTATACTGCATAATCGAATCAGACATGAGGAGATGCATAAACGAACGAAAGTTACCGACATAACTCAGCGGTGTTATCCGTGATAAGTGGCAATGGGCAGTTCACATAGTACGGAGAGCCGACGACATGAATACAGTTTGTCCAATAATACACCTAAATTTACCTAAAGGTATACTGTTGACATTGTATAAACGATAAATTGTATCGATACGTACAACGCACAGGTATTTATGGCATTTAACAGATTCGTGACTTACGTTGTCAAAGGTCAGTTCGGTTTCATAGAATTGTGGCTTATTAAGCAAAGCTAGAGAGACGCATAGGAATGAATATTATTACCTTATCTGTGATCGAAGCGAAGCAGGTCAAAATCAGTAATTGTGGAGATCATTTCTAAAAGGTTTACTGTTCATGTGAGGAGCAAAAAAGTAATATTTTGTTTCGACATTTTCGTGCGTCAGATATTTATTTTACTCTATGAAACTACTTAAAATAGGGTTATAAAAGCACTCGACATCAAGTCATAGTGCCCCGTTCATTTAACTGTAGAATGCGCCTAAAAAATACGAAAAGCCATAAAAATATGATTCTAGAAATCTGTAATTTTTAATACCTCTATTTTTACATTTCTAATTGTTATATTTTTTTAATAAATTTGTAATTAATTTAATTCTAAAAAAAACATGCATTTACTCGTATTTTAAAATTCATCATCTAACGACATAATCAGTTCTTTTAATGATTTTAATGATACACTCACATCTTGTCTTCTGATAATCACATGATGTTTCTCTAAAAGCTCAAATTTCCATAGTTCTACTAAAAATTACATTTAATATGAAATCACTAACTGTAATATAAAGTAAATCACCATTTATCTAAATGGAATCGTGTATTAAGCTCGATCGATTTCAATCAATCTATTACTTCTTCTATTGGCAGTTGTCTCCCGCCGTGCAAGCCTTCATTCTTCCTGTCTAACCTTTCATTAGATTGCGTTGTTTGAATATTTTGTAGTCTAGTTCTAAAGGTCGACTAGCGATGACCAAGGCTGCTCCATTTACATGATATTGGATCGCCTAAGAACGGCATATCGCTTCTAGGTTGTTTATTTACTTTGTACAGTTCACTAAGTTATTAGCATTTAAATTTTGCAGACCAATCTCTGCATTTAAATAGATAAACAAAAATTGTTTTAGCACGTGTTTGGATTTCAGTAAAATGAAAAATTGCTGAAAAATTGAAACGTCACATAATATATTTCGAGTTTGCAAACAAGTTTATTTTGTATTCTATGTATTTAAGGCACTAGTTGTACAACCCTGTTTCACATGTGGTTTTTTAATGGTTATAGAAATGCACATTTTGACCATTCTCGGTAATACTCGGTTTTCTCGGTCATCTCGTTATATATTTCACCCGCCCGTGCTATTAGTTCGTTTTCGCCTATCTGCCTAAGCGGCGTTGATCACTCCAGAATCAAATGTAAAAAGAATTTTTCAATTACGAGTGCTGCTTAGGTCCAGAGAAACAAATACTTATTAAAATCTAAGGAACATTTACATTTTAATTCTAAGAAAATCTCTTACATACTTAGTTCAATAGGTCACTGAAGAGCTCAGTGAAACAACAGCTTTTTTTTAAAGCTGATGACTGACGGTCCACTAACTTTGGTGGAAACCGTCGCCTACAACACAAGCAACACCACAGGCAGATGCTGCAAATGCGCTGCCAACAAGTATAGGATTAAGAATAAGGGATTAGAAAGTGACAGGAAACACAACAGCACACATGCTGTTATTTCACGTGTCTTACAAATAATCAATATTTTTAAGACGTTGCCTGTACTCGTTGCTACATATTATATGAATTATTCAAAGGAATGTTGTTTTCTCTTAATTGCGTTACTCAATGTTATACATGTTAGTGACGGGATTATTTCAGTTAATAACCTCTATGATTTCTAATAAGAAAATATCGCGTATTCTAATGGCAAATATAATATATAAGGACCAGCTGGTGCCCGTGACTTCGTCCGGGTTGAAAAGATAAAAATACATTATCTGAGAAAATAATGAGTAGGTACCTAATGTAACGTCTAACATATTTGTTGCTGTAAGGATTTTTTTTTTAATTTTTCGATGATCTCACGGAATCAGTGCTTTTATTCTGGATGAAAGGTACCCTACGTCCTTTTCTTGATAACGTGTATGCAAAATTCCATGATGATGGATTGGCGTAAAAGGTAACAGATATATAAACAGTTACTTTCACATTAATAATATTAGTATGGAAATATGGATAAAAATATTCTCTCTTCATTTAGTAACGAATGACGCTAAAAAACTTCTTAGTTAAAAACGTTGTCTTAAGTTTTAAAATAAAATCTCAAATATTTTAATGGTCTCAAACATCTTAAACAAAATAAGCAAAAGTTTCCTTTTTTATTTAAAATAAAAGACCTTCCCAGGTACCCTGGGAAGTGGGAAGGTTTAGGATGCAGGTTTATTATCAACATTATTAATGGAAAGCCTTCTAAAAGGTTTTTTAAAGGGATTTTAAGCTAAAGCCAGGACAGTTTATCTCATAATACTCGTATATTTGAAATGAGGACTTCCATGAGAGTTGTTTTAAATGTTGACATACCTAAAAATCAAATTCGAACTTTTATTTTGTAATTAGTATGTTAATCATATTTGTTAATTCTTTAAAAAAATATTTATTTATTTACTTACTAAAAATCATTTTATGTTACTAAATATCTTACTAAAATTATTGATATACTCACCTCCTTCCTAACCTGATAATAAGTAAGATAAGTAACCTTGATAATAAATAAAACCTAACTCGCTGAGCGACGTTGAGTTTACTTTTTAAGTTCAAAGTTTTAAGTCCACTTTTCAGCGCCATGTTGTCATTTCAGTCAAAAGCTCTGGAGGAATTTTACACAAGATCACTAAGCTAGCTGGATCCGACTATTGACCACCTTCTCGAAGTTAGATCTAAACTAATAGGATTGACCTAAACAACTTCCAGAATCAAGTTCTCAACTGTTACCTGGGTAGGCTGTTTGTTTATTTCTATTTATGAAACTGACATATTTAATACGCGAAGCTCGCAGGTATATAAACTCGTTTTATTTTTATGTTTCTATGTCATTATTAGGTGCAAAACTAGTTTATAAAAGAATGTAGACTGCGGATACGACCCTGCAAGGCCGTCTTTTTACTGTTACTCGAGTAGTACAATGTAGATCACAAAGTAAACATTGCACCTTTGCAACTCTATTAACAACATGAGAAGGTTTAGTTTTGAATAAGTTTGAATAATTAATTAGTGACTGAAGTTTATGAACGCGGAATTGTTGGAATTGCTTGACGTTTGTATCAAATGAGAAAAAAAGTGTACAACATGCTTCAATGTTAACATCTTTCTTTAGTTGTTCGTGTTAGTTTATATAATTCAAATTAACAAAGTATTAGTTACAACCACTGTTCTTTGTTTGTAAAAGGTTAGGCTTTTGGCTAAACCTAAGTCGTCAAGTTACTTTCACAAAGACTCATCATTATATAATATCCAATATTAGCATGTCTGATTCTGTTTCGCTAGCTAAATAACATGACCTAACCTTTCGAGAGAAGATTCGTGCTCATGTCAAAACAATTTTATATTCAGCGCATTCATAGACATAGTGAATGCATTTGGCAGTAAAATTTAAATTATATCTGGTAAGCATAATTAAACATTCATTTAAATTGACGCAAAACTGTTAACAGAATTTTCCATTAATGAACAAAATGTGATACCACATTATTACTGGTTTGTCAGGTTTATTATTATAAAACAACTTCCAATTACATTTGTCTCCAATAGATACTCGTGGAAAATTTAAAAACTAAATGTGTGATAATTGCATTTTCTGGCTTTACGAAGCCACGGCGAGAGGTTTAAAACTGATTGAAATTGATGTTAAATGACATAGAATGTAAGATAAGACCTAAAACTTCAATAAGATATAAGAAAATATTATACTCTTACCTTAACAATGTTAATATTAAAAGAAAGACCAATAAAATACAAAATGTTATCGTTTATCGCTACTCCCAAAAAAAGTTTTATTAGAGGCTAGGTATTTTTTTTTTCTTAACATAACTTCGAATAAAATCTGTCAATTTAGGGGTCACGACTGACTGAGCTGGCAATACATCAAATATTTTTTAACATTAATGCCTCTACTAAATATAATTACAAAATAATAAATGAAAAGTATTATTTTTTTGAGACCAATGTTTTGTCAGTTGTGTTTTGTATGTAGGTACTAAAATGGATTTTCTTCTATGCTCAAACATTATTACATTACGTAACATCTAAAGTTCTTCAAATATTTATATTCATTGCTTATACTGCCCTTGCTCAGTTTGTCCTGTACTTGACCGTAATCCTTTATCATACTTCTTAAGTGTCATCGCTGGACAGAAGCCAACCTTATCTTTCGCATCATTTTAGCTTATGTTTTACGCAAACATATATTTTTTAGTAAGTTTCTGTAAGAGCGGCATTCTTGGTCATTTTAAGACGCATTTTACGTGACAAGTTAGTTTAGCGTTCAGTAAAACCTTCAGCGGTTTAGTTTAAGGTACAAAGTCTATTAATTTACTGGCAATCGCTACGAATCACGTATCATAGTAGGTGCCTCGAGCTTTGCAAAATATAAATCGGATAAGGCAAGCTGATTATGCTGACGAGGTGTGGTCAACCTTGGTCAAGTTAGATATACATACCTATAAAGGGATTTACTTGATAGAGTGAACGCGGAAAGTTTCACTTAAGAAAATGTTTCTTTCTTTATTAAAATGTCTTAATTTAAAGGTTTTCTGTTTGAATTTAAATTTTTTTCATTAATATGCTTGCTTTTTTTTCCAACGTCTCAAAAACTAAAATGTAATAAATTTAAAATCTAGATATATGTTTTCTTTTTCTATTTAGTGAGGTACTAGTAAAAATATTTTTTATTAACATTTTGCAACAAGAAATGTTTTACTTTTAGATGAAATATTTTTAGACCATGCGATCTTTCAGTAAGTTAATTATCAAAACTATAAACAAACTTAACAAATATTATTAAAATAACTTACACAACTCCATTTTCTATTTTTTTTTTTACTTTATAAATTTCGTGTGGGCATTTGACAACTAGAACAAAAAAAAAGTGCGCAGAATAAAACTAAAATTCTTCGTTAGTTCTCCAGCATACCATAAACGAACAAAGTAAATTCTTGACTACCACCATAAATCAGTTGAATGATCAAGCATGACTGACTGTCAAGTACATTTGCGAATAAATACAAAAGGTATGACCACTAACGAGCACTATTCACTACAAATAAACACGCGCCGATCAACAATATGAAACTAGATTACAGCTGATATCGTGGTCGTATGAATTGTATATTAGCGAAAGTATTTATATCGGACGCTCCATTGATATGGCTGATGTGAAATAATGTTGGTACTTGTGACTCTGAAATAAACGTAATTGATGAAACGAAAGTAACTATCTGTCATTACTTTCAAAATGCCGACAATGACAATCCAGCTGCAGCAGGCAAATGTGATATGGCACATTTGTATGCAGCATAATTTAACACAATTGCAAAATCATCCATATAGACAGAATAATAGTTGCTGGACTCATCTTCGTTCTTCCCACGGTCATCCAAAGAATTTTGTTTTGTAGATACTTATCGGTTATCGTTAATTAAGTTCTATTTCTCCCTTTCCAATGAGCATCTTAAAATGATGATAATGACTATAGAAATAAATCAATACTAATAATAAATCTGTAAGGGTTGGTCATGGAGTAAGTTACTTTGTTTTCAGAGATATCGTGTTTATAGGCTCTATACATGGTACTGAAACTAAATTGACCATTTTTAGATTTTTTTCTGTATGTATGTATGTAAGTATGTATGTTCCTCCATAACTCTTAAACGAATCAACTGATTTTCATGAAACTTGGTAAATAAACATTTAGACGTACGGGACACAGGATAGGCTACTTTTTGCTTTTTAAACGAGGACGAAGTCGCGGGCGCCAGCTAGTATATAATATTTTGTAAATAAAATTTATAATTTTTGTTATCTGTAATAAAGAAAATTAAAAGTTAATTGTTTTAACGTGATTATTAGCAAATAAACATTGTTGAAACGTTACACGGTTAGTTTAACGTTAACAATACGAGTAATCAGCGTACTTTCATAAGTAACTGGCGAATGAAATCGAAAGTTAAGACTCACTATCGCTGGAAAAAATAAGAGAACATCCAAATAATGATAAATGTTTGTACAAGTTCATAAACAATGAAAGTGTACGTAATAGTAAATTGTAGTTAATGACGATTCTTATTAGGGTTACCACATAGCAGAAATATTAAAGAATTTGAGACAATTTTCGTAAAAAAATTATTCTGTAAAATGTTATGGTTATGATATGAAGAACATTCATAAAAGATACTTTTAAAAATAAATAAAAATTACTAGCAACTAATAATTTTTTACTTTGAAAAGAAGGCCTGAACCGACCAGATGGAGTCGTGATATTATTATGTAAGTATTTTAGCTGTGAGTGAGAATAAGGATTTTGGCTCGGATTCTTAACATTTATACCACTAGGCTACTGTAACTTCACTTTTCTTTCATTCATTACAACTTTTCATATTTTCTTAAATTTTAGTACTTAATTTTATATGTCAGATATTATCAAGATGTAGTCTTTCTTGTGGTCTGCAATGTACAAGTGGCTAGGCATGATGAGTACCACAGTGCTAGGTTTTACTATATTGTACTGCTGGCTAGTTGGAAAACAGAATTCATTCTCAAGAATCCTTGCTATTGTTTGTATCTTCTGGTGATACAAGAAACCTTCATGAACCATCAAATGAACCGTCAGAATGCCTGCCGACATTATTATTATTAAAAATATACGGTTATTTTCTCTTGTCAACCCTAATGTCCGGGTAAGAATTATAGCGGAACAGTTTCAAAATTTTTTGTTAAAGGTAACGGTCTGCTTAGAACCAGCTTTTTAGCAGCAACCACTAACTCATTGTTACGTGTGTGCAAAAACGCAACTACGTTTACACGGTTCTAGCTTGTTTGAATTGCAAATGTTACTGAACAATGTTTTATTAAATCAAACTCACTGGCTTATGAATTAAAGTAGCTATTTAATACCTGAAAATACTTCGCGAAATTGATATTGCTCCTGCAAAGTATTTTCCGTGAATTTATGTCTTCATTTTCTAATTGTGTAATACTCGTACATTTCATTTTTTAACCTTGTGGATTACTGGTCGTTCGTTTTGGATTAAGAAATGGTTTAGTTACAAGGATGTAGTTGTGGCAGTCAAAAACAAAGAAATATTAACTAACTGCTTATTATGTTTTGCTGAAATCTATACCAGCGTACTATCTGAATTATCACACAAATAGGGGGTGAATTACGAGCTTAAAATTCCCAGTTAGTTCAATTCTGCAGCGAATATTTAACTGACTATTATGAGTATGTCGTTTTTTAGTAATAGATTAAAACTTATATGTATTAGGTACTTCAATAACTTATTTCATAAAATAAAGTAGACATTTGCTTAAACTAAATTTTGCACCAGATTTTGATCAGACTTTGCACGGGACTGTGTGCAATTGCATATCTTTGTAAATAATAAGCTATGAAATATTCTGACGTACACACAAATATGTTCCTATAAATTTTCATCAAAATCCGTTTAGGAGTTTTTGCGAGAGAAAGCTACATTCATATTAATTTACAAACTTTAGTATTTATAGATATAGTATGGTATTATATTAGTGGTTAACTCTATAACTATTCTCACCACTTCGAACAGGGGAATTAAATAACTCATTTTATTTGTGTTATGTTTTAACTTAAAAGTAATACGTTTTCATAAATTTACTTCAAAACGAATGTATCAGTCAGTAGTAACTACTATGTCGGTTACTAGAGCAGAACAGTTGCGGTGCTGGCGTAGAGTCCGATGTCATATGATTGCTGCAATATTTCTACACCAGGATTAATATCTACAACTTAAGTAATTGCATCTTACAAAAGCCCTCTTTGAAGGTCGCTTCTACTATCTACTGTTAACTGATAATGTTGTAAGATTAGTCGTGAATGAATTCGCTAATTCATTTCCATTTTTTAAATGATTTTTAAGGGACTTGTGTACCTTACCTTAAACGATAAAATTTTATTGGTAATTTAAGTTTTCATTTCTTTCATTTTCTTCACAATTTCAGGTAGCTAAATTAAAGTCTGCCAATCATTCAAACGGTTCAATGATCAAACGGCGGATATTCAAATTCAAAGTGCGACAGGTCTATCTTGGGACTATTTTCAATTTTGTTTTAACGCCACCCGAATACACTATGTACTCTGTTCTAAATCCAGAATATTTTCATTGTCCACAGGAACATATACAAGAAGTATTAGACAAATGGACACAAATCGATGATGAGATCTGGGCAAAGGTTATAGTGTTTGAGCGAAATCGTCGTGTGGCAAAAGCGTATGCGCGTGCACCTGTACTCACAATCAACGGCTCGGATGACGGATTTGACGGCATGAGGTATGTTCTAAAACCCTTTAGCTAGGCTTTTAATTTCAACATTTAGAAAAATCAACCATCATTTTCAATGAGCTTTGTACAATAATAATACCTTCTAAATCGAATCTGAAATCGACTAGAACCAAATCAATATTTCTATTGTTAGGTTAGGTTGTTAAATTAATTATATAAATGAATATGTAATTGAGGCATGCAAAATGTTTCTCCAATCTAAACACAGTCAGTAGGTAGATTGACTGATTTCTAATTATGTAGACAGATAATACACAGGTGCAAACTGGTTTATATTGACTTCAATTTATTGGCAATTATAGCACGCTCCTAACATTGCGGCACGCGTTTTCCTAAATACATACTACTTTATTATTATTTTTTATCATTTAAAAATTAATAATTCATAAATTGTGATCATAACTTTTCACAATATAGGACACATACACTAGTTATAAGTTTTTATTAGCAGTTGTTTAATTGAATTCTACTCGATATGTGCCTTAATGATTATGTTCATCTGATTCTGATGCTTTTGTATCAAATAAATTCTCATACAATTAACAACTTCAAGTAGATAACAAGTACTAATTAGTACTATAATAAACTGATAGTAAAATATCAGATATTAATAGCTTTAATAGCTTAGCAGTACCTTTATTCAAATCCGCTCCACTTTCCACAGCAATTTATCCGTTTAAGTTAAACGTTTCTTACTCGCTTTCACTGTGAAAAGTTTATTAACATACCTTAGTGCTGGAAATTTATCGTTTCTTTAAGATTTAGATGTTGCCTTACAGAAGAACACCGTGAAATAACAGCATGTCTTTCTGTAAGTGACTAAGGGTGCCTGAGCCTATTTTCCTATCCCTTCGTATACCTACTATAGTCGGCAGCGCACTTGCAGCGTTTTTTGTATTATAGCCACCTAGTCCACCTACTCGTACATCAAGTGGAACGTCAGCCTGTATATACAAATCATAATCACTCTCCAATCGCATTCAAGACAATGCTCCAATCGCAACTTTAGACTGTGAGCTGAAACTTTCATTACCTAATGTTAACCACATTGTATATTAGAGCCTCATCCCTTGTACTAACATGGCTTCATATGCCACTTATCATTAACTTATCATTATGTAAAATGGGGATAGGCTATGTCATCCTTCAATAACATGTGTTGTTATTTCAAATTCTTCTTCTTCTGTAAGAGAGCAGTTACTGACTCCAATCAGGCTTCCCAGTTTAAGACTGCAATTATTGTTAATGGCAACCAATAAAATTTTTCAACTACAGCTCAGGCCATACCAATTGTTATTTTATCTACAAGCAGACATAACCAAAATACGCAATGAATTATTACATTCTATTAATCACGATATATTTTTACCATGACGATATTATAAAATGTTACAAATTTCTTAACCCGTTCGCGACCTCGTTTAAGAGCCTCGTAAATGAGTACTCAATATGGCTCATTTGTTTCATTGTCAATCTAATCAGCTACTTGTTTGGTCGCGTGTATTAAACTTATCTAATTACTCAACAGCGCCCAGTTATAATTCACAGTTATGCAATGAAAATCACGAGTGAGCCAGTTGGCTCAAACTACGGCGTCTCAAGACCTGCTGGGAGTCACGTTGTCGTGATATGTTTGAACTTATCGATTGAAATAAAGCGTACATTCATGATCAGAATGTCACATAGATTTTGACAACAAATGAGTGATCTTGTGTTTTTATCGACATTCAAAGCCTATATTAATTCCACCTTGTGTGCTCTCTGGTATATAGGCGACGGTAGCCACCTAGAATCTAGCAGGAACCGATCCTTTTAAAAAAACTTTAACAAAAAAGAACCATTATAAAACCAAAAAAAAAAAACTAAAATATTCTGTTTTATATTTACATCAATTTTTTTATGATTTAAAAAATGGGGGTCTTCAGAATATTTAAGTCTTCATATTTCTTAAAAGCTCTCATTCTTACAGATGCAAGATAGTAAAAACTACTATAAGTATAGTATATAGGTATATATTATATACTGTCTTGTATTATTTAAGTTTTACTAGGTATTATAGATTTTACTTGTATTTATAACTCATAAATCCAACTTGAGCTTGCTCAAGTAAGAAAATACGAAATTATTTTCGTGTAAAAATAATCGTGACGCTTAGTGAAAGTTATTACAAACCAATTATGCAAATGTATTCGAAGTTTTAAATTTTATTACTCAATTTAATGCAGGTTAAAAAGGTTAAACGAACTGTCATGATTAAGAACAAATCAATATACTTTTTTCACGTAGAGGTGATGAAATAGTATCAGTAAGAAAGAAATCAAATTATTTTTAGGTAATGAAAAAATAAAAAATACACATTGTTATATTCTGTTCTGTATGACATATAAGAAGATATGACATAAGTGAGAAATATCTGTTCGGGGTGTTCTGCATTCTCAAAATTAAAATTTAAAATTTTTCTGTTATCTCTTTTAAAACTGTGTCTTTTATTAGGTGTTTTAGATAACGATTAATTTTTTTCATTGATAACTATATATTTTATACTTTTATTTTTGGCGTTTAAAAATACATTAAACCTCCTTGAGTTACTTTCAAAAATTTCATGAAAAGCAATAGATAAATGAGAATCGGGAAAAAAATCAAGAATGCCGCTCATAACATATTTTTCCCACAATTAGTTTTTTTTTTTTAGATTAAAGTTTTATTCACTGGTGGATAATTGCTAATAAATCACCTAATGTAGTTAGCCAAGTAGGTTTCTTTTATAAATTAGTAAATTACCTTAAACCTTCGATTATCCGACTAACCTTACTATTTTTGTGCATCAATGAAATCGTGGTTTTCTAAATAAAAGTTACTTAAAAATGAATTAATTTAGACGTATAAAGTGGCATTGGTTATTTATTTATAATTGATATGAGACAGGACAGCGAACGCGTGTCGATTTGATCGATAAAGGAGTTGTAGGTGTGCGTGGCTCGGCACGAGACACAATAATGACACGGAAGTCCACTGCCACCGGCGCGTGCGCAGACAACCGACTATAACTATAACTTTGGTTGTATTTTTATATCTAATAATAAATGTTTTATTATTAGATAATAATAACGTTTTATTTATTACAAAACAATGATAAAATTACAGTTTAAAAATAAATTTTCATTTAAATGATTTTTTATTAAATGTAGTAATATACTCGTATATAAAGAGGTTGCCTTTTCAGAATATTTGTTTTTTTTATTCGTAGTAAGTTTAAGAAACAATTATAACACAAACCTTAGAAAGCTATTTATATTTTTTTCCACGCCTATTCCTAGTTTAAAGGTGGCGTAAACGTACCTTAAACTAGGAATAGGTTAAGGTACGAGTAGTTTAAGGCAAAGTAAATAACGAGCAAAGAAATAAGAAAAAAAAATAAAGATCCACAGCGTACTGTACCATTAACGCCGCATTTCTCTACTTAGCACTTTTTCAATCGAGCGTACCCGACAAGTAGGAAGTGTCGCCTACGTCTGCGCCGGCGCGTTATCAGATGCACACACGAAAATCGCTATTTTAATGAAACCGAGCAACTATTGCGCCTCGATTTAATTAGTCTAGATCTAGTGTACACCCGGCCCTAACAACGAACAATAAAGATCGAACATTCCCTCCTCTAATAATTAGAACTTGTTCTCAACTCTGATAGGGAAACGGTGTGGGTTTATTTTCTAAAGGTTTTAGCGATAATTTTGTTTGAATAAATCCAGTCTAAGTAGGCAAATCTATTTGCTAGGAATAAATATCTCCTAAATGTGAAGGTTCATAAATTATAAACTTACCTATAAATATTTTTCGTCACTATTGAAGTGACTGATTTTTTCTATCAATAAAATACAAATACAGTACAATCGTTCTGCAAACATATTTCTGCAAATTCGGCAGTTGCATCCCCAAGGTAGACGTACCCCCTGCTTATCAGCTACTCTTTATAATTATAACATAAAAAAATCCAAAAATGTTTTTATTGCAAAAATACAATCACAATCCTTCATTTTGCATGTTGCAAAAACACTTATGGTTGTTTTATCCCATATTTAGTATATTTTGATTATTTTTTATATGTTCAAAAGTAACTTATAGACATATCTCTTCTAGTATTCAGTTTATTATAAAAGTACTTAAAACAATAAATGCTACTTAAAAATACGCTTGTAACTATGTATAATAATATGCATATATTTGATATATATCTAATAAGAAAAAAATACACAAAAAATAATTTAATTTTTTTCGATTAGCTCTCCTGTAAAAAGTGTAATTTTGATTTGTGGCCCTTTAGTTTTTAAGCAGCGATATATTCTCTATAATTTTAATTAGAAATAATGTTTCCAAAGTTCAGTTTATTTTTTACCAAAAATGTCTTTTTGTAATCCTTAAAACTGTATATTGCCATTGAGACCGTGTTTCAATCTTATTTATTTCCTCAACTTATTTCGTTTGGCTTTCCCGTAAAACAGGGTGACAGGGCGTTCATTCTCCCGCATTGTTAATAGAGCAATTGTTAGCCTTAAATAGTCGTTCTGATTTAGTTCGAACGCCCTTTCTCTTTCTGTGACCAATGACAACCGACCAATTCGGTGTCGCCAGTATTTATTATTTTTGAGGGAGACAATGCAATGTAGTGCGTAAATGGCGACATTTATGGACTCTTTCGATAGAGAAGATCTTTTTGTCAGTCAATTTAAGAGATGTATAGTGTAGGGCCCAGTAACATACTTAGTTTATAGAAATAGTTACAATGCAATAGGGAGACGGACGATGAGAAAATATTAAGATAGAAAAGAGAAGCTTTCTTACAAAGTAGCATCGGTAATTCTAATACCTATATTGGTGACAATATATTCTCTGTAATTTAATTTATTCTCTATTTATAAGTTTATTCTATTAATTTATTATCTATTAATTTATTCTAAGTTTATTTTTATTTTTTATGTTAAGGTCGACAGACAGGCTGACGGTCCACTTGATGGTAGGTGGTACCGTCGCCTATAACACAAGCAACGCCATAAGTGCTACAAGTGCGCTGTAGACCATAGGATTAAGGATAAGGGATAAGGGAGGGACGGGATAATGGGCTCTCGCAACCCTTACTCACTCACCGAAACACAACAAGCACATAAATGCTGTTATTTCACGGTGGTATTCTGTAAGGGGGTGGTTACTGCCGCCAGACGGGCTGCCCAAATGACTGCGAAACGCAGTGTGCCCTACCACAACTTTTCAAAACGTTTACTTTTCAAGTAAACGTAATGTTTGTTCATCGTTTACATGTCAATCCTGTTATAGAATTTTATGGTAACTATTATTTTACCAAGTCAAGTAAGTTAAATTAATAGGCGTTATAAACGAGTCGGACGCCATATCATTTACTTACTCCAACACCTGGCGCTTGCGCCGTTTGACCCAATTGCTTCAAGTATATATACTCGTATATATATCTGATAAAATATATCTTAGAATTGGAAACAGCCCACGCGAAAACAATGCAGCAAGCTATAACTTTCCCTTACATAGATATGTAGGTATGTAATAGTATGTATTGTATATATATCCTCTACATACTCATAAATTGACAGTATTTTATCTGTAGATTTCATAATAAATACCAAAAATTTCTTTTACATTATTTTTATTTTATACCAACTGCCGCGACTTCTTCTATGTCCTTTTTTCTTAGGTGTTAAAACATTTTTTATCATATATTGCTCATATATTTTTGTCAGGCGTTGAATTTAATTTTTTTTTTAAATCTTTGGAAACATGGCTGCAATCTTTATGGAGAAGCGGCACCTTTTTTATGTTAAACTCGACAGTCAGTATGACGGTTCACTTGATGGTAGGTGGCTACCGTCGCCTATGACACAAGCAACATCACTAGTGTTGCAAGTGTGACCTACCTCGACTTGAAGATTTTCTTTATTTTAATTTTTTTTATATTTTATAATCTACTATCTGCCGCAACTTCCTCTGCGTCCTTTTTTTCTTAGCTACCTTAAGAAGATAAGGAAGAGAATTTCTGAGTACAGTGTCAACAGAAAAATTTAGTTAAACCGACAGTGTAACCATTCTAATAGTTATTAAAAGAACAAAGGTCACACAAGTATTCGGTGTTGCAACGGTAATACGCGAGTGTTATTGTTTATTGTCTTCTTATCGATATCTGAGCGCTTTGTTAGTTTCTGCGGAACCCGCGTGCGACAATGGCTCGTTGGAACCAACCTTGGTTTTTGTGGTACAATGCGTAATACAAGTAGTGTAGTAGTTGTAGTCCATGTGTACTTCATAAACATAACTATCGCCTTTTAAAGTACCTACATGTTTTTATTATATTCAAAAAGAAAGCCTTAGGCCTTAAGCGGAGAATAGCACTGACCGACCATAGCAGGTTTAAGGAAAAGGGAAATTGCTAAAATATATTTAAATAATATAAAATTATATAAATTAATTAATCTATAAATAATGTAAATTTTGTCTTGGTAGACAAGAGTCCAAAAACCTCCGTATTGCCAGTCTCACGTTTACATATTTTTCTAACTTTTTATGTAAGCATGCATCAAATTACAAATTTGCACTCTTATAATATCTCTTTTTAGCTTTTACTATAACAAATTGCATATAATATTCCGATTTAGTTAATAAGTTTTGTAACAATAGGTTACACAATTACAATTCTCCGAGCTAGACTATATTCAGCTCAATTGCTGTCCAATCTAGATCACAGAATTGCCTCCCACTTGCGAATTTCATAACAGTCCTGATAATGGTAACTACCAAAAGCGACCAAGCCACACCTCGTCAACTAGTCGTATACCCTTATCGAACATCTTTACCAGCGATAATTTACTTTATCCCCTAACACATAGAGTTCCAAGCTACTTGTCTTTTAAATGGCACATAAGACGTATTATAACCTGGTTGACGAGAACTTAATGCACCCAATTTTCTATTGTCCTCGTCGATTGAAACAACGTTGCATGTATTTGCGAAAACAAAATCAAGCAAAAATGAGCTTTATTACGATGGATAAGAAAACATTTTCAAGACTTGCAGCGGCAAATATTCCTTGTAGATTCCGTGATATATCGTTTGTTTGTTGTGTGTACAGTTGTCCACATAATTGTATCAGTAGATACGCTTGGAAAGTAGGGCGACATTGAGGTAGGCTTTTGTAAGAGCTGGTCAGTGTCAATGAATTTGTTTCAGATTATGAAAGATCGTTTATGCAAATGGCGTTTGAATAACCAAATAAAGTAGTTTTACTACATTGGAAATAGTAAACAGCGCGGGTATCTACTACTGGATTGGCAATGGCTTCAATTCATGACATATTAGCTGGTGCCCGCGACTTCGCCCGCGTTGAACGATGAAAGGTACCCTACGTCCTTTCTGGTGTCCCAGACAACGTGTATGCAAAATTTAATGGTGATCGGTTCAGTAGTTTTTGCGTGAAAGAGTTACAAACCTCCATACATCCATCCATACAAACTTTCGCATTTATAATATTAGTACGGATTTATATATATTTTTAAATAAATAACATTCATGAATTATTTTAAATAATAAAGAAATAAAGACCCAAGATGATTCGCACGGAAGCAATTTTTTTTAGCAAATTATGTATACAAATTTGTCTCGTCAATCGCATTACATTAGTGAAAACCGTATCAAAGTGGGTAGTTTAGAAGAAGTTAGCGGGGAAGCAGACAGAAGGCAGTAACCACCATTTTACTAAAGGCCCCCAGTGAAATAACAGCAAGTGTGTTTCGGTGAGTGACTAAGGGATGCCAGGATTCTGGCATTCTAGGTTATATTACTAACTTCACCAGCGCACTGCAAAGTTTTTTGTGCGTTGTTTGTGTTAATAGGCGACGGTCACCATCTATCACCAAGTGGACTGTCAGTCAGAAAACATTGTGAGTTCAACTCACTGGTCAACTGGTCACTAGCATCTTATAGAAAACGAGTTTGATTTTTAATGACAATAATTGTAGACATCTTACAGAAAACGAGGACAATGGACTACTCACATTATGAAAAGACTTCTGGCTAAGATGTCCCAAAGATATAGGCTTAAAAATACAGAAAATATTCATCATTTGGATTGCCACATGCCAACTTTCTCGCAATGGTTTCTCTATTCTGGTCGCAGTACAACAATAAAATGTAGTAATTACATTAAACACCTTATTGCCATTTAAAGTACAATCACAGTCGCGTGCCAGATCTAATTTATAAAAACGCCCGCCTTCTAACAACTCGTAAGAAGACAATTAAGATTTAAACAATTTGCGCATGCAACCGCTTTCGTGACATGTCTAATGCAATTCACTCTAAAAATACCTGCACTTAGAGACGGTCGGTGCTGTAATAAAATCATTAAAATTATCATTAATCATTAAAATGTTAATATTAACCTATGTTTATTTGTTCATTGCACTTGACTGACCGCTGTTCATATGAATTCACAGAAATCTTAAATATTTACATTTATATTTCACATATATTCACTTTTCTGCCAGATCCAATTGTGAATTATACAGTTATAGCCAAATCTGTCCTGCCATTTAGCGGGAGTTCGGTGATATACACATATACAGAAGAGTTATTTATATACATAAAGATAACATACAGAATTATTTTATTAAAAGGTGCTTTTTACTAATCAGTGAAATAAAAAAGCTTAGAGTTTAACGTTTAAGAGTCTTAAATGCAGTCTGAAATTTGCGAGCTTTTTTTAATTTCCTTATAAAAAATCTGTAATCTTCATTTGAACTACTCCATAATCAGGTAGGTAGGGCCCTTCGACAAAATTTAATACAGTTCCTATTTAGGGAAAACTCGCTACTGAAAAATTTGTTTAATTTTTGACGCCATGCATTTTCAAAATTATATCTGCGATTACGCACAAACGTTTGAAAAAAATATCAAGGTAACAAGTTAAAAAGATAATAATATATCACCTTCACTAACATTCCATCTTTTGTCAGCTGTCATGCTTATAAAACTATCAAAGCGAATATAGAAAAAATATAAATAGACAAAGACTGTAACAGATCTTAAAATTTCTAAAATTCATTGCTGACATTATTTTAAGTCGGCAAGTATGCCATGCTTGCGTTTCGTATCGGAACTGGATTTGACAGGTGAGTATTTCTAGTTTTCTGTCAAGATCTAAACTGTATAAATAAATGCAAATGGCGGCAATCTGATGTGCACGCGCACGTGGGTTAGTTTAAGTTGCTTCTGTCTTTTAATATGAGATTAGTGGTGTCGATTCGACCCACGACACCGCGTTCCATGCTCCGTGCAAGATTGTTCTCCTACCTAATACATTGTTAACACACCAATGACTAAATATTATTTATTATTAAAAATGAAATTTGCATCTTCCCCCTTATATATACTTTATTATTAATTTTGTTACTGTAGCGTGCAAAACTAAAAATTAAAATTGATAATCCCCTCATGGATCTTATATTTTTGATAGTGCTTCCCTTTGATGTAAAAATATTTTACATATATACTTAAGAGGCATCATATTGTATGTAAAAATTGTACCATAAATTTTTTATTGTATTTTTTTTAGACATCATTTTCTTCCTCATTCCTAGCGCTGTCGATCTTAACCAGGATAATGAATATAAAAGGATAGAAGGGTGGATTGTTACGGACTGCCCTGGTACTACTATTTCAATATAATATATAATTTGTAGTAAATAACTTTCCGAAAATCTATTTATAAAGTTCAATATTTAAGAGTATTTCAGCTGAATCGAATGAGAATTGTCATCAAGCCGGCTTATTTCAATTTTCACCGCAACATGACAAATGAACTGGCTTTTTATTGCAAGAGAAAACTCGAACTGGAACCATATTAAATGTGATTAACCTTCTAAAGTTAGAAGTATGGATCGTATGTAAAGATACTAGCGTGTAAACACCCTTACAAGGACTTGTATTTCTCGTTTAGAAACACGGCTGGTTAGAATTATTGTAGACACGCTTATGTTTAAAAATTAGAAAGGAGATTTACGTTTTGAATTTTATGGATTTGACCAAGATTTGACAAATGTTTAGAGGATTTTTTTAAGATTTAGGACACCAATTTAATATCGAATTAAAAAGGTAAAAAAAGTATTGCCGCAAACTTTCTGGTTTAAAAGTGAGTTATACAGTTATACATTGTACATAATTAGTCCGCGTTGAAAAAGAAGAAAAAGTAGCCTATCCTGTATCCTGTAAGTCTAAATGTTTATCTACCAAGTTTCATGAAAATCAGTTAATTCGTTTAAGAGTTATGGAGGAACATACATACAATACCTACACTTACAGATTTATTATTAGTATTGATGATGATTGATGATGATGATATTCGGTGTGGTTCTATCAGCGTCCTTTTTTATTGAAAAATAAACTGTCCAAACGATACCCTTCTTCGTGAGTTTCTGTCACTGAATTTTATAAAAAAAGTCTGAAGAATAACGGAGAGTCACAAAATACAAACTACTGATTAAACATAAAGACAACACTACACGAATAGTAGTCATTGTTTTTTTTCATAAGTAATTTTTCATAAATTATAACAGACACAAAGAGACTTGTGTGCAATTATACATTCCTTTTAAAAAATCCACAAAAATTCCTCTTCACGGCCAGTGTTAAAGATTATATGGTAGGTAATATATTTCCGTAAGCACGTGTTGAGAGCAAAGGAGCGTTCCAAATTTAACAAAAAATAAAATGACGCGGTGAAAGTGAACACGGTTGGTGACAATGTAATCTGACGATCTCACGCGTATCTCGGCACGAGCTAGGAAACTCAAGAAAAGATCTATTGTGCAATACACGTGTCACTCAACATGACGCTGTTTATGCAGGAATTAGAAAACATGTCTTACAAATAGTTTCCCTGAATATATTTCAATTATGAGAATAGTTTTCGGACCTTAGGACAAAAGAAAATTCAGTGGGGATGCAAGTAAAGTTGACGATCCTCATAAGATAATGGTAATACATAAGAATAAAAATAGAATAAGAGTTCTAGTATATTTTGCTCGTGCACAGATATTATTAACAGTAATAATGAAAATGTCGAACCCATTGACCCTTTAACGCTCAGGCATCTCGGGTTCGATTCCCGGTAGAGCTAACTTTGAAAATGTACTTTTCAGCGCACTTGCAGCACCTGTGGCGTTGCTTGTATTGTAGGCGACAGTAGCCACCTATATATCATCAAATTGACAGTAAGCCTGTCTGTCGACCTTAACATAAAAGCCTTCTCCAACCACTTGAGTCTGTATAAACATACATTACTTATATTATAGTTTCAATTAGTCACTAATCCTCAACATCTGTACTTTCGTGATTAGTTTGTTCTCAGATATAGGCCTCCTCTAGATCTTTCCTTATATCCACGTCGCCAGCTTTCCTCCTGCATACTTTTCATCTTCTCCATTTCTTTATCTGGCTTCCAGAAAACGTATTCGTGTTAATTAATATACAGCAGTAGCAATCTTTAATTTTCTGTAAAAAAAAAACTGTATTTTATTAATTGACGTCGGTAATTTCTTAACAGTTTGTTAACGAAATCATTGCTCGGCTATGATTAAAAAATGTTTCATTATTACGAGATTAGTAATTTGTTGCAGCCTTGCTTTTATGTGTTTGGTTACTCAACATACGGGTATGCAGTGTTTACCGTTAACTCACTGTTACAAACAAGTATTTGCCCTAAGGGTAATAGGTGATTTAATACACTTATTAAATCACTGTTAAAAAGGTTGTTGATCCTACTAATTATATTATAATAAGGTTCCATTTTGACGGAAAAAAACATGGTTTAAATCAGCTCTTTAGAAATCATGGAAGTCTTCCCTGAAGTCAAAGGTTATTTCCGAATACTGCTTCTGCCAGTAAATAAAAATTTATATTGTGCTACCAGCCTTTTTATTATTACGTACACCTTTTTTAACACTAATTGCTACTAAGGCAAGGACTTTTTTTTATATACACGCCATGTTGTCTTTATGGTATACCATGATATAGGTATATAAAAACATTATGTCGATTTATTTAACATATTTTAATATATTTTTGAAATTCCCTTTCATAATAGTTCCTGTCAATATTAATAAAATTCATTTCACGTATTCATTCTTTCACGACCAAACACCATCATACATGTTACGGTATTAAAAAAATGCCTCATCATCTCAGCCATAGGAAGTTCATTGCTGCCTACCCCGTATTTCATAGGCTCTTCACCCGGGGGGTGTATGTTTAACACGTCTCTATTAATTTATTTGTTCATTTTGAACATTTTACAAAAATGAAACACCCAAAACTTTTGTCCAACACAATACTACGTAAAGCTAGTAAGTCCTTTTGATTTTCATTTCTTCGTTATGGTGGTAACTAAAAACCATAATATTTAGTTAATTTTTTCTATTGAAGTAAATATTATTAACAACTTAACTGTAGAACCTATGAAATTCTTACACGGAACTTATCTACAATAGACTAAAACGCTTTAACAGCGACGCATTCACATCTCAATGTGACGTAAACGACCTTACGAATGATTGCTATTTGAAACAATAACTTTCTGCCCATTCAGAGAGCAAGGTCGCCAGTATCGAGTACAGCAATCGATCTTTCCTATCGATCCATCGTTAAGTATCGAACAATGGCACCATCGATGATCCCGATTGATTTGCGTCAGTACAATTTAATTTGGGTCAACATTACATAATTAGTAACGTGATTTTGTAATTAACATTTCATTGTTGGCGAGTAATTGGACTTTACTTTTAATACTTTTCAATCTATACTAATTATAAAGAGAATTTTTGTTTGTAAGGAATAAACTCAAAAATTACTGAACCGATTTAAAAAAAAACACATAGCCCATGTTACTCGTTTTCTATATTTTATAAAGTTACGCGGACGAAGTCACGTGCAATAGCAGTGGATGTTTATATGTGAAGAGTTATCTCCGGAACAATTTGAAATATTCAATTTATTTTTTTTATTGATTGCTCTGAGAGCTTTGAATCTTTGATAGCATTAAATATGTGTTATGAACTTCCTCTCTTCCATAAACCATAAGGTTCTATAGTGAAGAATTACATACTCATTGTTTTGTCTCGACAGCATAAAACACAAATTCACAGAAACTACAAATGATTTACTGCGAATAATTTAAATAAATCACCTCAAATTAAGTCAAGACCGTCAATTATAGACTAAATTACGCTTCAAATACCATTTAAGAACAATAAACTATAAAGCACATTAAAAACTACGCCACATTTAAACCGACATTTTGAAGATTACAACAGTCAAGTAAAAAAAGGCAATTCGTTAAAGAGTAATTAGCTGTGTATAAACATTAAAGCCACAAAGATTTATTTTGATACAAAATGGATTGTGGAATGTTATACTATTAAACGCAATGATGACCATACTTTTGCTGGCCTGAGGCGCCTACGAAACTACGATGTTTTAAGACCTCTAACGGCCTTGTTAAACTACCTCTCTCTACCAAGAGTATACGCAAATTAACGTGAAACAAGCAAGTCGGCGGCCCGGGGGCCTAGTGCGAGTTTTACTCGATCAAACGCGTCGAACGCGTAAACGTCAATTTGTATGGGAATGAAGCAGACGTACACGTTAACCACTAGATGGCGCTGCTTCATTCCTATACAAATTGACGTTTACGCGCTCGACGCGTATGATCGAGTAAAAGTCGCACTAGGCCCTCTGAACTCATCGGTCTCCTGGCTAAAATGCGTACTGTCCCACACAGCACAAAGCGCGGGAAGAAAGAAAATCCTATCCTGTATCCTGTACGTCTAAATATTTATGTATCAAGTTTCATGAAAATCAGTTAATTGGTTTAAGAGTTAGTGAGGAACGTATATACATACAATATCTACACTTACAGATTTGTTATTAGTATTGATTGATTATTAAGGTTTTATTATACATGGGCTTTTTTATGTGTTAAAACATGTATTCAATCTTTTTTGCTCATATATTTTTGTCAGGCGTTGAATTTTTAATTTTTATTTTATATGATCGTTTGAGAACTTTTTTTTTTGGATGAAATGTCCTTTTCTGTATTTTTAAACAACGTGTATGTAAAATTAGACGATGTTTGATTAAGGCGTAAAGGTATAAACAATCAAACAATCAATTTTAACGCATGAAAAATTTACCAAAATTTTTAGCAACACACCGCTTAGACATTACTTTGATGATTTCAAATAAGCTCAAACTTGTTATGGTTTGTGTATAAATTTACTTATTTCGTAACTTAGAAGACGCTCACTTATGAATAAGTATCGACCGTCTATATACATTGGCTAAGCAAGATATGCACTTAGATGATGAAACTTGCATCCATTTATGCTCCTTAAATTGATCAAGTAACCTTTAGCCAACCAAATTGACAGCAAGACTTTATATAATTGCAGGATACTAAATAAGTACTTATTGCTATACTTGAAATAATTTCACACGGTCATATTCTGTGTTAAGTTCTTATTTTTATTGTACTTAAAAAGTAACAACAAACTTCCTTGCAACATTTGGTCTTGGTCATTGTAAGATTGACAGGTTAACAGATTTCGAAGAGAATTTTAATAAAAAGCCATAAGTATTCATTAAAATGAGATCAGGTCAAGATTCAAGGATAAATAAGAGTTTCTAATGACGAAAGATGCTAATTATAAAATACAATATTTCACTTCCTCGCAAAGCCTCTTTTTAATGTAACTAGGGAGCTGCTCCCGGCTTTGCATGGATGCATTTTTTTTCTGTAAATTTTTTAATAACGCAAACTCATTGGGTGATTTAAAAGAAGTTACAGACATATTGACAAACAGAGAGAAAAAACAGCGACTTTCTATTATGTAGATTGTAGCTATAGATAATTTCTTATTAAGAATTATCCTAATCTATAAGAAAAGTCATTATTACAATATTAAGAATGGTGTTTAAAAAAAAAATTAATATTATGTAACCTTTTTTCTGTTATTTTACTATGTTTTCCAAAAATCATGTAAGTATACGAGAATAATACAAAGAAAAATATAAATGTTATACTGTTAATAATGTATACGAAAATACTCTAATTACTGAGTAGGTTATTTGACGTATCTTATTATGTGAAAGACCTTGATTTTGAAACAATGACTCGATATGATATGAATAATGATGGAGAAAAATTCAGTAGGTAATGGTTGCGCCAAGAGATTCTTAAGTGTTTAAAAATGTAGCTTGACTAACTTGCGCTTAGACACAAGTTAGTGCTTGTCTGCTAAATTATATTTATTAGTATTAGGGCCTCTTTCACAACTACATGTAAAGTGAATTAGTTACTTTTAGAAATATTTTTTCTGTTATATTGAATTATGCACTCGGTTTACTGCATCATTCGATAGCCGATTTTTTTTTATTATTTTCTATTTAATGTTTGGGACGTTTACCTTACAAACAAAGGTATATCAGCTCCATTATCCCCGGTTACCGGTGACTTTAAAAGACAGTTTGGCCTAATTGACGTTTGTGAAAGAGGCGCTTAATAATTTACTACAAATATAGATTTCAAGTTGTATGTTTAAAAATAATAAAAAAAGGTTTCTGTCGTTTTTTGCGGCTAAACATTAAGTGTGAAAGTAGTGGATTCTCAAATACAACCAATTTGGTATATAAATAATAGGTAATTTACCATTTAAATGTTAATAAATCAATTATCTAATATAAGCGAATGAGTTGTCGTTACCGCTCAAATATAAAATGTGTCATAAGAGATCAATTTCTTATTTTGTTTTGTTTATTTCTTCGGTGAATTAGTTACTTTAAAAACTTAAAAATAGTTTTTAAACTACTTCTGTGTTACTCGAAAAAATATGCAAAAGAAGTCATAAACTTGTCCCGTCATCTTATTGACTGGAGTAAGTTTTATCAGATTTAATAAAATCTACAAAACTAATGAGTTTCTTGTTAGCGATACCAGGAGGAATAATACTAAAATATAATCCTTCGACATGGCTCAATTATAGAACAGTATAAAAACTTTTGATCATATCATTTAAATTGTACACGAATTAGATAAATCAACTAAGATAGCTTTTAAATCAAGATCACAAATAGGATTTAATGGTTTTTCTCAGTAAAAAATAATCCTAAACAATCGTTGAATATTTTATTGACACATTCAAAAAATCATCTCTTGATCATGCAAATGCATAAGACAAAAATGCGTGTCGTGACGACTACATCCTGTTGTTGAAACTGGTATCAATGGTTCAGTAGGTGTGACGAAGGTCGCCAACTTTGAATCTGAATGCGTGAACCTTAAATCACTTCGTTGACACTATCTTAAAACTTACACTATAGATACGACCATACGGAAATGTATACGAATGTACAATATAACACGGTTGGTACAATATAAAATGTATACGGTTGGTGTAAATTCTGCAAATGTAATTGTATGGTTATAACCTAAAATACGTGGTCCATTTGAGTGGGATACAACCTGGGGGTCATAACGTACATAATTTTTTTAACATTTTCGCAAAACGCTTGGTCGACATCACGGACTCACAGTTGGCTATTAAACCTCGGTCAGCAAATTAGCCTTGCTACAACGAGTTAATGAAAACAACATACTTGGAATCCTGCCAAGGGACTCAAGCTATATATTACATATTATAATCTTTCAATATTATTTTTTTGTAAATAATGGACAATATTAATTGAACATAAACATAATTTAATATCCATATTTATTTCATGTAAAATTGTATGGCGAACTCGTACAATAGATTCACATTGACTCAATCGGCTAATTTTATTGACATTACATTTGTTTCCAAGTGAAAGACAAGATCTTTTTTTTTTTCACATCACGTCTCTGTAATTATTCTCCACAATGAGAATCTGTTATTTTACGATCAATATCAAGATTACAATGTTGCAACTCTGCAGTTATATCATCTTTAACGGCTGTTACTAAATTTCATTCGTTTGTATTTGAACTTACTGCATCTAAATTTGATTCTTTTTCCTTCGTACCTAAATTTATTGCAAAATTACATTTTTCTTTTGTACACTCGGTAACACTCCAGGCCTAACCGATCGTTACTTACTGTTACGAGCGATTTAATTTAACTCGTGTAGCAATTTCACTTTTTGCATGAAGCTATACGGCAAGTTGTAATTCAAGATTTGCATTTATTGTTGAGCATTAGCGATGTTTGTGGACTCTCATTGTGTAGTAAAGAGATATGATCACGTGCATTAGCTTCGAGAAATGGTTCGTCTTTTGACAACTGTATATCAGTTGGTTTTGCGTGTATGTGTTGACAGCCTGTCGTAAAAATAGATTTTCTTTACCTTTGTGTGTAAGCAATTGACAATCGGATGAAATGAATATCTTGCTGCCAACGCGCCTGATGCGTTTTGTCATGGTTTTCACTAACAAAAGAGCAATAAATAAGTAAAGTTTGTGTAAATAATTTTCAAGAAAAAACTATGTAGTAATAAGCAATGAAAAATTTTACAGAAGCAAAATAATTCGTTTCAGTTTCATTACATCAAACTGTAATACTCGTACTGTAATTGGATGCAGTTTAGTAAATTTATGTTTGTATTGAACTTTGCCACAAATTTCATACTCGAAATGTTAGATCGATTGGTTATATTTTGTTGAACAATGAGTTATTGTAACATTACTCACGTCCTACTTATACTGTTTGGTTAATGCCAAATTTAATAAATACCTACAAACATCTACGAACAAAGTAAACTTTTGAATAACGAATTCGTCTAGTCTAGTTTTATGTAAAGGTCGTCGGACAGGCTGACGATTCGCTTGTTGGTAGATGACTTCAGTCGCCAATTATGATATACAACACTAAAGGTGCTGTAAGTGCGCTGCCTATTTCAGTAGGATTGAGGATAAGGAGTTAAGATGGGATAGGGAAATGGGCTCTGGCATAACATACTTACTAAAACACAATGGTAGGGGAGCCCAAGAGGGGATTTTTGGATTTACTCGAGCGCGTCAAATATTGCCAATGTATATACCCCACGTGTCTCCGATAACGGATATGTATTAATCTGACGGTTTGGTTGGTGGGGTTGGCGGGGGTGGGGGTAAAATTTTAAATACAACTCTAGCGCGTCAGATTTTCAGAGGGGATGTTAAGTGAACCTAAACTAAGCTCCCATTTAAAATTCAGACGATTCGGATGTAACGCAAACTCGTGGCAGCTTTTTGAAAATGCAAAAAATATTTTTGACAATTCTCATTTTGTAATACTCGAGTGCGTCAGATTTTCATACAGATGGTTCAGCCTAAATTCCTGATTGTGCTGATTCTTAATCTGACGATTATATGGAGGATTTTTTAAAATACAGCGCCTACAAAATTTTGTACGCCTGTAGACGCTCACCCCATCGCTGAAATGAAAAACTTCATATAACCTTTTTTTCTTCTTACCATCCAATCTTCAAAGTCCAATAGGTCCCCACGACGCTCGAGTGACTACACATTTAGCATCGTGGGCTCTAACCACAACAGCAAATATGTTGTTATTTCTCGATGGTCTACTGTATTGTATGTAGAGTGGTTACTTTTTTCAGACGAACTTGTTTTAGTCTATGGACTCGTTAAATTGACTACGAAACGCAGTGTGCCCTGACATTTAAAAATAGTTTATTTTCAAAGTTATTTTCAAAGGAATCGAACTTGGGACCCCTAAGACATAGCGCTAAGACTTTTAATCTTAATCATTTGACTAATGGTGTCCTTAAACTGAAACTTAATATGTATAAAATTATTTGAAATATTAAATTACCCTCAAGTGTTTTAATCCGTTTGTCTTATTTTGTAAATGTAACTACGATTGTTAAGTAGTTGGAGTATGCAAATTGATGTTAGATACAAATACTGTGGCAATATCAATGCCTCTGGCATGGCACGCCGCGCGCCGACCGGCCTGCGGCCACCCATTTAGCTCATTGTGCCACTCTAGTAAATGTCCAGTTTCAAAATACTGTTTCGAATAGACGTATCGTGCTATAAAGATTGTGTTAAGAAATGAAACAGACCACTTAATCAGAGTGTACAAACTAAGTTAGCTACTAACATTAACTAAGTTACTTTGTTTGCTGTAGAATTAAACTTATTGAGAGACTGTTTAAGTAAAAAATTATGCACAAGAGAAAATTTGACAGAATTAGAACAAACGCAAAAGATTTTGTGCTTTAAAAATTTTCAGATCAATGATACCGGGGGTCAAAGCTTTTAAACTTTTGTGCTTTCTATGACATTAAATTGTATTTTCCGTTAACATAATATGATATGTTACTACACATACTAATATGCTCTGAGTGGATTTTTACTATCCATTTTTGTTAGTTAACAATGCAATTCCAGCCGGTACAAGTTGCTAAGTTTTTCTCAATAAACTAATATTGTTACATGGTTATAAATACCTATGTACATGGTTATAAATAACATTTGTCTATATATGTGTATGTGTATCCTGCTAATACTAACAATGCAAAAATTAACGAGAGTGTTTATTATTATTTTACGCAAGAAACATCACAATAAAAAACATTGTAAATCTATACTTAGAAAATCGTTTGTCCCGACTGACTTATAACACATAGCCGAAACTGAAGTTTAGAAAGCTGAAAGGACATCATTCAAAACATTCAAACTTACTCTTGGAAAAATTGGTAATAAAAGTCTTTCTTAATTTCAGTAATAAATTTCAATTCCGCGCCAAGCCGAGGGTGAGTCGCTAGTAAAATGCACCTAGGGAATGCCAAAGGGAAACGTGCCTGCATAAAAAAAAAAAAAAATTACTGTAAAACGTTTAAGAAAAAAATATCTAAAAAGTCACAACTACTGACAGTGACCAATTAAATAAAAATAGTGACAAAGAAAATATCAGCCCTCAAAGACATTCTAAACCAACAGTGACAAGTTAAAAGCAAAAGAAAGTATGATTAGATGACATTAAAAGTAATCAAAGTGGCACAGATGTTTAATAGACCGTTTGTATGATACACCTAGTTAATTTAAAAAGAAAGTAAACTTCGCCGTAGTGTAATAAATTGATTTTTACGCGTGGCTTAATCGATGGCCCATCACAATAGGAAAAGGTCGACACGGAAAACTCTTGTTTGTAAACGCAATTTTTGTGTACTTTAATGTGTAGGGGTAGGAAATCCATCATAGATACTGAAGTTCTGAGCTTTGCATCAGTATACCCGACTCCACTGGGACTCCAGTGACCTACGGACCAAAAACTCCCCCTATTTCGCTGGCAACCCTTTCGGTAGGCTTAGAGGCATTCCTTCGAAAAAATACTAAATATAACTTAATTATTACTTTTTCTGCAAACGCAAAATGTTATAAAATCCGTTGGTTTAGAAGTTCTCTCTAAACCAACGGATTATTTATTTATTTATTTATTTATTTATTTGGTTTAGAACTTTGCAGATATCTATAGATATATAGATAGATATAGATATAGATATAGATATAGATATAGATATAGATATAGATATAGATATAGATATAGATATAGATATAGATATAGATATAGATATAGATATAGATATAGATATAGATATAGATATAGATATAGATATAGATATAGATATAGATATAGATATAGATATAGATATAGATATAGATATAGATATAGATATAGATATAGATATAGATATAGACAACTACTATTTTTGATAAGATAATCGTCCAGATAATCCTACTAAATTGATATTAAGCAATTCACTTCACTATTTTTTAATTGAATCACGTTTCGCTCTTTCTACATCCATGTGCATCTCGAACTTAATTTGAATTTGACCTAATTTCGAATGCAAGGTGACAGAACGGAGGTAGCTCATCCGCGGACAATCACCAAGGTCCTTGGCACCAAATTTGTTCGTTATACGTCGACTCAGTTTCATGGATCACATAACTTGGCCCTATTGTGTTACGTTCATAATGTAGACAATGATGACCTACAGCAAACATCTTCACTAAATGTAAAATTAGAATTGTTGAGGGCAACTGCTTATTTTATTGTTATCCTCTCTGTTTATTTTCTATTAATTGTTTTTTATAAGCGACACGCTAGAAATTCAAAAACCTCTTTTAGTGGATGCTTACGTTAAAAAATATGTTCCAAGTTTCAGCTTTCTAGATTTAAGTTGTTTTCACTTCAGCCAGGAAAACGATTTTATAAGAATGTAGATTATGATTAGTAGGATTTACTTGTGATGATTTTTTTTTTTATTGAACCTATATCCAAAGAGAAATTCTGTTTAAACATAAAACCCTATGAATGTGTTGAACCAATTTTTTTTTTTATTATCAATGCATGATCTTTCTTTAATTCGATTTTAATTGTATGCCTAGTCTCGTACTCATCTCGATTGCGATCGCGTCCGTCACTTCATTGCGTTGTGTCTCATTAAATCAATTGGTTATTATAATTTGATGACACGCTGACATCAAACATGACATTAGTGTCACGCTTTCACTGTTAGTTTTTTGTCAAATTGTTTGTTTGACCGAATAAAAACCGGCTTGGAAAAATATGCGGCTACTGCTTTTACTTTATTTTTATGTTTTATAATTCTTAAATTTGTATTCTCAGTTCCAAATACAAGATTTTTTACCTGTTTGTCCTCGTCATTATTGAACGTCGCACCTGAGGGTGTTTTAAACATTGGAGATAGAAAATTTTACTCAAAGAGAGAGAATATTTTCAAAGATTTGTGAAAAAACGCTTGCCACACCCCTGAATTGAACCGGATAAAATAAAAAAAATACACACTGTATTATTAATCGATAGTTAATCATACCACCTGTGACGACTTTAATAAAAAACTAAACTCGAAGGGGCCATCACAGAAATAAGTTAAGGCAACAGAAACTACTCTTATTTTGAGTAGTTTTCTTACTAGCTAGGCTATTAGATATGCAAACAATTTTGTTTGAATCTTCCTTGTTTGTTCTTCATTATAATGAACTAGGTAGTACCAGACAGTTTTAATTTCAATGTTATTTCTCTACATAATTACACATTGTGATAAGAAAACTTTATAAGATCTTATGAAGCGAGGAAGTGGTTTTCTTTTAAACGTTCAGTTTCCCTATCCGCGTAAACACTTGATTACTATACTCTGTGTATGGTCTCAAGTAAATCCGGTACCGGCCGTTCAGCTTTTACTTTCAATGGAGTTGCGCCCGCGCCGCGACCGCTTCCGCGAATGAAAGTACTTTCGCGTCGAAACTGGCAATTTATTCAATCGATATCGATAATTTTGCCACTTTAATTTATATAATGATACAATATTTTTCATGAGTATTTTTTAACAGAAACAGATCATTTGTACATCACGGATATAGAAATGATCCAGGTTTCTAAAACAAAAATTGTGATAAAAACAAAAATAAAATTCGAATACAAAAATAAAATTCGAGAAGGAATTTCTAATTGTCAATGTAAAAGCCGGTTATAGGTAAATATATAGAAATAAAATAGAAAACAAAATACTATAGAAATACTATAGTACGAACAAACAAAAATAGACGAGAAATATTTTATTATTACATCTATTATGCTAATAGTTTATTTTTTGGCACAATTACAATTTGACTATTGGCGTAGCTAAGTAAGTTTTAAAATATAACTATTATTTTATCGACACACACCCCTCACTAGAAGGTACAGTTTATCAACACGTATGCAGATCATTGACACACACTTTCTTCTTCTCGCAGCATTAACATGTTCGTTGCGACGTGTGAATTGTTTAAGTATGCAATGATTAATTTACATTTAATTGTTCATATGCCACTAGTAATTAAAAAAAATAAAACTAGCTATTCCGGATTCTTTCGATCTAGCTCTTATAGATCAATAGATTTAATGCAAGTTAAAAGTCCATTTTATGGCTGATGACCATAAGGGTTCCAAGTGTCACCTTTGAATTTTTTTATATGTGTTAAGGTCGACATAATAGGCTGACATAAAGTTTTTCTAATTGATTCCTTTAAGCTTAATATATCAATTACGATTACTATTATCTAAGCTATTCCTCATTATCTCCTATTCGGATGAAAAAAATAAATAAACAGACAATAAATTTGTCTGCCAAGTTCACAACCGTGAAGTACAAACATAGTGGCAATTCTAATCGCCAAGTCTTTAAATTACATAGCGATTAAAAACAAATGAAGCGTATCTAACACCAATGAGCTAAAGCAAACAATGGCTGATTCTAGCAAATTTCATGGAGTATCCAACCGTAGTACCGTCCGGCACACCTTGAACTTGGAATATCGCGAACTTTCCCGAACGGACCATTGTCTCCTTGCTCGGAAAAATTAGGTGTCTAGCACTGGATCGCTTACCCCATTGTTTAAATTTCACTGAACCACAAAAGCCGTTATGTAACGGATGTAAAAATGACAAACGCTTATTTTTTAATGAAATATATTTTTGAGGAAATTACCATGTTATTGCCTTAATTAAAAAGTATCTACTGAGTACTACTAATCAATTTGATGTCTATTGCCAATAGGGATAGCAGTCAATAAAATTAACCCGGTATTACATAAATGTGACTGATCAACAAATATAAAAAAACCTTCCAACATGTTAATATAAATATTAAATATTTTTATTTTAATACTGTCAATCGAACTACATTTTACAGTAATATTATCACAATGATAAAGATTTTACAGCTGCACTATATTTTTATACAAATTAAATAATAATAGAAGCTTGGTGATAATAAGTATAATTCAATCATTCACCAAGGTAATTCGGAATTAAATCAAATCAAATCAATTGTATTCTATTTGTTCTAGCCACATTTGAACTATAATTTACATACCATAAACAAAACAATTTCATCTAGCGAATCGTGACCAAGCTTGTAAATAAGAAAATAATACATAATTGAATTATATACTGAAACAATATCAAATTAAGTTATAACAAGTGTGTTGTCGTTTCATTATTGCGTGACATGTCCTTGACTTTAGTCACGCACATCGAAATCACTCTTTTCTTTGTCTGTCTGTTTGTCAACTACACCACTCTAAACTTTTCAACTTATTTATAAGTAATTTTTACCATAATTATTTAGAAGATTTCTTCCGTAAGGTTTCCACGCTTATAACATTTGATTGCATTTATAATTTGTAGAAAAAGTTGACACAAAATAATATTATCTTGATTAAACCGTAATGACCGTATCGTGAAGGACTAACAAATCTTCTTTCTTCTTAATACCTATATAAAAGGCGATGTGTGTATGTATTGTATGTTTGTTCCCTATGGATTCCGAAACCGCTGAACTGATTTTGAAAAATTTTCAGACAACTTTCAAATTAGTCCATCGGGTAATCCTGTGAAGTTTGGTAGCGATCGGACGCGGAAGAAGTCGCGGACATATACTTTACAAATACGAGTATTAGTTAAAAATTTGGCTACGGAAAAATCACGTTCATATAATAAAAATTGGTTAAGAAAAACTGGTAATTAAACCAATAATGTAATGTAGACAACATTCGGTGTCAAGAAATGACACAGTAGCAAAACTTGCTCGAACGCCTGTACTTCAAGGCCGCTCTCCGCCATTCACCAAGCGAGCTCACGCTTGGTTCGTCGACCGACTGATTAATATGTAACTAATTTGTACGACAATATTCAATGGTTATCTACCCAGTTACACTGTTGACACATTTCGATCTCTTCATTTTGAGATCAGACATAGAATTTACTGCTCTTTAAAACACTTTTAAAAAATCCCAGCTACACTTAAATGGTCACAAAATCGCCATTATTGATGAAACTTTTATTTACTTTTTTTTTAATATAAAAGTATTAATATTGATCTAATTTAAGTTTTACTGTTAACACATTTCGATCTCTTCATTTGGAGATCAGACATAAAAAAGGTATTACTACTCCTTTAAAACACTCTTACAGCGACAATGGTCACAAAATGATCATTATTGATGAAAATTCAACTAACTAATTTTTAATATAAATTAATACTGAGCTAATAATAATGTATTATGTCAGTTTTATGTTCGGTTTCTTTTAGTTTCTTAATAACTCGGAGGTTTTAGGTTCGATTTCCAGCAACCCCTTACAGAAGACAACCGAGACAACAGCATTTGTGCCGTCCTGTTTTGGTGTAGTAAGGGATGCCAGAGCACATTTTCTTATCACCTCCTAATCCATTATTCCCTATCGTACTAAGTTTGGCAGTACATTTGGAGCACCTTGGTGTTACTTGTAATAATACTCGTTTTGGCTGCCGACCTTTAATTTAAAAAAAAATGTCAATCTTTACTTTTCACAATTACAGAAACCAAACTATAATTCAACTTCGCTAAATATAACTCTCGTACACAATGAAACTTGACCCAGATTTGTCTATTAAATACATGCCATGTCTCTCGAAAGGTCAAATAAAATATACGCTTGGACACAACACGTCACTGTAGGCACGTAACGATACACTTGTTTACTTATTAAATACGATATTATACGGTTTTAGTTTAACAGATAAATTATTGTATGAAGCATAGTACTAAAAAGACTGACATAATTTTGAAATTATTTAATTAATAACCTAATTTATTCGTTAATTAATTTTAAAAAAGGATCAAAAATTACTTGTTGGGAAAGTATATAAAAATCTCAGTTTTACTATTCAAAGTTATTTAATGAAAAACCATTGCCTAAAAAACCTTAGTTTTAGTTAGCATAAAATTATTGCTTATAATTTAGTCATTACGTTAGTTAAAGATACTTACAGTTAAACGTAGGTACGTTACCTTCAAACAATTCTGTATAGCATATGCGAAAAGAAAACCTCATTGTATCGACTTTCGTTGAGAAATCAATCATTAAAACAACGACAACAATACCAACAGCGACTATTGCATAGAAAACTGTATATTGTTAAACGGTACATATAGATTCGAATAGAAATTTACAATCAGTAGGCCTTGCCAGAACTACAGGTGTTCCACGGAATGATAATGAGAGAGGTTGTACGCGTTCTCAGACGGTTTTAAGAAAACAATATTCCAATAATGTAAGAACGCTAATAGAATACTAATTATAAACAAATTCCTATGTCGTCATTTTTCTATTTGTCACGTGTGAATATTTTTTTTTTTGTTTTGTTTGGGTTTTTCGCCGTATTGGGGAGTTATCTTTTACATGATGTCACTAAAGTTTTATTTACAAGGATAACACATAAGGTTCAACTTAAATCGTCGTATCAATAATTAAATCAATGATAGCGTGGTAGGTCAAATTCCCAAAATAAGCATTCTAAGCTTAGCTTAGCTTATATATATTAGGCATATATATATGCTTAACATAATATACGGACTGGTTTGTAAGTATTATACATTTTGGTAAATAAAATCGCGAGGAAAATTACGTGTCCTTAAGACTAGCAAGAGTAAGAGATAGATGTAAGTCATGTCATATACATATATCTTTATACATATTTAAGAAATACAAAACAACAATTTATATGGAAGAGTAGTTTTACATAAAAATTCTTGTGGTCGTGAAATGTTTACATGCGTCTTTGTTTTCAAATAAATTATGTGAAATCCCCAACACAAATCGATAAAGAGTTATTTTATAAAAAACTTTTATCGCCATCAATTTGTTTTAAAACAATACATTCTCGATTTGAAAGAATATTTTTGCAGTTTATTTAATTCTTAATTTGTCTGGCCCTCGTCCAAGCTATTCAGAAAATATCACCAAGATTTAATGCGCAGTGATTTGAATATTGCTGTCTCTTTGTCTGTTTTTTTTTATATAAATGTATTAATTTTTGTTACAGAATTGGCCTTTGTGGATTCGATAACCCACACAGAGATCAGAAGACCGAAGAACTGAAAAAGCACGTAGGACAAGTAAGCATTTTTAAATAAATTAAAAAAAAAAAATCTCCAATAGTTATATAGATCCGATGGAATCGCAAAAATGTTTTTTAGTATCTATAACGGCGACAGTATTTATGAACTTATAGTTTCTTACTGCTTCATCTCATAATTCGCCCCGGTATAGTTCCATAAATTTTGGGAGTAAATACATATTAAAATATATAGAGTACATACAATGGAAAGAGAGATAAACGAGGTTCGGGTCGCTAGTTTTGATAAAGCAACCTTTTTCTCGTGATATAGCAGAACCTTTAATGATATAACCAGAACCCAGTAACAGGAAGTCCGCGTCGTCCGATCAATCGGAACCACGGGAAAAAAAGTCCTGCGCGTCCGATCATCAATCGGAGGAACAGAAAAAAAGTCCGCGTCGGACGAAGGAGTGCATAGACTAATCGCCCGAATTTATCTCGCCCGATCGGACCATGCGGTCTCAGGGTATTATAATAATAATAATATTATGTGGGACCGCCATGTGGGATGTCGATTCGACAATCATCGTCCCGATAGTCATATCGGCGAACGGTCTTATAGCGAAGAGTCTATCAACATCTTAAGTCTCTCGCTAGAAGGCGGTACTTCTGGACACGGCACGAATTGTCAGGAGGTTCCTCACTCTGCAGCCCTAACCACCGGTAGCTTGGACCTAGCCCCGCTACTAGCGGATATCTAATTTTAAGTTTTATATGATATATATGGTTTTTTTGTATATATAAATTTATATTGTAAAAAATTTAAAATTAAGAAAATGAAATAAATAAGTGCATAATAATATATAATAACTAGCTGGGGCCCGCGACTTCGTCCGCGTTGAAAAAGAAAAAAAGTAGCTTATCCTGTGTCCCGTACGTCTAAATGTTTATCTACCAAGTTTCATGAATATCAGTTGATTCGTTTAAGAGTTATGGAGGAACATACATACTTACATACATACAGAAAAAAATTCTAAAAATGGTCAATTTAGTTTCAGTATCATGTATAGAGCCTATAAACACGATATCTCTGAAAACAAAGTAAATTAGTAAATTACCGACACTAACAGATTTATTATTAGTATTGATAATAAAGCCTTTATTACTGTTAACAATATAATTTTTTTTACACTTTCGTTTCGCAACAAATTCATTTCGCAGTAACGTCTTCCTTTTTTTTTGTTAATAATTTGTCTTTCGACAAAGGCCTCCTCCAAGATTCTCCACTCTTTTCTCAGGTCTCAGGGTATATTATGATACAAATGAAAAATCCATATAGCAAACTTAAATCTAAGTTAAAGTTGTATAAAAACGATGATTTAACGGATTACGTGTCCAAGGCGGAAGATGACCTGATCGATGGCCAGTAATTAGTTATTTAAACGCCCACAGGTATTAATGAAAAAAATTAAAAACATTAACTATTAAACACGCAATACCTTTTTTGATATCTTTGTTTTCCATTTAGCTATGACATTAAATGTTCACATGATAATAATAGGTTCCATTGTTTGTTTGGAAGATGTATGTGACTTCATCGCCCTTTAATTTTTTTTTTATTTGCAGACAAATATTTTTATCATAGTAAAAATTTAGCCAGATTAAAAATTATTAGTTTTTCCGTTTTCCACTGTAGTATTGGCATATAAAATAATATTAAAAATACTAGTACATAACAAAAATATTGCTTTTTCTTAAAAAAAAAATTCGTGATATTTAATTTAATTTATCAAATTAATTATGTTGTTTTACATACTTTGAAATTTATATAACAATAGTTGTCTACATGCAAAAATAACTTCTTCAAAAATTCCTCAAAAGTTCACTGGAGGAAGTTCCCTTCTAGGAATACTGGTTCTTTTTTGGCTCTTAATATTCTAGTAACTAGATAGCTCATAAAATAAATACCATCAAAAATTTTAGTGTTACTAACAATCGAGACATGTTCGACCTCATTATTAAAAGTGAAACTAATAGTAATGATGAAAAATATCCAGTTAACAGAGAAATAAGATTTTTTACGAGTATTATAACTATATACAAATTAATAAAACAAATTCAAGAACTATTCAAGAAACAAGAGATTAATTTTTAAGCAGTTTTATAAACGTAGAAAGAAAACGTTAAGAATATATATTTATATAAACAAGCACAGTCAACTAGGAAGTCGGGAAATACACGCAAGCCTTAAATAAAACACGGATCAAGTGTAACAAGTTCGTAGGAAACAAAACGGTTCAAACAATAGGATCGATATTCATTCAAATGAGATGAGATAACGAGCTGTCTTACACAAGGTCGACAATTTGAGAAAAATCAACTGACTTTGATTGACTAGATTCATCAAAGGATGAATTGTTATGCCGCTTATTTTGACGTATATAAGAAATAGAATGGGTATATAGGAAATCTCTAGTATAACTTGTAGCTTTTGTTCAATTATTATATATTTTTAATACTTTCTCTTCGAATCATAGTTTCATCACTCATTCATTGGTAGATACAACAGCGTTTAGTAATGCCGTATCAAGAATGAAAGTATAACTATCTGATTAAATAGGTTTTTATCTGATAAGTATCATGCATCATACCTCTCAGTAGCAGTCTTGAGAATATTCTTACAAGTCCCTTGCAGTCCGATATTTTTGAGATTTATCCTAGAGCGTTATATTAAATTTCACAGCAGAATATATTTAATTTTCGGTAGCCTTCTAACGTCTACAATTCTCAAGGAAAATTTTGACGTAGAAAATGAATAAGGCAAGCCAGGAATTTTCATTTCTTGTTTTTGTTTTAAACTTTACAAAAGTACGTCCAAAATACCGTACATAAAGTTTATACAATATAATCTCCAAAAGAAAAATGAAATGTATTAAAAATAAACAAGCGAAACTATGATTGTTTTTTGTTTTTGTTTAGAAACTTAATGTAATAATCAACAACTTTTATTGCCCGTATCTAATGCAGATCTAATGTATCCATTTGATCTTGAATCAAGTTGTATTTGTTGAACTTTTTAAGGTCGTTTTTAATTCTCGACCTTATTCTGTTTTAAATTACATCTTACGGTGAACGTGATATCAAATGCGCTTCTTTAATAATTTATACACCAAGGCCGATGTAAACAGGTGATTTAGTTTATGAATTAATTATGCACGGGCTAGTAAGCAGTCGGTATTTAGCGATACGTTTCGTCAACCGTTTGTACCTCACGCTGTTAGTTGCTTGCTACATTTCCTGCTAAGTACATTGGCAACGCCCAAAACTGTACTAAAGCAAAACAGTATAACGAAATGTAGTACCTACATATCTCAGGAAATGAACCGCGATTCGACGAATCGCGGAGCTAGGAGGAAATAAATGCTTTTAGAAAATAAGCTGCATAGCCTAGCACATACTTAAATGCAAAATCGTCTGTCTGTGTCTCTTCTATAAGATGTACTTCGGAGAGTGTACTCAGGAGCTCAGGATGCTGGGTTAGCTCGCTCGGCGGCCTCGTCTTTCCTGCACGGCTAGATGCTGGCCAAGAGACAACCCTATATTATAAAAAAATACTAGACATTATACAAAGTATTCGAGTGTTTAAGGTGCCTTAGCACTCTGACTCAGGGATCAAGGGTCCCGGATTCGATTCCCGGCCGGGCCAACTTTGTATATATGTTTTTTTTTTTTTAAATTTGACTCAGGTCTCGGTGTTCAGGGTGTCGCCCCCTATCCGTTGTATAGTTATCCCATAAAACAAGCCTTAGAGTAGTGCTTACTTAGGGGCCCTATTGTCTTTTTTATTTATAGGCCCTTTTTTTAGTCGTTGCCGCCTATCTTTTGCCGTTTAGACTCGTCAAGTTGAACGTCACCTTGACACATTTAAAAATAATCTCTCTAGGAATATACTCGTAAGTTAAGCCAGATTATAAAACTTCACTTTAGTGCGTTACTCTCTCTCTTTCTCTCTCTAGTCACCTTATTTGCCCACCTTTTGCGATTTAAAAAAATCGTGACTCATAAAATAACCAAGTTAAGATAAAAACGCACACGCGTACAAATCAATTTTCAAGAAAACAGATAAGGAAGCGTCCAATTCATAATAAATTCCGACAGATATTATCAGATCGAAATATGTTACATTGTTCGTGTATGTAACATTTTGCTTTCTGTTTCATATTAAATGACAAGGTTATCTTGCACTCACAAAGGTTAACTGTCAATTGCTTTATTAAAACACTTTATTTATTGTCTATTCTAAGCCCTATGACATCATTATCTAATTTAATTAATTAGCTTTTTGTTGAATTTCCCACAAGTCGTGAAAAATTAAGGTTAATCGGACATTTTGGGCGATGTATATTTTCGAAGCCTGAATGCTACGCTGTCAATTTTAAATGCGATCGCTTTAACTACTTCTGACATTGATTAAATTCATGATGAAATAAGATGCTTTAGATGAAATCATGAACGGGTATATTCTAATGTATAGGTCATATGGTCAACTTGATGCTTGTTGGCTACTGTCGCCTAATAGCTCAAGTGCTCCATCTCCCGACCTTAGACGGATGAAGGACTAGGGGACAAGGGACAATGGCTCTGGAATCCTTTATTCACTCACTGAAATACAACAGCACACATGCTGTTATTTCACGTTTTCGGGCTGCCCAAGTTATGACTACGAAACTCCATGCCATGCCATCCATATTATAAAAAAAATATACTAGTTTTTTTTTTTTTCATTTTGAAACACTTCCGGAATACATGATCACAGCTGAACCTAATCTGTATACTGGCAACAAAAGACTTTGACATGAACGAACATGAGTTCTAATAGAGGCCACTGATGTCATAGGTCAAAATTATTATTGTAACCTATCCTATTGTTGAACACTTCTGTCATACCGTAAATCATATACGAAGATAAATGGTGTTAAAATAATAAAAACTGTACCGTGCTTTATCGACCTTGGTCGTGTTTGTTGATGCTTAGATTGGGACCTCAGAGTGTGACGTCATCACAGTTGTAACGGTTTTTATGGCATAGACAGAAATACCGCGTGACGTTTTTTTTTACAAAGGTGACTGGCCAGTATGTAATTAACTCTTGTAATAGCACCTCTGATTTGGTGGTTGTAAGGTCTATTGTTTCGTCACAAAATCACGTCAATGAAAGTCAAGTTATCCGTGTTTAATACAAAACCCAATTTAGTATACGTAGGTACGTAGTATATAATAAAGGCTTTTATTATATACTAATATGTACTAACAATCTGCTCCCAGATTCTCACGGATTTTTTCTGCAAATTATATACACAATTTTTGGGATCTTGTTTATTGCTCTTTCCATTAGTGGAAACCGTAGAAAAATTCGTAGCTTGACTTAGAAGAAACAGACAGAAGCATACAGCGACTTTATTTTACAATAGTAGTACAGAATAGGCATAGATTTCAGTCATCTTTCATTTTAGTCTGTCTAGTAAAAAAAAGCAAAATCTAAATTCTAATAAAGTAAACTTTTTAAAGATAAAGTGCGATTTTAAAACAAAAAGCGAAGAGGATAATCTCCTGAATCACTGTACCTATTTAATAAAAATTAAAAATTTCTTTGACTATTTGAAAGATACATTATTCCATATGGTCACTTTGTCTATTTAAATATAAAGCATATCCTCTTTTGCAGGGTGTAAAAATAAAAATGGATGATGCCGGTAATATACTCATCAGACGCTACTCCAAGAGTAGTGTGTTTGTGAAGAGTACAGCAGCAACCAGCAACGAAGAGACGGCAATAGGGCAAGACATCACTAAACTTCCAAACTACTCGTTGGAACAAGAGAAAATATTTAAGGTAAATATTTTATTATTATTAAATTAAACTTAAATTTATGCTGAACAGGCATTTTTCAACTAACGCGATATTGAGATTGGACCCCATAAAGATTAATTAGGTATAGAAAACTAGCTTTCTATACCTAATTAATCTAATTAACCTAATTAAGCTAGGTATAGAAACCCAAAACTTCGTACTCCTCCCTCGGGAACACTACTTTTTTCTGGATGAATGGGACCCTATGTTCTTTTCTGTACAATTGACAGCTTGTATGCAAAATTTCAAGATGGTCGGTTCAGAACCTACTTAAGTCGTAAAACCGTACGTAAACAAACTCACTTTAGAATTTATAAAATTTGTTACATCAAAATTGTATAGTATTCTTAATCAAATCATAAGACGAATATTAACTTATTTGCAAATCATATATTAATGACAATGAAAACCATTGTCCTCAACATGTAGTCATTATTGTCTTAAATATATAATTAATTTGTTTTGTTCACGTTCATAAATGACAGACATTAATATTATGAAACATTAGGTACATCTTCTTCAAATGCATTAAATGAGTGTTTACTAGTAATCATTTCCGCTGAGATAGAAGCGTTTATGAAGTGAGATGTCGAAACACGGACTATTAATTTCATGGTTGCCCACATAATGGGTTTTGCTTACGAGAGATGGTAATTTTGAATGAGGCAATGTTTGTCAATAAGAGGATTTTGTTTCAGCTCGAAATAGACCCTACAAGGAATGTTAAGTAGCCAGTGGCCAGTGCTATTGCTAATTTTATTACTGCTTATTACCTAAAACAATTACCAGAAATAAGTTACCAAGTTGATGTCATACCAGCAAGAATGCATACCAACAATTATTTTGAAGTTCTCGGTAAAGAAGAATTAAAAAAAATAAATTATCACGTAAAATCTCAGGATGAATTACTCCCATAAAAAAAACGTGTCGGCTTCAACTGAATAAAAATTAGTCTCGTTTCAAAGACATTACGGCTTACTAAAATTAAGATAATAAAATGCATGTTGCTTCATCTGTTAGCGATGTGTATGTTGCGTAACATCTTAAAAACAATAGTCATTAAAGAAGAAAAAAAAATTAATAACCAAAACATCACTTTGCTATTGCGTTGTGGGATTGTAAGGTGGTCATTTTGAGTGCATCACGAGTTCATGACTGCACAAAGTACAATTGATTCGAAAACATTTCACATATTGACCGTGACATTGCCACATAATTTCGTTTTAGACGGTGTTCTTACGAAATTGACGGCATTGCTGCTGTTTAGAGGTAATCATATGGTCCAAATACTTTCTCACGGTTGAGTTATACTAAGAGCAACATTAGCACCGTTCTAATAAAAAATCATTTTATCTAAATATCTCCTACAATATGCGTTGTATTGTACTACTTGCACAGGCAGTTTTATACTGAATTACAATTTGAATCTTCATAAAGCATCTCATCCATTTGGTGTGCAATGGTGAATGCTCTTGATTTTTTTTTCACTCAATACATATCTTGAATTTTTACCATATTTGCGTAATTGATTTCCACTACTTGTGATAAGTAAAAACCGGTAGTCACCACGGTTTCGATGGGTAACCGATCACCATCCGAAACTTCAAAGTTCATAGTCATTAAGCGTGCACCTAAATCCCTTTTAGGCCAAATTAGTCAAATACTTTGAGGTGGACCGTCAGCCTAAGTCTACCTACTATTAACAATAGTAGTGATCATTTCGCTTTTGCTTAAGTACAATAATTTGGCTTACACCCAGGTCACCCAGAAACAGAAAGACTAAAAATGGAAGAATTACTTTGAAGATAGATTATGCTATTGAACGTTTCAAACAACTTTTCTTATTTGTATGTCATAAAGTTTTTCATATTATTTTATCTTGAGGGAGATTTTTATTTTAAATCACAGATCCTCATCTGATCTATCACAGATAGACAGCCATAAAGATCCAAAAGATGCTAATGAATGAAACTAATTTGATCAGAATCAAAATGTGTTTTATCAAACAATAGTAGATTTACTTCCTAGTGAACCAGCTGAAGATTCATTAGTGATTCATACACCATTACCTGCAGAGTTTTACGTAAGACGGTCTGCCGCGAACAATGATGAAGATAGCACCATTAAGTAACGAAAAGAATGGTCATTGCCTCACTTATTTGTTCGCGTCTTATTCTATTTCCTTGGGAGCAACGAAAGCGTATTCGCAGAAAGCCAAAAGGTCCATTGTCTTTTTCAAATATAAGAAGCTGAAACAATGTGAAGACACAGCCTCAATTAAAGCTATTGTAAGAGCAATTCGAGTTCTATTAAACTTTATATCGATTTGAAACGGTTTGAGCATTGTTGCCTAGGTTATAAGTGGATTTATTTTAATGGAGAGTTTCTTAATTTTTGCGACATATTAATTTATTATTTTAGTATACCTAGTTGCCATATAATTTTACCTTACAATTTTGTGAATTGATAGAAAATAATATATTTTTTAGAGTTTAGATCAAAGATTTAGTTTAGATAGTGTAATAAGACTAATAACGTAAATTGGAGTATTTTGTCATTTTACCTATTATTAATTAAATAAAACTAAATCAGTTTTAGTTTCATCTATAATAGTTGTTTCTTAATTTCTAGACTGATGTGCCCTGGCTTTGCCTGATTTCAATTGGAATAGTTTAGCCTATGTCCATCTTTGAATTATGAAAGCTTTTTTTCCGATTGTATTGAGCGTAAAAGAGTAGCCCTCATATACATTTTAATTCCTCTATACGTTAGTGTACATTGTAAATGTTAATACAATTTTAAAAGATTTCGTGCAATATAAAAACTTGTCTCAAAAAGATGGATTTTTTAACAATACCCACGTTATGTCGCAACTTTTTTGTTCCTGAGACGTTTTTCTGTGCGATTAGTTTTTTTCACACACAATATTCCCTTGTGACCAAATTAAATTGAAACAATGTTATCAACACTCAACTGAACGATACCTTTTTAAATTGTTTCCAACATTTATTTTGATATGTTCAATACCTACATATTGTATAATACTGAACATTAATCATATGGAGCATGTGCGCATGGATTGAGTTGAAAATCTTAGCTGATATTGAGGTGAATTAAATAATTTGTAAAACTTAAAAAAAAAACATAATATAGAAGACAGATAATCATTCGCACGAAAAAATTTTACAACGCATAATAATGTCACAGAGTCCTAGAATCTTTCTGTTTTAAATTTTCTTTTGAAATAAATGGGCTTATTTCTTTGATATTATAAATAGAAATTTTGTCCTTCAAGTGGTGACGGCGCTCTTGTCTAGTTGATCATATTTGTAAAATGGAGAAACAACGAATATAGAACTTTCCCAAGTTATGAAAGAAAAAAAAAACTATTTAGTTGTCAGTTACACAACAGGTCATCATGGCAAGCGTTTCGTAACTGATTAAAAATTTTGAAAAATTCGTCAGCATATTGGTTCTATATGCGGTTGGCTGTAACGTGGGCGGCAAAGCCTTGAAGATAACATCTACTCTTGTTACGATGTCCGATGTCTACCGAACCGACGGACAGTTTGATCACAGACACAGTATAAGCAAGAAACAGCATATTAATAAAGTAACTGTTTATAATTATTGAAACCTGTGCATTTGTATAGACTAGTTTGGATCCTGAATTCAAAACTGTTCAGAGTTTTAACACAATAAAAAAACATAATCTCACAAAATAATTATGAATTAAATATTATAGATAGATAGTAATCGTATTTAGAAAATATCATCCTTCCATAGGTTTTTATTCATAAATAAGTAATATTTCATATCAACCAATTTATATACAACTGAAGAGACTATGTGAATATTAATAGAAAAAAAAAGTTAAATGTAATAATAATAATAAAAAATATTTATTTTACGTGTACATTTTGCTGATACAAACCGCCACCCAGTGTGCTTGGATGGAAGTCATCGTCTCTCTATTACTGTCTTCAGAATACTGTTGCCACTACCGCGTATTGAACAAAACAAAAAAGAAGTTCTCGTGTATTGGGAATTAATCGTAATATAATGTTACATTACTGGATTGTTTCTGTACGAGGTCTGTCGGGCATTTTCGGACGGAGCTCACAAAAAAGCGGCCACGGTGACGTCTCGACTCGAATCGAAAGTGCATCAGTTATTATGTAACAACTTTATAAGCCTCATTCAATTTCGTCGGTGCATCTGACTAGGCGTTTTTCATAGTGATGTACCGGCGTTCAAACTATTTCAAAGTACTTTGACATCTAATTGAATAATTCAAAGTTAGCTACACATGAAAATTTAGAAGACAAATTTCTCTTCTAATAAGGAATTAGAATTCAAAGAATCTGTTCAAAAAAGTTTCAAAAAATTAAAAAAATCCGTTTCAAAAAATCAGAAATTTTGGACTGGTTGTTAATCTTTTTAATGTTAACATTATTTTCTTATGTTAAAGTTGACATACATTTTGAAGGCCTAATATTAGGTTTCTATTAGGTCCAGCAACAGCAAGAGGTATGCAAAAAAAGGATGCAAAACTTTATTATTTTCTTTTACACATTGAAACTCAACACGTGTTTTTTTTTCACCGTGGACTTCTATTAGAGGGTGGTGTTGCCATATAAAGTTCATTTTTGCGGTTGGCCCCTTAATCAAAGAGTTTTTGTTTACCTTCAATCAAATTATTATTTATTGCCAACCGACCGAGAGGATCACGCGATTATATTAAGTGTTCTGAACTATAAAATCCCCTTTTTTATCTAACTAATCTAACCTTTGTTTAAACATCTCGTCCAAATATACTTTACTGAGCTTGTAGATTAACAGCTATGATGAGACAAAACTTATATTAGTTGCAGTAACTAATTTATAGTACTTTGAAAAATTTTCACACTAATATTTCTTTAAAAAATTGTAATTTATATTTGACTCATACAGGACGCAAGAGACATACATTAAATCATTTAGGTAACTAGAGTTTATAACTAAGGCCTAGCCAGCATTCTTCAATAAAAAAAGCTACACTGTTATCAATACTAATAATAAATCTGTAAGGGAAGGTCATGGAGTAAGTTTCTTTGTTTTCAGAGATATCGAGTTTATAGGCTCTATACATGATACTGAAACTAAATTGACCATTTTTCGAATTTTTTCTGTATGTATGTATGTATGTAAGTATGTATGTTCCTCCATAACTCTTAAACGAATTAACTGATTTTCATGAAACTTGGTAGATAAACATTTAGACATACGGGACACAGGATAGGCTACTTTTTTCTTTTTCAACGCGGACGAAGTCGCGAGCACCAGCTAGTATTAAATTATAAATGTGTACAAAACATAGAGAGGCTGACGATCCTCTTGATTGTAGGTAAAGAGTGATTATGTTCGTCGCCTATAACACAAGCAAAGCCACAGGTGCTACAAGTGCGCTACAGAGCTTAGTCGGTTAAAAAATAATGGATTAATAGAGATATAAAAATGAGGGAAATGGGAAATTATCTCTTAGAATTTTATGCCAATAAAAAATCTAATTACGTATCAACTTGCATTTAGAAAAACTAAGGCAAGGACTAAACTGATGTACTTAAAGACTGCCCTTGTATATTAAGCAAATTATTTTATTTTACATATTTGTCCCTGAGCTAGTATGTTAACCATTAAAAACATATTATAAACATATGGATGACTTGACCATGGTATTGCATGTACTTGCATACATTGTACACGTCATGACGTCGCCAGTTTAACTCTTGTTTGATCGAATGATTGTCTTTTCATTATAGTCTGTTGACCTGTTATGTAATATTAAATCGATAATATCTACAAATTCGATTGACTCGTCTCGAATTTAGATTGTGATCTTCTTCGATTGTTATGATCGATGTTTGTTTAATTAGCATAAAAAAATGCTAGTGTATGATGGGTGTGCGCCATTGAAAGAATTACTAAACAAACGTCAGTTGCTAATTGCGAATTTAGTGGCAAGAAACAAAAAATATTATTGAGTTTGTTTGTTTTTTACGTTTTCACGCCTTAACTACTCAACGGATTTATCTTGATAATTTGCGTACACGTTGTTAAGGGACTTAATTTTCCTTTAGCACAAAAGTACTGTTCCAGAGGGATACGAACAAAGTGACGGACAAAAGGTAGTTTGGAATAAACATATTTGTATTGACTAGTGTTTATTTTGTTCCACAGTTATTTGACATGAAGAAATTTCAATCCAATGTGAATCGCGAGCTTCGACGCGCCTACCCAGACAGGCGAAGACTGGAGACGCAATGCCTGAGCGCTATAGCCTTCGTTAAGTCAGACGCAGAGCTATTAGAGTGCCCTATCTGGGTTCTAATCATCAACGTAGTGGCTATGGATATGCTCAAATCTAAATTACCCCCAGGTAAGTTTCGTTCGTTTTAATGCCTACGTTGAGACATCTCTCTCAGCGACATCTAACCCCAAACTAAGCAGAGCTTGTATTGAAAGTGCTAGATAACTGATAAATGTTGTTACTGACCAAAACAAACCGACATATTCATGCATATAAACTTTTGTCTTGAGCGGCGATCTAACCCGCAACGACCTCTGACACAGCCAGGTAAAGTTACACCGCAGAGCCAATCTGTCGTTATTTTCAGAAGGACTTCGTAAAATTATTAAATATAAAAGACTTTTAAATAAACTAAATAATTTTAAATAACAAGCTGACAGGCATACAGCTCATCAAATCGCTCCTTAAAAACTAAACCACCACAAATCAAAATTACACTTTTTACAGGAGAGCTAATCGAAAAAAAAAAATTTTTTTTTTGTTTATTTTTTTCTTATTAGATATATATCAAACATATGCATATTATACATCGTTAGAAGTGTATTTTTAAGTAGCATTAAATGTTTTATATACTTTTATAATAAACTGAATACTAGAAGAGTTATAAGCATATAAGATACTTTTCAATATATAAAAAATGATCAAAATATACTTAATATGGAATAAAACAACCACAAGTCTTTTTGCAACATACAATATGAAGGATTGTGATTGTATTTTTGCAATAAAAACATTTTTGGATTTTTTTGTTTTATGCCCCTTTAGTTTTGAAGCAGCGAAATGAGATATCACCTTATTATAAGTGCTATCGCCTTGATAAAAAGCTGTACTTAGCAATAAAATTCGATAAAAGTTCGTAAAGTTATTTCACAATGAACTTCTATCACTAGAAGCTAACAGTGGTCCCAATATAGAAAGAACTGAGGGACACGATATAGGTATCAAGTCACTAGGACCTGAATAAACGTTTAATAAAAACATCTATAACAAAACAATCGAGGCGGAAACTTACATGAAAATGTAAGATCGCTGAGATCGTTTATACTCGTAAGTATATTCATATCTACATGTATTTTTATCTCACAAGTTTAAAATGTTTCTACATCATTCTTGCGACCTGTCGCCGGCTTCCCACTTGCTTCCCATGTAAGTATGGAAATTTGTCTGAAACTTATATATACAAACCTTCCTCAGTTATCACTCTTTCCATTAGTGAAAACCGTATTAAAATCCGGCTATTCAAAACGGCTATTCAAAGGAATCAACTGATATTGTCCACTTTATATATTATAGTATAGTATAGGTAATATAAGTTTAGTAGAACAAGATAAATTACAAAGTACATAAAATATAAAAATGGATTTTCTTATAGATACTCTAATACTGATAATTAATTACGAATTCTATAAGTAGGTAAGCCTTAAATGTGGTGCTTAAATGTTAATAATACCATTTAAGTCACAAGCTAATGTAGGTACTAATATTTACTATGTCCGGTTGACACGTGGGTAACCTTGGCAAATAGATACAATTGTTGCTTTCTATACCTCAGGAGCCTATTTAACAAAGGCTGTGTTGTCAATCGTTGTTTTGTTATGAGTAACTTAACTATCATTTAATTTAGTTTCTTTCAATTTAAAATTCATTATTGACATTTTAATATTGTTATCTAAACCATTAATAAGAACTTTGTTTATTTGTCTAATAAATAATTGGAAATATAGGGTTATTATAATTTCATGATTTTATTTTATACGCATAAAATCGTTCGTGCAACTGTTTTTACCAAGTTTAACAAGACAGAGCATTAATTGTCAATGGGCAGACTTAAAAAAAAAACTTTTTGAAATCATTGAAACACTAATAATAAATCTGTAAGTGTAGGTATTATATGTATGTATGTATGTATGTATGTATGTATGTATGTATGTATGTATGTATGTATGTATGTATGTATGTATGTATGTATGTATGTATGTATGTATGTATGTATGTATGTATGTATGTATGTATGTATGTATGTATGTATGTATGAATGTATCAATATCCAGTGTATGTATCAAAACTTCTTCTAAATCACATAACGGATTTTGATAGAGTTTTCATGGATGGAAAGAGCGATAAAAACGAGCAAGTTTTGTGTACGAAATTTGCAGAAAAAAGTCATATGTGCGAAACCGGAAACGGGTTGCTAGTTATCAATTATACTGTTACAGTAATTTTGTACTTTACCAGCGACCTGCTCCCGGATTTGCACGGATGCAATTTCTTTTTCTGCAACTTATACCTATTCACACAAACTTTCCTCGTTTATGGCTCTTTTCATAGTAGTAAAAACCGAATTACAATCCTTTGGGTGGTTTAGAACCTAGAAGAGAAACAGACAGATGATAAAGTAAAGTCATTAATAATATAAAAGATATATATTATATGTATATAGATAGATATAGATAATATTGAACACCCAACAATGTAATCTTGCAACATCTATAGTTTGAGCAGGATGATTAAATTCTTATTATTACTATTTGTTTTGACACTGCCTTCTAATTGCTAAATATGTATTAACGTATCATCTAAGAAAAAACCTTGATATCCTCTGCAAGTTCAATGTTAACTTGTTAAGCAAGCCACGAACTTTAAAATTATTATTTTTGTTACCTGCGTGTGTAGGCAATATATGAAATCATAGGTTTTTGTTCCCTTTTTTTCAAAGAAGCTTAGAGCATCATTGTCTTTGCTTAAATTCCAAAGAGTTTTTAATAGTTAAATGGTTCTCAAAGTAGATATCTAAAAACTAAAAAGGCTTATTGCATTTAACCTCTTAATTTTATCATTATGATTATTCAGTCAGCCTTGTGTCTCTCCAGCCTAGCTACCACGCCTTCTTCTATCTTCTTTCTATCGCATCCAGCCGCTTCCTGTGAAGTCTTCCAGGTCGTTTGTCCTCCTGGCCCCAAGGCGTCCCTCGCTGCGCTTTTCCATTTTTCTTTTTCTTTCTAAAAAATTTTCTTCTACTTCTCTAAATTCTAAATTTAACATCGGTTAAATTTATAAATAACCTTTGAGCAAGTGAATCTTTTAAAATTTATTGATCGTTTTAATACTGATTTACGAAGAATTCTTTATCATAAATCATACATACGTCTTCGTCGTAACAAAATACGCAATCATTACTAGTATCGGACAAAAACTGCAATCAGGAAGTGATTTTGTCCAACCGACAATTGGTTATTGGTTAAAGTCTCTCATACAATTTACTAAATTTAAATTGGGCAAAAGTTTTTAGGCGCCGACGCAACATACTCGTATCGTATGTGATCAACTTCCGCATATTTATCTAAATGAAACATATCTAATTATATCATTACATTTAAAAGCTCCTGTATTTGTGGCCTTTATTCATTTAGAGAAAGATTGTAGCTAAGATTTTTTACTACAAGGCATACTTAAAGATTTACTTCAGTTTCTGCTACGAATATGTTTGTTTTGACTATATAACACTTAGATCTTTTAATTACATATTCAATATATCATATATTTTTTTTCAGGATTAAATTATTTGTAGCTTGATTTCATAGTATTTCTCTCGCCTGTATTTTCCTGTATAAAGTTGTTATTATTCCCGTAGTCGTGTTGCAAAGGCTAACAATTATTTATTTTAATTTTTAATCCACTAAGTTGCAGTGGTCTTGTGATTACAATAAGAAGTGAAGTCTAGCTTCTACTTCTTCTTTCCATTCTCTACTTTCCATTACTGGATGTTGGCCGTCCTGGATCTGCCTGCCTATCCTGGGTCAGACTCAACAGATATATCCGGAACTGAAGATCCCGGTCCATTTCCTGATAATAAGTAGCTAGGATTTCTTCCACCTTCCAGGACGCAGCCTCCGGTTGTTACTTCTAAAATAATAATGCTGCTAAAAGATAGTAGGTTCGCGAATAGATTAAAATACAATCTTAAAATAAATTTTAATTAATCTACTTTTATCAAGGAAGAATAAACTGGTTAATGACAGACACTTCATAACTAAATTAACAGTGGATCAAGATTCAAAAAAGGTGTCTATACAACTATCAAATCCATCCCACAGTCAAATATTACAAGGACTCGTCACGCGTCATCAACATCAAACAGTGATTACCATTGACTATTATGCATACGTAGACGATGAGTACAAACAATGATACAGTTACCTTGTCTGAACGCTGAGGACAACAGCAGTGCCCGCGCATACGCAGAACAATGAATCGACCTTAACAGTTATCATTAACAAATTGTTAACTAACATATAAAATTAAATTTTTATGAATGTGAAGTTCTCACGTTAAACTGGCAACGTTTCTTTTAATTAAAGATTTTGACGACCTTGACATTATTCAAATTCAGCTTTAAAATGTACTTGCTTTAAATTTCACCAGGACATGGATATTGGAGAAATAACACTTAGGCCACAGCACATAAAATCTAGCAAGAATGCACACAATCACAGATTACTTTTTTTTTATTTAATTTACATATTATTTAGCGTGTCTTCTGACACATGGGCCATTTTACTTTTTATTATGTTATCATCTGTTAATTTTTGTTGTATTACTGTTTTTTTTTATTTTTGGTCGATTTTGTTAAATTTATGTCTTACCAAAGATTTAACATTTTGTTAAATGTTAAAGCTCGTATTTATCAGAATCCATGTCAAATAAGATTAGGTCCATATTTCTTGGAGTGTTTCACATTCTCAACCAAGGCCATTAAGCCAACTCCTCCGGTGTCCGTTACAAATGAGCTGCAATGTAAATTTGTATCAAGCACTGTACATAAAATTGTATAATTTTATAACAAATTACAAATCTGATTCAGTTCCCATAGCACGTAACCGCATCAACTATGCACTGCTTCACTTCTCAGTAGCCTGCTATATTGTTGTGCAACAATGCAATCTTACTTCGATCTGATGTTGTATTGCACCTCATTTCACTTAAACTGCACAGAAAATTTCTAACCCTATCCATATTGCCAACTTAACGACTATCAACATCAAACATTGGTATTGTGCAAATTATAGCCATTTCTATGGGAAAGAAACCACATTACGAGATTCCCGTGATTTTCCAGTCCGGATAAGATTTGTTCCTAGATTCTCTAGTGGTTTCGCGGTCTAGCCACTGTTTATCGGTTGGGGAACTCAAATAAATCTATCGGACATTGTAGCTTATTTTCTGTGTAGAAATCGTGACATTAGCGTGGGGAATGGACCCTCTTGTAGATATTAACAAAGAGTTTACAGGTGTCCACGAACTTTTGTGCCCTTTTACGATCTTCGCTTGAGATTGTCTTAGCTAATGTTATTAAATTATATTAAAACCTTTTGTTTTATTTAACTACTTGTGTTATAAAATATAATTTGAATTTAATACTGTTCATCAGCAATATGGTATCAATATCCAAAGGTTTCTATTTCAACGTGAAGGCCGAAGCAATCGTGATTGAAACTGGAACATTGAATGGCACAATTTTATATTTATGCCCATTACTTGATTCTCATTGGGTTTTTAAAAGTGAAGAAATTGGAACATTTAAAAGCCGACTAGCACGAATCGTGACTGTGCTATTATGCAAAATAGTTCCAGTTAACGTCAATAGGAAGCAAGTTGTGATCGATCGAAATACGAAAGACAGCTGGTTTTAACAATAATTACTGTCAAATATAACGATGCAAAATTGGCCGTAGTTACTAAACCAATGTAACTATTGTATGAAGTACTAGCTAGAGCGACGCACCCCGGCTTCGCCCGATGCAATTGAGGAACTAAAACTAAATATATGATCTGCATACAAAGTGAGAGCTCATTTACATCCATCTGAAGTAATGTAGCTGTTAAATTCATCATTAGAGTCGCACACTTTTTTGTGGTCGTACGGATGACGATGTACACTAGTGTCCCTGGTTCACACTTCCGCTTCAATGCTGCTTCTTAACTTTTGACGGTTATTAGCGTAACTACGAGTACCACAGTAAATCGAGTTTTGGATCTTATCAAGTCTACAAAGCAAGTAAGCGATATATACCTCTTGGCTGTCTATCTTCTATCTGATCCTTCCAAATGGGGAAAGAGTTTTTCAAATATTTCTGGAAATAACCTTCTACATATTCTTGTAGAGTCGGCAGCGCACCCGCATCTTACAATCTCTCCGCATCACCGTAATGTTACTTTGTATACTTAGGAGACGGTAACCACCTACCATCGAGCAGACCGTCAATCTATTATGATATATAAAACTAAAATATTATAAAAAAATTTACAAATTCCGTATGCTTATATTTGTACACACCAGCCAGCCGCGCCTAAGTGGCTTAAATCTGCTCTAAAATTTGAGACGGATTTCGAAACGGTCTTCATGAATCTTGTCAACTTTCTTGTTGATGGGTAAAAAGAAATTAAAAAAATATTATCTTCCAGCTATTCAATGATATTTGATTGATACGACTGATACATTTTATATTTATCGACTCACAAAATAGCCGTGCTCTTACAAATTTGTATGCGGATCATATACCTAAGACACAAATCTGGATTCTAATCTCGTTCAGACTGGTATTTCCAAGCGCATAACTTTTTTCTATACACGCATAACATTAACTCTACAATGCTATTGTTTAAGTTACCTGAAAAGAATCCTAGGTTTGTCTAAAAAATTCTTTATGCGTTAAAATCGTAATTTTTATGATGACAAAACCCTAACATTCGAATACCTACTCAAAGGCTTCATACGTAGAATATGAGTTTCTCCAACTTAGAAGGCCACCTTAATATGTAGTAGCTAGTATGTAGTACATTACTTATTACAATATAAAGTCGCTGTTCGCGCTAACCACTCTTTGGATTTTCATATGGTTGTCACAAATAAAACGAGGAAGGTTTTGGTATGTAATTTGCAGAAAAAAATAGCATCCGTACGAAGCCACAGGCAGGTCGCTAGTGTTAAATATAATGTAGAAATATTTTAAGCCTGTCAGAAAATTGTATATTGTTAATGTATTTATGTATATGTCCACAACGGACTTCTAAACGATCCAAGCGATCTTATTTTCATTCAAGCTTTACAACACCGGAATTCCTTGAGAATTTGTTTGAATAAAATAAAGGAAAGGGCAATAAAAATCTATTGAGCCAACTTTAATTAAATATATTAATTAGAATGTTACAAATGTTACAAAAAAAGGTGATCAATCGATAAACACCCTTTACACCTTCGTGTAGAAATAAACTTCGATATTTTTAATAAGAAAAAGAAAAAAAATCCTCAATCCTCCAGATCTCAGTCGTTTGTCATTTGTTGAAAAGGACCAGCTTATCCGGTAGGCGGTCGGATTTTAATGGCACCTCCAGTAAGATTTTTATGCATTCATTTTAAAATGTAAGGATATATTTACTCTGTAGACATTTACTAAAATCTAACTACGTTATTGTTGCTTAGTTGAATAGTACCTTTACTGTTCGTTTATTAAAATTGCTTGTTCAAGGTGTCAAGTATGGATTCAGACAATGACCCAGTGTTAGGTGTAATGAAACCCTCAACCTTTAGCAGTGTAGCTAATAACTGTAGGAGAATCGTGAAGAGGAGTGATTGCCATCCGTTCTGAACGTCACGACAAACATTTATGTAGGTGTATCATTCATTGCGCAAGCGTCGCTAAATGTTTCCAATTCTTATTTGTTACGAGTACTTAGTGGATACTTATTAGTGAAAATTACTATTTTCAATTGGAAATTTTTTCCATGCCCCAAACATATTATTATATTTTTTAATTGCGGCACAGGTACATATATATACAAAGTTAACAGTTTTAACTAGGGATGTAACGATACATAATTTTGCCGATACGATACCGATACCGATTGTTGTAGTAAATAATCGGCGATACCGATACCGATATCGCCATGGCTTAATAGCCATCGATATCGGTATCGGTTATAATGAAATATAACTTGTATAACTTTCCTTATTATACATAAAAGTTACCTAAATTTAAGGCTGAGCCTTGAGAAGTGTTAAGAATAAATTAGTAAAAATGCACTATCAAAATTTAAAGGAAACATTTATTTATATTCATTTTTAAGAAATAAAAAAAAATTAGGAAATTTCAATTAGAAATTTCCTGTATTATAATCGGCGTTGTATTATAATATATCGGTCTGCCGATTATATCGGCCGATATATCGGTATCGGAATCGGTATCGTTACATCCCTAGTTTTAACTCTTTCACATTGAAATTCTTCAAAAAATATTCATTGTAAAAATATCTTTCGCAGTTCAAAGACCCATGGATATAAAGAACAGGCCTCGCATTCCGATCCCCGACGAAGATCCTTACAGTATCGCTAGCTCCAACCTAAATGGTTCAGGATCGAGCGGCAGTTCCGGCGGATACGGCCATGGCAACGGACACGGAATGGTTGCAGCAACCAGAGAACAGCTCATGATGCAAATGCAAGGACAGAGAAGAGGGGACAAACCTCCGAAATTGCCACCCAGAGAGAATGGATACGGACCTGCTGACATTCCTAAGGTTAGTTTTTTTCCGTCACATCTTTAGTAATCAGTGATGTTTTGCTATGTAAAAAGGGGCGCGATCCAATGAAATATCAGAACTTATCTATACTAATATAAAGCTGTAGAATTTGTTTGTTCGGTTGTACGCGCTAATCTCAGGAACTACTGGTTCGAATTGAAAAATTCTTTTTGTGTTGGATAGTCCATCTATCGAGGAAGGTTATAGGCTATAGAGAATGCAGACGAAGTCGCGGGCACCAGCTATTATTAGATAATAGGATAAATATTTCACTATATCCAAACACAATTAAATTAGACAATAGTTACATATTTCTAATTAATGTTAGCTAAAATGTTATGTTTCAATAACTATGCTAAAATGACTATAGAAAGCAATTTTACAACTATTTCTTTTCAAGCAGCTGTTATAAAACGTTCAATGAGTCCAAGTGTGATATTGTCAAGCAACATTGTACACAAGCTTGTTATAAATATCGTAACCATTTTCACAACAGGTGATGAAACGCATTTTGCTCAGGCATGCGAATGCGAAACACAATGAAAGTATTGTAATGATAATAAAACACAATAAGCTCACACAAGTGCAACCCTTGCCGAGATCCTCTTCGCTGTTAGAATTGAAAACTATTTTCTAACCGACACAATTGAAACAATATATTCTAATAACATATTCTTGTGAAAGTTGCTTGTTCCACAAAACTTGCAGGTTGTTATCGGAGATGTAAAATTATTTTGAAGAGACGTATTTTTTATGTAAAACTAGATGCTGCACGTGACTTCGTAACTATAAAATTAAGCCTATGTTATTCGCTGATAATGTAGCTTCTATAGGAGAAAGATTTTTTTTAAACCCAGTATTCATTACAAACATACAAATCTTTTCTCTTTATAATATTAGTAAGATTATATTCAAAAATCAAATCAAATCAAAAGCCTCAATCAAAATATGATAAGCCTCCTTATTGCTGCCAGTCTTTAATAAATAAATTAAAAAGAAAAACGAATTATAAATTAATAAAAAAATTGTCTTCATAATTACGTTTTGTTATTGAACAAAAACGTGCTTGTTTGTCAGCATAATCAGTTCTGTCCATAAAAGTGTATATACATATAACACAAATTAGATTAATAAAACTGCGCGACCGCAAAAGCTAACCTTACAATTACCGGTAGCGCATGACCCACAATTCAATTCGCTACAACTTATCCCTCAAAAGCGAACCGACGATTGCCCTTCATAAGGAATTACTTTAATGAGCTCTGAATTACTAAAACCACTTACCTACCTATGTGTGATTGAATAAAACAACTTTATTTTATGTTGATGCAATTTCATCTTGATAAAAATATATTATATGCGGTGGCAGAACAAGAAAATAATAAATAATAGTTAATACTCGTACCTAATCATCAATACTAATAATAAATCTGTAAGGGTTGATCATGGAGTAAGTTACTTTTTTTTCTGATATCGTGTTTATAGGCTCTATACATGATACTGGAACTAAATTGACCATTTTTAGAATTTTTTCTGTATGTGTGTATGTATTGTATGTATATATGTATGTATGTATGTTCCTCCATAACTTTTAAACGAATTAAAGGATTTTCATGAAACTTGGTAGATAAGTAACATGCAACAGCTAGTAAATAATAAACAAACAAAGAAAAACAAGAGAAGTATAGTGCTATTATAACAAGAGATTAGCTATTAGAACATACTTATAGAAATATATTTATGTATGACACATTCATAATATACTAGCTTTTGCAAGCTACGTCGTCCGCGTATCATTATATAAAGTAGCCAACGTATAATTTCGTTGTATAAATAATATTACTATAAAGTTTCATGAAAATCTACTCAGTAGTTCCTGCGTCAAAATGTAACAAATATATAATATACGTTCATCCTCACAGACTATCGCATTTATAGTATTAGTAGCGGTCCCAGCAAAAGTTGCCACCTTGCAAAATTCAGTGCCCACTCAAACACACAAAAAATTCATCAAAATCGGCCAACCGTTTAGGAAAAGTTCAGTCACATACACACGGACAGAAGAAATTTATTTATAAAGATTGGGATGTGTATATAAGTATGCTCTTTGATCCTTCTAAGCGCTTTAAACGAACCAAATAAAACGCAAATGCGATAAAAATGCATCAGAATTTTAATGAAAAAAAAAAAGAAAATTCTAAATTTAAATGAACCTTAAATACGAAACTGATAAAGGTTCCATATACGTAAATTAAAAAGTGCCATCGAACCATAAAGGAAAAAATACACATGACTGTGATTAATGAATACGAAACTTGGGACCGATTCTTGTGTAAATTGTTATCAATTGGAATTACTGACGCATGGTCGATATTGCTGTTTGATTTTGTTTAAACGAAAAAATTGAGTTCAATTTTTACGTTTTAAAACTAACTTTGTTAAAATTATTGATATAATTATTATTAATTAGACTGCAAAATATTAAAATAAACTAATATTCGCGCTTACAAATAAGGATCTACTAGTTTACCAAATTATATAATACTAGCTACTGTCTGAGACTCCGCCTGCGTAACTTTGTAAATAATACACTAAAATCTTCCTCGAGGACCACTCTATCCATTGGTGAAAACCGCATGAAAATCGGTGCAGTAGTTTTTGAGCTTATCGCGAACAGACAGACAGATGCGGAGGAGGACAATGTAGTGATGATACTTATATAAATTATATTATACCAGCGACACCCTCCCGGCTTCGCCCGGGGTGCAATTTTTATATAAACAAACCTTCTCAGTTTATCTCTCTTTCCATATGTGAAAATAGAATTACAATCGGTCTACCTATTCTCGAGTTTTTAAAGCGTACACAAACCAACTTAACATATTTATATAAAAAAAGATTTATCACTTTTACATCAATATAAACATTAAAATACTGTCGCATACTTTAGAAAAAGTAATCGGAGACTGAAAGAGTGGCAGACAGGAGCTTTATTTTAAACAATTTTAAAATAAACTTAAGTATAATCGCCCTTAGTACAAATGAACTTATACTTACACCATATAAATTGATTTGTTAAAAAGTATTTAAAAAATTACTAAAATTAATGATAATTAAATAAATAATAATAATAATTTAAATCGTGATTACGACACAGTGTTTTGTATAAAAGGTTTTGAATAAAGAACTATAGAATGACGGGCATGTCTTGGCATCTCATCGAATACTGTCAGATCGGAAGCCTTTGTAAACATTTTTTACCTTTACTATCCAAATTGTTATACTTTCTCCGTAGCTGTCGAGGGTTGCCTTGTCATGAAACTTATACCGCAGAACCGTTTATTGTTATTTTTTTAATTACATATTATTTATTGTTATTTTACAATACATCTCTGTATAGAAATATATTTTCAATTTAATATAGCATATACTTAGGTTTAACGTACAAACATATACAAACAATACAAACGTTGCCATATTATTAAAGTTTTAAAATCACGGCACTTGACTTTCGAGATATTAGCTCTAGATTCTATAGCTAACATGTCGAAAGCCAAGAACTTATGAGTAATGTTAGTGTACCGGCTGTTTGTGTTATAGGCTATGTTTGTGTCAGCCTGTCTGATGGCCTTAACATAAAAAAAGTATTCAAAACGTACCAAATGAACTTACATAAGTAGACGATGAAGTATTGACCAAATTTGAACTAATATTGAAATAGGAGAAAGTCCACTCCGATTGCCGCCTATCGCTGACCGCTCCTTGTCTGATAATTGGGGACAAACAGTATCATAGATCGTTCCTGACACAGTGGACAATGGTACAGCAGAGTGTTCAGACACAAATGTGGGTATCGGAGATCACATCTTTAAAGATAAATGATACAGTGCTGTTGAAACCGATTGCGCGCTCTTTTCACAATTTACTCAAACGCCGGCCGTCGCTGCGACATTTATATAAATGAAAAATGTCTTTTGTGTGTCAGTTAGCCTTCACTTTTACACTTGAGTTGTGGAATAATAAAGGATTTAGTACAGATAGGGTTAAAAGTAAAAGCTACAGTCGAGATTAAGTTGCATTGTGTTCGGGAAATTTATCGATTGCTCTGACTCATTGGGCGTTAATTTTACTGTTAGCGGTTTTTTTTTTTAATTTTTGCAAAATTGTTTTCAATTACTGCATAAATTATTACATTTTTAATTCACTAACATTATTTATGATATAATTTTAGACTTCTTTAGACCGAATTAAAATAGCATCACACAATTTATATATTCATAGATTCATATAAATTTACTCATTGAATTATATAAGGCGATAGGGTAAATTTTCATTATGATATTGATTGCTATGATTGTTATGGTTATTTTTGGCAAATTTTAAATGTCTGCATAATACAATTCATTTTTCAATTTGCCAAGACAACCTTTAATATTATTTTATCCTCTGTTCAAAAGTATCATAAAAAGTGATTTATTTGCGATATTAGCACTGTGATAATGAAATTATTGATTGTGTGATAGTGTAATTTTTACTTTTTGCATAATTTTTAAAAATTTCCTTTTAATTTTTCATATCTCTAACACTGTCTAGGACATTATTTTGCCCTTTATTAAAGCAAGTGAAATCAGCAAGAACATGTTCATAGCTGGAAAGATAAGTGTCAAGACAAATGAACGTTGTACCTGTACGAACAATAGCGAATAAAATATAGCGCAAAGTTGGGTGGCGTTCATAATTTTAAGAGTATTGATAAAATCCACTGCGAACACGGGGTCAGCATTAGTTGCTGTTTTTACCTCTTTACAAGATTGCAATGCGCCCACGCCTTTATTTTATTGTACCTACATGTTTTCTTTTTGTTCATGAATTGCATGTTTTTACACAATTCTTAGCGCCGACGACACCTCGTAGGCACCTACATGATCGCGTTATCGGCTCATGTGACCAGACGTTTTCATGTGTTATGACCACATTACATACTGTAGGCATTCCACCTTTTTAAGGTGGACGGACAAAGAAGTTATTTTTATTACTAGAATAGTTGTCCCTATCTTTATGGCGGTCTTTTCCTTTTACGAGGTGTATTTAGTGGGTGTCTAGATTATTGAAAGATCACAGATTTTTCTTACTGTTTTGATAGTTTAGTGATAGTGGATGCTAATGTGGTTGTAAATACACTGTTGAGTTTTTTGATAATGGAGATAGGGGAATCCCTGGTATTTCTTTCTCACTTAATACTAATAACCACGCTTTTAAAAAAGATTACTGTGAAATAGTATTAAGTATTAGTACATATTAAGCATTTGAAAAACAGATTATTTAATTAACTAGATTAATTAATATATTATTAAAAATATATTATACTCTTATATGATTTCGTACACAATACCTGAACATAGCCAACATAATAGTCTAATTTATTTTGGAAAGTTCTGCACCTGATAATGAAAGTTACGTCAATATGGGTTCAGTAGTTTTAAATTTTGGCCTAACTAACAGACGCTTTTATATGTTAATAATTGTTGATTATATTTTTTGTAATTATATTTTTTTATAATTAATTCTTTATAAAAGTGTCAAATTTATTTTTACAGCCGGATTACGACGATATAGAAGAAAACGGCCGTGTTCCAACACAATTCCCCAGGGGTAAATCAGACAAAGGAAAGGATAACAAAAAATATGGTAAGTACCTAATATTGACTTACTTTTTTTATTTCTTGTTATATTATGGACAGACAGACAACTTACCTGGTGGAAATATGACTTTCCGGTAGTCGTTGCCGGAAAATCATATTTCCATAAAGATTTGCTAAGCCTTAGCTTTAGTACCTACTTCATTTTAAAGTCGTTACTACAATTAAACTTGTTCAAAAAATAGCAAACAATTGTTTCGTTAATTACTCCAACCTAATAAATTGTCTTTACGGTAGCCTTATTGGAATGCTTCGTCCCACCCGGTAGGCAATAATAATATATTTCAAGACCTTTTTTGTGAGGCGCCTACATGTTCCCAAGAATGGTAAAGATCTTGATGCAACAGATCTATTTTTACACTTTGCCACTGGAATACGTTAAACAAATTTTGCACTTACTAAAACTTTTTCTTTTGCAGGATTGTCGTATTTTTTTTTTTATTAAACCTATGAAAATTTCACTTATCTTTAACCTATTTGAAACACGGCTGGGATGAAGGTTCACTTAATATTTTTTAATACTGATTATAGCAAAATGAATTTAATTTTTCGATTGATTAATATAATATAATTATAATATAATTACAGGATTTTTTAAAATATTTTTGGCCGATGATTCCAGGTTTAGGCAAATTTTAAATCGCATTAAAAGAGCGTCTAACTTTAAAGAACTTTCACGAGTCAGATCCGTATTTAAAATATGCAGTGAGATAATAAGTCCTTTTAATAACTTCCTTTTGCTTAAGGGCGGTTATGTGTCAACAAAGTTAACAATGTATTGGGAAAATATAAAGTAGGTACCTATATTTTCCGTCAATATTCGCGCACCGGCACCGCCGTAGAACACCCTGTATAGTTCTTAATACACTGTTGACAATACAATGGCTTCGCCATCGAAGTTATGATTTATACTCTGTCCAATATAGCAAGTGTGAACATTATATCAATAACGCGGTCGTGAGACAGATCATCATTTATATATCTTGTATCAGCAAAGTATAATATGATTTACAGCAAGTGCAGTGAAATATTGGCTTTATGAAACGAACTTTGTAAACTTATATGTATGTTTATCGTAACTAGTGTTAGCCCATTATAGTGGAAATTCTACCATAATAATTTCGAAGGTGATTAATATAAGGTAATAAACTGTGTGCCAAATTTTATCCAACTTCGTTGCCAACATACCATACATACAACATCCTTATAAACTTCCGGTATTTATAATATTAGTAAAGCTCGTCAATAGGTATAAAACAAAAAAAAAATGTGCACAAATAATTGATAAAAAAGTAGGTGATTTTACCCTTACCCATTTTATATATAGATTATAGATAATATACGTATGTAATATTGATAATATATATTAAAAAATAATATATGTAGATATATTACATAAGTTTACAAAGTATTTAATAAAAAATGGATCTTTATTTTAAAGCACACACGAGCTGTCTCGTTTTTCATCTAGATAAAATCATTGTTCTTTTCTTCAAGGTGTCATGTCGCACGTCACAATGTCACCTCAGAGGATAAGGTTGCGTGGAAGTGGCGAGCGATTTTTTAATCGCCTCGTTCTTAGTGTCACACTTTTATAAATTATCCAGTAAACAAAAACACGTGCGAATAAAACAAGAAGTGTGCATCATGAGCGTGCCCATACATCACAGATTACACGGAGACACTTACTAAAAACAGCGCACTACGATAACTTGGGAGTACTATTTAAGTAGATAATAATGTATCGTTCGGTTAAGGCGTTTAAAGTTCCATCTGAAATACGAGTCACGTTTTAATGTGCAGATACATTGAGAAAAATGGACATTCGCTGCATTAAATAGTATGCCAACCGAAAATACTCGATTCGTGTATTGTATGTATAGGGAAGCGTCTAGAGGACATTCTTTAAGTAGATATGGTACAGTCGATGCTCTAACGAACAAAAGTGCTTTTAAATAATAAAACATAATAAATAATAATAAAACAATAAACAAAAATTTAAAAAAGATTAGACAAAAATACTCGCAGTTAGTATATGTAAAGTTTAACATTTTGTGTATAATTTCTTTTTGAAATATTCTCATAATATCGAGTACGTAAAGAAAACGTTTAATATAGATTACCGTACTAATACATACATACTCATATAATAGTAGATTATTTAAAAATTATTTTTTTATAGCTGTATAAATGCTTGTCTTATTTTCGAAATAGAGGTTACTTCTTCGTCTTAAAGTGCCACTGCCCTGTAAAGGTTGGCGACTTCATATCTTAACCTTGATAGCTGCTGCACGAAAGAAGGAGCGAGTGCTTGTACCAAATTTTTCTCGTAAATTATTCAATCAGAATGTCTTTCTTCTGCCTCTGTTATGTGCCTTATATTTTTCCATATATCACTATTTAATACGGTATCTTTCGCCTCTCCTTACGAGTTAGTAGGTACTGTCCGTTATCGCTCTTAGTACTTCAATTCTCTTTCTCTATTCGATTCGATGGGTTATTCGTGGCTCCGCGATTTATAAAAATTACTATTGAGTGAAATTGGTGGTATTTTTTGTCCTATTTATTTTAAAACGTAATCAAAACCCATGAACATTAAATTTAATGCATTCAGATGGAACACAGGACAATTCAAATTCAGGCAAAATCAAAAAAATAAATTGCAGACTAGCAGACTAGTGATTCTATTTTATATTTTGACAACAATAATAGTTTTGATTGATTGCTAACTTTGGCCAGGAAATTGAAAAATTGCTTAATTAGTATTTTTCAAGAAGATTTTTTTTAGTGTGCAATTAAATATTCCCCATAAGTTCCTTCAAGTGTTCCCCGCTTACTCTCGCACGTTCTAATTTGACGGTCGTCGCGAAACGTTCATCAGTCGTGAGTATACTCTAAGCAGAGGTTATGGCGAGACAATGGCCCGATGTGTCGCAATCGCTGCTGGCATTTCGGCGTATCCTTGATATTTGGATTGGCGGTATTTGGAACGAAACAGGCGTAGGATGCGGAACATGGAACGGAACGTGCATGCATGCGGTTTTATTGGCGAATGTGTCCGCAGTCTAACATTGACAGGCCATAGTTAACCAGCGAGCGACCATCGTAGCATCGTACACCTAAATTTATGTTCTAATCGCCACACACGCTCGTGTCTATGGGTTTCTTAACTAACAATTTCTGTATCTGCATTCTGCATTTGGTACCCAACTTTCTGCTTGTGTACAACTTACACACTAAACATAAAACAGTGTATATGTGCATTTCTAGAAATAGTTAAATAATTTAAAAATAAATTTATTCCTCTATAAAATGTTCGTTTATACAGCAGTATTCGTCTATCTATACTAAATGTCTGAAAAATGTATGTGAACATTTTTATTTATATCTATTAATTTATTCTTTTTTAGTCACTACATATAATATTATTATTGAATGTAATTTTTAACGTAAAAATTTGTTTCTTTCACAGATGATCCTTACTACTGCGGTCTGCGCGCACGCGTACCGAACTTCGTTAAGGCGAACGGGAAGCACGTCTTGCCTGCGATGCCTGAACGCATCGCTTTGAAAGAGACACCAGTGCCGAGCAAGCGCTACAGCGTTGCCCATGCGCATCCAGGCCCGTTCCCGCCACACATGGTCCCGCCTTTCGCCCATCCCGCTATGCCGCCGGCAGCTCTATGGCACGCTCGCTCCTACGAGAGCGGAATCGGTGCGTACGAACGTCCTCCCAGAAAAGAAAAACTCATGTTTCAATTCTACCCCGACAGAGACCGACGGCTGCGACCGCTAGTCATCCAGCAGCCCCGCTAGTGTACATACATTAAATCGCTTTGTCTTCCACCGCCCGATGCGGACACTTCGCTCCAACTTCGGTATTTAAACTTTCAGTTTTATCTGTAGCTTGGCTTGGTAGCACTGTTTGCCTTTCAGCTTCGGCAGCCAATCACACATGATATGATAGAGATCGTTATCACTGTCACACGTTTGTGTTTTGATCACATATCACAATCACTTGTCTGTGCAATTCAATACTCAATTTATGACTGAGTTGTCTCCTTTTGTCTGAATGATTAAAATGTTACAAGCTTCGCCAGGCTTTGCAATCAGTGAAAAATAAATTTACTTTCGCGTTGTCTTTTTTTTTTTCATAAATAACTCAAGTCGTGATGAAAATTTTCTTAGGATTTCATGACTCATGCGGACCACTGAAACAGATCCGTTGTAGTGTTATTTTACTTATCCCTAATATAATTTATAAGGATTATATTGTCTTAAACATTAAATTTGTAAATTTGTAAATATAATGACAATCTTTACAGATGGCGAACATTATGATCCGTACGCGTTGTACGGCCGCCTGCCTATGCCTGGCCGTGTGTTCCCTCCCCATCCGGCGCCTCATGCTCGTCACATGTTCATCGGAGAGTGGGATTAAAGTGCACCCTATATCCTAAACAATAAGAACTACTTTTCACCACTATACTTATTACAAAAAAATCCGTCACCCCTGCGATTCTGTTAAGGTAATTCGTGATACACTTGGATGACCACTTCGGATTGGTCATTAGTCGATTAGTTGAGGTGTTAAACCCTAGATTAAAACGTCAACGAGTTCAACTCCTATAACCATTAGATTAGAAAGTAAGTAACTCTTCAAAGTCGGCTTTGATCTAAATGTAGATTTCGTCAACAATCCGTTGTTAGATTTTCAAGGCGGCAGCCTATATCAATGCAAGGATAATTCTTACTACCCGTTGTCCTATTACCCGTTTTCCCGTAGGAATGAAGCATTTTCCCGCGGTAAAAAGTAGCCTATGTTCATCAGGGATAATGTCGGCTTCTAATGGTAAAATAATTTTTCAAATCGGTCCAGTAGTTTCGGAGCCTATTCTATACAAACAAACAAACAAACAAACAATCAAATCTTTCCTCTTTATAATATTAGTATAGACTATAGGTATATTCTGGTAATGATTAAACATGTGGTTAATCATTACATTACCAGATATAATCACTATACAAATTTTTATAAGTTCTATATTATTGAAATCTTTAATGCGTACAAAAATATAAATTTTTATTTAGCAACTCTCAATAGTAAAAGAAAATTAGTATCTTTTCAAAGTTCGAGTAAATAGGCATATTTTGGGCGAGCACGCTCCATCATAGGCCCAAGAGCAATTTCATCTCTAATAAAAAAATTATCGACAATTTTATGTTAATTTTATTGTATTACATGGTGATCCATGGCCTTAGAAAACCTTACAGAATCGCACGGAAAATTCTTCACAATTCAAAAATCATACCAAAAACTTAAGTCTTTGAATATTGCAATATATTTCTGAACACTTAAATTATTGTGTACTGGTATGTATGTGGTCTTTTAAAATGGATTAGATAGTGTGTGAAGTAATTTGGGAACAAACACAATATTATGCTTTATGTAATAATGTAAATAAATCTCAAATAATTGTAAATTTCTATGTACAGTAAAAAAAAATCATTTTATAATTATTTGGACGATTCAATTGCAATGATGAAAACAAATATTTTTCATAACGAGAAATATGTAATAAAATATCGTTATATAATCAATACCTAATTAAGTTGAATTTAACTATGTAATGGACTATTTTTGTACCTAAGTTTATGTTTTATAGCATAAATAATATTAACATCAATGAAAATTCTTGATTAAATAAGTATCGCTTATAATTTTTACTTGTAATATAATCTATTATATATTAGAAATAGTTGTATAAACGTTTATAAACCGACATCACTGCCAACTTTATCAACGATATTTCTGTTGTTTTGGGCTAATTTGTATTCACTCGATTATTACTAACTCAACTAAAGTTTTAGTTAGGTGCGGATTACTAAACTTCCCGACGTGTACTTAACCGAAAAATTTCAATAAAGAAAAATCATTTTATTTTATATTAACAATAAAGTTTCTATCTTGTCTGGAAGTACCAGTTGGATTTGAGAAATTCCTTTTGCTTTTGATAGATTAAGGGCCTCTTTCACCAACTACAAGTGTTGATTGGTTACTTTTAGAAATAATTTTATGTTTTACTAGCTGGCGCCCGCGACTTCGGCCGCGTTGAAAAAGAAAAAGTAGCCTATCTTGTGTCCCGTACATCTAAGTGTTTATCTACCAAGTTTCATGAAAATAAGTTAATTCGTTTAAGAATTATGGGGGAACATACATACATACAGAAAAAAATTCTAAAAATGGTCAATTTAGTTTCAGTATCATGTATAGAGTCTATAAACACGATATCTCTGAAAACAAATTAACTTACTCCATGACCAACCCTTACAGATTTATTATTAGTATTGATTAAATTATGCACTCGGTTTAGTGCATCCTTCGATAGGCGATTTTTTTTTCTTATTATTTTCTTTTTAATGTTTGGGACTTTTACCGTACAAGCAAAGGTATATCAGCTCCATTATCCCCGGTGATCGGTGACTTTAAATGACGGTTAAGCCGAACAAAAAGAAAAAAGTAAAAAAAAAAACCGCTAAATAAATTTAAATCAAATAGCAACTGAAAAATTTTCGGTTACGTACACTTCGTGTAAAGCCTAAAATACTTTTTTGTCGTATGAATAAAATATTATGAATGTATAGAATTAGGATAACGTGTCAATCCTAGTCAAGTCAGGGTTGGAAATGTGTATGCGAATATATTTGAGATTTTCATTTCAACAAACTATTTCCTAATGAAATTAAGAGTCAACGTGTGTATGTTTAAGTTGCGTATATATTTGTAGCGTATATCTAGTACTACTTATGTTAAATTTTATACTTTTTCATATTAAAAACGAATACACACCATAATTTCTTATACCAGTGGTAATTTAAATGTATGTCTGTTTAAATGTTAGCAATACATTTTTCAACAGTAGGTATAGAAAATTAATTAATTAAACTAAAAATAATAAATTAGGTATAACTTCTAAATTATAAAACCAATTTGTTATTTACCATTCAATATAGAGAAGTATTTTCATATTGTTTTCTATTGTAAATAATATTTTTCAAAAAACTTTAGACAGTAAATTGCATGTTACATTTTTTAATCTTCGGTAATACTCAATTTATTTTTAATAATAAATGCTTATTATTTTGTACACAATGAGTGTTGAGGAGTTAAAAATATAATTTATTTTAGTTTCCATTAAACTTAAGAATTGTGTATACATTTTAAAAGGAGATAAATGAAACCGCATGTCATGTTTTAAGTAAACGAACATTTAATTTATATGTAAACTTAGCTTCGTGACAAATCTTCCAAAACAATAGAAATCCAATTATTCTTGGGAATAAGTATTCGGGAACTTTTGTAAGATATGTCACTTGCTTTTTAAGGTTTCTTAATGTGGTTCAACCAGTGCCGGATTAAGAATGCGGGCCCGTAGCAAATTCTATTAAGAGGCCCTTGGTCAAAGGTATTACGTAAATTTTAAATGTTAAAATAAAGCATAACATAATTCTATTTAAACTTTTAAGGGCATAAAAGAATAACATTTGAACAATATTTTCTGAAATGTTAATTTCAAAATAATAAAAATTTTGCTGTTGAGATCTGGTTTTCGGAGAGAAATCGTGTCCAATGACTTCAAAAACAGAATTTTACAGAAAAAAGCTATATACTACGTTTTGCTGAAAAAAATATTTTACAGTTACGCAGGCATAGGTGCCCCCCCCCCTATGCGCGGGGCCCAAAAGCATTTGCCACTTTTACTACATAGCTAATCCGGTACTGGGTTCAACTGCACGTTCTTGACGGAATTTAACTAAAATACGATTTAACACAAACGTATGCTAAATCAACAAAAAAAAAAATTGAACAAATTTTAAGTGAAAATGTTCTATGACAATTTTCCTTCTCCAATTCGTAATTTTTGATTCATAAGAAGTATACCTACCTAAGTAATCTTGAAGTTTTATCTATGTTATTTATTGTTGTATATTGTGCCCAATTTTGCAAATTAAAATCGTTTCTTATAACATATACATAACATTTCAACTTTAACATGTAAAGCTTAAATTCCGTCCAGTCCGTGCTTAGTGCTGAACCAGATCAAGATATTAATAAAAATATTTTAAGATACCTTAGGCCTTTAGGTGTAAATTGTATATTTCTATGTTAATTCTTGATGTGTTGTCGTTTGTAGAGTTCACCTTAATAGTGTTTTTTAAAACATTATAATATATCACCAACTTTTGTGTTTTCAGTGCCAACATCACAGATAATTTTTTCGTATAAGCAATGTCCAAATTAAAGTTGAGGTGCTACTCAGGTTACCATTGTGTGTTTTTATATTAGGTATATATTATTATAACTATAGATATATACCTATATATTTTTGTTAATAAATAAGTAAATCCGCATTTTTATATATTTTTTTCTATTTTTATAAGTAAGATTTAGAAATCAACATCCCGTATATCTATCTAAAATAGGGTGTTGGTAATCGAGTAACCTATTATAATTATATTGTATAATTTTATATGAATAAATAAAAATATTTTGTAATCGTATGTGTTTTTATTGTTCATGCGTTCCTTTTAGTAGAGGATCGAAATAGGACTTCGATCCTCACCATGTTTTGGATGAAAAGTATTTTTTAAGTTATCAAAGCCTGAAAAAAATTTCAGTCCAGGATATGATTAATTTTTTTTTAAACATACATATTAATAGACAAATTACATACCAATCGAAACTATGAAGCCTATAGAAAATGTAAACGTAAGGTAGACTATTTTATGCCCGTCCTAAATAACTGATAAATAAAGATATATAAACTGATTAGATGTCGATAATAATGTTTGTGTTGGTTAGGTGCCTTTAGTACTTATATTTCCCGCCATTTCAATCGCACGGAAGCACAATGTAACGACCTCTACCGGTAGAAGAGATAAACCATATGCTGGACTATTAGTAAGTAAAGCGATTCGTTTTATCAAACAAAGATGGCGTTGGTTCGAGATTAAGAAGAATTATTATTATTCAGACTATTTCTTTTCTTACATTATGATATAATTTCTTTAATATTTCCTCAATCACAAGCAAATTATTTATAATAGTAGTAAAAGGTAAAAAGTTCAGTTCTTTTTCAACCGACTTCCAAATAAGGAGGAGGTTCTCAATTCGACTGTATTTTTTTTATGTTTGTTACCTCATAACTTTTGAATGGGTGGACCGATTTTGATGATTCTTTTTTTTATTTGAAAGCTGGTGCTTCTCGTGTGGTCCCATTTGAATTTTGTTCAGTTCTGACAATGGCATCCATGAGAAAACGGTTTGAAGTCGGATTTTTGTTTTGTTAAAAAGTTATTTTTCATTATTCCTGTGAAAGGATTTTCTTTTTGTTTAGTAAATATTAACTCCTTTTTTTAAATTAATAAACAATTAATTTAAAAAAAGGAAACTATTATAGTTTTCTTTACACCTTTAAAATTATTATGGTCGAATTTAGACCTTTGAGCGAAAACTAGTAATAGGTAATAATTATAATTAGAACAAGTGGATTGCATCTTTCTGTCCAATGTTTGTATAAAATACTGAAAATAATACAATACATAGGTCCTGATACATCGACACCTCTCTGTTAAGCCTAGGCCTAGGTAGCATAGTCAATTCTGATCACCATGGCAACGCATAAACAACACCGCCATTGCGCGTGACGGCTTCAACATTCTGCAGGTCATCCAGGGTGGCGTTGAAAATTGTTTTATATGGAAATGATTATGGATTTTTCCGAGGCCAGTGTATTGGACAGTGCGAGTGGGGCAAGACGGCCAGACGCGCCGAGGCCGGTGTCCAGGCTTGGATTTCGCGAATATATCAACAGTGGCTCCTCCATATCGAGGTAATACTGACTTCATTTAGTATTTATAATGGATTCAGGTAGATATATATCGATCAATAGGTTCAGAAAATTTAACTTGTTGCTGGGAATCATGTTTATTTATTTATATACAAACGATTGCATCATTACAATCTCGCAGAGATATATTATTTCGATGATTACAATAAGATGGTGGGTAATGTCTTGATATAGTTATCGTATTTAATTTGTCAGTTAAAATATAAATAAAATTAATATATTTTTGCTCCATTTTTTGAGTGCGTTATATTTTACTTCAATTTTAATTTCGATAAAATTAGATTAAATAAACTAATCTAAAGTTAGCAAAAACGATGGTACATATTTATTATAACTCGGAAACCACACCACACCAGAAATTAAAAAAAAAGTAAGCGAAGTTAAAGACTATAAGGTCTTCACAAGGCATCAGTCGGATGTCCAAGTGTCTTAGAAGAAATAAAATTTAATTAGAACCAAAACCGTTAAGTAAAAAATTATTTTATATAAAGTTAAGAATTTGTGAATTGTGAAATAGACTTCATTTATGTTATTGATAACATTTTTATTTTGCGTCATTGTGAAGTAGTTATCTGAAATACATACATACAGCTCTAACCAATTATGCACCCTACGAAATCAGAAGCGGCAGTATGAGACCCACATCAGCATATCGAGGCGGAACAGCGTCCCGCCTTTCGACGGCAGGCTTTGGCCCTGCCCCACCAACTGCAGGGCGGCAACCCACTGCTATGACAGGGTTTTCAATGGTAAGCCAATCAATCTATTTACTAGATATTCAATCCATATTACTTATTATATCGATGCTTGGTTATACCTAATCGATGCTCTTCGTTTATTCTGAGCTAACATATTTTTATTAGTTTCATCTAAAATTTAAAAGACTTTCAAATAACACCCTAGCACGAGATAACTGTGGTTAAGAACAAAACCACATACGTCCAGAATTTTAATTACGATGTGACTACAAAAAAAAAGTATGATTTGATTTTCATATACCTACCTAAGTACCTACATGAAGATAAACAATTTTATTTATTTTCATTCAAATCATTTACTTACAAGTAACATGGATTAATGTGAACCTAGTTTGAATATGCAACCACGTCTGGCGTGTGAAATCGCATTTAAAATATATACTTTTTTTTTATAATAAAGAGGTGGCAGACAGGCTGGCGGCTCACTTGATGGTAGGTGGTTACCGCCGCCTAAGAACGCGAGCAACACCAAGGGGAGTGCTAGTGTGCTGCCTACCCTGCAAGAGTTTATTTACAGCTCGCTTGAAGAAGCCCATATTGTAGCTAGGTGGTAATATATACTTATTTAGGTTTTAAAAATACATAAAATGTATTTCAGATCGATAGGCCCATAACACAGCAAGGAATATCAGGTCTTCGGACTGGTACTGCGCGAGGCTTTCGCACGCGACAGCTGCAGGATAAACGGTATTGGGAAGAAGTGATGCAGGTGAAGGTTCGGGAAATGAAGGCCGAAATAGCCAGGTTGAACGAACAAGCCGAGGCTGGTGAGAGAGAGAGATCGGCCAAGAAACATTATGAGAAGAGGGTTAGAGAACTAGCGCAGGAATTAACAGGTCAACTTTTGAATTTTTTTGATCTAGAAAGATATATAATTATTTAAATATTATATTAATGTATTTAATAAAAAGGATTTAAGTTAAAGTGAATATGCAATTGTGTGTAAATAATATTTTAAATATTTAACTTGTAACTACTGTAGATCTACAAGGCAGACTCGCAGATTACAATACAGCCATTCGAATTGTTAATGGCGAAGCTACCAAACATTTAGTAGAAGAACAAACAAAGGAGCTGGAAATTAGCAATAAAAAATTACAGGAAGAAGTTGAACAAGTGTTTTTGGAGAAACAGAGAAAGGAGAACCAATTGAGGCAATTAAAAGAGCAAATGGATAAGGTAAGATAATATTCTGTTAATAATACTCTGCTAGTCATTCGCTTCCTCGGCTTTTGTATGAGGGTTTTTCATAAAATGCCGTTTCTACTAATAATGATGAGTTATGGTATGATATACATAGTTCAACTCATCTTTGCGCGCGGCACTATGTGAGCGTAAAGCTTGAATAGATGATACTTGGATGTACTTTTGTGATGTAGAAATAATAACATATGTTTATTTTTAGGAGAAATCAACAATAACTCAGCTACTAACAGAAATGACACAAGAAGAGAAAGATCAGTATAGTGAACTGGAAGCAACAGCGGCCTCTTTAAGAGAGGAAGTAGACCAGCAAAGATGTCAAATTGAATATCTGAATAAAGAAAAAGAGGAATTCAATAAAGAAATATCGGCGTCACAGGTCTTAAGAAATTTTATTAGTCATCTTTGTCATCAAACTAAATTATAAGTGTTTATAAAGTTAAATTTGGTTTGATTAATATTTTTTTAAGATCAAAACTCATCTACTGGAATTGCATCGACGATTGGTAATTGCCGAAGAAAAACGTGATAATATAAGAAACGAAATGAACAATCGCTTGGACCCTCAAGAAGAAAGAAATAAATTACTGGCGCAGGTAAAGAATTAAAAATTGTAGACTTGAAGTACTTATAGTACATAACCATTATTTAAAATCCGTACTAATATTATAAATGCGAAAGTTTGTATGGATGGATGTTTGTTACTCTTTCACGCAAAAACTACTGAACCGATCACCATGAAATTTTGCATACACGTTGTCTGGGACACCAGAAAGGACATAGGGTACATTTCATCGTTCAACGCGAACGAACTCGCGGGCACCAGCTAGTTTAGACAATAAATTTTAAAATTTAATCAACAATTTTAATTTTTACGAGCCCCATGGGCGAGATTAGACTGGTTAAGGGTTCCGAGTTCGATTCCCGGAAGGGAATGAACTTATCATGGTTGGCTCTGGTCTCGATCTGGCAAAGAGTGGCAGAGCACACTGCGTTTTTTTCGCAATCACTGGATGCAGTAACCACACCTTACAGAAGACCATCGTGAAATCTAGTGTTGTGTTTCGGTGAGTGAGTAAGGAATGCCAGAGCCCATTTCCCTTTTGGTACGCGGCGCACTTGCATACCTGTGACGTTGATTGTATTATACGTCTATAATACAAGCCACCTATAATCAAGTGGTCTTTCAGGCTGTCTGATTAGATAAACAAATTAAAATTATTTTTCAAGGTTCGTGAAGACAACGCTGCAATCGCAACTTTAGACAGTAACGCTGCAAACATTAAAGAGCAAATCAAAAAAGTCCAGGAATTAATTGAACAGGCTGAGCAGGTAAGACCAGAGTTAATAATTATTCACAATAAAATTAATATTTTTACTTCACGCATGAGCAATTGTTTATTAAAATTTTCTCTCTCACTAGGATCTCGAAGAAGGCAATTCGGAAAGACATCAAAAGTATCGAGAGTTAAAAAAGCGAGAAGAAACAATGGACAGCTTTTTGTCCACTTTTGAAGAAAATCTAAAAAAGGAACAGGAAAAAATCGAACAACTAGAAAAAGATATAGTATTCGCTTTAGAACACAGCAGTTCTAATATTGATTTGGATTTAAGTGAAATAGATTCGTTAAAACAGAAAGAAGGTTATTCTTCTGCATACGATGACAGTAAGAAGTCCATAGAAATGTTGACAAAAGATTATGAAAGATTCATATCGAATTTGAAGAAGGTAGGTATACATATAATTGAAACTCACGATTTCATTTAAAAAAAATATTTTAAATTAATATTTTTCCAGGCTGAAGCAACACGCGAACGTCTCGCTACTGAATTAAAAACTTTACCAGAGAAAACTAAAGCTATGATTGATGAATTAGTGACGTTATCGGATCTAGAAAAACTTCAAGACGAAGGTTCCTATAATATTTTTCCACCTGTTTAATTAAATTACATTCAGAATTCGGAATCTGAATATAGCTGCAATAAGCTGAATTTTTTAAAATAAATAAATCAAATTTTAGGTGAAGATCAAAAGAGAACTTTAGAGGCACAGCTGCAAATTTTAAGAGATAAATTGACACCCACAGAGAGCGCTGTCGTTGAAGCATCCAACAAATTAAAAAAGTTGCAGGTGAGTTTAAATTCAAAGTAAAATTAAAATATTAAGATTATTACAGTAATAGCAATGATAATAAAAAATCTTTTAAACAGGCAAGTCTTGACGGCAATGAAATGTATGCAAAATTAAACCGTTTAGAGGAGGAACTTTCAAATCTGGAAAACAGAAAAAGTGTTTTAGAAGAAGACATTGCTTCCATTACTCTAAAGGCTGACTACGAACCACTAAAGAAGGAAGCCATGGAACAAATAGCAGTCTTAAATAAGAAGATTATTGAAGACTTGAATAACACCAAATCTTATTAAGGCATTATAAAGAACTACTTTCAGATTATGTACTTTTATTGTGCAAATATCTTTTATTCTCTAACACAAAATAGTCTTAAAATAAAAGAGTATACGCAAGATGTTATTAACAGCATATAGTTATGCCTTAATCGTGTATTTATTTAACCAATCCTATAAAATTATAAGTTCCAATGGTACTTTTGTTGGGCTGGCCAGGCTTATTTATATTACCTTAGTTAAGAAGACTTTGTTTTAAAGTCTGTTTTTAATCTCAGAGACAAAAATGACACATGCAAATGTCAAGTTTGCATATAATGATACCATGTAATGTATGTAATGCATGTCACATTTAATGTCATTTTTGTCTGAGATTAAAAAACAAACTTTAAAAGGTTAGTGAAGAACTCGAATCAATCTGCTATTTTTTTTATATTATGTACTGTGTTATCCTTTCTTTTTCCTTATAAAATAGAAATCAATTAGTATTGGAATTTTTTCGTTTATTTTAATTTTCTTAATATAAAGTACTACATAATGGAAATTTTAGAATTCAGTGTCAATTGACGAACCGTACCAAGCAGGACTAACTAAGCAGCGATGTGTTCTCATGAAATGAATTTGGTAAAACAGTTTTAATAAACTAACCGTCCAATAATTTGGACAGTAAATTATTTGTAAGGAAACATGCACAGTTTTTTATATATTTATACTAACTGGTGGCCGCGACTTCGCCCGCGTATAAAAAATAGATAAAAACCTATTCTCAGAAGTGTACAAATAAAATTTCATCAAAATTAGTTAAGCCGTTTCGGAGAAATATGGCAACACTGTCACAGCAACACTGTGACATGAGAATTTTATATATTAGATTATTTATACGTCTTTTGACAGCTGTCAAGACAAGACGTCCTCCAGTAGTAAACTCGAGTTATCTGAAGTCTAAAACGAAATATGGATTACTATTTATTATATAAATATGTAGTTAGATATTGTTCCATGAAGTTCTTCTCGTCTTTTGACTATTTATTTGAAATCTTTTCCTGTGACTTCAAATAAATAGTCAACTGACTGACTGTAATCTAAATACATGTTTCAGCTATAGAACACTGAATAAAACATAATTTATTTTTCACAATAATTTAATATCACAGCTCAATATTAAATTCAAATAAGTAATTACAAGACGCACTTTGCACTAACAAAATAATCTTAATAATCAAAAATTTATACCAATGTAGAGCACAAACATTATGTTTAGTAACCTCACCGACTGGAAGCCTTCTTTTGATTTTCAGATATCACTGAAAGCTCGGGCGGCAACTCTTTGTTGTTTTTCTCGAAAAGTGTGCATATATTTGCAATAAATTTCTCCGAGGGCACAATTTCAGCCTCCTGCATTCTGTGCCAAAGTAATAATGCTTCTCTGTGCTTATCGTCTCTCTCTGGAGAACACAAACGCTCTGTTTAAACAACTTATTGTAAAATTTGAAAATTTAGAACCATTTTATTTTTATGTTAAGGTCGACAGACAGGCTGACGGTCCACTTGATGGTAGGTGGCTAAGGGATAAGGGAGGATTGAGGATAAGGGATAAGGGAGGGATGGGATAATGGGCTCTGGCATCCCTTACTCACTCACCGAAACACAACAGCACATATGCTGTTATTTCACTTTGGTATTCTGTATTTAGAACCATGTAAAAAATATTTTATTTAAAAACACTGAAATAGCAATAAAACCAGTGGCGTAATAAATCCCCAAAATGGGCCATGTATCAAATTTTGTCGAAGGGACTTCTATCTGATTGTGGCGAAGGTTTAATCTATACTATTTATATAAAGCTGAAGTTTGTTTGTTGATTTGGTGGTATGCGCTAATCTCAAGAACTACTGGTTCGAATCGAAAAATCCTTTTTGTGTTTGATAGTCCATTTATCGAGGAAGGCTAGTTAAGAATAAAGATTTATTTACAAACGAAACAAAAATGCTCGCATGTTTTTAGACGAAATTCATTTAAACTAAACTCTTAGGCCCTAAGCTAAACTCTAACTTAAAATGGCTTAAAAATTACATAAAATTTTACGAATTTTTGCTTACAAAAGTTAAGCTCCATATAATTGATACTGCCATAGCTTCTGGTTAGATTAATTTTTTATTAGATTGATTAGATTTTGATACAATGCATTCCATAGCCATAAACTAAACTAACACAGTAAACTATCTTCTTACAGAAGACCACTATAAAACGTTTTGGGTGAAATATGAAACTTACGGTAAACATCCAAAATGAGGTCGTAAAGCTCCGTAACATATAGGTCTCGTAATCCTTGAGAACACTGTGCCAACAATTCTATGGCGTCCGTCTTCTTCTCGTCAGCAAACCTCTCGCAACGTCTCAATATCGCATCAGGATGAAACTTCACTGAAGGGTCTAAGAGGATCTTACGAACTGACTTTTTGAATCCAACTTCGGCGAACGCAGCTAGTAAAGTCAACTGTAAAGAACATCATTCATCAAGCTCACCTGTCGAACTTTTAGATTAAACTTAAGTTAGCAAACCCTCGAAGTTAATTGAACTTTCAGATTTACACAAGTAGTTCGTCTATTTAACATTGAAAAATTTAAATACGAGTAAAAAATAATACAATGTCGATTTTGTTTTGTTCACAAAGAAGATTTTTTGATTATATTTGTAGATTTATTACGAGTGATGATCTAACAAATGTTCTAACAGTGAAGAAATACATCGTGGACACCATCATAATATGTGAAAAAAATTAACTTTACATGATCATCTGTTGGGCTAATTTGAAGATTTCTTGAAAATTTCAACTAAATTGGTTGAACGGTCTTAAAATCCAACAGACGCATCATTCAAAAAAGATATTTTATTTTGATCTGTATTCTCAAAAGAAAACCAAAGATGGAAGTTAAATTTTACTTAAATTGTATATAAAAATGCAAATGAATGAGAAAATCCTCTCTAAAAATGGTACCAACCTGAACATCTCCAGCTCCATGCACTCTCTTGGTGGCATCCAGTATGGCCTGAGCCATCTGGTTGAGGGTGCCGTTCGTCTTTTCGCTGATGAGGAACCTCTCCTCGTTGCGCCCCTCGCCCATTGCGAGCAGAACTTTGCAAAGCAACTCGTGCTTAAGCGGCGTCTTTTTATATACGTTCGAAAGCCGAACGAAAGTTTGCACCGCGCTCTTCAGATTTTCCAAGTTATCACTTAAATACAAATTTATATGTTTCATTATCGTTATCAGCGGCACGAAAGTAAAAATCTTTTAATTTTATATTTAAGTACATTTGAAATTTTGAAAGAAAATAACATGTGATTTGCGTAACCACATAATATGATAATGCGGTGTCGTGGGGTAATAGTTTACTATCAATATTGTTGAGACACGTTTAGTTACTAAATTACTTGCTTTTCGACTAAATTACTAGCCCAGTGCGAACTGCGAACTAGTTTTTAAGGCCATCGGTCCAGTGAGCAGAAGTAGCATTTTAGAATGAACTAATGTTCATTCGCTGCTCGACATGGCAGGTATGTTTTTTTAATTATTTTAAGGTCGCCAAACATTCTGACGGTCCACTTGAAAGCAGGTGGCTAAAACAAGCAAAGCCACAGATAATAGGATTAAAGATAAGAGATTCCGAAGGGATAGGGAAATGGGACTTGACATATCTTACTCACTTACTTAAACACACCTCATGCTGTTATTTCACAGTAGTTCTTCTGTGGTGGTTACTGTCAAAATTGCGAAACGCAGTGTACTCCGACCATAGATAATAACTAAAGCATAGAAGTAACGAAAAAATAGCAACAAAGTTACATTAGTTCATACTCTATTCACTTGTAGCATTGAAAAGGTGTTACAAAGAGATGCATATGCAGTAGTTAGTACATTCGTAATTTAGACTGATAATTGATTTCTTTTTTTGATGTTTTTTGAACAAAAAAGCTTTCATGGGTGAGTTTTTATCGACATATGTTACTTAAAACTAGTGAAAACCTTCTAAATTACGAATACGAATATACTACTACATATATGCATATCTCTTTGTAACACATTTTCAATGCCATATAGAGTATGAACTAATGTAACTTTGTTTGCTATTTTTTTCCTTACTTCTATGCTTTAGTTATTATTCTATGGCCCCAACTATTCCCACTGCAGTTGACTTATAATTTTTGTTATAGTTAAGTTATGAGAATAATGAGGTATAACATACTTTTTCAAATGCACTCGAACCAGTGGCCCCAGTATCGTGTTGGTCGGTTGGCAATATTTTAGTGAAGTGAGAAGGTCGAACATTTCTTGTGTCTCTTTTGGAGAGTAATTGGAAGCTGTCACGTCCAACAGTCGCCAGCAATTCATGGCCACGTTACGACCCCCGGTTATGTGTCTGATTAAAAAACGAAAGATATATAAACAATCACGATTATTCGCATCGTACACTGAAACCGTGAGTTTAAATTAACCATCAAAGAGTAATATTAAAATCCCATAAAAATTTAAAATATAAAAAAAATGCTAAGGGTCTCTTTCACAAACTACATGTAAAGTGTTGATTAGTTACTTTTAGAAATCATTTTCTGTTATTATATTGAATTATGCACTCGGTTTACTGCATCATTCGATAGCCGATTTTTTAAAATTATTTTCTATTAAATGTTTGGGACGTTTACAGTACAAACAAAGGTATATCAGCTCCATTATCCCCGGTTACCGGTGACTTTAAATGATAGTTTGGCCTACTTGACGTTTGTGAAAGAGGCGCTAAGTCTCGCAATGCAGCCATTACAAAAAGTTGTGAGATCTCATGTAAAATGGAGTCAGATATTTTAGTTAGTGTCTATGGAAGCACCTATTTAACAATTGTTATAAAATGTTATCTAATCCCATTCCCTATAAACATTTATAACGCCCCATTAACGACCGTATAATTTAGACACAAAATTTATTTCTATAATAATTGTATTCACTTGGCAAACACCCTCTTAACAGCATGGTTTAAGGTTATTTATTAAGGTACCTATTTTCTCATTTTTCCATTTTCAAGTCTAATTATAAAATCCACATGACATACTTTCTCTTGGACTGTTCGCTGATCATCTGCATTGCTCGATCCACCTTCTTCGTGAAGACCATGACAGTTGCAAAGTCTATAATTTTGTGCTCGTCCAAAGTGAAGTTGGAAGCTGTCTTGTTCAGGTCTGCGAGATAATTCTCCGCCATTTCCACCTCACCTAGCTTCACGTGAAGATCAAATATGGCCGCTTTCATTCCGGCTGATAAAAACACCTGAAATTTTACAGACATTCCACATTCGACTCTAGTGAAAAGTTAACTGCCTTATAAAAAAAACTTTATGAACAGTATTTGTCGAACAATACGACTCTATATGCTATGTGCAACAGCTGGAACCTGTTGTGCAAAATTTACTTTGCAAAATTTGCAAAAAAAAAACTATTCAATTTTCATGTTTAAAAGACAAAAGTTCACGTAAAACAACCCTAACTTTCAAATAAAACACTTTTTTCAATAAACCTTCATGTAAAATTATTTAGGAAAACTTTTTTGTCAATATCTCAAAGTATACTTTTTGAATGTGTATAGCAAATTTTTGTTTGAAGATGACGACATAGAATATTTTCCTTTTAGAAGACAACAGTGATTATCCTCGCCTTGTCTATTTATCCTTAAAGAATCACTAAATATCTTCTTGATTGTTTTCATAGGCGACAGTAGCGACTTATCATTATGTAGACTGACAGTCTGCTTACTGTCAATCCACACTTTGTGCTCTTTATCATCAATCAATACTAATAATAAATATCTGTAAGTGTAGGTATTTTATGTATGTGTGTTCCTCCATAGCTCTTAAACGAATTAACTGATTTTCATGAAATTTGGTAGATAAACATTTAGACGTACAGGACACAGGATAGGCTATTTTTTTTCTTTTTTAACGCAGACGAAGTCGCGGGCGCCAGCTAGTAAAAAATAAAGTTAAACATTCACTGACCCCTTCCTTCTGGCATTTGTCTACCACTTGTTTGGCCGCCTTAAGGTTTCCCTCCCTGCAGTACTGCTGCAGTAGTCGCCTTAACACTCCGCGAGTGTTCATATTCTTCGCCTCCAACTCATTGAGGTGTGCTCTGAGCGTCTCTTCGTTCATGTTTTTCTAAACAACAATATATCACTCAATTATATAATCCACTCCAAATAATATTGAATAAGAGTCTCTCCCAATCTTCCAAAATTAAAAAGCCTTACCATAGTAAACTTTTTACAAATCGATACCTTAATTCGCAAACCAAATAACTCCTCTGAGGCAAACTTTACAGGGGAGACTAAGAACGTTATATTTTTTTTTTTGTATGATACGACAAAAGAAAAAAGACAATTTTACATTGGAAATTCCATAATTTAATTTTTAAAAGGTCTATCGGTTAATACCAGCCATTTGGTATTAACCGATAGACCTTTTAAAAATTAAATTCTAATTGTCATTACGTTTCTCCCGTATCAAAAAGTCATTTTCAACAAAATGTTGAGTTATTCGTTTTGCGAATTAAGGTATCGAAATGTATTTTTTTATTAAGAAGAATGTTGCAAATATGCAGATATATACATAGTATAATTTGAATTTGAAATATGTATGTAGATTTAATTGGAACATAATTAACTTTGACTGAGCATGAAAAAAATATTTCCTTAGTAAAGTTTTATTTAACATCTCGAAATATTTAAAAATAAAATTTTAAGTGAAGTAATCAAGTGACTTCATAAATTACCCCTGCGTACTTCAATAAAACATTATTTATCAGATTTTCTGAGTTATACTGTTAAACTGGCCCTAAGTGATAAAATAACTGCAATTCATTTAAAAAAAAAAAAAATAATTTTAATTACTACTGTCAAATCACAAAATTATTATTTCGAAATTTTTCACACTATTTTTTTCTTAGAAAATCGAGTTACCGGATGAGGCAAAACGTTTGAAAACATTTCTCCATCGTCGACCAGTCTATCGTCTGTGATTTCAATGAGCAGCTTTTTGAATGGTTGTATATCCTTCACCGGGTAGCTTTCAGGTAGAAGACTCAAACAATAGTCTGTGGCCGACGTGCAAATCTTCAACTTTGTACTTTGTATGCCCTTTAAAGAAGTAATAACAGCAAATTAATATAAATTATTATACGAAGTTAACTGAGCTTTTGTATTCCCTATTGGTGATGACATCGAGTGGACCGTTAGCCTTAATAAAAAAATATATAATTAAAACATCTTCACCTTAATCAGATCCATCATATCTTTTAAGCCTTCTTTGGTTTTCTTATGTTTCATGAATGTACAAAGGAAACGTCCCGTACAATCTTTGTTCTTCTCGGACGCCTTCACCGATACAACCTCCAATATGAAAACAGTTGACTTCAAATCGGAACTGATTAGATATCCCTTAACGAGAGGTCGCAATAATTTTTCCGCGTCAATTTTTCCTTGAAACAATTCACCTAAGAGGAGATATAAATTTAATTACATCATTCCGCTTTTGCCTATTTTTTTTTTCAATAATATTTAAAAAAACTATTAATTAAGTTTTGTTAAAGTTCATGGTTGTTGTATTCAAAAAGAAACGAATCAAAACAGTTTTAATCAATGTAATAGAATTATTAGTTGAAAATAAAATATAAAAACAACTGTATCAATAGTGTCAGTATTAAAACTGTTTTGTAAAAAAAGTACAATCTCCTTTGATAAAGGAAACACTAGATTTTGGGTGTCTTCACTAAAAGTGGCATAGTAAAATATCACCGCACTTACAGCTTGGGGTGATATTTCAAATTAGTTGCACAAAGTTGTCCTTACGACTGAAGTGTTACGACTTTAACCATTATTACTAAAATATGTTAAGGTTCAAATCAGTCATGCAACATTTACATTATTCACCTTTTTACGTATCAGAAATTAACGAGAGAAAGTGAAATCTAGTGTTTGAGACCGTGAATCTAGTCTTTATCAAAGACAATGTCAAAAAAACAAAAAACAAAAAAAAACTTACAAATCTCACTGGCACTTCTAACTTGTCCAGTATTTAATAATGTTTCCATCATGGGTGTTAACACTGTAGTAACCTTCAAACCAGCCTCCAGAAATTTCTTCATAAGATTCTGTGGAGACGTGAAACTGACATATGGCAATGTATAGTCCATTATGGTTTCATAGTCGGGCTGTACGTCCATTTTCATCATGACAGACAGTGTATTTATTATTCCTATAAAGTATGACAAATATATATATCTTGTCAAATGGTATTTCATGCGGAATGCAAGACTTTTGAAAATACTTTATTAATTTATATAGAAAAGTTTTTAACATATTCAATGATAATTGTGGTCACTCAAATTTTTTTTATTTTTTTTAAATAGCCACTCTAAATCTCTAAATGTTGTGTAATGTATGCACATAAAATGACTTAGTATCATTATTATACAGTTTATCAGAGCGAATAAGCAGAAACTTTATTATAATGTTAACATTTTGGATTTTAACAAACCTTTTTCTCCATATGTCTTAGACATGTGAAGCAATATTGGCCAGAAATAATGTGGTCGTACAGGAATATTCATCTGCATCATCCTTGTAAACAAATCCTGGGCCAAAGGAACCTTTCCAAGTTTCAAGGCAGCTTCCGCTGCATTTTGCAGGGCGATAGGATTCCGTCCCGAGGTCTGTAACTCTTGTGTTATCAGACCTATTACACCTGATGACTGGAAAGTAATATTATTGACTTTATCAGACTTTAAAAATTATGTAAAATATTTGCTAAAGCGCTTAATACAAAATACAAAACATGGCAATATTTAATAAATTGATGATTTTTTTGTATGAATGTAACACACGTACTGAGTAATTAGTATTAATAATGCACAGAGACTTACTATAGATGCTTTTACACAGTCTCTAACTAAACTTCTTCCATGCAATCCTTGATCATCGTTAGGTCCAAACGAAGGCAGTGGAAGAGACTTGTAAATTTCCAGTGCAGCTAATGGAAGGTTTTGAAATACTAACTGTGTAGTCACACTTTGCATGTATGGCGATATAGATGGTGTCGACAATGTCTTTTGTGGAAGGTATCGAAGAACCTAAAAGTTATGTAAGAATTTAAGCAAGTAAAGCAAAGGCAGATTAACTAAAAAACTATTAACAAAAAAAAAAAATAGCTTAGACAAAATATGGAAAGTTATTAAACAAAATTATTATTGCATTTTTAAATTACAATTTTTAAATTTTAATTTAAAAGGTTATCAGACAGGCTGACGATCCACTTGACAGTAGGTGGCTACTGTTGTACCAATAACACAAACAATGCCACAGGTGCTACAAGTGGGCTGCCAATCATAGTAGGTTTGTGGATTAGGGATTTCTGGATTAGGAATTGGGGAGGGATAGGGAAACGGCCTCTGGCTTCTCCTACTCACTCACCAAAACAAATCAGCATCAGCACACATGCTGTTATTTTACGGTAGTCTTCTGTAAGGAAGTACATGGTCAAGTACTATTATTTGCTTAATATTTTTGGTTCTATACCTGAGCTATGGGAGTATATGTGCCCATAATGGCCAACGTCTTAACAATATCCATAATATGGCTCTCCTCAAATTCAATACCACTTTTCACAGCCTTCTCCAACTCATCCAACATGTGGTCATGTTTTTTATGAAAAGCCAATGCTCTCGCGACAGACGTGTAAGTATCTACGGACATCGCAATCTTCAAAGACTTCATCATTGTCAATACTTCATCAATATTCTTGATGTTCCTGAAATAATAATATTTTATACCTATGGGTGCCATTTTGCATGATAGCCATACTTGTCGGCCTATTAGACGTTAGGCTTGATCAATATGGCTGGCATAAGAAATGAATAGCAGTCTTAAATGATTAATAAGTACTTTTTTTGTACTGGTGATAACAGTTTTAACAGCCTGTAATTTATTCTTGTCTTATTTTGCTTTTAAAAATAAGATTAAACTAAATATAATTGAACAGATGATACATTACCCAGCTTTACTTTCACAGACAATCAAAGAGTTAAATATGCTCTCCGTTGCCAGAAAACCTTGAGCTTTCATGTTTGATATCACTTCAGTAGATTGATTGAGGTCACCGGCCTAAGAAAAAAAAAGATAATTGCGTTATTTTTAAATATGGATATGGAGATGCCAAATCATCTACCATATTAAAAAATACCACAGTTTGTTAGTATAATTAACATATTTTGTTAGTAGAATAAATATTGAAAGATAAATCATACCTCAGAGAGTGCTTTCAAAATGAGTTCATAAGTTTTGTTATTGGGTTTCACAGGCGCCATTCGATTTATAAATGAGCTTACTGTGAGTGTGCGGTTATTAGCAATATATATTCTAAGCAGCTCATTGTAATGTTCAACATCAAAAGTGGTGTGGGGTCTGAAATAAAAAACTAAAATATGGACAAAAAATCTAAGAAAAAGTGAGTGCCAATCAATTAATACATCATTACTTACTTAATAATACACCACACTTGTTCAGCTAATTCCATTCTAGAAGATGCAGATTGATCGGGAAGTAAATCTGCGCAACACCTCAACAGAAGCAACCCTTGTTTTTTTGTAGAAAAATTTAATTCTTTTATTTTTTCCAAAACTCTAATGAAAACATTTTTGTAAACTCGATTTTTCTGATAAATGTCACTTGATAAATTTTTAATTAAATTTTCTAATTGCTCCTCAACATTTGCAACTTTTTTTGTCGTGAATTTTTTTGAAGGAATTGCTCCTGTTTTCCATGGATTTTGTGAGTAGGGTGTTTCGTATTTACTTATTAAACTAGTTGAAAAAGTTAGCCTGAAAATAAATCATGAATAACATACTTGAATTTTCTTTCTTCTTATTTACAATATAGGCAAAGAATATTAATTGTACAAATAAACAATATAAGTTAAAAAGTAACCTAGGCATTTGGAGATTATTGTATTGATAACATGGCAGTATTAAACTTTTATTGGTAATGTGTATTGGAATTCTTGATAAAGACTTTATACTAAAATATTTCCTACTTAACATTTTTATATCAATAAAATTATATTATAATTTACATTCGTTTAAAAAATTTGTATGAAAAATTTGTTTAAAAATTAATAATAAATAGCTGTCTGACAGCTGTCATCTAATAGTCAATTTCAATTATTCAAACCATAGAATATATAAATATTAGTCTAGACTACATACACATCTACCATCAAGAAGTAGAGTAATATAGAACCAAGGAGCAAGGAGAATAGAGATATATGGGTGTTAAGCTGAAAAAGTGGCAACTAAAAGCAATAAATAGATGGCGCTAGTATGAACAGAGAGAGTTTAGAGAGTATGAAATGCAAGTAGAATAGAGATGTATATTTGTTAAAAAATGTAATTCTTAAAACAAATATTTACACTAGTTTTGAATTTTTCATTAAAATGTGTACCTCATTAAATATTAAAATGTTTAATAACAGAGCGGAAGCTTTTCTTTCCTTGTTTACTTCTCTATCCTATTCTAATATTTTTTGGCGGGCGCTTTTTTAAAATTTACTCTCACTAGCTACACTAGAGCCATCAATTTATCGTCTTTCAATGGACACTTTTAATGCAGAGATTGCGCTCCTTTTTCTCTATTCTCCTTGCTAAGAAACTTTACGAGGCGAATTATGAGTATACTACTATAGCAAAGATTAACGCTCCAGAAAAAACTAAATCTCAAACATTTTTTTGTAGAAGCAGTTGATTTAGGCCGGAACTTGGCCAGAACCAAACAGAACTAACTTCAGAGGCCGATAGTTGTTTTAATTTACTCTAAAATTCTAAAAACCTCCTAAAAACCTTAGTTCACGAGTAAATTGCTTGATTGCAGTTGATGGAATCACACAGACTATTAACAATTGCATCAAAATTTTGCAAATTCCTATTAAAACCATTTTATTTTCTATTTTGATTTTCCTTAGTTTTTTCATGCCTGGCTGAATTACTACAAGAAGCTTCATATTACTTCTTATGCGCCATTTAATAAAAGGTTTTTATTCAAACACGTGGCGTGGCGCTAGTGTTCTCTGACTGTCAGTTACATAGGTTGTCTTGTCTTGTCTTGTCAATCGCCGTTTCGCCGTCGCTTTCCGCTTTCCGCGGTCGTTCCCATTCCCTACCCATCGTCGTTTCGCTAATAGTATCGTTATATCGTTATATCGTAACATAGGTATATTATTAACGTAGCGTAGCTGGCGTGTAAAGAAGTTGTATATGGTAGATGTGGATGAAAGGATAAATTATTAGGCTTATAGACTGTGGTCTGGTGTGGTGAAGTGTTTCTAGTGTTGTGGTGTAGTGATTGGTGGTGGGTGTGAAAAGTATTACAATATATCGTTGTTATGTGGTGAGTATCTTTTATTTCAAAATGTACCCATCTTTAAGATTGTTTTTAAGCTTTACAAAAAAGACGGTCGAAAGATTACACGGACCGGACACGGTCGAGATCGGTTTACTCGACAATCGGCCGTTATTTGACCGCCCGCCATCATTTGCTCACATTTTTGCTTTCATCACTAAAATACAATTTTAAAGTAGGTGTGTACATGAATTCTTTAACTTGTAAGTTTCATTTGACGGCTAACTAACCTCATGTTATCATGTCAAACTGCCACCTTTTGTATTATCGCTGTAATCTCAGCTGTAGTGGCAGGTATAGAATAATTTGCCGCCTTGCCAATGAGTGATTCATTGGAAATCCTCTCTCAATAATTAACATAATCATAATACAGATTGGAAAACTTTTTTTTTTATCGTGCATGTTATTAATTTAACCTATTCGACTATGTAAGTTTATATCGAGTTTCTTTCGTATATACTTACTGGAAAATGTTGATTATGCGGGAATTATACTCGGATCTAGTATGTAGGTAGTACTATTTTTTATGTTAAGATTGACTGATAGGTTGGCTGATCCACTTGATGTGATGGTAGATGGTTACAGTCGTCTATAACACAACAAACAGGTGCTGCAAGTGCGCTGTTAGCTATAGTAGGATAAATAGAAATAATTAGGAAAGTTTAGGGAAATGACTTACGAAAAAACAACTGCAAATATACATGTTATTTCATGGTGGTCAAACTTCAAAACGCCTAGTGTGTACCAGCTCTTATCCTCAATCCCAACATCCCACACTATAGTCGGCAGCGTACTTGCCATCACCTGTGGCGATGCTTGTGTTAAAGCGACAATAGCCACCTATCATCAAGATGTCCATCAGCCTGTCAGATGATTTTAATTAAAAAAAATGAATAAAATTTCACTCCTTAATTTAACATTCTAATCAATTGCAATGTTATGTCCTGCCTTTAAGGTTATATCAGAACCTAAATATGTGTAAGTAATAACTAAAAAAAATTCAGATTTCTTACAAAATCTAAAATTTATCTTTCCTTCACTGCTGATTTGTTCAAAAGTATATTCCTATAACCAGACGGACAGATAGAGATTTATTGTGTTTTGCATATTTTTAAATTAAAATTCATTTTAAAATGCATATCCAGTAAAAAGTGTTATAAAAACAGAACATTATATCTCACAATATGCTAATGTGAATGCCACAGTTAATGAATATGGAAGGAAGCCAGCCCATTGAATGCCAGGCTGTTATTATGGGCACTGATAGGTGGCTATTTTAAGATATTAATCAGTAACTATTACCAAAATGAACAAATAAACAATTATTTAATATGCACTGAATTCAAAATATCTATAGGTTGCTGGTAACTACTTTGTTTTAAATTTGCAAATATTTATGTTTTTCTAAAGTATTTATTATGTCAATAACTATTCATTCTGTCTGACACATGTATTTTGTTGATTGTGTGGAAGATTCCACTGTCAATAGGTAAGAAATAAATATTTTTTTAAGTAATGACTAGGTAATTACGTAATAAATTGTTTCTTTTGATTTTTGGTGGATTGTTTTTGACATAGATATAAATTTTTCCAATGGGTCCCACATTAGGCTATTGCCTGTATCATGACAGCCATTCCGTTTGTAGGATGCAATTTGGACACCAACATTAAGAAGCAGATTAATTCGGCTTGAGGATCTTTCCGGTTTGATTAACATGTTGGGTGCCACACAGGTCACTTTTATTTTTCTATAGAGATTATCCAGTTACCTAGATCACAACCTACTCTGGCTCTAGTATTATAATAAAGTGTCTCTTCTCCTCACTTTTTACCTATTATAATTCCTAAATTATAATGTATTAAATATTGCAGAGACAATGCATCATTAAAGGACATAAAAGTTAAATAGTTAGTATAGTTAGTTGGACATATATATTGTTACCTGCTTTATTTCTACCTATGTACTAAGGTAGCATAAATAATTTAATATTCTTACATCATATCAAGTAGTTAATTGCAATTCCTTTATCATTTTCATAATACATAATTAATTAAATACCAACTAAGGTATTTGTAAGATTTTGTTTACATAATAAAAGACATAAAATGGTAATTTGACTTAGTAAAAATTTAATATAGTTACTCAATGAAAACTCTTTTTCATAGTTCTTTACTTAGCTTTACATTAACATAAACCATTCAATGTAAAAAAATCTTATAAACCAAATTAAAATTACCAAAACCATTAGTGATAAAGATGAGAGGGTTAATAACTATAGCCTTATCAGCACTTTCTCATTAGTGTGAGTGATAACATTGTTTCTAGGCATTTCGTAGGCAAGTATTATGTATGCAGTAGGTAGTATCTAGTAATAAAATTTAATGAAAATGTTAATCGATATTTTATTGGCCCATTACAATCTCTTGAGTAACTTTAGAATTGTCATTTCATAAAAATTTACATTTGTTTTATAAAAAAGCTCTCCTTGTTTTTTTTTACTTGATTAACACTAGTAACTATACTCCTCACATCTCTTCCCACGAAAAAACATTGTGTCTAAAAATGTTTTAATTGGTTGTTTATTTTTATAGTATTTTATAAAAAGTTAAATAAAACTTGAATACTTATTTGTTATTTAGGTATTAAAAACCAATTTGTAGTTACCTAATTTATGTTACTTAAGGAAAAAAAATACTTTTTAGAATTTTTGTTTGTAGTGTGTTTATGGGTCTATTCCCAAAATGTCCCACAATAAATGACCCATTTGGGACATTTTGGGAATAGTAAACTATTTAAATATTTATTGAAAGTTGCAAAATGTCCAAAAATAAGATTCGAGTGGGACATATTGTGAATAATAAAAATATTTATTTTTTTGAAAAACGTAAAAATGCATAACTAAATCAAAATTGGGACATCTTAGAAACGGCTTAACCATTTTGAATGCCGTTTTCACTGATGTATTGATAATTACCTAGCCTAGATTAAACTATAGGATACTTTCTATCCTGGAAAAATATTGGGTTCCTGTGAGATTGTCAAAAAACGAACTACAGCGCGTACGAAGTTTCGGGCATCAGCTAGCATTTATAAACTAGAAAAACATCTTACCTAATAGGGTCTAGGATGCAAAATTATATTAATAACTAGTGTATTTGTAATATTTAAATATTTTTTACGTTAATATTAAAATTAATAGCATATATATTCGACTCTGTAATCATTTCATGGTATTGATCGTCACGTTAAACGGTGCCGTTGACACGGTAGGTACCTACGTGGGAAAGTATCTATTTTTGTTCGGCTTATTGCCCCATATGGAAATTGAGAGGCGAATTCTTTAAAAATATTCAGCCGAAGTTAGATATTGAAAATATTTTTTTAAGAACTCCTAAGCTTAATATAGTTTCAGAGTTTAATATTAGGATTTATAATGTTTGTTAGTTTGTATCAAATCATATTTACTTACTTAATTTATTTTTGTGATTTACAGATTTATAATAAATGTGTAATATAATAATAATAATTATAATTGTTTATTACACATTTCAATTAAATTACCTACAAAAATTTTAGCAAGATGAAAAAATTCTATAGCAACAAATGCAATTTTACCTATAGTTAATGTCACACTTAAAATTAATGATTTAAAAAGAAAACTCTCCCTACTAACCACGAATGTTATTGGTGACAAAATTGTATTAATATTATATATTTATAGCCCCCCTCGGAGGCGACACTTTTTAATTAATTTAACTATTAGCTTTTAAAATAATTCATGTACGAAAATTTATGTATTAAAAAATGTGTTTAAACTATAATACATACATCTAACTATATCTTCTTTATAATTAATAAAGAATCACTAAATGTGTTGCTAAGCCGGGAGCGGTTCGCTAGTATGTAATAAATCAGCTCTTCAAGCATTATAACTAATTCTATCACTTAATAACTTACTGGATCTTAGTGAACATTTCCGAAACTGACTACTTACATAAATGCCAACGAATTAAACATATAATTCGATGATAAATGCTAATTAATTGCACATAACTAAAAAGTTTTTTTTAAATTGTTACTATTTTTGTACCAAAACAAAATCATATTAATAGCACAGTAACTATCAAAACATGCACATTAAATTGGACTCTTTATATATTTAATGCGTTACGTATATATATACCTATTATACGATATTACGATCAAATGTGTTTTAATATTTAAAATTTAAATTAGTTTCTATTGAGCTTAAATACACTATTTAATATCTGCTGTAAGTTGCTGAGATGACTTCACACGACAAGACAGACAAACAAATACAGAACTTCATGAGCCATCTTGATAGTTATAGTCCTGACTTGAGATGTTGCGTTTTCTTTCCCTTACCAAAAAGTGTAAAGAACTAACAGTTTAAAAATACCGAAATATTATTTTATTATGTATAGATACATAGACCTATTGTCGTTCAGCAGACCTGTAACGTCACGCAAGGTTTATAAGCGCCTAACTACCAAGGATAACATGAAACCAATCAATTTGAGGATAAATACAATTCGAAATAGAATTAGTAACAAACCCAATTAACTACGAGTTTTCGCGCTAACTATATGAGAATTGTTAAAACACACGTTTATCTGATTATAAATAACCTTGACTACGTAAACTGAATTATTTTAAATGCCTCGTTAATGTTCTTAGTTCTTACACGTACCTGCGTCACCTGATAAAATGTGCAAATGTTATAATAATTTTCCCCCAAATCGCCTTTACATTGAATGTTTTATAAAAAAAAACCTTTTTTTACCCTAAATGTTTGGTTTTTATAAATAAGATTATAGAGAAACTACAATGACATTTTATCTTAAACTATTTAGACATTATTATTTAGCTTGTTATATTACATAACAGCAAATCATAACAAGAAATCTTTTTGATTAGAAAATGTCATTCAGTTCAAACTAATACTAACGACTCACTCCGGGCTTAGCATGAGTACAATTTTTTTTCTGCAAATTACCTATATTATATGAAAACTGTCCTCGTTTAACGCTCTTTGCATTTAGTGAATACTGCATGAAAATCTGTTCAGTAGTTTTTGAGATCATCGCGGACATACATACAGACCTACAGATGCGACGGGGACTTAATGTAAGAATAATTTGATAGAGTGCATAATATAATAATTTGTTATTAGATAACTACAATAACAGACAACACACACAATAGCCTACTATTCTTAGATAGGATATTGATACCTATATCAAGGGTTCATGTGAATAAATTTATAGTTAGCCTTTTGTTTGCCAGTTGCATTAGTTAGAAGATTCCTATGATTTGCAATGGTTTTCACAAGAAATTATTTACTCACATTATTTATGGGTGATAGGGTTAACCAATGCATGTTTTTTTCTACAATAGATAACTATTTGAATGTAACAAACGCTATATTTGTGATCTAACTATAGAAATATTGACATATTATTGTGAAGAAAATATTTAATAATGTCTCGCGATACGTATTCAATGCGAATCCGGCATCCGTCGACTTTCAATAGCGATCAATTTAAGTATCTCGATCTCGAGCATATAGAATTGGTTGGACTTCAATACAATCTTATTGAGTTGTGCTCGTTGCTAAGAGCTACTTGCGCATCTAATTCGACATGTTTCTCGCATCTACCAAGATCTTCAGGATCTGGATAATTACATATATATTTTATGTCGAGTATTAACGAGGTTTACTATTTTACTCCATATTTTTAATAGATATAAAAGCCAGAAGTTCTATTAGGACAAAGTTCTATTAACTATAGGCATGTCTTGGGCGTTTAATGCGCATCAAATTTTTTCAGTCAATCGCACCCATCCGTAACCAGGCGTGGCAGATCGCTAGTATTTTATCACGCTCTTCGTAGCTTTATAACAGTAGCAGATAGAATTTTCAGTATCCGAGATCAAATTAATGTTAATTGAAATTTGATCGCGAACTCCATATAACTAGATAAGGCTTATCAAAGTTTATGTTGATTTTATATAGTTTACTAGCTGCTGCCCGCGACTTCGGCCGCGTATAAAATTTAGATAAAAACCTATTCTCAGACCTACCAAGTGTAATATAAAATTTCATCAAAATTGGTTAGGCCGTTTCGGAGGAGTATGACAACTAACACTGTGACACGAGAATTTTATATATTTGATAAGTAACCATATATAAATAGGTACCTACCTACCCTTATTAAGTTTATGTTATAAGGGCTTATTATAAAGGCTTACTGATCTTTACATAAAGAAAACACCTGCATTTATTTCTAGGATCATCGGATTATCGGCTTCCGGAACCACTCTGCAAACTTGCACAAACTGCAATAGGAGCCTTTAACATTGCGTATGGTGCTTACACACTTACGACAGATATCTTGATGCGCTAGACTAGCGTCGTGACGTAGGCGGCACTTGATTAAAATTTTTCAAGATGATAAAAGCGATGGAAAGGCTACAAAAAATTTATACTCTCAACCACAAACAAAAGTTTATTCGTATGATGTCTACTAAAATTCATGCACTACTTAATTTGTACATCTTGACCATTTTTTTTTTACTGTTAGTTGTTCGTACAATTAAATACCTATATTATATCACTGTCTAAATTGTTTCAGGTTTCGCCGTAATATTGTTAGATAATTAATCAACAGGGCTGTGATAGGTGTGTCAACGATATCTAGCAGTGTGGAATGGTTGCGGTGTGTTGGCGGTGGCATTTTCATGTAAGTTTTCATCTTTCTCTTTTTCTTGGTTCGCGTCGAACTTAACGTTTATAAGGCGTCAATAACTAAGGCGAATTTATTTATTTTCTCACAGCATAGCTCCTCTCTTTTAGCGTATTGCACACCGGACATATAAAAAAAATTAGGTATACTATTTAGTATATATTTCTATACTAATATATAATAAAACTGCCAAGACTACTAATCTCTAGAATTTTGACAGTCTCTGGAATTTTCTTTTAAGTTAACTATATGACAGGTGAAACCGTGTGGCAAACTCCCACGTTTCATTAAATTCAATCATTACACGATTTAATTCTTTATAGTCTAATAAAGACTTCAGTTTAGTTAATACTTAGCGTTTTACTTTTTCAGTTTACAAAATTAAAGTTATTAAAACAAAATTGGAAGATCTCCAAACTTCACTTAAAAAGTTTGACGTCAGAAAATGGCCGCAAAACGTACTCGGCGTGTACTTAATTAAACGTCGTTTCTAAAAGCTTTGTATCATAATGAATGGTTTACATAAACGAATGAATAAGCGAATTAAACGATGATATAAAGCGTGTTGAACACAATGACGCCGAATTCGGAAAATGTGGGGTCCTGCTTACCTTTCCCGGATATCAACGACACCGGCTCATTTAAAAGAACAATTTGTATTCAGAGAGCATTATAGGCTAACTGTATTTTTGCTGCTATACAGGGTTCAATTGCCTTATAGCATTTTAAATGTAATATATAATATGTATAATATTAGTGCCCAGTATTGTTCAGCTGTTCATTAACTAGTTATTGTTTCTATTTTACTTAATGCTGCATGATACCAGATTCAACAAACCCAGACAAAGTTCTATAAAAAAAAACTAATAAAGTTACTTTATAAAATTTTTATAAAAAAAATGTTTACTGTATGCAATGAATTTTCTCGATACCTACTTAGAGATTTATTCATTTTTAAATACCAGTGTCATTTAAAACCTCTAAGATTGTATGTAATAGACGAATTTACGGAGAACATTGTTGTCGGTAATGACATCGAAGATGTTATGTTGTCGCTATAAGAAGCAGTGGGCGCTATTCGCTTACATTAGCCACCCTCTAGGGGATTAGATTAGCTCCGAACTCCTTCTGCATCGATTAGGGTTATCGATACTGTTGTGTCTCATACTATATTCCTATTAAATTCCGCACTGAATGAGTGATACTAATTTATTATTATAAGAAACGTACATTACATACATTAAAAAAAAAACACGTGCAAAGCAGAGTAACTATAACTTGTATTAATGAAATGACAATTTTGGAGCAAACATCACAACCCTGAATGTTAAGAGCAAGATCAATTGATGTTTACATCAGCCGAATGTGCTTTAGAGGGCTTCGGGTAAAGTTTGTTAACCTCCTGCAAAAGTTACTCAATTCATATTTTAATAATCCACTGACGCGTCCGTTCTAAACTTAATAAACATTTGATGATAGTTAGGTACATAGTGTTTTAAATTAATCTCAACTGACAACTGTTTGTTTACAATTTGGAAAATTGTATGATTTTAGTTATTATTCTGTTTTTTTTTTACATAACTTTACACAAACTAAACTGCCTTATAGAGTAGTTAATACAATTATAGTCTGTCACAAATCCAAACTAAACCAACTTCTCTGAGTGCCTAGTGAACATACTTAATATTATGTGGAACGTGAATGAATGGATATATTGTCATCGTGTACTAACTAACTATGTCTAATATAATAATATTGTTACCGTTAATGATTTTCTTCATATACACAACGTTACACTTAGTGTACAGATTCACTAAAGCTTAATGCACTTTAAGTAGTTCTTTATATGTGTAACTTTGTTTATAATAAACTAGCTGCTGCCCGCGACTTCGTACGCGTAACTTTGTAAATTATATACTAAAACCTTCCTAGAGAATCACTCTATCCATTGGTGTAAACAGCATGAAAATCGGTGCAGTAGTTATTGAGTTTATCTCGAAAAGACAGATGCGACGGAGGACTTTGTTTTATAAAATGTAGGTAAGGATAATTAAACTGCACTCAAATCGAATACAGTAGTTAATTTTACGAAACTGGAGACCTCAATATCAAGTAGCATAACTATTATATGAAGAGCTGTTGAGACGTAGAGCTATGTGAAATTATTTTGCACACGCCGCCGCGCTCCATTCTAAATCCAATTAACACCTGAAATTCGGCTCCCGCGATTAAGTTCAGTCAGAAGGGGTACTATATTATCTAGCTAGACATAATTTAAAATTTCTCTCACTCAAACATAAAAGGCCATAGAACAATAGACAATTAGCAAAAGATGTAAACAATTCGGCGGAGATTTTACACTTGACCTTATTCACACCTTAATTATTACTATTCAAACAATCTTAATATAATATTTTTTATTTCTCATAAACACAAATTCACTGAAATCACAACCGTTTTATTATTTACTAGCTGGCGCCCGCGATTTCGTCCGCATTGAAAAAGAAAAAAGTAGCCTATCCTGTGTCCTGCACGTCTAAATGTTTATCTACCAAGTTTCATGAAAATCAGTTAATTCGTTTAAGAGTTATGGAGGAACATACATACATACATACAGAAAAAAATTCTAAAAATGGTCAATTTAGTTTCAGTATCATGTATAGAGCCTATAAACACGATATCTCTGAAAAACAAAGTAACTTACTCCATGACCAACCCTTATAGATTTATTATTAGTATTGATGATAATTGTTATTATTTACAATGTGTTTATTTTGTTTTAGTACAATACACAATTCTTAGTTAATTTTTAAAACATACTTTATTTAAGTATTGTTTCTGTCAAATTATGTAGAATTTCGCATTATTTCTAAAAACAGATTAATAAATATATTGGCTAATCTAGTCATATCTCTTATTTAAATTCTTAATGATTGTCGATTAAGTAGAAACTAGTACTAGTTTAAGAAACTAGTAGTAAATAATTTGCTCACAAAGTAATTTTAAACTCCAAGTCAAAATACGTCTGATTCAGTTATTAACGGTCATCGACCTTACCCTAGTCGCGGTTCGTTTGTTCTGAATTTAAAATTTTCGCCTTTTAATGGGTTATCATGTTGGAACGAAACTTTTTGATACCACGATTTGCGGTCGCGGCAAAAATTCCAAGCCCATGGCTAATGCTTGGATTTTGTTCTAAAAGACATAATAATATGAAGCACTTTTCGGTCTAAGGACTAAATTGTTAGAGCGTTTTACATAATTATTTATGCTGGTTGTTAATCTTTGGTATGTAAGCTTAATAAGTTATCTTATTAACAACCTCGACCTTCGCACCACTGTTAGTGAGTCATTCGTTTCAAGTTGGTTGCGAGTTTATTTTACTTACTTACATCATTATAAAGAGAAAATGACATCAACTTCTTAGCCGAAGCAACAGCCATTATCTGGTTATTGGTTAGTGAGTTTGATACATTGATTATGATTGGTTTAGTTGCCTTATTCCCGTTTTCACCAACATACATTTAGGGAACACATAACCCCATTTACGGTAGTCACATTCACAATCTTATGAACGAAATACACGATCAGTCCATCGCGTCAAATTGCAATGACGTGAAGCCAAAATTTGATCGTGAATGGTAAACACTGGATTTCAAAATCGCGCCGTTGCGTCACGTCAGTTCATCGCGCCAACTGATCGTGAGTGTAGAAACCAAGGAGGATAGAATACATTTTCTATCCTCCTTGTAGAGAAACACTACGCCGTGGCATCTTACCTTGCTTCCGAATCAGAGCTTATGTCAACGTCACTCGACCCGGTTAAACGCATAAATGACAGAAAATTGGACTGTCCATGACCGTGTGTGGGCACAATGTTTGGCGTGGCTCCATTTGATTTAAGTCGTTTGGAGTCACGTCAAATGATTGATCGTGTATTTCGTCCATTAGATTTCAAGGCGGACTGTCGGGAATGTTGGCGTTATATGTTCCCTAATTCTAGGTGAAAACGGGCATAGTTTTATCAATCTATCTACTATGAATTGCTATGATATTAAATTTGGATAATGATTTTTTTAAAATTACTTTAGAATTTTTCGAACGCTGCTTTAAAGGTGAGAGATATATATGATTGATTTCTATAGAATTAGAAAATTTGTTAAACTTGATAAAGACCACAAAAAAGTCAAGAGACAGCAGTGTCCACAAATACTAATATTATTAAGAGGTAAAGTTTGTATGTTTGTATTGTACCTAGATAATCTTCGAAACTTGTCATCCGATTAAAAAAAAAAATATCTCATTTTCTATCTTCTAAAAATAAAGATCAAACGCCTGGTGTCGCGGCACGGAACGTTACGTATATGAATTTGACAGGGAGAATTAAATCTTCCGATTACCCCATATTAGATACAAAAAATTACTCACGAAAAAGACACGCATTGTAACACCTTTGTTCAACTTTTATATTAAACTATTGGCAAAGCCGAAACGACTCGACTTTTCTTCCGACAAAAACCAGCGACCTTCCAACTACTGTGTCCGCAGTGACACCTGGTTAACAGCAATAAAGATCTCAGGCTAACGCCTGCTTGCTTCACATTTCGTCAAGCGCTTCATCCCTTATTTTTCAAAGCTGGCGAAGTCGCGGGCACCAGGCAACTTCACGTAATAAAGATTGTGAATTTTTTTTAGAATCAAAGCGCTGACTCTTTCACAACTGATCTCTTTCATAGCGTCGTATTCGCCGGGTAACCAAACCAACTAAGATCATAAAATGTTAAGTTTAAAATCCTTTTTATTGCCGCGTGGGAACAAAAAAACCCTTTAGGTTTCCACTAAACTCTCTTTAACTCATAAAAATGTAGGTAATAAATCTACCGAAAGGATCAAATGTTAAAAATGTAAAAACACGCGATTTTACATTTTTCGTAGGTACTAGAATTTGAACAATCTAACTACAGTGAATGAATGTTATCACAAGCGGACGTAGGGGTATGAAATTTATGATAAAACATTACATTCGTAATGCAAAACGCTCTAAACTCTAAACTTACCATACTTAAATATTTTTAATGTTATTCTAAAATTAATATTAGAAAGAGCTCTCTAAATTATAAATATTAATTAACAACAATAAACAATACTAGTATGGATTAGAAGATCTATAATTGAATAGGTAAAGACAAAACAGTTCAGTATTTACCTTTTTCTTATTTATTTGTGAGTCGATTTCTTTAGGAACTATTGACAAACTTGAATAAAAAAGATTAAGCGCCTCTTTCACCAACGTCAAGTAGGCTAAACCGTCACTTAAAGTCACCTGTCACCGGGAATAATTTAGTTGATATACCTTTGCTTGTACAGTAAACGTCACAAACATTAAATAGAAGATAATAAAAAAAATCGCCTATCGAAGGATGCAGTAAACCGAGTGCATAATTCAATAAAACAGAAAATGATTTCTAAAAGTAACTAATCAACACTTTACTTGTAGTTGGTGAAAGAGGCGCTAACAGTTTTATTCGTTGAAATTTCAAAATGATTTTGTTCGAATCAAAATGACCAATGTGTGAACACTAGCATAAAAATTATTACAATATTAATTTCATAGTTACTAGGAAATTACGTAATTTAATAATTAATGTATCATTCAAAATGACTTTTTTTATTTCTGCAATCAATTAAGATGAAATTGTTGAAGTGAATCCGGAGCCAATTGGCATTAATTTAAGGTTAGTCAGTGAAACAACAAGCGCATGACACAAATTTTCTTTAATCCGATTACGTAAGCATCATCTGGGCTTCCTATGACGCCGGCGTTGTTGCTACTCGTGGAATACCAACACGGCCTCATATAACTATAGATAGTATATTTTAGATACAAAATGTCATATAATAGCGATACAGGAATAGTTAAATTAGATACATATTATTTAATTCTAATTTTACTTTATTAAATAATTTAGAAATTATTTAATAAAGTAAAAGTTATTATCTTCGTCCAATTCTTCAGTACCATAAAAAGGCATTATATTATTCTCAAGTATACCACTTTTAGTTTTTTGATTTTTTTTAATAAAATTAAGTGTATTAATTTAACGAGGAAGTTAAAATAGCATCAAATGAAACTGGCAACAGATTTTCTCTTTCTTGTTGAACGGTATAATCAGCGAACGTTGAACAGAGAAAGCTGTTTCATAAATTTATTATATTATTTACTTTTGATCGCTGCGTTATATAATGATAAGCATATAGAAACACAAGGATAAGATCAGTATTGTAACTAAAGCCGAAATATTATAATTTTTAAAAATATTGTTATGTAAATTTGTAATTTTTGATTTAAAAACATTCATTATTCAAGAAATTCAAACAATTACGCACTGTCTTATATCATTAAAGTTTATATTAAATTAAAATAATGGTAGCTATATTATTATGAAACATAAATTGACAGCTTTAGTATAGAATTCACTTGACAGCCACTAAACCACTGAGATAGCAGACAGGATTTTCCCAAGTGGTTGAATAAATGAAATATTTCTCCCCTAAAATATTTTTCCCTTAATATCAATAAATTCTATTGGACAATTGTCATGACATTTGAGAGGGTTCGGAGACCATAAAAGACATTCCTTCGGCGAAAATATTTTATTTCTAGCGTAAGCATGCGTAAGCTGTGGCGATATTGAAAGTGTTGACTGGTGCAATAATATATATAAAACTATATAAATAACAACGTAAATTTGAAAACGTGAATTCGCCAATTTAAATTTTTACGAACATATCCATGTCCTTTCAGGTTCAAGGTGCTTACCGCGGTATAATTACTCGGATCCAATGGTTTATACTGTCGAAAATAACCACATTAGTTAGTAGTTTTTTGTCATTTGGAGATTTTTTTTACTGAAGGCTTATTTAAATGAGCATTGTCAATATTCAAGATTCTAATAATAAATGGGTTGGTCATGGAATAAGTTAGTTTGTTTTCAGAGATATCGTGTTTAAGGCTCTAACATGATACTGAAACTAAATTGACGATTTTTAGAATTTTTTTTGTATTGTATGTGTGTATGTTCCTCCATAACTCTTAAACGAATTAACTGATTTTTCATGAAACTTGGTAGATAAACAATTAGACGTACAGGACACAGGATAGGCTACTTTTTTCTTTATCAACGCGGACGAAGTCGCGGGCACCGCAGCTAGTACATTATAAATTCATAAATAGTAAAAGCAAATGGTTAAAAAAAGAACGCTTCGTATTTGCATATAAATACTCGTACAGTAAGTTTACAGGAATAAAAAAACCGACACTTAGTTAATAATTGAAGCATAAAAATAGTGTTTGCTAAAAATATTTTTGCCGACATATTGTATACTTAATAAATTAGTCATTTTATACTTAGCCTTTTGGTACATCTCGAAAATTCTGACGTCTAAGGCATTACACACATCGTTCCACAAGTTTATTGGCTGTAAAAAGGACGATGCATCTCTTGGGCCTTAGCGCAATCTCTGTCGCCATAACACTCGCCGGAGTCATAAAACAACTTCGTACCTACAATATAAACATAGTCTTTCGATTACAGCAGTTGTCAATGAAAATTTTATACCAAATGTAACAAGTTAAGATTAGAACCTATAGGAATCACTCCAGATTTTTTTCTATATTCAGCGGCAACAAACTCAATATCCCTTTTATATGGCGGTTGCGAATCGGTATTAGTTATATGATCGCCGGGAACATTTATTATTTTCCAATAACATTTCATTCGATAAGGGATTGTCTCGAAAAGTTTCCAGTCCGCTTTTGTTATATTGTATTTTTCAGAAAAATACGATTTCATAAAACGTTGTTATGAAAGTATTTAGATATTTTTTAGATAAGCTAAAGAAAATAGAGCAAATTTACCTAATAATACCTCTTTGGACAACAAAATTAGTTTGCACGAACAAAAAAAGTTCATGTATCGCGTCTGTTTATCAAATCACTTGCCAAGAATTGAAATCACATTACACGTTGGCTGGTGTGTCTGTTGAATGAATCTCCGTTTTGTTCTTTAAACATACGACAATCATAAATTACATAGTGAATCATTAACGAACCGAGAAAATAATGTATCGCGTTCGAAATAGATGCATTCGTACATCAAATCGCTCGGCAATAGTTTATTTGAAGGAACTTTTCAAGTGAAACTAATGCGCATAGTTAGATCTGTTTTAATTTAGAAAACTCTTCACATTTTAATTTCAAAACTTGCATCGTCATTAACGGCCCAACGTTTATTCTAGTTGCTATGTGGTATGCCCACTGCCACTTTAGGCTATGTGACAGTAATTTTAGTTCTTCTAAGGATTTCCGCTTACTGTAACACAATTCTTTTTTTCTGTATTAAAGGTATGTCCTTTTCTGTATCTCTGACAACGTGTATGCAATATTTTATGATGATCAGTCGAGTGGTTAGGATCTCAGATATTATTATAGATGATTAGTTTGAAAATAATTTTAAATTTTAATGCAGTTAATATGTGCGTCCGTTATTTTAGTTTTATTCAATTATTTCCTACTGGTTTCTATATGATCTGAGCTCTTTATTTAATTTATGAATTAATATGACTAATTGATGTAGCAATAAATTTTAATATTAGTCATTGAGGTAGTTAATGTTTTAGAAAATCCGAACTGATTCATGCTTGTTTTAGTTAATTAACTGTAGTTATTGTTTTTTTTTTACTATATTACCGTTTTCCTATATTAGAGCGTGCATTAACTAGAATAGAGATGGATCAGGCAACACTTATTTTAAAAAGTCCTACTTATAAGATATTACTTAAAATATTGATTATTAATTTTTCGTTTAACTATAATCTTTAATTATTACCTTTTTTTTATTATCTAACTTCTGCAACAAAATTTCAGTGCTCATGTTATTTAATTTAGTGTGTAAAAGAATATTTACACCAGGATATAATTATTATATTACTATTTTCGTGTATCCGTTAACCCCTCACCAAAAATCGTTAGCACATGTTTCGCATCTTCGCAATTCAGTGAATATTGCGATTTTGTGGTTAAATGCGAAAGTTGTCACAAGGTGCTGTCGTCTCATACTGAGGTTATTGCATTTGTTATATTTCTGTGGGAGCTTTACATAGTTAGGCACGGAGAATATCATGTGTATCGATGTGTGCCACAAAGGAAAGCCCGCTTAAGACGTATACATTTTGTTTCTATTAACAATTCAGGGTTCTTGATGCAAGAATACTCAAGTCTAGCCAGTGTTTTGCACGGAAATTTTCATTTCAAAAATGTAACATTCTATTTTTTTTATTTTAAAATTTTGTAACTAGCTTTTTATGTAATGATTTTCTGAGTTCAGTATGGACTGAAAAATGTAGTTATATTTTATAAAAAAAAGCCAATACCTTGCGTCAGTTCAATATCTTGCACTCATTCCAAACGAATGTTATAATTTGTATCTAATATGCATTCAAATGAAATTTTAAATTATCAAAGACGGCGTCTCAACTTAACTAGCGAGTGGTAATTATACCGTTAACCGAGTGGACGACAGACTCCGCCTGCGAATTCCACTTTTTTCTCGATAACCTACTTGAAAATGGTGTTAGTAGAAAAACCTGTCTAGCTGTAGTACTCTGAAGATTCTCTTAGTACAAAAATGATAATTATTATTATCTCTTATTTATAATTATTTAAATAGTTATGTAGTTTATAATTCCTGGCGTTCTCCTGTGTGACGCAAATCTTTTAGAAAATCAGGCGTACTAGCAGGCGGCCCATTAGACGAAACGTCACCGTTAACTATACTATATGAGTTGTAATCGATCACATAAAAAAGTTATAAAAAAATGCCTAAATAATATGCCTAAGTTATAAGATTACCTAAATAATAAGATTAGGAAATTGGATTGGGGTCTGTCTGGGACATGTTCACACACTGGTACACAAAAACATAACTGCTGTTATTTTGCGTTAGAGTAGCCTTAAGACGGTGGTTACTGTTACCAGTTGGTCTGCTGAACACTGTGCCACACTATTTTGATTTGAAAACTTATTTGCCCAGTGTGATATGTCCATTGTCCATGTAGTTTTTTTGTTTAATTGCAATGCTATAATAAAATAAATATATTATTGGCTGTTTTTTTTTTTAAATGAGGTAGTTCTATGCAATGATTCCATCAGAGCACATTATTTATCTGCGGAAACAGGAAACAGTGGACATTAGCCTCGCAAACTAAAAAGTGGGTACATTGATATCGACCTAGGAACGAATTTGGCACGATTTTGCCTTTGTTAACGTGGCGTGGCGTATAGTAACGGAAACTTGGAATAGATTCGTGCTTTCTATCTTGCACTTGACAATCTGAGATTCCGAAAATAAACAACAAAGTGTCTGTTTCAATTTCAACTCTCACGTTTTAATTATTTAAAAATTTATTGCAAGAGTGTCTTAAATTAAACTGAATACTGATCTAATTTTCCTGTTTCATTCTAGAATATTTGCAGGTTTTTAGCTACAAAGTTGCTATAGGTAATTTGAAATGAAGACTAATAATATTAGTGTTCATTCAATATGATTTTGTAGGATGGATAAATTTACGGATTATAATCTAATAGCTCATCTCCGCAATTACGAGACATCATTATAATTTTTTTTAGCAAAGTAATGATCTGACTAAATTTTCTTCTATAAAAATAATAAATAAAATAAAACATGACAATTCGCCCGACCCGGGCGAGATAAATGATTGTCTATTAACTCAATATAAAAATCACACGGCGGTGCCTCAACCATAAAAGGCTATTTTTGTACCAACTAAATGATTGTTAATGTTGATTCGTTCATTCTAAAATAATATAGAAATATATATTAATTCAAAATATAATCTTAATTAATTAAATTTTTTACAATGTAAATAAATATATGTATATAAAAAAACATACAAAATAAAAACTTATAAAAATATTGTGTTAAATGGTTTCAGAGTATCCGGAGAGTATCTTATCAGGAAATAGGACACAATACGCGCCGTGTCAATAAGTATCACCTTCTGTATAGTTAGTTATCTGCCCTTTGAACCAGACATTTAGCGAGAGCCGTTCGCCGAACCGACTAACGTCGAATTATTTGGACAATGATTGACGAATCGACATCCCACATGGGTCAGCTTGTGAGCCAAGTCTAAGTTCTTTCTTAGTTTATCTTTTTCGCATTTCACGAGTCGTCTTGTGAGATTTCAATATCGACAGCATTAAACGGCGCTGGAATTTAGCGATAACCACGATATTGGTCTTACTAGCGAAAATAATCCTGTAAGAGCAGTTCCAATTTTGTTATTACTAGGTTAAGACAAATCTTTACCTATCTACTTGATCCCTGCGGGCTTTGTCTATATTGACGCTTGTCAAATATGTTCGCACCAGCTACGAAGGAGTAAAATATGTATACACAGACTAATTAGAGAATGTACATTATAAACCCATTAATAGAAATGTGCTAAAAGTAGCATCAAAATATGTTATGTAACTTATGTAGTCTATTAGGAGAAATGAAAAAGAGACTTGGAATAAGACTGTTTTAGATTATATAAATAATCTAGATTATATAAATTAAAAATGGAATAAATTGAACTGCTATCACTTTTCAAAATTTCTTTTGAAGGATTTGTTCTTTTGTCTTAGTCAAGGAGTGGCGTGGAGGAAAGAGAACACGATGTAATTGGCGTTGATCCAATGCCTGTAGGCGGGAGTTCAGAGGGTTTTCTGTATAACCCACGCACAAGGAAAGATCTCTCATGATTTACTTACATTTAGCTAAAAGGCTTATTATGCTACAAAGGGAGTGAAATGTATATTTTGCACATTCGTGAAATAATAAAATTAATTTTTTGTCTTACTAAGTTTTTGTTCAATTTGTTCCTTTATTCAAAATACCGATCACTACAAGAGATCAGTCTATGAATTGAAGAGATGATTTTTATTTTGTTCGTAAATTTCAATTGGCTTGACAAGGGAAATTGCTCGAAAATGGTATACGCCCAAGGCGTTGACCTAACGGAAATGGAAGGGTGACCCCCTACAGAGCAAACTAGCCTCAGGCTAAAGGGTCAGACGCTGCACGGTGCGGCTCCAAAGGAATATTACTTTCCATTTTATAGCAAAATGAATTCAGGTAGCGCACCAGTATTTCATATTGTTCATACTGTCTTTACTTAATAACCTATCTAAATACGTCTGCTGAGCGACAGGCGAAAAATGCGAAAAAATTGTGCAATATCACACTAAATCGTATCACGATTTTAGAGAATTTTCGCGGAGGAAAATGTTGTTCGTCTCGGCAAACTGAAAGCTACTCACGAAGATTCAGCCTGTTAGTAATCAGAAAAAAAAATCCTTTGAGGGATACTGGACCATAATTGTATTTGGTAATAAACAAACTTTAATGAAACTTGTTTTTTTTTTTTATTAATATAAGAACTTTCGAGTTCGAAAAAATTGCATATATATATTTTTCTACCACGGAAGAGCACGCGAGCTATCTTATAAAGAAAAGAGGCGCGTGCGCTGTGGTAAATGCGTTGGGTGGTTTACATGTAGTTCGCGGAAAGGGACTTTAATTTATAATATGCAATGTAAAGAGAAGAATCGAGAGCCATTACTATAAATAATTATGATAATCATGTACAAGTAATTCAGTATTAGAAGATTACTTGTCTTGAATTTGTATTAACTATCAATTCTTAATATTTGTTGTAACTAGATAATAAGTTTCAAGTTCAAGATCAATCAATGAGTAATAATTCACAATAATTTTCAGCGGAGCACTTCCTTGTTGCGAAGGCGATTGCGTCATGTGTTACTTCAATAGTGTTTACTTATCGCAATGAACGCTTGCCGTGTGGAAATAGTGGAATCCAGTCTCAAGCGTTGGGTAGCTGTTGTGGGTTAAAATAATTTTGTAGGTGTGAAGCACTAGGCAAATTGTCGGAATTTCTTAAAATAATATCATTTGTATCCACTGCATGCTCTGGTTAACTTTTACAATACAATACACACCACATAATTATAATGATATCGATGCACTGACGTCATTGTTTAAATGTGACCCAATGTTGCGGGGCACGCTGTGACATTATTAACCGACCCAATTTAGGGTTCCGTGTTGATCGCTGACATGGGTACCTCTGTTCTAGTTTTTATGATTGTGTCACGACGTAAAATATCTGCAAATAAAATTCGTTTCGGCATGTATCTTTTAAAAGAAATGCTATATGATAATATCTTGAGATGACTATTTTATGTTTAGCTTGACAGATAAGCTCGTCGGTCCACTTGTACTAGGCAATGGTCTTAGCCACTCACATATATTTTTTTCTTAAAATTCCTAATAAATTAATTTTATTCATACAGTCCATTGTCTCGTTGTTTCAGTTAGTTAATAAAAATAAAAAAAAACTTGTTGAAGGTTTAAATGGTTTTTTTTTAGAAAGTTATAAAGCTACACCTTATAAGTTACATATAACTTTACTTAAAATGTTAGTTATGAATTCTTCTTTTGAAATTATGAGCTCTTTTTTGAACAAAATACTACAACAAAAATGTTAAATAACTTGATATTTTTATCGCGTATAACTTCAACTGAATGCAGTTTTCGGTCTCGTAGTTTCCCCACTTGATAATATTCTCTCGTGTCTATATTTAGTTCGATGCAGAACATATCTAGGGCGCGTCGCGAGACGCTATAGTAGGTGTATCTCGTGGGATGAATTAGAGTTAGACAATGCAAGGTTTCCTTGTTCCATATTATTTATAATGTAAATTTAAGTCTATATACATACAGAACAACTGTTGTACAGGCAGTGTTGGCATACCACATCGTTTACGGGTCTAATTACACAATAATCTCTGTTCTTATGAGATTTGACCATTATCAACCACCAATATCTTGCCTCTGATTCGCAGTGGTTAAAATACAGTGATTGACAAGGGGGATTATCCTGCCGGGGTCTGTAGCACATTTACATTTATATAAATAATAGCACAACACAACAGCACAAATGCTTTTACTTTGGGGCAGGGAAAGAGATAATTGCTACCAGACAATCTACGGTACCGGATTTTACGTTTAATTTATTGCTTTAATATTTCAACTTTAATTATTCAGCCTAAATTATAATTTGCGAAGCGCAAAGCGTTTCGCATTTCCAACCACTGAATATCATTCCTAACGTGATTAACTAAATGCCTACTGGAAAACAAACGTTATTTGATAAATAATTTTGTAGGTATTCGTAGGTTATATTAATTAATAAAAAAATCCTTAACACCAAAGTGTGCCAAAAAAAATCCTTAACACCAAAACAAGTAAAATGTTGGAACGCGCGGGGTATCTTGTTTATATTTATTAATATTCGTATATTACAACGTTTTGTTATTTATATGGGCATACGATTTAATTTATGTAAGTGTAAATTACCCTATATTTACAAGTCGTTTATTAAATTTCAGTTGTGCGGTTGAGGCGTGCTCATCACCATGGGAAAGCTGCTGTCGAAGATCTTTGGCAACAAGGAGATGAGAATATTGATGTTGGGTTTAGACGCCGCCGGAAAGACTAGTATCCTTTTTGGCAAACCTAAGTTTGAATTATTTAATGAAGTGTAAGTTATGTACATACTTAGAAATTGAATTTTATTTCGACTCTCAGACTGGCATCCAGAAGCAAGCAACGAAAAAAAATATCATAAGAATAAGTACGGTAATTGATCTCAAAGAATAATGTGACGGTATGTAATGCTACTCGTATATTTATTTTGCGATTTTTACTACCTACGTATTTATATTGTTAGGATCAAGCGAGATGCGTAAATTCTCATTTTACCAATGGTCCAGAAAAGGACAATTTCGGAAAAGGTCCGTAAATTCCGTAAATAGTCCAAATAAATTAGTCGAAAGGTCCAATTCGCAGTTGAACCAATATATTACGTAGCGTAAAATCCATTAATACTGAATTGTTTCAACGATTCAAATGACGTGCCTAAACCATCGATGTGTTAAATATGTGTGTCATGTACTGTTATTATTATTTATTTACATAAAAATTAAAGATATTTGATAAACATTGTCAATAAGAAGATGGTGTACGAATACACCAGAGTTTTATATAGAAACAAGATGCAAAAGTTAAAATAAATAGCTCCTAGAAGTAGGTTGTAAAACATTTTGAGACGATACCAACTAAGAACTGAACCAATCTGTTTGGTCACATAATTACTCGTAAACGACAGAGTTTCAAAATGTAAGATAAACAAATTTTGACCTATTGGTTAAAATTTGACCATAGTTACCAGTTATATTATTTCGATGATAGTCATAATTATATTTAAAGTGGGAAAAAATATTTCCAATTTTTATTAATAACAAAAAGCCTCGTCAATGGCTACTAAACAAAAATATAAATAATAAAAAACAGAGGAGATAAGTTGAACTGTTTCGTCTTTTACCTTTTTATACATATACTTATATTATACTCAATAATAGGAAGTAATTTGTATAGATACCTATACTGCTAGAAAATGATTAAAATAAAAGGTTAGTGCATATATAAGGAAGTAAAAAGATAATTGTGCATGCACCGCGTCACTGCAGATCGTGGAACATTACAGACAATTTCACGCTTCATCGGCAATGCAAAGCGTTGCGCGAATCGTCTTGGATACTGTCGCATACATTTCATTCTTGGAGAGTGCAACCTTAATAAATGATTTACTTTTGAATAGGTATATCTTCAGATCACTCAACATCATAATTGTTTTTTTTTTTGACGTGAATGCGTCTTTAAATTTGCTACCATACGGGGACAATCCAAAAAATCTAATGATAAAAAAATCGGGGCTCTACATCAAAAGTTAAATTATACCACTGGATAGCTAAAGCAACAAAGAATTTATATTGTAACACAATAATTATTTGTTTTATTTTATTTAAAAAATATAAACCGTTACATAAACGCATATACTTACAACACACGCCCCCTGTCCATGACACAGCCACACCCCATTTTTTTTTGTTTAAAAAAATGAACTTTTAAGGCACGTTTGTGAAAACGTGCCTCAAAAGTTTGTCATGGCATTCCAATCAGTGCAAGTGTGATGTGAACTAGCCTCATTATTAAGTTAAGATCTAAAAGATCTGTAAAGCACTGAGTTTTAATTTATTTTATTATTTAAATAAAATAAACCTTCTAAGATAATAAACATATTGATACATTTAGTAATATGTTTTCCTTAACCTCATTTTTGCACAGCTATTTTATATAAATTAAAATTAGGTCAGTCAGTTACAACGATACCTACGGTGGGTTTTAACGTGGAAACTGTTACATATAAAAACGTCAAATTCAACGTATGGGACGTCGGGGGGCAGGACAAAATACGACCATTGTGGAGGCATTATTATACAGGTAATTAAATTTTTTTTTTCAAAATTAACAGACAATTGGAGATCTGGTGAAGGTTATTGTTTACTTTACTTAGTTTTAGTTTATAAAATTATATATATCTCATATTTTATAAATATACGCGGGCGATGTCGCGTGCAACAGCTACTTAATAATAAAGGAATAAAATGTGTATTAACTAATACAAATTCTGCATTGATATTTTCAGAATGCAATTTTTTGAAAAGCTGCCAACTTATTGACCCAGTGAACTGGAGTATTATAACAGTATAAAGATTTCAGTAACCCCAATGCGGTTATCGAAGCGTTTTTTTTTTTTCAGAGTAATATAATTATAATTGCCTTTTTTTATAGCAATTTGTGAGAAATACAAAATTTCGAGAAATATTTTATAGGCTTCAATGTGTTCAATCTCTCAAATGTTCAAGTGACTCAATCTCTAATTGATACAAACATATTTAGATTAATAGAAATCATAATACTTTTAACTTGTAATAGGAATCAATTTTTTGTTAAGGTTTCTTTAAGAAATTTTGATGTTTGTGTATCGGGCACAAATTTTCCACATAAAACTTGGATGTGCTAAAACAATCGATAATAATTTAAACTTTGTAAATTTTTTCAGGCACTCAGGGTCTTATATTCGTGGTGGACTGCGCGGACCGCGATCGCATAGACGAGGCGCGCCAAGAGTTACATCGGATCATCAATGACAGGGAGATGCGAGATGCAATCATTCTTATCTTCGCCAACAAACAAGACTTGCCCGATGGTGAGATATTATTTACTTTCGGATCAAACTTTCCATAGATTTTTGAGTTGAAGAGTGTGATGGTTTGGTTGTGAGTTGATCTGCATTGCATCAACACTGATAAAAGGAGATAAATTGTACTGTCTTCATTAGTTGTGTATTCTACTCGTATAATTATTTGAAAACAATTACTGTAAAATGCCAGGGAAAATCGTGGTTTGAATTATTTGCTCCCAAGAACGCATTTTCAACAATGGTTTTAAAGTAATTATGTATGTATTTTAAGAACTGAGGATATTTTAGATCTTCAAATAGCCGGAAATTGTCATTTTCCCCTTAGCCTGTTTCGCACTATTTGTTGCACAGTCATTCGTCAAGCATGACAACATACCGCGCACCGTGGCGATTGATAGCCGGTGAAATGATAAGTAACTTGATAGTACATTACTCCTTACATTTCAAGTTTCTATGTTGACCTGCTTTGTATTTTTATGTGATTTGTGTTGCATAGACAGACAACCCTAACAGGTCAAGTGTACTATAGACCCATGCAACACCAGGTTGGTCATAGAAGGAAGGTTTAGTGTAGTGTGTAAGCATATTCAGACTGTGTATCGGGGAAATTGACTATAATCATAAGAATGAGAGAATTGACAAAAAAAGTTTAAAAATGTGGCGTTAAATAATCATTCTTGCAGATTTATTTGGATTCCATATAAATAAACATTATTTTGGACAATAATAATATGTATTTCATTAGTAATAATGATCTACAATCTGTATTACTACTCAATTATGGGCCTCATAAGGATGACAGATGACGAACTTCCACGGGTCGACCTTGAATCTAGGCTGCTTCTGACTGGTCCTACTGGAAAAATTTATGGGGAAGGTTTATATACAGGACTGGACGTCTTACGGCTTCCATATAGTCAATTGACATTTATCATTTTGGTAGGGCACACTGCGTTTCGCAGTCATTTGGGCAGCCCGTCTGGCGGCAGTAACCACCCCCTTACAGAATACCACCGTGAAATAACAGCATTTACGTGCTGTTGTGTTTCGGTGAGTGAGTAAGGGTTGCCAGAGCCCATTACCCCATCCCTTCCTTATCCCTTATCCTTAATCCTATGGTCTACAGCGCATTTGTAGCACTTATGGCGTTGCTTGTGTTTATAGGCGACGGTAGCCACCTACCATCAAGTGGATCGTCAGCCTGTCTGTCGACCTTAACATAAAAAATAAAAATAAAAAATTATATGTGAAGTACAGTTCTCTAATGCATTTGATGTTTCCCGAGTATGAACGTGAGCGCTTGATGGTTTTCAGCAATGAAACCGCACGAGATCCAAGAGAAGCTGGGCCTGACGCGAATCCGCGACCGCAACTGGTACGTGCAGCCGTCGTGCGCCACCACCGGCGACGGCTTGTACGAGGGGCTCACCTGGCTCACCAGCAACCACAAGTTATGAGCTGCGGAGTAGGCGGCGCGACACTACGCCGTCACACGACACGGTACGACCACATAATATCCTTATCTAACTCTCTGCTTCACGGCTGTCACATGGAGTGACCTTCCCTGTCACTCTCCATGCTTTTAATAAAAGTAACCTATATATGTGTCATTCAACAGTGGCTCATTTTTAGTGAAGACGCTATTGCAATTATAGTGTTCACTGGTTGAATTCAACAAATATTATTCTGAAGTTGAGGATACTATTTGTTCTGTATTTTGTAACAATGATGATTTCAGTTTTAAGATATCCCTGAACAATACAGTTTACCTACCCCATAAAAATGTTATTTTTTGAGACAAAACGAAACTCTGTTGCAAATATTAGAAAAAAATTATTCTTGTCTAAAAAATGTTATTTAATTAAAATTACTGTTTTCATTTCACCCTGCATATCTAAGTAAACTTTTTGTCAAAGAATTGTCTAACATGAAAATTTGTATTATTTCAGGATTTCGATGCCATTTAAGTTAAGTAAGCTGCGCCGTGCCGACGGATCTATTACCACATGGAACAAGTGTCAGGTTCAATATAATATGTTGTATTTTGTAAAGAAAATTAAAATGAACACTAGTGAAGGTGCAAAACGCAAGACTGTTACATCTATTCGGTGTGTACAACGTTTATTGACAATTGTAAAATTAGTTAGTTAAACAAATCCAGTGAACAAATTTTTGTCACACAATAAATCAATTCCATTATTTAATTTAATAAAGAAATTAGTTTTTTTTTGTGATTGTGAACAGAATATTATTTTGATTATTTTTTATTATTAAGTATATGTTATATAAAAGCAAATGATTACTTAGAGTGTAATATGTTTTTTTTTTAAATACTAATTTCAATGTTTACCTCCAAATTTTTTGTATAAATATAAAAAAAGTAGAGTAAACAATTATAATTATAGTAATCAATTGTAAGACTTGGTGAGTGGATGTAATTAATTAATATATATAGCTAATTGCACGCCTGCATATTCGGTTTTATTTAGTGTGTTGTTTCCTTTATTTTGTCTTCATAAAATGAACCTTATTGCTGAACGTAAAAGATCTAAAACCTTTTTGAAACTATTTACAACTAAACTTTTTCTATTACGAACACGCACAGTTGATTATTTTCATAAAAGTTCAAAACAAGTACTCTAATTTCAGTGATGCCAACATTAATTCTGTATATTGGTGTTGAGTTTTTAAATGGAATTAAATTAATTGTGGACGGCAGAGACTAGTATCAGTAGTCCGATTACTTAGTCCGATGATCGGACTAATGAGACTTTTTCGTGGCAGTAGTCCGATGATATAGATAGAACATCGGACTACTGGGCCTCTTAGTCCGATGATGACACATTTTTGTTAAACACATCTCTATCGACGATTAAATAATTCGAATGGATTTATCGATGATTTAAATTATTCCAAATTTTGTTACTAAATTCAATATTAAAATTATTTTAGAGTACCTACAACTCACACCACTTTTTAGTTAATTTAAATTTTAATAGTGTTTTGAATGTAAAAACAAAAAATAAACATAGTAATTTTTTTTTTAATAAATTGGCAACACAAGATCAACTAACAAAAACTAAATGGCGCCAAGAAAGCTTTAAACAAAACCGTTCCACATTTATTAAATTCTTGGGAATTTTTACACTATATTTCGAAAATCTATATAAAATATGTTTATTTACTTCTGTGTCGAGTGAAATTTCATTGTATAACAGTGGCGCCCTCTACATGAAAATAATCCATTAAGGTTGCATTGATATTAGAAGATAATAATATATTGACATTTATTGAGGTACTCATTTTGTAATATTAACTATGTAAACCTCTTTAATTTTCGTTATTTTTTTATTCCATAAGTTTATAGGCGAATACAATAGATTGTAAAGCGACATGTTGCTGCTTTCCGCTTTTGATGTGATTCAGTATAGTTATAGTATGGGGAACATCTAATTTCGTATTTCTTCCCTCATGGGACATGTTAGTATTAAACTTACCATAAAGTTTTAATGACGACTAGACTGGAATATAAACAATATGAGATTTAGGCTAATTCCTATTTTAAAAGTTTCAATTTGTGAATGCAAATAAACTTATTTTCTTGTTTGTAACATTACAGTGCGCAACTTTTGACTGATACAAATATTAATTTGTACCTGATATAATATGTCAATTTAATCTAAAACATAGCAGCCTTAACGCCTATTCCGAGTTCTTGGAATATGAAACATAAAAGAAAAAGAAAAAAAACTGAAGCATCATAAACTTGTCAAACAATAAAATCTTATTTAGGACTTGTCGTTCCATTAAACTCCTTGAATTAATAAAAAAATATCTTTCGATAAAGTTTAGTCCTTTAAACTTTATTCGAATATTTGGGTGTCAAAACTAAAACTGTCAAAAAATAGTGTCGGTGAAGTCCCAAGTGAAAACTTCCTATTTGAAAACAAATAATAAAAAGATGTCTTCATATTACTAATAACTTCTCATACTTGTATCTATGTATAATTAAGGCTAAAAATAGTACTACATTCTCATAACAGTTTTTCATTTAATTCCTAAGCATGAAAATAAACTACAGTGTTGGTTTGGTCGTCATTATTACAATATAGCAAGTATAGCACTCGAAATATATATATAATAACGTTATTACATATGTTCCATTATTATTTTTTTATTGTTTGTATAATATAAAATATGTTTCTTACTACTTATGTGAAGCAATGTTTTGTAGTTTGATAATTATTTTTATGGCCAAACTTGAGAATGCTTAAGCACTTGTTTGTTTGTGAAAGACTTGATGTTTCTCTGAAATAACTACTTAGAAAATCTATTTAAAAAAAATTACATGAAATGTTATATATAAATAAAGTCACCAGTCAATAATACTAAAACCATTTTGTAACTTCAATAAAATTGAAAATACAATCTATGTTGAGATTACTAGTAACCTATTTACTTATAGGTAAGACTTATATATTTATTATACTCATTTACTTTAATGGTTTCAGAGGCAACATTGACAGTTTTCTTATACAAACATTTTTATTCCTTATTGAGCTTAATTTAATGAAATCTTTACGTTTTTTTATAAAAATAAAACTCCTTTTAGTTGTGTAGTTGAAAAATATATTGTCATAAATATATTTGATACTGCTCATAAAAAAAATAATCGACATAATTATATTTTCTTGTTTGAAAGAAGAAATATTTTCGCCAAGATAAACATTTTAGTTAAGTTAATTTCATAAAATAGAATAGTTATTTCAATAGAGAGAAGCATCATGTTTTTGTGTGTATTACTATAATACTAAATAGAGCACAAAATGTTGCAGAACCGTTACCTTGCAGAACCAACATCGAAACTAACACGTCAAGTCGTTTTCTATATTATAAACTAAGCAACTGTTTATCAACTAGTATTTAATTGAAGTGCAATTAAAGTTGTAGCAATTATTGTGCACTTTATTTTGTGATTTTATATAGTTTTGGATTTATTTCTTATCGATTCGTTTAACCTCAAAGGGAGAGTGGATCAGTTGTGGTCTGTAAAAATATTGTAGAAAAGTTATTCAATATAAATTCACACACAATTTTATTTTTGTTTTATTCCTATATCTGGTTTAGATATGTCTATTTCTTCAGGTTTGGTCCTGAATATCAAAATTAATAGTAACAAAGACTTGATTCTTTATTTAAGTGCCAGCCGGCCGGGTTCAGGCAGCTATACATTATAAACCCTTTCGGTCCATTAGGTCCTATGTATCAGAATGACCGGGGTATCATAAAAGTATGTTTTTATAAAAGTAACCTTTTGATTTTTAATAAATTTCTAGTATGAAGACATTGAACAATGACAAATATAAGGAAATAATGCCTGACACTATAAAAATATCAACGGATACAGGAAGGATAGTTAAGTGGCCACTATGATTCATTTATTTGAAGAAGTTTACCTAATAGTTAACCAAAGAGAATGTATATACTACGTTAATAATTACTACAAAAAACAATACGACTTCACGACGTTTTCCCCAAGGGATTTACTCTGGACATTTTTATACTCTGGTCATTCTAATACATAAGACCTAATGGACCGAAAGGTTATAAACTACTAGGGTCATTTAAAAAAAAAGCAAGTTTTATAATTTCTTTATTGATTTCATAATTAATATTTAAGCAATACAAACTACGACACTTGAGATGTCGTATATAATTTAGTCATTCAGTTCATTTCAGTTATTGACACTAACTAACAGGATTTAGGTATTATAGAACTTATCATCCAATCCCCATACATCATTAATGCCTGCCCAATTTTTTCATGTACTGGCGTATTAGTAAATTAAATTCCCTTCGTACACTCAACCTTATGCTGTTACTCTTTTTGTGTATTCTCATGAATTTTCTTGGTTTTGAAATGCGATTCTCATTAGAGATTTCAATTGCTTTCAAATGCCTTGCGTTAAATGTAGATTTAGTTGCTAGGATTCATAGATATGTTTTCTTGTTGGTCGTCACATCTTGGTGGTAATATTATTTGAAGCTCCTCCTTCATCATAACCTCGTCCTCTGGTAGGGGATCGTCTGCTACTTTCGAGTCATATTCTTCACATGTTGAATCGGCACTAGAAAGTAGATATGTACATATATTGATAAAATATAATATTGAAAACACTCAAAGTTTCATTTAAGGAATATTCTTGTTAAACGTAGGTAATTAAAATCTACAGATTTTTGTTGTTATGTAGCCCCCTAGCCCATAAAATTGAGTACACAGAAAACATCTAGGCCCTGGGCCAAGACAAAAATTCATTTAGGATTACAAATGTTTCTCTTAAGTGGGGATCGAACCCGCTATTTCTGACACAGCAGGCAGAGCTACAACTACTGATCCAATCGGTCCTACAGATACACAATATGTAGCCTGTGCGCCAATGTCACAATATTCAGGAGGAATATAAATTAATGACATTTGCTACTAAATTATTGCTAACTAGCTGTTGCACGCGACTTCGTCCGCGTAACTTTATAAAATAATAGCCTATGATACTCGCTGATAATATAGCTTTCTATATGTGAAAGAATTTTTAAAATCGGCCAAGTAGTTTTTGAGTTTATTCATTACAAACATACATACAAATATTCTCTCTTTATAATATTAGTATAGATTATTATAATTACTAATGAATTAATCATCTGTACAATAATAAACCATTAACTTTATATTAAAAGCCTCCCCCCGTAACATTTAATGTTGGTACCGTTTCAATAAGTTCACAAACAAAAAAGTCATACCGAAATACCGATTTTCATGCTGTTTTCACCAATGGATAGCGTGGTTCTCGACGAAGGTTTTAGTATATAATTTACAAAGTTACGCGGGCGAAGTCGCGGGCAGCAGCTAGTATAGTTATAAAATATTTATAACAATCAAGTTACTTACTCCAAATGATCCCCGGGCTTAGAACTGGCCAACACTGAAGTGTAAAGTCTAGCCCTAGCCACATGCAATCTCATTCCGTCCGGCACGTCCTCTACGCCTGGCTTCCTCTCTAGTATCGCGTGCAGTGGACAGTTCTCATTGGCTATAAACAAACGAGTAGGTATTATAAACATCATGACCACAGCTTTGAATGTGACATTCAAAGCTGTGGTCATGATGTCAGAGATAGCTAAATATATATTACTAGCGGTTCTTGTAATAATAATATATATCTTCTTGTTGCTATAATATTACTATGGACTAGTATGGATAGCAACACGAACTTAGTAGGCCAGTCGTAGTGTTGTGAAGGCAAAATATTATCTTTTGGAATCTTATACCGCGTGTGGTACTCGTACATGGGTGGTACATTGCTATAATATACATTTATATTTTTGTCGCGGCAGGCCGAGCCGCGAAAGCCTCCAATCTTTTATGTCGGTGTATTTATTATCGAGACTAGTAAAATTACAAACGTACTCTGTGGCATTTCTCTCTCTATGATGATAACATTATAATGACAACCACTAAAAAACTAACAAGCCAATATTGTCTGTGGAAGGCTTTCTTTTCGGATTCAACAAACGCGGGAAAAAGGTGAAAAGTGCGTAGTAGTGAAAACTAATACAAGAATAAATAAGGAAAGACTCCAGGACGAAAGTTAAGTACTTAGTTAATCACTTTACATATAATTCTTGATACATAACATGTAATTAACTCTTATTTCTTGAATTTATACATGTCGACCACGCGGTCTAATTGAGACCCTTTGAGGCTTACATACTTCCATTGAACTATACTAATTATGCATCAGAACACACGACTCATTATTCACATAAGGCTACTTACTAAACTAGCAACTAGTTTAATTGTTTATATACGGGATTATTTGGGATAAGGCATGATTTCATTAATAACCTTACACTTGGTCGCATGGTATAGAGGATGATCTCACTACACTCATTACTACTAAATCAGCGTTGTATAAACGACTACATGACATACACAATTTATATTACCCTAAGTTAGGTAGCAGGAGCAGAATCGAGGGAGCAAGGGGAAACGCATATGTGACTGAGTCTCCAATGTTCCTGCGAGTACACCATGCGCAGCATACTTAAGTCCTTTCAGAGGACACTTACTTAAGTCCCTTCAGGGTGACACTTATTATTAAGCACGAGTTGGGAGGTACCGGAATACATGTCGGATCATGTTGTGGCCGGTACCTATGGACCCCTCGTTGCGCCAAGGTATGTTCGGGAATAGGCGTCGTATCGTGACCCACTGTAAAACCTCATTTATTATTAAGCACGAGTTGGGAGGTACCGGAATACATGTCGGATCATGTTGTGGCCGGTACCTATGGACCCCTCGTTGCGCCAAGGTATGTTCGGGAATAGGCGTTGAATCGTGACCCACTGTAAAACCTCATTTATTATTAAGCACGAGTTGGGAGGTACCGGAATACATGTCGGATCATGTTGTGGCCGGTACCTATGGACCCCTCGTTGCGCCAAGGTATGTTCGGGAATAGGCGTTGAATCGTGACCCACTGTAAAACCTCATTTATTATTAAGCACGAGTTGGGAGGTACCGGAATACATGTCGGATCATGTTGTGGCCGGTACCTATGGACCCCTCGTTGCGCCAAGGTACGTTCGGGAATAGGCGTTGAATCGTGACCCACTGTAAAACCTTATTAACATCAACTGCGGTTCTCTTCAACGGCGGCATCAGGCTTCAGCAACGGCATCGGGTTCATCTGCATAGGTTCTATTCATCAGCGAGGACACCGGTTGACGACGGGCTTCCAGAGGCAGCACTACACCTTTATCTCATCCTTTCTCTCTCCTCACTAAACACCAGCCCAACATACACTGATACACAACACCATATGCGAGTATAAAGAAATATAGATTAATTCAGTAACCTTCATGTGTGTTAACTATGTACTTAAGAGGGAAGAGTTGTACCCACTTCCCAGACCGCCATGGCACCGGCAAGGTGTCATGGCTGTGAACTATATTTATAGGTGTGACAACAAAGGAAGAGAAAGTGACCAACACACCATGTACACTAAAGCGAAGCAGATACACAAACTCAGAGTCGGTATGTGCTGAAGGCAGGTGAACACAGGCACACAAGGAACTTAATCGGGTATGTAATCTCTACATACCTACATTCGGAAAATGACCAGAAGTCTGCTGAGTTACACTATTGCTTAATTGACAATGCTTATTGTCATCATTACTTGAATCATTAATTTAACTTAATCTTTGTACATTATACAACTTTAACTTTAATTAACTTAACCCCATAAAGACTTCACGGTAACAGACATTTTCCGATATGGTAGAAATGCAATGGGATTATAAAAAACCTGGTATCCTTCAGCACACTCTGAACAAACACAACTTAATAATTACTTGCATAATAAATAAGATTTTAAAATTCACAAAATAACATAAAAATGTAAAACATCAAAGCTAATTAAAACTCAAAAAACAAACACATTTGATTTGAAACAATTTAATATACATTTATTCACATACACAATGATATGTTTCATATTCAACATTATATAAACAGCAAGTCAGACTTTAACAATCCAATCACAGTATAACTTTGAAGGGGAAACCTAGGTTTACAGCAAGAGTGGACAGAGAGGTCACTTTGCTTGTTGTACTTATGTGCGCAATATCTACTTGTCCACACGCGTCACACACTGTAATTCGCCTGATAATTAACTAATTAATTTCAGGAAGTTGTTGACTTGGCATATTAAATGTTGTACCGGGGAGGCCGAAGGCCCGGATGGTTTGTTTACAACTTGTATGTTGACTATAGTCAAAAGTAATAACGGTGTAACGTTCCATTGTCAGGTTGAGACAAAGGATTTATTATAAACATGTTGAATTACTAATTATGTAACAACAATTTGTTGAAATTGTATAAATGTTAATCTAAATTATATATAATAATCAATATTTATATTTAAAGGTAAATGACACTTGTCACAGAACAAATGTGACACAGAACAAATTATATGTGCACTATTACTGTCAATATTACTAGATTCAAATAAGTTTATGGAACAGACCTGTTTATCTGTTGCCACAATCCGTGATTATCGCCATCACAGTACAAGTATCAAACAGTATGGAAACTGAAAAAAGTTTCTTCAACAAAAAAAAATTTTTTTTCTTTTCTTTATTTTTCTTTCAACTCTTTCCTCTTACTAAACTAACAAATAGAGGAATACGGTTAAAATTAAAAACTAAATAAAATAATTATAAGCAAAATCGTGAGACCACAGATGCAATATGTTCAATTTAACATTTACGGGGCGAGAATTATACCTACTCGTTAAAATGGAGGAAGGACTTCTCTCCGTACTGCGCCTATTCTCCAGCAGATTAAATACACTTACAGTTGAATGTAAGGAACTTATAAAAACTTATCGGGAAAACGGCGAAATCACCGGAATAAGATTTAGTCTCTCGAAATTAAAGGAATGCGATAAAAAACTAAGTGACGAATTAAACAACTACTTCAGATTCAGCAATGAACACTCTCCAGACGATATATCAGAAGTATGCTCACTGCGACTCGAAGCAGGAGATACGATATGCGAAATCGAAACCTTACTAGAGGAACACAAAGCGATCGGGACACCTAATAAAGAAACTATACGTGCACGTGGAGAATTACCTAAACTTGAATTACCTACTTTCGGAGGAAACATCCTAGAATGGCATCAATTCTGGGACCAATATTCATCCAACATCCATAATAGGGACATACCTGACGTCGATAAACTCTTATACTTAAAAACTTCCCTTACTGATCGAGCAAGTGACGTTATTGATGGTTTGGAAACAACAAATCAAAACTACACTGTAGCCATAAACCTACTTAAGGAAAAATATGGAAGGAAAACTTACATCATTGATGCTCATTACTCGACGCTGGATAAAATAAAGAAAGCTGGAACAAATATAGATGATTGTCGCGAAACACTCTCCAAATTGGAAAAACATTTCAGAGTACTTGAATCTCTAGGAGAAGATATTAATCACAATCACTTGCGAACAACCATTATTGAAAAATTTCCTGAGGACCTTATATATGAAGTAAAAACAAAATGTACCAACGACAGCGTCAAAGAATTAAGAGAACGCTTGGAATTCATTGTATCGGCGAGAGAAGAAAAACAAATTAAGTTGCATATTCTGTCAAGGAGAACATTACAGCGATAGATGTCAAGTCCACAAAACAATGAATGAAAGAAAGACAATCTTAGGGGGAAGATGTTATACTTGCCTTCGTAATGACCATTATTCCATAAATTGCAGAAACAAATTACCCTGCGCATACTGCGGCGAACTGGATCACAACAGAGCTATCTGTCCAACAATGATTGATCAAAGGAGAAGAAATAGGATCATCCCACAAACCAACACATATCACTCATTTGACCAAGGTCAAACTGTACTACAGACTGCTATAGTTGAGGCCAATAAAGAAAATCAATCGAAATCTCTAGCTTGCAGAATCTTGATGGACTCAGGTAGCCAAAGAACATACATCACGAAGAATATCACCAAGAAACTCGAGCTAGAAATAAAAGAAGAAAACAAATTAACGGTGTTTACTTTCGGTTCTAAGAAACCTAAGGAACTAGACACAGCATTAGTGAAAGTTATCTTAAAGACAAAGCAGGGAAAGACCCTATCCATTTACGCCAACGTAGTTGACATGATCTCCCAAAGCGTACCTTACCCAAAGGAATTAGAAAAATGGGAAAACAAATCCATGTTAGCGGATGACGGCTCACTGTCAGACAGAATAGACATACTAATAGGAAATGACTATTACTACACACTCATGTCTAATGACAAGATTAAAATACATGAAAATTTATATCTAGTACATTCCGACTTAGGCTGGATACTAAGTGGAAGAGTAAATTCTAGAACTATGGAGGACTTGGCAGTGATAACGTACTTTCAATCCAATGTTGAAATACAATTATTTCAGCCAGATTTACCACTAAATAATACCCACCTGCAGAATTTATGGAATTTAGAATCCATAGGAATTACCGACTCGCCCAAAAACAGCAGAGAAGATGAAGCAGTAAAGAAATTCAACGAAACAATAGAATTCAAAAACAATAGATACTCAGTAGGATGGCCGTGGATCGAATACCCCCCTATCCTACCAAATAATTTCGGAGTTGCATTCGGACATTTAGTCAATCTATTAAAACGGCTAGATCATTCAGCCATATTATCCTACAATCAAACATTGCAGGAACAACTAAACAACGGAATAATAGAAGTTGTGGCTAACTCACAGGTACGTCAGACGTCTAACCCGATACACTACTTACCACATCATGGCGTCCAGCAAGTAGGCAAGCCAACGAGAATTGTCTATGACGCATCATCAAAGACAAAGGATAACAAAAGCCTAAATCAATGTCTATACTGCGGTCCAATAATGTTAGAAGAATTAACTAGCCTCATTATTAAATTCAGGCAACACCCAATAGGCATCTCCGCCGACGTAGAAAAGGCCTTCCTACAAATAGCCTTAAAGAAACAAGATCGAGATGTTACCAGATTTCTATGGTTAAAAGATATAACGAAACCAGTTACAAAGGAAAACTTACTGTTTTTGAGATTCTGCCGAGTTCCTTTCGGTGTGATCGCTAGCCCATTCTTATTAAATGCAACTTTAAAATACCACTTATCAAATTCAGATAAACCACATATTAAAAGGCTAACTCAAAGCATATATGTAGATAATCTTGTAACATCTACAAAAACAATAAAGGAAGCGATACAAATCTATACTGATTCAAAAGAAACGTTTAACAACATCTCAATGAATCTTCGTGAATGGAGCTCGAACTCTAAAGACTTAATCAAGCAAATTCCCAACGCGTGCACAGACAGTAACATAAAGTTATTAGGTCTAAACTGGAACCTAGACAATGATACTTTGAAACTGAGAGGCAAAAGATTCAGCGAAAGCAAAACCAAACGGGAAGTTCTAAGAACATTAGCCTCAATCTATGATCCGTGCGGATTTGCGGTACCCTACTTGTTATCAACAAAACTGTTCATACAAAACTTATGGAAACAAAAAATAAGATGGGATGAACCATTCCCAGACAAACTACAAGAAGAATGGTCAAAAATTCACGAGGAATTCCACGACATAGAAGAAATCTCCATACCAAGATGTTATTTCAGGAACCCAAAAGGCAAAATCACACTACACTGTTTCACAGATGCTTCCACAAAGGCATACTCAGCAGCAATATACATAACCAATGGACGAGAAACGCAATTCGTCATTGGAAAATCAAGACTTGTACCTGTAAAAGACCAGGACAACTTAAAAATACCACGTTTAGAACTCCTAGGCGTAGTAATTGGTAGTAGACTAATTAAATACGTAATGAAATACTTGGACCTGGAAACAGAGGGGAGCAATATATTATGGACTGATAGCCAGATCGTAATAGACTGGTGTAACTCCAACAGGTTGTTACCACCATTTGTAGACCGAAGGGTCCAAGAAATTAAAAGCAACAAAAACTTGATAATAAGACATGTTCCCACAAACTTAAATCCTGCAGACGTAGCAACAAAACCCACTCGTAGAGAAGAGAAAAGGAAATGGTTATCAGGACCACAGTTCCTTTTACAACCTCCCCAAATTTGGCCACCAACGATCAAAAATATTTCATTTCTGGCCCGGGAGTGTCTTCCAAAGAAGAATAAAATAAATAAAACACAAAAATTACAATACAACATAAATAATCATACAAATAAAACAACGAATGAAAAAACAGAAGAACTAAGAAAATTACAACTAAAACATTTCCCTTTAGAAATTAAAGGACATGACACTGATCTAAAAAGGAACCTAAACCTATTTCTAGACGAAGATGGTCTACTACGCTGCAAGGGAAGACTAGCAAATACGGACTGGTCTTATGATCAAAAATACCCAATAATCATTCCAAAAGATAGCGAATTCACAAATAAAATTATAATTAACATTCATAAAGAAAATCATCACGTAGGTGCGAGTCACACACTCAGTTTAATAAGAAACCTATACTGGATACCTCAAGGCAAGAGTCAAGTCCAGAAGATAATAAAAAACTGTCCAACATGTATTAAACACGGAGGTGGACCTTTCAAACTACCGGCAACGCCAGCGCTACCACCAGAAAGAGTTAACTACTCTGAACCATTTACGTTTACAGGACTAGACTACCTGGGCCCTATTCTAGTCAAATCTGGAAACAATACAGATAAAAGGTGGATAGCACTATTTACCTGCTTAGCGGTAAGAGCCGTACATTTAGAAATTGTTAATAACCTTACAGCGGAACAAAGTCTTCTTGCCCTAAGGAGAATGATATCCACTAGAGGAAAACCACAGCTTATCACATCTGATAACGCTACCAATTTCAAACTCCTATCAGAAATTGTTTCTGATACGTATTGCACAAACAACAATATCAAATGGAGATTTATTCCCCAACGAGCACCTTGGTTCGGCGGCTTTTACGAAAGACTAATCGGAATAGTAAAAAACTGTATGAAGAAGACTCTACAGAAACATCTATTAAACGATAAACAACTAGAAACGGTAGTAAAGGAAATCGAAGCTACAATTAATTCACGCCCACTAACGAGTGTTGACTCAGAAAATACATACATTCTCAAACCTTCCGATTTCTTATCTTTAGGCAAATGCTTGTCGTTAAATCTAAATTCCCATGACTCTCCAGTCACGGAAACAAATATAAAAACCGATCTTATAAAAAGTTGGAAGAGAGGTCTAACAATCTTAAACGAATTTAAAATTATGTTTTCCAATCAATATTTACAAAGCTTAAGGGAAAGATACCAAAATTCCTTAAGGGAACCAAGAATAACGTCAAAGGACACACCGAAATTAGGTCAGATAGTACAAATAAAAGGAGATTCCAAAAATCGAGAAGGTTGGAAGGTAGGACGAATCACAACTCTCCTGAAAAGCAACGATGGACTAGTAAGAGTAGTTAAAGTTAAAGTAGGGAACCAAGAGCTCATCAGATCTATAGCTCATTTGTATCCGCTCGAAGTACAAAGCGAGCAGGAAAACGAAGACTCTTCCTACATGTTCACAAAAAATAAAGAAGAAACAAGTTTAAACAATGAACCAAATATTTTCCCCAAACTAAGACGCACGATCAGCGTAACAAAAAATTTCCCAGTGGAACTCCATACCACAGAAAGTATACCAGAAACTTCTGGGATCAACCCAGAAGAAGAAACCTCAACAATTCCCATCAATCCAGAGGACGAAAAGGAGGAGACCGTCCAGGAAGAAATGGATGAGACCATTGAGGTCAATAAGTCACTAGTTGACTACGACACGAAAACAAAGAGAGCTGCGGCCATTAGGGCTCGGGAAAAGATCCGAGAGTGGACGCAGAACCTTTCAATACTTTTCTAACTTTCCGGGCGGGAGTGTCGCGGCAGGCCGAGCCGCGAAAGCCTCCAATCTTTTATGTCGGTGTATTTATTATCGAGACTAGTAAAATTACAAACGTACTCTGTGGCATTTCTCTCTCTATGATGATAACATTATAATGACAACCACTAAAAAACTAACAAGCCAATATTGTCTGTGGAAGGCTTTCTTTTCGGATTCAACAAACGCGGGAAAAAGGTGAAAAGTGCGTAGTAGTGAAAACTAATACAAGAATAAATAAGGAAAGACTCCAGGACGAAAGTTAAGTACTTAGTTAATCACTTTACATATAATTCTTGATACATAACATGTAATTAACTCTTATTTCTTGAATTTATACATGTCGACCACGCGGTCTAATTGAGACCCTTTGAGGCTTACATACTTCCATTGAACTATACTAATTATGCATCAGAACACACGACTCATTATTCACATAAGGCTACTTACTAAACTAGCAACTAGTTTAATTGTTTATATACGGGATTATTTGGGATAAGGCATGATTTCATTAATAACCTTACACTTGGTCGCATGGTATAGAGGATGATCTCACTACACTCATTACTACTAAATCAGCGTTGTATAAACGACTACATGACATACACAATTTATATTACCCTAAGTTAGGTAGCAGGAGCAGAATCGAGGGAGCAAGGGGAAACGCATATGTGACTGAGTCTCCAATGTTCCTGCGAGTACACCATGCGCAGCATACTTAAGTCCTTTCAGAGGACACTTACTTAAGTCCCTTCAGGGTGACACTTATTATTAAGCACGAGTTGGGAGGTACCGGAATACATGTCGGATCATGTTGTGGCCGGTACCTATGGACCCCTCGTTGCGCCAAGGTATGTTCGGGAATAGGCGTCGTATCGTGACCCACTGTAAAACCTCATTTATTATTAAGCACGAGTTGGGAGGTACCGGAATACATGTCGGATCATGTTGTGGCCGGTACCTATGGACCCCTCGTTGCGCCAAGGTATGTTCGGGAATAGGCGTTGAATCGTGACCCACTGTAAAACCTCATTTATTATTAAGCACGAGTTGGGAGGTACCGGAATACATGTCGGATCATGTTGTGGCCGGTACCTATGGACCCCTCGTTGCGCCAAGGTATGTTCGGGAATAGGCGTTGAATCGTGACCCACTGTAAAACCTCATTTATTATTAAGCACGAGTTGGGAGGTACCGGAATACATGTCGGATCATGTTGTGGCCGGTACCTATGGACCCCTCGTTGCGCCAAGGTACGTTCGGGAATAGGCGTTGAATCGTGACCCACTGTAAAACCTTATTAACATCAACTGCGGTTCTCTTCAACGGCGGCATCAGGCTTCAGCAACGGCATCGGGTTCATCTGCATAGGTTCTATTCATCAGCGAGGACACCGGTTGACGACGGGCTTCCAGAGGCAGCACTACACCTTTATCTCATCCTTTCTCTCTCCTCACTAAACACCAGCCCAACATACACTGATACACAACACCATATGCGAGTATAAAGAAATATAGATTAATTCAGTAACCTTCATGTGTGTTAACTATGTACTTAAGAGGGAAGAGTTGTACCCACTTCCCAGACCGCCATGGCACCGGCAAGGTGTCATGGCTGTGAACTATATTTATAGGTGTGACAACAAAGGAAGAGAAAGTGACCAACACACCATGTACACTAAAGCGAAGCAGATACACAAACTCAGAGTCGGTATGTGCTGAAGGCAGGTGAACACAGGCACACAAGGAACTTAATCGGGTATGTAATCTCTACATACCTACATTCGGAAAATGACCAGAAGTCTGCTGAGTTACACTATTGCTTAATTGACAATGCTTATTGTCATCATTACTTGAATCATTAATTTAACTTAATCTTTGTACATTATACAACTTTAACTTTAATTAACTTAACCCCATAAAGACTTCACGGTAACAGACATTTTCCGATAATTTTAGTATATTATTATAATATCGCTGCTTAAAAACTAAAGGGCCATAAAACAAAATACCTAAAAATGTTTTTATTGCAAAAATACAATCACAATTCTTCATATTGTATGTTGCAAAAAGACTTATGGTTGTTTTATTCCACATTTAGTATATTTTGATCATTTATATATTCAAAAGTAACTTATATGCTTATATCTCCTCTAATGTATTATAAAAGTACTTAAAACATTTAATGCTACTTAAAAATACGCTTCTAACGATGTATAATATGCATATGTTTGATACATATCTAATAAGAAAAAAAAGACAAAAAATTATTTAGTTTTTTTTTTCAATTAGCTGTCCTGTAAAAAGTGTAATTTTGATCTGTGGCACTAGTTTTTAAGCAGCGATATATATACATTCGCGGGACTTCCTCTGAAGTATAGGTATCATCAGGCGAAAACACGAAGAACTCGATGACTAATAACTAACAATTTAAATGGCAACAACTACATAGATTTAATTAGAACAGTGGTTTGTCTATCGTGAAACTAGCTCGACCTGTCTTCACTTCCAACTCTCAACCCGAATCCCGTTCATGGTCCTTTTCCTACTATTAATGAAAATTAAAGGCCTCTTCTACAATGGTAATGAAATGACTAATGAGCGAGCCCCATACTTCCCACTCATTCAGCTAGTTCACGGTTGATAGCTTCACGTTGACCGCCAAGCTTGCTTGCATGACGTTTCCAAGGATAGTTGACAGATGGCGTTGTATGCTAAAGGGAACAACATGCCGCTTAAGGCGCCACTATCGGGACTGCGATAAATATATTGTCACGTTTGTGCCCGGTTATATAAAGCGGAAAATTTGACATAAAATGAAATTAACCTTCTAGATTTTCAATTTCATTATAATCATGAGATGGCGTAAATTCATCTTTAGGCATCATTATTGAACTCGCGTTATTTTCTGTAAATTAAAAACATTTTACATAATAGATTATGCTATCACAAGTTATTACGTAATCACATGAATTTTATGCATTAAACTAGTGATCAATCTCCCGCTTCGCACGGATGCGATTTTCCTGGCACTTTCTAATGTTTCTCTTCAAAATCTTTTTCGGACTTCAGCAAATATTTAATATAAGGAATTAGTCAAATTGGTCAGACAGTTCTCGAATTTAGCGCTTAGCTACACATTTAGATAATTTTTATTTATATATCTATCCATATTTAGGAAATTGTATAACATCAATAGTAAAATATACACTACATACTGTGTTAAATATAGGTAGATAAACTCATAGACGATCATAAATTGAATATTCACCAAATGTTAAATTTCCTCGACTAGGTTCGTCAGCATATCCTCGAAATAGCGTTTCCAGCTCATCTGGACTCATGCGTCGAAGATACGGAACCCTTTTTAAGTCAGGACGTTGGAGGCAACGAAAGGAGTTACGGTGCTGTACAGAAAACAAGTTCTGAGATTATTTATTAACTATACACCATGTGAAACAAGATCTGCTCAGTTCAGTTCATAGGGTCAGCCAGAGTAGTGGCTTGACGAGACAAACATACCTTGATAAGTCCAGGGCGTGTTTGAGATTTCTCGATTTCATTTAACAAACTTAAACTATGATAAACGCCGTTGTGTTTTAGAGAAATCGCCGATAGACCAGTGTGGACTACTTCTGGATTTATCTAAAATGTAATTAATAAACATTACAATTTGTATAGGCAACCTACCTTACGTTTTTCACAGTACCGAGATAAGTCTTAATTTTGACTTCCTAACTGAATCTCATTTTGATAAAAATCTGAAGTAAGTAATCCTATACTTCAATCATCAATACTAATAATAAATCTGTAAGTGTTGGTCATGGAGTAAGTTACTTTGTTTTCAGAGATATCGTGTTTATAGGCTCTATACATGATACTGAAACTAAAGTGACGATTTTTTGAATTTTTTTCTGTATGTATGTATGTATGTATGTAAGTATGTATGTTCCTCCATAACTCTTATACGAATTACCTGATTTTCATGAAACTTCGTAGATATCCATTTAGACGTACGGGACACAGGATAGGCTACTTTTCTCTTTTTCCAAGCGGACGAAGTCGCGGGCGACAGCTAGTTCATAATATTTTTAACAATATACCTTAGGCTGACAATAAGGGGATTATTTATAAGACAGGGCCTCTTTCACAAACTACATGTAAAGTGTTAATTAGTTACTTTTAGAAACCATTTTCTGTTATATTGAATTATGCACTCGGTTTACTGCATCATTCGATAGCAGATTTTTTTTTATTATTTTCTATTTAATGTTTGGGACGTTTACCGTACAAACAAAGGTATATCAGCTCCATTATCCCCGGTTACCGGTGACTTTAAATGACAGTTTGGCCTATTCGATGTTTGTAAAAGAGGCGCTAAGACTAAGACACTATATTAACCATTTTAATTTATCTTATTACTTCATTCGATCAAAAACTGCTGGACCCTATTCAATTCGATATGATGTATCGTTTTTCGGTTTAAGCATATAAGAAGTTTACAAGTTAGTTACTACGTAATATCTCGCACTAAGAGATAAAACATTCCAACTTGATATGTATATATCACTTCTCTTATTTGAACTTGATAACTTGATTGTGAAAATCACACTAACCTAAGCAAAGCAAAAGTACTAACTTGTAACTCCTTCCCTTCACAACAAGGGACAAGCGGTGGAATTTCCTCTTTCAATCTGTGAGCAGAATTGTAGTTGACTGTAACGTTATCTCCACTTGCTACTGGGTTCATAACTAAAGCCTTCGAAGATTTCTTCTCCTTCAGCTCATAAGAGGACAACTTAGAGTCCGTTTTTACGTCAAAATCTTTGGTGAGCGGCATAATTTTGTTGTCGCGTGTTAGTTGCATTATTAAATTTAGTTTTAACGTGATGTTTTTTTAAAAAAAAACTTGTTTTTGAGTGTATATTTTTTCAGTGCTTGCTTACATTTTTACTGATTTATTGACACTGAATTTGTTTCCATTTGACAATGAATGTGCACGATAAAAATTATTCTCGGCCAGCAATACCTTATAGTATAAAAAGTTTCCAAATGGGTATCTATATAAAAAGGTGACAAATAAAATAGTTTAAGTATACAATACCTACTTTTTGATTTTTAATTTAATGTAAAAGTAATTTTAAAGAACTTCAAGTTTCAAAGAATTTCAAGTTTAAAACATTAATCAACCTCTGTTTTATATTTCCATAAACCCCTATCTTTTAAAAATGCGTTAATCCCAAATTTTTTGTTTTATCATTTATAAAACTAATTAAATAATTTAAAGTTAAGAAGTGACTAAAGCCGACACTTTCTATGGTATCTTTAAGAAGGTTTGATACATAAAACTACCATAGGACTACGCAGTAGGACCACGGGCAACGAATGAAAATTAAGTAAGCTCATGTTTATTACCAAAACAAAAAGAAAAAAAAATCTTCTTAGATAATTCATAATGAGGATAAAAACTTTCATGTGTTAAATAAATTTTAAATCTCATATTTAGTAGCAACAATCTTTTTATTATTTCTTTTTGTTAATAAGGGATAAGAAGCAAATATTTTTTGTTCTGTGTACCCATACCCATACCCACTAAATTGAACTTATAAGAGGCAAGCTATTCATCCATCCACAAGTATCTACTTACTTCTTTCAAGGGTGTAGTATCGAAGGCCGATCACGTAGCACCTCTTCAAAGATACCCAACGAAAAGTAAAAAGGGTCTGGAGGCCCCCAGAATTAACAGTTTTCCTTAACCTTACCCATTTATTTTAACAAAAATTCTCACACAATTAATTAAATATAGTTTAGTAGTTAAGTGAAATAAAACAATGTAATTCAGTAAACGTAATATTTATTTTTCGAAAAACAAATTTTTAAGAAACACATCTACAATCGAATTGATTAAAATTTTTCAATCCATTGTTAATATTATATTCTAACATTTAATGTTAAAGTCCCCCATTATGATTTAAAAAAAAGTTATATAGGTAATTAACTTGTAACATATTAAAAAAGAAAAACAACACATATAAAAATGTGCGGTATTAAAAAAGTACTAAAGGACCCAAGTTTGTTAAACTTCTAGCTGGGACAATAATAAACTGTCGTTGAATTTTACATGACTTGGGTAATTAGATATAAAATGGTAGGTATATGACATACAAAGTAAATGAAAATTATGAAAAATATTAAATCATGACAAGTAAAATATAAAGAATATCCTGCATCGATCATGCATGATTGTATCTAAAAGTTAAATGCAACCTTCAAATAACAACAGCCGATTGCATATAAAATCGTAAGTTACCAAAAACATAACAAGGCATTTTATCTTTTTAGCTAAGAAAAATTTATCATTATTATTTAGCTGAACAGTTAATGATAATAAACCTGTTATATTTTGAAGTTCACAATCTTTAACAGTGACCGACTGTCTTAGACAAACCAATATTGATTAACTATCCGGTTTTGACTCAGGATCTTGTGTCACTTCGCTTGGAACATAGAAATCTTTGTTTAAGTCTGTATCTGATCCGGAAAATCCTGCTGCCAACAATCTCTGTAAAGCAAGTGAAAGTATCAACAAAACCCGTTTTGAGTTGATACAATGAACAAGATAATCAAACACCAAACAGTAGGTTTGTATAACAATAACTTTAATAAATTTAAGATCCATTAGACATATAACTAATGTCCTAAAATAAAGCTAGCATATTAAAATAGCAAAAATAGAGTGTTAGGTTAGGTACTCACAATCCTCTCCTTCTCCTGCTTCATCTCTATGAGGAGAGAGCGAAGAATGCGATGCGAGAGGTACAAACCGGCTCTTCTCAGATCGCCGCTCTCAGAGTTGATGCGGTTATTCACAACTGCATCCGAAAGCGATTCTACCGTCTCACCCCACTCAACTAAAACAAACGCCATTATACACATACTGGGACACCCTACATTCATATGGCACAATCATTATTATTTCCAGTACACCCTGCATTCATTTGGGCATTGTGTTTATCTGAGGTATGAATGGTGTTTTCAAAACAAAAACTGTTATCCCAACATTGAAATAAGAAACACCAAATCAGATGGATTTATTTGTAAGGTTGATTCATCATCTCAATCGCATAACATAGGTCTCCCCCCATAATTTTCCAATAAGACCTGTCATAAGCAGCCTGGATCCACCTTATCAGGTCCTGCGCTGCACTTCCCGATCCGTGGCCTTCACTCGAGAAACTTCCGTAGGGATGATTAGTGAGATCAAAATATACTCTGTATTTCGAATATGTAGTTAACTAATTCCTCTCGAACATCTGTACTGTTAAATACTAGATTAGATATAGTTAAATTATTAAAAATTAATGCTAGTTATAATAATTAGCTAAAACCATATTTAAAAAAAAAACATACTTTTATGTCTCATAGCAGGTAGCGTCACATTTCCAGTGATAACGTCGAGGGCGTTTTCCACTTGCATGCTTACTATACGGGACAACAGCTTCGCTGTGACGGTAATCATCTATGAGAAAAATACATTAGAGATTTTTAAAAGGTTTATATAGGCAAATATGCATTCACTGATAGATAATACCAATGTGCAAGTATATACATTGTTGCTGGCAATCGAATAATAAATGATAAGGATCAAGCGAGATTTCGTGTAAAGCGCACACATGTCGTTAACGGGGGCAACGGTTATCTATTTTTCTATATAAACTTTCCTTATGGATGGATTATGTTCTATGGCTTATAGAACATAATCCATCAGACGCAGTCAACGCAGGTTTAACCAGTAGTTAGGTAAATTCACTTCTTTGTTATCTAGCAGTGAAATTAAAACGGATCACTCAAGCATCGTAACTCTCCAGTCTATGTCATTAGCTTGCCTAGGCGTTTCTTAGTTGAGAAACTTGTCACGCAGAAGCACTTCGACGCCAGAAAGCCTTTTAACATAATAGTCTGTTTACAAGATCTACATTTAGAAAATAACGTACAACAAAAATCAGTAATACAGGTAAGTAAAGTACATATAATAAAGCACCTCTAGTATTTTCAGTCGTTCCGGAAGATACGTCGCAATAGCCACTGGATCTGGCAAATCTTCAATGCGATCAGAGAAAGTAACTTCTGCCAGTTTCGTTTTAGACGGCTAGAAAAAAAAAACACATTCTACATATATTTTGAAAAACAGCCTATACAAAGCTGCATAGCTCTATAAGCGCACAACCTTGCTACCAAATATTAATAACAGTATCTACTTCATAGTTTTTAACTAAAGTAACAAAATCACAACATAGTATAGTAACGTACTACTGGCGTCGGTGGTCTATCTTTAACGCTTTTCATTTCGCCTTCAGCGACTTCCTCTGAAGCGATCTTTTTAATATCTCCAAATGCAATTGAGCCTCTTTGTCCATCTGTAAATCTCTTTGCCAACTCTGTCGTCACTTGAGCGGCCCATCGTGGTTGCTTTTTCCTGAACATTAATAAGTTATTTATAATTTAAATGGGTATATATCGCAATGAGTTTTAATAAACATATTATAACAATAAGATCACGATAACAGGGGAGAGAATAGGATATTGGGCTGTTATTTCACTGTGGGATTCTGTACTGTGGTGATTACAGCCACCATACCAACTAACCAGATAATGACTGCGGTTCTCAAGTGTTCACTGCCACTACTAAATTAATAATTGTATAAAGTATTTTTTTTTTTTGGTTCAAATTCTAAGGAACTTAATAATTATTCGTTGGTTGAGCTTCTCAGCAGATTTGTTTGTTTGTTTGTTCCAGTTTCAACATGTACAGCATTTATTATTGCACACATCTTATATTTGCCAGTATTTTATTCACCTGATCTAACTAGAATTTAAACATCAAGCATTAAATAATAGGGTAAGGGCCTCCTTCACCATCTCTAAATAAAGTGTCAAGTAGGCTGTCACCGGTAAGAAAGAGTACGAATTTCACCATCTTCGAGTAGCATTACCCGAGGGTAATTTCAATAAAATGACACAAGATACTTGTAACATTTACTCGCCAATTAGCGTTAACTAATCAACACTTTACTTGTAGTTGGTCAAAGAGGCCCTAATACTAATTAATAACTACTAACGGTTTCTTGATCGGCGAAGGTCTAAAGTTTTGGAAGAAAATTATTGAGGCCCTCGCTCGCACCATGCGTTGAATGTCGCGCAAGAGGTTGTGAACCCTTCTTCTTGTGAACTCCATTATAACCGTCTCGAGTACCTACAGTAAAATATATACGACGTTAAAACCGATACAGTGTCCACAGAGTAATTGTTAGAAAAAATAATGTGTACCTCGTCTAGTAATTTGATTGGAGGTGACGGCAGTACGGTTTCCATGTCCATCCTTGCTCGAGCTTGGCCGAGTGTCATAAGTGCATCTCCATCCGTGGACACGGCAGACGCCATCGCTTCTGATGCTAAACGTTGTGCAAGTTCCTTGCTCATGCCTTTGGCGCCACGCTTAGACTGCACACAAATTAGTTAATTTATTTATAACAATTTAATTTATTTATTACTAGCGAGCCGCTCCCGACTTCGCAAGGGTGCAATTTTTTTTCGTAAACATTAGCGGCAAATGTGAAAGTGATTCATAGATGCATTTGCACTTGAAATTTTGCATACATATTGTACCTTACCTTTCTTCCAGAAAACAAAGTATGCACTGTTCTAGTGCATCGCTAGTTTTAATACTTATTTTATTTATTACATTAAAAAAGCACCTTCTCGAATTCCACCCCCATTTTTCTAACTAGTTGTGCCGCCTTCGTAGTTCCTCCATGTATCAACTTCCAATTACACAATCGTATTCTCGCCAGTTCCAAGTCTGTGTTGTAGGCGTATATCTCGGCTTTTCTGAAAATATATTCAACATTTTATCAATAAATACATTAAATAAGTAAGTACATTCAAATATTCTTTGCAATGTTACTAATTGCAATATACTTTTTTATGTAAAGGTCGCCAGACAGGCTGACGGTTCACTGATAGATAAATAACAAACACAGTTTGTACATTTTCCTGGATTAATATATATACTTTTTATATATCGTGTGAAAAAGTTATATTCCTGTGGGATTTTGAAGAAAAAAAAACTGTCGTGGGCACAGCTAATCACTAAATATTATAAAACAAATTCCTCCGCCGCGTCTGTATATATGTATATCTGTCTGTCTGTTCGCGATAAACTCAAAAACTACTGTACCGATTTTCATGCTAATTTCACCAATGGATAGAGTGGTTCTCGAGGAAGGTTTTAGTATATAATTTACAAAGTTATGCAGTTGAAGTCGCGGGCAGCAGCTAGTATTAAATAAAAATTCTTACTTAGTTCTGTTATTAGCCGCCGCTGTCATGTCTTCCGTGTACAATTTTAGCAGTACCGCCTCTTCTTGTATCTTTGCGTTTTGCGCTGCAACGCGATCCGCCCATTTCTTGTTCGCCTTTAATCAACATTGACATTAAATACAACTCAATCAAAATCAATTGAACTGAGACCATAGAGGTTTTAGATTGGAGACATTGTAGACTCACAATTTCGTCACGTCCTAATACAAATTAATTTAGTTATCAATAGGTATGGCGACTAAGGACCTATATGAGAGTCCGCTCATCTAAAGATGTAAGTAAGAAATTGACGCCATACTTGACGCCAATTAGGAAATGGCGTGAGGCAGATATCATCTCGAATATTCCCGAATACAGAAAACCAAAATGAAAGGTCAGACTGCTGTGTATTAATGTAAGAGTAGGTAAGAGAAGCCAGAGCCCTGTCTGCATGCAGGCCGACCGACCACTATATACAAAAAAATGCGTTATTTTCTACCCGTTATTTTTGAATTTCAATGTGATTATCTATGCTAATACAATGAAGCTGAAAATTTTGTTTGTTTGAGCGCGTTGAACTCGCGTTAAATCGGTTTAAAGGAATATCTGTTTGCATTTGATTTTTGAGGAATATTTATATTGTCCAAGAAAATTTAATAAAAATTAATATTTAAGGCCCTCAGGGGCATTTTCAGAATAGGTATTAAAAATATAATTACGTAATATCGTTGGATGAAAGAAATTTATGATTCCACCCTGTAGATCGGAACTTAGAAGTCAGAAAGAACACTAGCTAAGCGAAAATGAAAAATAGCGCGTGTCTATGGCCGAGGGCGGTCGCCTGACCATAAACAAACATTACTGAGAGGAGCCGACATGTTGAAGCCTTTGACAATAAAAATTAAACGGCGGGTGAAATCGCGGAACACAGCTAGTATGGTAGAAAATAAAACTGCAAAAGTTCTCATTGAACACGCGGAAAATATACGAGTAAAACAGGATTAATACAGAGTGCGGTCTGTATCGTTAAAACGCTGTCATATACGGAATAAATTGTCGAATAAATTGGCAAACGGACACGCTTGCGCTCAATTTTACGATTGCCGGTTATTTGAAAGCAATATTCGTTTTAGGTTTATGCATCATTCACTTTCCAACTTTATTGCAAATTGCCACACTTCTCACTTCAATTTGCAAATATTTTTTTTATCTTCATAAAAAATATTCCAATCAAATTATGTAAAGATCATCCGTTACTTTTATTATAGATAATAATCATTTTTTGTGTCAGAGAATGATGGTGGTCTACTAGAGTCAGTCAGCTGATCCTTTGGGATCAGTCTAGCAGTAGATGTGACATCGACTGATTGACTGAGAGACACTGATGATGTTGATGATGATGATGTTGATGTTGATGATGATGATGTTGATGATGATGGCGATGATGGTGATGATGGTGATGATGATGACGATGACGTCACTTACACTTCTTTTTATGTTGAGATAGACAGATAGGCGGACGCTCCATTTTGGTAGTAGGTGGCTACCGTCACATATAACACAAGCAACGTCACATATGTGCTGCAAGTGCGCTGCTGGCCATAGTACAATTAAGGATAAGGGATTGGGAAGCGGTAGACAAAATGGGCTCTAGCATTCCTTACTCACTTACCGATCCATAACAACACCAATGCTGTTATTTAACTGTGGTCTTCTGGTTACTTCTACTACTTTCCAAATTCAGACCAGCGCCAATTTTGAAAAATTATTTTATTGTATCATTATACAATAAAATATTATGTTTTATATAGGAAAGCTTTTACGTAGACGCTATTTCAAAATAGAGCATACCTGATCTTCCAGTCGCTTCTCCTTTGCTAGCCTCTCCTGTTTCAACCTGTTCAACCTCTTCTTTTCGTTTACTCGCCACGTTCTCACCATTGTTATTTTTCTTCTCAACTCCAATTCGGCCGCGGCTTGCACTCTCTGCTTGATCCGTTCCTGCCTTTCGTTGGCTCTTGCGGCGCGCTCCTTACGTTGCTTCTCGTTAAATTCCGCTAAGTACGTCATCCTCGCTTGAATCTTCTTCTCTTGTTCTTTCGCTCTAGAATAAAGTAAAATTTTATAAGCTCATACATATTTTACGATTAAAGATTTGGGTTATTCGCCCCATGAATTGCAAGTGCGACTTGCCGACCACAGTAGGATTAACGGCAATAAATCATAAAGGGTAACAATCATAATACGGTAATAATCATAATATGATTTATTAATATTAAGAGTATTGTTGTCTATTATTTCTAACAATATATTAATGTTTATATTAATAATGATATTTTTTAGTTATCATAAGAGTTGTATTTTATACTTATTACTTAATTAATAATTATTTAATAAACAATAAGTAGATTTCTTCATCAATACTAACAATAAATCTGTAAGTGTAGGTATTGTATGCATGTATGTATGTATATTTAGACGTACAGGACACAGGATAGGCTACTTTTTTTCTTTTTCAACGTGGACAAAGTCGCGGGCGCTAGCTAGTTATACATACAGATGAATATTAAGCAAGCGTTTTGAACGTAAACCATATTTGTATTTTGTCACACACATATTGCTATTAACTGATATTTGTAACATTTGTTAGCACCCTGTACTTCGGGTATATTAATTAAACCACTTTATGTTTAGTCCCAAATACTTTTATCGTCCGACCGATATATCAGAAGTACAGTTCCAACTATAAGATTTGCGGACATACGACGACGGCCTCTCTTCGCGAACGCATTTGTTCAACTGTCTGTATGATATCTTGCCTTTTTAATTAATACCGTGTCACCGAATGAATCTAATTGAAGTCAATGATCTGAACGAATGAGCACCTCTTTTTGCAACGTCACAGATCACTATATACTATACTTTCCGTCTTAATCAATCAATTTCAGTCGACATTTAAAATAGCAGCAGATGCTAACACATTGTAAGCGATTGTGGCAGTTGTTACAGATGTAGTGGTTTGACTAACAAACTTGCATAATCAGCTTAATACAACATCACTCACACTGAGCAATAAGAACGCTTCTGGTAGAAACGCTCGCTGCAACACTTGCGTCTCAACTTATGCAAGACAAACTTTCTACCAAATTATTCAAATTTGTGTTTAAACTTGTTAACTGAGGAATAAACGAAGTATACAGTTTTTTGTTACTATTGTTACAATTAGTAACCAAAATTTGTAGAATGACTATTACCTACTTAATCTTACTTATCGTAGAATACCTACTTGTTGGAATTATATCTTTATGCCAAAATTATATTCATTATATACAAATTTAATTCTTTATTTTTTTTTCTTTTCAATATAAATTAAGTGTAATTTATTTGTATGTATGCGCCTCTTTCAAAAACGTCAAGTAGGCCAAACTGTCATTTAAATCACCGGTAACCGGGGATAATGGAGCTGATATACCTTTGTTTATACGGTAAACGTCCCAAACATTAAATAGAAAATAATAATAAAAAATTGGCTATCGAATGATACGGTAAACGTCCCAAACATTAAATAGAAAATAATAATAAAAAATTGGCTATCGAATGATGCAGTAAACCGAGTGCATAATTTATATAACAGAAAATGATTTCTAAAAGTAACTAATCAACACTTTACATGTAGTTTGTGAAAGAGGCCCTAATTCAATTGAATTTTTTTGAACTGTCAATTTTGAACTCTACTCTGGTATATATGTGGCAAGTAGTGACAGGGGCACACTGCGATTAGCAAACATTTGTTCAGCCCGTGTGGCGGCTTGTGTAACCTATATTACCATCCCCTTAAAGAAAAGACTAACATTTTTGTATGCTGTTATGTTTCGATAAGTGAGTTCCTCAACTATTGTGTGTTAAATCGGAGAATTTTTCATTCTGTTATTCAAATAATTACTTAGTATTAAAATGCCAATTTTGAAAAAAGTTATGAAACTAATATTCTAGGGAAGAATAGTAAATATTTCAACTTCACACGAGGGCTTGTTTCAACTTTACACGAGAAAATAGAAGCAAAATATGATTTTACATAAAACTATTACAATTCATATTTCACCGAATCAGAGGTGAAATCACAGGTGCGTATGATTATTCTGACCCCTAGCAATTGTTCTGTTCATTGGGTAAATTTGAAAGGGCTCATTGTTCAAAATTGCCTTTTACGACTGTTTGAACTTACGCTATAGTTCTATCCTCTACAAAGGCATAATCGAAGGGCTTTTCCTTATTAATATTTTTTTATAAAAATAGCAAAAAAAAAACGAAAGCGATATCGATTTACATTAACGATGTACCGTTATCGTTTTCACATTCTGTTACTTATTATATTAAAAAAAAATGTCATATAAAATTAATATATAAATTACTTGGTGAAATTTCCAAAAAGATCTCAAAGAAAAGCCTATTGTGCATATATTACAAGCAAAGATCCGATGAGGGTTTCTACAACTGGCAGTTTATTAGTGAACTAGCTGATGCCCGCGACTTCGTCCGCGTTGCTTGTGTTATACAGTAGCCATCACCTATCAACAAATGGACCGTCAGCCTGTCTGTAGATTTTAACATTAAAAAAAAGGTTTACGCGACAGTGAGTATTCAACAATAAAGATAATTTATGACCACTCACAGTCGCCTTTTCTCTGCCCACTCGTCGGCGTGTTCTTGGGCCACCTTTTCCAGATGCTCCCTAGCTCTCTCCTGTTTGGTGAAGATCAGAAGTCTTCGGGCGACATCGACGTCCACACGTTTCAATGTCAAATCGTCACGGGCACGTTCGTCCTAAGGAATAGTAACAACATTGTTTTTGTACTGATTTAAAAAATATTGAGAACTAGCTGGCGCCCGCGACTTCGTCCGCGTTGAAAAAGAAAAAAGTAGCCTATCCTGTGTCCTGTGCATGATGTGCGTCTAAATCTACCAAGTTTCATGAAAATCAGTTGATTCGTTTAAGAGTTATGGAGGAACATACATACATACAGAAAAAAAATCTAAAAATGGTCAATTTAGTTTCAGTATCATGTATAGAGCCTATAAACACGATATTTCTGAAAACAAAGTAACTTACTTCATGACCAACCCTTACAGATTTATTATTAGTATTGATGATAAAATTGCTCTTGCGGCGAGGCTGGTATCCTCTCCGCTCCTTCTTTCTATCTATACTTATACCAGCCAGTAGTTTTCGAGTTTGCTTTGAAAAAGAAAGCAAAAGTAGGCTTTTGAACTAAACCTTTTGAAACTAAATCGCACAAAGCAGACAACTCTCAGACGTTTGAAATGAAATTGCAAGCAAATATCAACTTTAAGTTGACGAATCTTTTCTTACCTTGACTGTACACTGATGCAAGTTCACATTCTAATAGCATTTTAATGATTGAATTATTTGATACAATGTACGTAAAGGCTAGGCAGTATTAAAATAAAACTTACCAAGCGTTTCATCTCCATGTGTATCCTGTCCATAAATTGATTGTATAAATACTTTCTGTACTGGTTGAACTCTTTCAACGAGCAAACCGCTCGGCCGTCTTTAGTGCAATAACCCAAAATCTTCATTCTGTTCCTGGCCGGCTTTTGTGCAAAGTAATGAGCCAAGTGTGGATCGTGCACGGGAACGTAGTCGTAGGAAACATTATTGCAGTACGGATCGTTCAGATCGAAGTTCGGCTGAGGACCATCTCCGCCAAGACCAAGTCTACGCACCTGTAAAAAGTAAAATTAACACTTATTAGTATAATATTTATTTATTTATCATCAATCATCATCAATCGTCATCAATCATGAATACTAATAATAAATCTGTAAGTGTAGGTATTGTATGTATGTATGTATGTATGTATGTATGTATGTATGTATGTATGTATGTATGTATGTATGTATGTATGTATGTATGTATGTATGTATGTATGTATGTATGTATGTATGTATGTATGTATGTATGTATGTATGTATGTATGTATGTATGTATGTATGTATGTATGTATGTATGTATGTATGTATGTATGTATGTATGTATGTATGTATGTATGTATGTATGTATGTATGTATGTATGTATGTATGTATGTATGTATGTATGT